>CM056834.1:14217500-14817500 GCA_029853015.1 Chelidonichthys spinosus | reverse complement strand
ACAGTGACAGAAAATGGCAGATTCCAACTGGCATGTTTTCTGAAACGATGAAGAATTACAAAATGGCCCAAAGGACAATAAAGTTTTTTTTCTGCTGACAACTGATGACGCAAGTAACGGTCATGTGGGATGATGCGCAGAAATGGGACCAGCACCACAACAAATATGGAGCATAATACGCTGACAGTTTGCTGTTAATGAGTGTGGGACAGAAAGGACATATGAAGAGAATGGGCAGGCTGTCAACAATAATGACTGTGTGCCAGCTGGTAACTGCTAAGCATGCTGGGATAGCAGAACTGGACAGTGACTGAGTAACGTACACTCTTGGAAACTAGAACGTCAACGGTTTGTCTCAAAGCATGCTGGGTTATTCGGTTTGCCAGAGCTGTTACATCTAAGTATGCTGGGACACTGGAAACTATACAGCTGTCTGTCAGAGCAGTGAGGATGAACAGACGAGGCCTGACCAGAGGTCAGAGGTTTGTCAAGGCAGACTACTACGAACTGGACTGGTACTATGAAGAGTGTACTGATGGTAAGACAACAGTCTACTACAGTTGTATGCAGCGACATCTAGTTCTTGAGGAGTTGACACTGATGTTACCGGCTAGAAATGCTAAGAGGTTGATTTCATTCATATGATAGTACTTTCTGTTGGATGGTTATATATGGAGATATAGAAATACATACAACAGTGATGTCTTTCGTTGCTGTGTGATACTGCAAGCATGCACTGACGGTGCCTGTGGTAAAATCTAGCAATAAATAATTATTAAGGGTTAGAAAGTACTTCCTGGGAGGGGAGTGGCATTTTGCAAACAAAGTTCAAAGATATAAGAAGTGCGTTGATAATGCAATGTGTATGTGTTGTAAACGCTAACCAGGTTTAATAACGTGTCCTCTGCT
Source organism: Chelidonichthys spinosus (assembly GCA_029853015.1). Lineage (NCBI taxonomy): Eukaryota > Metazoa > Chordata > Actinopteri > Perciformes > Triglidae > Chelidonichthys > Chelidonichthys spinosus. Next base: position 14,816,591 of record CM056834.1, on the reverse strand, counting down.
GACCTGTAGACCGAGGTGAAAGTGAAGAGAGCTGGTGGCAGGATTAAGTTGGATACTAGTGGATATTAAACAAGCTTGGGGAATAGATAGCCAGAGTGAAAATCTGGATTACAAGATCTTCCAACACACAAAAAAAAACACAAAATACATTTATTGTCCCACTAGATCCCCAGTGGAGCCAGCTTTATCTGATTCCCTTCAACCCAGAGAATGTGACCTTGTGGACTGGTATTCAGAATACCAGAGAATGTCAAGGCAGATGTTACAGTGAAACCCAGCAGCTTAAAAGCTGTAGCTTCAGCAGGCAGTGGCTGCTGGGTACAGTAGGCGTTTTAACAGGTGCTCTGTGGCAGCTGAGTCAGTGAGGCTTCTAAAATAGGCCCACGGAGCAGCTTATATCACTAACTGTGGGTGTAAGTGTAGGCAGTGGGACTGGGGTGGCTGGTTGTGAATCAGTACAAGAGGGCTCTGTTGTACTGATGTCAGCTACCTGCTTATTACAGCTGCTGAAAAAGAGGAAGATACCAGCTGATCAGGAGAGACTCATAGAAGTCACAGGTGGCAAAAACGGTTGTCGTGAGAAGAGATATGTAATGAGGATATAGGCAGCTGGTAGACTGTCTATGTATTTGAAATGAAGCTAAGTTTGTAAGTGAAGAAATAAACAGTATATCGGTGCTTTAAGCAACCTTAAAGTGTAAATGTAATTTTATAAGAATTACAAACTGACATAATTAAAAATAGAAGAAAAGAGGGCTGCTAATCTGTAAAATGATCCATTAATTGCAACAGAGTTGGTGCAGTGATGTGCATTTATGTAATGTGGGGTACATTACATAAATGTTCAGTTTCTTACGACATCGTTTTGCATCTTTTTAATATCCCAATGCACCATGTAATGCGTTTCAATAACATAGCTACAACCTGCATGATTTGCTTAATTTTGGTGAATTTGATAGTAGTATATTGTGGTAGAAATGAACTGGTTGTATGCGTTTAGGTTGAGAATGTCCTATTAGTTGTTGTGTGCACTATATTATGCATGTGTGGCAGGGATGCTGTGATCCTTACATAACAGTCGAGTCCGCTCAGCACCTCCCTGACGTAAGCTGTGAAGCTTTAACGTGTGATGCAGTCATAACATCTAATCCAGGTTTGATTTCCATTTTTTTTTTTTTTTTTTAGTGTAGAGCAGAAATAGAAAGCGGCCGGTTTTGTGTTATTCTGAGATCTGCATGGGGGGGGTGTGGAAGTAGGCTGGCTTATATTTAGCCCAATGATTTGCATGCTGCTCTCAGCCATTCTTGTCTATAGCAGCCCTGCCAAATATTCATTGGCTCTTTTGGCAGCCTTCAAAACAACACGCTGGATGGATGGAGGGCAACCAGGGCAGAGGACTGGGGCTGAGAAACAGGGCAAACTATTCCCCCTGGCATGGTGGAGGGCTGCTTATAGAACACAAGAATGAAGCTGGGAGACAAAACATTGATTTTTGTCAGCATTTAATTTATATAAACTACAGCAAACTAAATGTTTGTTTCCTAGACTAGATTATATCTTTCAAATTGTAATGGTCTCCCTTATATCATACACGTTTGCATTTGCTTCAGATTCCAAACTAATCACTAAAAAAATGTTTTTTTAAGAAACTTGGTATGGAAATAGGACACATATTAGTTTCCAGGCTGCTCTGTTGGTTAACATGCTACAGTCGCTGGAATAAACAAAGAACAATGAGTTTGAAATATAAGAGGCTTGAAGGACACTAGAGACATGTGGAGCCTTGAGCCACAGCAAACAATGGTTTAAACTGGAACAGGGTTATATATGTAAAATAGTGTTGTTGTAAAATTCCTTGTCCAATTTATTATTTATTCCAAACTATTGTACAAAGCATATCAACAGGGACTTAACAAGCAGATGAGGTGAAAAGCGGGAGAGTGTATCAAAGTGTAAAGAGCGAATGTGACCGGAAGAGCAATGGGAGAGGGGAAAACACAGCTCAGAAGTATTGAATGGTGTTTGTCCTGGACTCCTTTGTTGCCTGAAGCACTGCATCCATAGGACCATTGTGTGGAGTTACTCAAGCATGGAGGACAGTACTGAGCTGGCATCAGTTTTCTAGACCAATTACAGCAATTAGAACACTTGAGCGGTGACTAATGGGCAGAAAAGTGGGCTGCTTTGATGCAACCCATATTCATGTATGAAGGGTCAGATCTTCTGAGTCATATAAGCTCAGCTCCAATGGACATGCCATATTAATATACAGTAGCTATTTTCTATTTGTCTGGAAAATATTAAGATATATTATGTTTATCTTTCCTTCAAGAAATTGTAACATTAATTTCAGCGTATGAAAATGTTTATGGACCAGTACACAGGAAGGTTTTGAAGTTTGGCATTTTTGGGACCATTTTCCATAAACCTGTGTAGAAGATTCTGTATAGTTAGGTCTGTCAGTTCTGTCTTTTCTGCATTTAAAGTCTTTTCATTTAAAGGGTCATCCGGGGTCAGTTTTCAGGGCAGTGGTTTGAAATGCCTTTTCGTATTTCAATATATATTTTTGAATTGGATTTAAAGGTTAAAGATCTATTGCTAGTCAGAAAGAAAAGGCAATTTTCTCTTCATGCCAGTTCATGTGATTATCCTGTATTCTATTCTGTACTGGGCTTCTTTCACCTGTTGATTTCAGTTTAATGGGTGAAATCAGCGCTGTGTCATGGCTCGCAGCATGTCTGTGCAGTTCATAGAGAACACAGGGTGCACAGTGAGTTTATATAAGGATGTGAGTCTCTGTATCTGATCAGGAAATTATTCCTTCTATGTCTCTTAAGTGTTTCTCTCCCATGTGTTCCAGTGGAATTGTGAGATAGACGTGTTTTTTTCTGATTGCTCCTCTTCTGCCTTGCATTATATCCTTGCTCATTGGGGTTGGACAGAGATGCTTAAACTGGCCTTTCTATAGATGTTTGTCCGTTTTCATCACTTCACACTATGGTGCACATTAAAATTAGCTTTGAATATCCCTTTATCATTTGATTGTCTGCCCCCCTTGCCGCCCAAGTCAAGCTTGTTATCCCATTAATGTCATCGGATACAGATTGGAGGTTAAATATGCATAAAAACATTCACCCATTAAGGTTTGACTGTGACTGGCACACCCTGGAAACAGGTGCAGGTCTATTATTGTTTGCCCTGCCCTATTGTCACCATAGGGGCCGGACAGGACTGTACCAAGTTACCGTTCACTTGAGGGGTGTTTGAAAGCTTTTGGTTTTGTTGGAGTTAAAGCCTACCTGAGAAACAGGTGTGTCTATGCCCTCGTTTACTCCTGTTGGTGCCAGCCTGAAACAATTTAACCCTTTAAGTGGAAATGGTTGAAATGGTTTGACAGGTTGAGGATTACAGGGATAAAGTTAAATATTACAGATTATTTTAAATGTTGCATTATGTAATTCTATTTTAACTGAGTTTTAAAAGGCTGATACAAGGTCTCTTCTATCTAGTATGTGTCTGTGTCCACCCCCCTGTCTAGGGTAAAGTAGAGTAGGCCATTCACTGACCATTCCCAGAGGAGACGGGGAGGAGTCAGGTTATCTGGTTGTCTCACAGAGCTACATCAGGGGACAAATGATACACACACTTTTAGAAACTCTCTCAGCAGACATTATTTGGTGCTTGACGGACGGACTTTGCCAGTACAATGGAGTGTTTAGAGAGACATGCTGTGTACATTTTACACGCCTACTGTCCTTTTTGGAACAAACACTTTGTTAGATGTGTGCTTTCACATCGAGACACACGTAGATTCAGTATTGATTCACAGATTAAACACACACAGCACAGCATGGGTTGGAGCCATGGCGTCACACCTGCTGGCTTTGTGGTTTAGTGGGTGAACCGCAAAGAGTGGAGGATGGCTCTGCTCACAGCTGCTGGCACTGAGGTCGAGCTGGAGTACTCCAACCAGCCAGAGGAGGACAAGGAATATGTTTGTCTGCCTAGTCATGAAAACATGGAGCAGGAGGAAGAAGAAGAGGAGGAATATGTTTGTCTACCCAGTCATGAAAGCATGGAACAGGAAGAAAAAGAAGAGGAGTGTGTCTGTCTTCCCAGTCATGGATGCACAGAGCAAGAGGAGGAAGAAGAGATGGATGAAGAGCAACAGATTCTGTGTGAAGGTAGTCGAAGGCATCTGGTTTTCTTGATTCCTGCTGGTGTGTGTGCTAGCTGTGTGCTCACCCTGAGAAGTGTGATTCTTCCATCTTGATGAATTTGTTCTGAAGTTATGTGGATTCTAAAGGGGATTATTGGAAAAAGGCTATCTTGTCTCCTGTGGACTGTGGCTTTATGCTGCTGGTGCAGTCCCTAATATTAATGTTTGCAACATGCAGGTCCAGTTGACATGTTCAAATATGGGCTTGGCTCTTTATTCTAGCTGTCACTTCAGTGCCAGCATGCTTATTTAAAATGTTTTGTAAGAATGCAAAATGATTCTTACATGATATGTAGGTCTAGCTTCTGTTTAATCACTTTGGGATTCTTTTTTAGGGTAGAGTACCCTTCAAAGTACTACTGTGGTTATAAAGACAGCTGAGAGACAGGGGGCTGATGATGACACAGAAGGAAGAGTATTTTGAGATGTGTAGATAAAGTAAAAATATGGTCTCATGTACATACATATACATGTACTACAGAGGACTCATCAGTTATCTGCTCAACAGTCAGCTTTTATTACAAATGATGCATGAATAGAAGGGAAATTCTGTTTAAGAAAACAATCGTGATTGGTCACTGTCTTATGAAATATTTGGGTCAGTGTATGAGACACAGAGGTTACTGTGGCATAAACATGGTTTTATGGTGCCTCAACTCGGGTCCAATAAGGAAATGATGCCCAGAGATACATAATTACATTATATTACATATTAACAGCCCCACACTGGCTGTGTTTTGGTATTGAGTAGAATAACAAGTGGTCCTTTCTGTCGGTTGTCCTGGTGTTTGTTGTCTTGAACCTGCGTGTTGTCTGTTGCCCAGTAGCAACATGGGGGCTGAGGAAGGCAGACGTCTGGCTCTATCAGCCTGTCTGCTGCAATGCAGACAGACAGAAAACCAGCTGGTGATCCTTATCAAGCGTTAACATCATTTCAACTGAGAACTCTGAGTCACCAAACATATCTATCATGGTAGAAACCACATAGTTTTGTGACATCACACCTGTCGTGATCTAAATTGGTACTGGTGAATAAGACTAAACATTTAATTTCTCCTCTCCTTTATCATCCCCCTGGCAAAAGAAAGAAAGAAAGGGAGAGACAGCAAGTGAGTGTTGGTCTTAAGTTACCTGCTCTCCGTATGAAAAACCAAGACAACATCCAGATCATGTTCTAATATAAGGTTACTCCTCCTTAACATAATCCAGGTTACAGTTGCCTTCTCTGACCTCTGTCTTCACCTTTTCTTTCACCACTTTTCATGAGGATCATAGCTATGCTGTCCTGTGTTTCTGCTTCCTTCTTAACTTGCATATCATCTTTACACCATTACTTATTTCCAGTTGTACCCCCTTATTGATGAAACTTGAGTGGAGTGTTACCATGGAAATAAAGCAGCGCATTCTTAACAAAGCACACAGAACGTATGACAGGTAAACACGCTGCACCCTGTCCTATCAAGTGTACAAGCTCATTATAGGCCAGATAGCAAACCGATACAAGAGGTGCATGTTTTTTGTGTGCATGCGCGCACGTACACATTGGTATGCTTCCTCCTCGTCACCATGCCGATTTGTTCCCTTGGTAACGGCCTGTACAACTCCCCAGGGAGAGAAGTTTAGGTGTGTGAGTGTGTATCTGTTGGGTTTTGACTTTCCTTTCGGTCTGTTCCATGCTAACATGGAACTAAGGTGATGAGCCTGGTAAACATTCTACTTGGTATTTGTGACCAAATACAATACTTATTTAATAATGGATGATAATGATGGGAAATATCCTTAATTAAAGCACAGACACCTGAGGCCTTGTGTCCAGCAGCCATACAGAACACTGCCTGGGATGTAGAAGGATATGAAAATATGTTGTTTGCATTTGCCACTCTGTTTTGCATTCTGGGAGGCCAGGTTATAGCTCCTGTGTTTATGAGCCTTATATAACATGTGTCCTTCTAAACTGGATTAACTTTATTTAGCTGGAAGCTGAGGTAGTTATTGCTGTTTCATATTATCTCGCTGCCCCCCTGGAACTGTATGACACATGCGACGTTGGACATTGCACCTCCTCTCTCCAACCAACAGTGTTTAAAGTGACTAGCAAGATTGATTTTAAAAAAAGAAATAATCCCAGTCAATTATCTACATTGACGTGGGAATATAACTGCTAAACAACTCTGATCGATTGGGTGACACATCTTCTAATGAACCAGTAAAACCAGTCGCTCTCAAAGAGCAGAGAAAATAGTTTTGTTGTTTTGTCAGCATGGCCCTGATGGGTATCTTGACCCAGACCCAGAGGGTCTTACGCTTCCATGTGGTGTATTCTGTCGACGACCTCTAAGGTGAATAATTCTTCCAGTCTGGATCGTTAATTTAAAGTCAGAGCTTTGCATGAGGATGGAGTTGATAATGAAGCTGTAGATGAAATAGCAGTGCTGGGTGTGACTCCTCTCAACTTATCTTTTCCGAATCAGAAATAGGTATGAATAGTTGGCTGTACGTTGCATGTGAGAGTGTTCTTCTTAGGAATAAAATGATTCATTAACTGACAACAGGAAAACTGATAATGGGGAGAACACGTGCAGGCGCTGTTGTAATCCATCACATGGAGAATCTTATGTGAAATACTCGGGTCATGAAAACAAATGCACTCCTACCCCTTTATATCAATGAGGGTAAATACTGTAAACACCTCTCCTTTATAACGCAATACATTTTAACAACACCATTACGTTTCTAAGCATCTCTAAAACATAATTACAAACTTAATAAACATTTAATTTATTGTAGTTGTTAGTTTTACTTAGGTGAAACTAATCAACTGGATTAGGAGTGTATATGGGAATCTCCTTTTTAGGCAGAATAATATGCAGAGTTTCATTCTCTAAAACGGACAGTGTTTCAAACAGTAGGCATCAAGTCACACATCAGTTATTGTGTATACTACCATCATATACAACTATATTCTTCTGATGTCTATAAGTAGATTTTTAATTCACGCTTTTTAAACATGAGCAGTCAAAATGGCCAAAAACTCAGTCACGGAGCTGAAATAGTGATACCTGAAATGAAAGTTACAAATGTAATACATGGTTTACTCTTGTGTGACTTTTGTATTGAGCCCTTCTCTATCTGTCTCTCTCCTTGTGTCGTTGCAGTACTGTGTGCAGACAGAGTGGGCCAGATGACGAAGACCTACAGTGACATTGACGCCGTCACTCGACTGTTGGAAGAGGTGAGATAACGCTGAGTTTGATCAGATAAAGTTAAAAAAAAAAAAAAAACAGTGAAGACGACGGCTTCTGAGATATATAGATATAACTGTGTGGTCCTGAACACAGGTTGCTCTATGAAGTTCATGGCACCACATCATAAAACTAGCTGGCAGCAGATAATATTCAAATTGAAGTGATCCACATCAGCTGCTGGAGCTCAGTCGGCTTTCTCTGTATTCAAAAAGCTGTGACAGAACCATGGTGTCATTGTTAAATGAACCATGAAATTCAACAGTCAGTCAGCCATCCAACTATTGACTAAACATGGTCAAAGATGTCACACCACCAACATATAGTGACCCTAAAACTGTTTTTGCCCTGTGAGATGAGACATTGTACTGACCGCTGTTTCTGTGAAAAGTTAAATTCCTTTGGTTGACAATGCATGTATCATTATTCAGAGTTTCACCTAAATAGGTGTTGACTTACACATAGCACTTTAAGGCTGGAAAAATGATTAATGATTGCACTCAGTTGTACTAAAAAGCAGGAGTGCCTGGTAATCATATGTACGGATTCATAATCAGTTTTTAATTAGAGTAGTTCAGAGTGTTCTGGGTTTGCACTTACAAGACATGTGAGCTGTTGTGGACAATAAGCTTGAGGTATTAGTTGTCCTTTTTCATAGACACTGTGATTGTTCCTAAGTTGAGGAATGTGTGGACATTATGTTGTTTATTACTCTATTCCACCTTTTCCCACATTGTTGGGGGTTATTAAATACATGTTACACCTCTGCTGCATGTCCTTCACATACTTTATTCTAGACTAGAGGACAAATGTAGGATTTGTCCAACATTGGATTATTTGCAGACTTCTTGCGCTTTCTTGCTGCGAGTTAGATTAAAAGATCAATACTGCTCCAAAATGTCAAATGGTTTCAACTGTTTTGCTGTGAGAACACTAAACAAATCTTTATCTTGGTGCAGAAAGAGCGCGACTTGGAGTTAGCAGCTCGTATCGGACAGTCACTGCTGAAGAAAAACAAAGCCCTCAGTGAGAGGAACGAACAGCTGGAGGAGCAAGTAGAGCACATGCGAGAGGAGGTACGCAGCAAGGGTGTGTGTGTGTGTGTGTGTGTGTGTGTGTGTGTGTGTGTGTGTGTGTGTGTGTGTGTGTGTGTGTGTGTGTGTGTGTGTGTGTGTGTGTGTGGTGTGTGTGTGTGTGGCATGTCTGAGAAAGCCATGCCAAATCATTGTAATGAACTACACGGGTGTGGAGTAGTGCAGCATTCAAGTAGCCATCGCTTCTTTTACTGATATGTCCTCTGTCTACATGTCTCCTTCAATGTTTGCACATAAAGGTATCTCAGTTGCGTCACGACTTGTCCATGAAAGATGAGCTGTTGCAGTTCTACACCAGCGCTGCCGAGGAAAGCGAGGGGGAGTCTACCACCTCCACACCGTGAGTCTCCTTTCAACCGCTTCCTCTTCTCGCTAAAATAGGATGCGGTGCATATTTGAAATAATGAAAGTGTGGAAAATGTATGTTGAATGTGACAGAGGCCTTCACCACTACAGTATTTAATGGGCCTATCACTCTGTATATCAGGGTAGTAATGTTTGCTGGTTCACGTGTTTCTCTCCTGTGTGTGTGTTCACAGAGTCCGTCCCACTGAAAACAATGTGTCAACTCCAATTTCTTTCCCCCTGGACTCATTACAGAAGAAACTCAAAGATCTGGAGGAAGAAAACAAATCCTTGCGATCTGAGGTACATTCACACAGAAGCTCCTGCAAAGACACACAATCGTTTTTGTCCATGTTTGCCGTACCCTTTGTTTCCATTAGAGATTAGCTGCTGGATATCTATTAGGACACGTTGTTTATTGGGATGATCAATAATGTCTACGGTATTGATTAGCACCGTCTGTTTTGTTTGTCCAGGCAAGTCATTTGGAGACAGAAACTATCTCGTATGAAGAGAAAGAGCTCCAACTTGTCAATGACTGTGTCAAAGAACTACGTGAGTATTGGACCGAAGTCCGATTCTGCTCAATGTGATGCTCGTTTCTCACGCTCTGAAGGTAGTGAGGCAGTCCTAGAGATTCTCATGTTTGATGAACACCTGTTGATGTTTCCAGGTGATGCCAACCTGCAGATGTCCACTCTGGCTGAAGAGCTTGCCAGGAAGACTGAAGATGCTTCCAGACAGCAGGAGGAGATCACACACCTTCTCTCCCAGATAGTGGACCTCCAGAAGAAAGCTAAGATGGTATAAAACCGGAGACATCTCTCATTCTGACGTGAAATATGTAACATTCATTGATTATATTTGTCTTACAAATGCCTGTATGCAATGAAGCAGAGACTAAATGCACTGGATACAGAGTTTTTCATACCCTATTATGTTTGTGGTGTTTTTAGTATGCTGTGGAGAACGAGGAGCTGACTCAGCACCTCAGTGCAGCCAAAGACGCCCAGCGACAACTCACTGCTGAAGTAAGGCAATCGGCAACCTGCTGACTACCGACACTAGCACTAAATGTGATATATCTGATACAACGGGACCGTTTCAGACCTTCATATAACATCTGCAGTCCAGTTTTGTGTTCCAATGCGGAAGCTAGAACGTCTTCAAGAAAGACATAATTTGTGTCCACTCATGAGTTATTCCCAAACAGAACTACACATATTTATTGTAGCACAGTTTGTTGGCATAACATAGTTCTTTTTGTTTCTAAATGTCTTCCCATTTTGTCACTCTTGATCTTTCGTATCCCTTCCTGCAGTTGCGAGAGTTACAAGACAAGTATGCAGAGTGCTTGGAGATTCTTCACGAGGCTCAGGAGGAGCTGAAGAACCTGAGAAATAAAACTCTACCACTCAGCACATCAAGGCGCTTCCATTCTCTGGGTCTATTCCCAATGGTGAGCTTGTATTCAGTCTGTCAGTATCACAGCATCTCCACAGTCTCAGCTGCTACAAAATCTTTACCTCTTTTGCCTTCTTCTCCAGGACTCTCTGGCAGCAGAAATAGAGGGCACGATGAGGAAGGAACTTCAGATGGATGATCCAGACGTTGAAGAGCAAAGGTACATCCAGATAAGCACCTGGCTCACCTGGAAGTGAAAACATAGATTGTTATTGACCTGCTTTTTCGTGAAATGTTCAGTGTTGATATAATAAAACATGTTTTTCCAGACTGCAGCCGAAGCGTGTGTTCCAGACGGTGAAAAACCTGAACCTGATGCGTCAGCAGCGTTCATCGCTGGCCCCCTCACCCCTCAACATCCCTGGCTCCAATCGGACATCATGTCTCACCTCAGGCCTCTCCAGCAGGGTTGGGACGCCGCGCTCCGACTCCATATATGGCAGCGAGACAGGAAGTGGTATCATCCTGGACAACCGGACTAGCAGTATCTTTGAGGGTCCAGACGATGGGTACGGTCAGATCAACTCTGTAACACACATTTAAGACTTTAGATGTTCAATTCTTTCTTTGCCATGTCCTTCCAGTTTAATTCCCATCAAAGCAGATTCCACTCACTCCAAAAACATTTATTATTATTATGTATTTTTGCAATTATTGGTTTCCTTAGTGTTTGTTGGGTTTTCTACTTTTCATCTTACACTCTTTTAAAAATCTTCAATGGAACCACATAGTTTGAACTTTGTTCCCCTCCCTAGGTCAAAAGACTCCAACAAACGGCCCCCTGGAACACCAGGGACCCCTGGCAGCAGAGACCTGGAAGCAGCCTTGCGACGCCTGTCCCTCCGACGCGACAACTACCTCTCAGAGAAGCGCTTCTTTGAGGATGAGAGGGAGAGAAAGCTGGCTTACCTGGCCAAAGAGGATGAAAAGGGAGGTCAGGGGAGTAGTGGAGGCCCAGGGACGCCGACGGAGAGCCTGCTGTCGCTGTGTTCACATCCCTCCTTGGGAAGCGTCTGGTCGGGGTACTCATTCACGGCAAGATCCTACCTGCCGGATAAGCTGCAAATTGTAAAGCCGCTAGAAGGTGATTATTCCTCTTCAAGACACAAGTCCACTCATCCTCCACATAACGGAAAAGAGAGTCACAATCAGAATGCCTTTCACAATGACGATAAACATTTTCAGGACTCTCCACAGAATCAAAACCAGAGCCTGGCACGAAATTCAAATAGTCGGTTTGTAAAAACACCCCAATGTTACGCTCCGATTGGTCAGACCCAATCACAGAGCCGAAGCCAAGCCCTTCAGAACCAGCAGCAGAATCAGTATCTGATTTTTCATCCCCGCCAGTCCAAAATCTTTCTGAGTGCCTCAGAGGATCCTAAGACCCTGCAGAGGAGCTCCAGCTTGTCGGAGCCGAGCTTACAGCCTCAGCTCACAGCTCCGCTAGCTTTAGTGGCAGGCCTGCTGGAGGTGCTGGAACAACAGGAGGGCAGTTTAAATCTCCAGCACTCCTTTTACTTCAGACATACACAGCCACGCTGCTGGTTTGAAATATAGAATACTAGACAAACATATAGATACGTATGTTTTCATATATATACAAGGTTAGAAGCATATAGATGTCTTTCAAATTTGTCTCAAACCCATCACAAAATGTGAGCACTTTACACTTTTTTTGCGGTGATTGTGTCAGTATGTGGTACCTAAAATGGCACACGTTTTTTCTTATACCTTCTTTGCTATCCAACGGTTGATTATTTCCATACTTTATTGGTTGTGTAGTTTCTAGATTTGAACTGTTGATATATTGTATTTGTAGCCTTTAAAGCATTCATCACTTTAAAAATGATATCCACTTAAGGATTATCATTGTGTATTCTCTGTTTTGTGGCGCCATCTAGTGTTTAAACTCAGTTACACCGCTTGGTGGATGGTAAGTGTAAAAGGACAAAGAAAACATGTGGAACTGTAAATTCCAAGTCTAATGATGGTTGGTTAAGATGTGAGAAATAATCTCAAGAATCTTTCTCAGATGTTTATTTGATCATATACACCATGTGAGCCTTACATGTAGAGAAACCAATCCACAGATGTTTCTGCTACACTGCTATACCACTACTATACCACTATACCACTGTATGTGCTGTCCATCCCTTTCACTCCTATTCTGTTTGACTTTTTCTATATTTTAGTTTTGTCTTGTCTTTTTCACTTTACTTCTTTTTCTGTTCAACTTGTCTGTTTTCTTTATCGATGAGTTCTTAAATAAAATCTTACTAATTTTCTCACCTTCCCCTTTCTCTCTCATTCTTTTCGTGCTAGTCTTATGAGTTTGTGTACTGACATCTCTCAAAGGAACTTCATGTATCGTGAGAAAACAACCATTCATTGGACTTGAAATGAGACCAACTGACTAGGTGTAGGGCGCTTCATTAACGGGTGTGTGACAGCGTATATGTACTGCATGAAGAGTATACATGTATATGCCTCTGCCTGTCTGTGTGGGTACATGTATGTATGTGACAGGGATTATGTGACTGTTTATATGCATGACTGCGTCTTCTTGGGTGTGTGTGTCCGTGTGCATGTTGTCTCTGCAATCTGCTTGCCCTATTATGTGTTTATATACAGTACAGTATGCCAGTAAACAGCTGGAGTATATTTAGAGATTGATTTTTTTACACATTTAAACATAGAGATGACATTTACTGAACAGATACCTACTTATATTTCGGTGCTCGGTTTGGATACAGCATTTGACACTGTAATACAATGTCAAGTTGTAGGTGATGTGATTTGGGTTGACTTGTAGTATGAAGTTCAATGTAGCCGCCTGCCTGTTGTCTCCCTTCTCACATTTTGTGAAAGCCCCCTTGAGAAACCTTATAGTTGCTTAGTAACCAAAAGTTGAACATTGCAGAGGGCAGTCACACAATTAGTGGACTGACTGATTGTATACACATTTCCAATTTTTAGATATAATTTATCCTACAGCGCTAAAACTCATAACTATTACGATGAAGACTAGTGGTATGAAAAGTATTTCAGGGTTTGAAGCATCGAACGTCCTTCAGTTCAGCGTTTTATACAGCTTCAGTTCTGATCACTGAGGGTTATATCATAATTTTGATGAGATGCATTTGAGAGCGTCTTAAGACTGATTAAGATAACATGAGTTTTCTCTGACCTTTTGTTCCAGGCTCGGCTACTCTCCATGCATGGCAGCAGTTGGCTCAACCTCACATGGGTGCTCTGCTGGATGATCGGCCTGGCGTGGTCACCAAGGGCTTCCGCACTTTAGCACACGAGCAGGGACAAGAAGAAAACTGGCACCTGGACCAGCCGGAGGAGGATGAATTTTCCTGTTGCTCATTCACTGACTTGTCAGGAGAGGGCTCTGCTCCCGTGGATCTACCTTGCCCTACCTCTTCTCCATCTGTCTGCTGCAACAAAAACGGAGACATCGATGACTATAGCCAATCAGAAACATTGCAGGGAGACATGTGCAGGGGTGGGGAAGTGATTCAAGTAAAAGATGGACATGCTGCAAACATGCCCCTTTCCTTCTCCTCCCCCTCGGCTTCTTCTTCTCCTCTCCCATCTTCTACCGAGATGAACGGGCACGTTGACCTCAAGGAGCTCCAGGACCGTTTGCCTGGTGAGGGAGTACTTAGCTGAGGTCACTGCACTGCATCCACCCACCCTTGTAACCCTTGGGATGAAGGGGAGGCGGGTGAAGAGGAGGGGAGGGTGAGGGATTGGGGAAAGCATTCACTGGACATCTCACAACCCCAATGCGACGTCTCTTCCTGCACAATTAAGCTCATGTGCACACACCTGCACACCCACCCATCCCACCGGCAAGCCATCGAACCCCATCCAAACAGAGTACATTGTTTTTTTTTTATTTTTATTTATTTACTTCAGTTTACATCTTCATAGTTTTCCTTCTTAATTTACATCTTTCACACTTGCATTTTTTTCAACCAATCATCCTAATTTTCTGCCACCATCTCTATCCTCTTCACCAAGCCTCTCACTTTACACTGTCATCTCAATCTCTTTCAATGGTTACCTGCAGCACCTTTAGTATGTTTTGGTGTAATTCACAGAAATTTGATTCAGTAAATATTTTGGCATTAATAGTATTTATTTAATTATTTCTAGCAGTCAACATTCAAACACCGGTTTACCGAACAAATGCATGCACACACAAATATCATGTCTTGGGTCCAATACATGTATAGCAGGTGTTACTAGTGCAGCTGTCCAAGTCACATGAACATGACACCCAGACCTTCAAACACATGACATGATTTATTTCTGGATTTCAGACATAAAATATAGCATAACAGTTTACAGTGAGAACAATTATCATTTTAACCAATTTGATGGCTCAGGTAAAAATGTCCCTGGAAATGTAATTCAAAAATCTGACTTTATTACAATAAATAACCCGTAGCTATGCTGAGTAGAACCATCGTTGAGACATATGCTGCAGCTTCTACAGTCCAAATGCATCACTACCAACATGAGTTAGATGGGATGAATAATGACATACCAAAGAGAACAAACTAAACAAACAAATTAAATGTGAACGTCAGAAATAGTACTGCCAGTAACCTTCAGTTTCACTGCTCTGCTATTCTTATCTGAATGTGGTGGGCTTTTTATTTTAGTGCATCTCTATTTCTTCAGTATTTTCTTACTTGTTAATCATCATTTCATGAATTTACTCAGTATAATTAATGTCATATAGGACATCATGCCAGTAAAATCTGGCTGAAACAGCCCATACATTTATTATTTTCTCCAGTGAGTCGTGACCACAGATATGAATGTTTTCCATCTCTAAAAGATGTGGTCAACATTTTTAGACAATCCTGCCTGGCCATTAAAAAGATAAACTCCCATGTGCTTTCCGTGGAACAAGTTTCTGTGATCAGGATAGCTTCCAAAGTGCAGACCAACATCATCACTTCACTATATTACAAACAAGGGAGCTAATGTCTGCTAATGTCTGCTGGTGCTTTTGCTTGGGGCTCATACTATAATCATGGTCTATTTGTTCCTCCTCTGTCAATACAGTGTTTTTGAAAGGCGTGGTACTCATTGTCTCGGTTCTAACTGCCTTCTCCCATGTTCCATCTGTTCTCCTCTCTTCTAGTTAATTTCCCAGGAAAGTGTATGTCTCATACGAGCTCCACATACACCTTCACCACCTGCAGGATTCTCCACCCTTCTGATCAGCTGACCTCTGTGTCCTCAAGGTAAACATCTTCAATGTGATTAAATACGGTTGTGCTGTATTCAGCTTTAAAACGCAATATTATTTTATAATTATAATATTATAATTATTAATGAGAGGCCTCGGGTTAAAAAAATGAATGATGACTTACTGTGTAACATTTAATGTTCGTTTTAAAAATCTCCACTTGTGAATATCAAATAGCGGCTTCTCGGCCAAGTAGAGATGTTGTTGTTGCCCTTCAATAGATTCTGAGGCAGGGCTACTTTGATGCAGCATCGCCTGCCTGACTTCATGCTTTGTGTTCCTGCTGTCTGATTGGCCTTGGCAGGTCATGTGATGAGGAAGATGAAGTGGAGTTGTATCATGTGGTTGTCATGGCGGGAGTACAGCAGTCCCATTAAGTACACCCACTGGGTTGAACATGGGTGAGGCAGTGCATGGGAGTGCATTCCTAAAGACTGAGGGTGTGTGTAAACCAGAATAACTCCCCAGATGGTCACTGTGGGCCTACATGTAGTTTGCCTCCTAATGTTCCCGTCACCATGTTCCAAACTAACAAGCGAGCTTCTGACACAATGCCATGACTCAAACCACCTAACTCCCTCAGGATTTGAGCATGGATTCTCAATCTTACCCTTTTGAGAACAATACATGGTGGAAATGGTCTCATCTAATCAATATTCCTGCCTTCCAAAGCGTTTGACCACAGCTAGCGTCTTCATGTAGCTTCATGTCATCACGTGACTTTAATCTGGTCCTTTGGTCACAAATTTGTGTTATATGTGGGAGTAGATTGTAAACCCCGTCTGAATTCAAGGCTGGCCTCTGGCATGGGATGTCAGGGACACAGCATCTGGAACAAGCCATTTAACACTTTTAAGACCTCTGCTAGTACACTGAAAAAAACTAGACCTACTGTGGGAAAAACAGTGAGGACCCAGGACAAGAGACTTAACTAACCCCTGAAGTAAACAACAGCAGCTGTCTGAAAACTAGTCCCAAAACCGCCCACAGCGCTGGTTGGGGGAAGATCATTTGCATCCAACACCAGAAGTCTGTTTTGAATCAAGAATCATGAATCCGACCAATTTTCCCTTGTGATTCAAGGACCAGGTAAAAGTCATGTGATCACATCCGAGTCAGTCATTTGTTGAATCAAGTGGATTTTTGTACTCAGTTTCTTTTTACTGTGGAGCTACTCTAATAATCAACTTACTGTGTGCTGGATAGTAAAATGTGTTGTCCCCGATGACAGGGCTGCCTGTGACAAAGTGAGGTCTAAACTTATCTCAGTCTCCATTTAATTCCTGCATGGCTGTGTTCAAGGTTTTGTCTTTTTAAAGAGTCTTCTTTTTCTACTAAATCCAAGTATTAAGAGCTGATAACTCATGTCTACTCATTTCTGTCCCATCACCCATACTGTTATTCATGCTTCGTTCATATCCAACGCCCCCTGCTCCTACGCACTTTCCTCCCTCCTCCCTCTCTCCACCTGCTTTTCTTCCCTTACTCTTCCATCTCCAGCTCAGCACTAGCCTCTTGTCAAAGCAGTGCTTACATCGGCACGCCTACCCCCACCTCCTCTCCTATACCCTTCTCCGCCCCACATACACCTTCCTACACCCCCTGCTGCACCCCACGGCGCCTCTCCCTCTCGCTCTCACTAGCAGAGTCCTCCACCAACCTTAGGGACTCCACCAAGACCACCAGCACTTCCCTAGGCCTGGTGCGCCTCCTGCTGGAACATGGGATCTCTGCTTCGGTGTATGACCCCTGCAGCTGGGACCGAGGGTTGGATGCCAGTGGAGCGTCGACACCAGTGGGAGGAGCGCACGCGCAGAGGAGCATCGCCACACCCGAGGAGACGGAATACAGACGATTGGTGAGACGCCCGGACACCCTCCTCCTGCAGCCCTCCACCCCACCCAACTCCCCACACCGTTCCAAATCTGCCTCGTGTCGCAGCCGCCCAGCTTTTCAGTTCAGCCCTTCCACTGAAGAACCGCCGTTTTATGACACCTTCCTGGCCTCGAAGCCAGCTCGCACCATTCTGAGGGAAGTGCTGGGGGAGGCGGAGAGGGAGCGAGGGGGGCACACAGATGACGACAGCCAAACAGAGAAGCTAAACCTACGACTTGTGGACAAACTGAAACGTTTCCGCACCCTCTCCCCTCAAGCCGGTTCTGTTTCATGTGGGAGTAGTCTGTTAGCTTCCTTTGGCTCCACTGGACTCGGCAACAGCGCACTGGGTGGGGGGCTTTCCGGTTTGAATGCAGGGCTGAGGAGGAATCGAAGCTATCCTGCCATGGTAGGGGCCAGTATGGCCATGAAAGACCCAGGAGGCCCCCCAAGCACAGAGATGGTCATTCCACATACAATGCAAGCGCCACATACCCAACACATGGTGCACACACAGGAAACGGACAAACTGCAAACAAATCACACAATGGCCGCACACATACCGCAGACACTACATGAACGGGAAACACCACAGACGATAACGCAGAGACACACCAGGCCAAAAGACAGACTGTGGCGTTTAACAAGCAATGACCATCACAGTGATGATGAAACTGGGACATAACGGGGGATATCCAGTGGATGAGGTCATAGTGCAACACACTGCAACTCATGTTTCACTATACACACAGCATTACACATTTACAAAACCAAATATATATACCCATCCTTCAGCCATCCACAGACCAAACAGCTAGAGTGATGAACAGTCCACCTCCAAGACTCAACCTAACCAGAAGTCACCTCTCCTTCCCAGTAGGGGCTGAAACGGTAACACTGTGTTCTACTCGTACGCTGTCCGACCAGACTAATGACGATGGAGTATGTTGCCTTCTTCTGTTCCCATTGTAATTGTATGCAATATACTGTGTCATATATAGTATAATATTAAAGGCCCAATCTGGTGGAAGAACTGCAGAGCTTTTCCACAACCCTTTCAGTCTCATTTTCCTTCTCAACCTGAATAAGTGCACTTTTGCAAAAAAAAAACAACAAAAAAAACAAACGCAACACATTTTTAAAATGTACTGTACTGGCTTGAATAATATAACGTGTCAGATTATTTATGAAGACCAAGGAGTCATATATTCCAGGACTACACAATTATGCATTGACTCAGCAGATGTTACCGTTACAACACTTAAGCGTAGTGCTGTGTTTGTAGCCTTGACGTCGCTAGGCTAACAGGTTTCTAACGTGGCACTGTAACTTGAACATCTCAAGAATGCATTAACAACCAACATAAACACCTCAGTAGTCTTTAGCTCTCTAAATAAATATTTGATATCCATTAAACTTTGTCAGACAGCACAAGGCGACTATTTTGTGAGTCATGCCATCCTGATGGTTCGAGCTGGCGTGGCCAAAGACTGAGAGACTAACGTTAAAGACGTTAAAGACGTTAAAGACGACGAGGAAGAGAACAACGACTATCCGACTGTAAAGACTGCATTCAAACATGCTTAATTTTTCTACTTTCTTTCATTCAAAGTACAAATATTGTCATGTAATATTTGGCCACTATGATATTTTCAAGCCCTAAATTGCACTGGAGTTAAATGAAGGTTAAATCGTCACAATGATACTGGTTCTAGAGACCCCCCCCTTTGTCCATCCAGAATCCAGATTGGGACTTTAATGTGCGATCTCGCTGTGACCCACTGTTCTTATGTGCCTAAAAACAGCTAACATATTGTATCTCATTGTAGTATGGGTTTGTATTTATGTGATTTGATTACTTTATTATTTAAATGCAGCAGAGAGAGAGGATATGAAAATAACAGGGCGAGGCCACCCACACACGCTTATTTGGGTCTCTGGCTTTCATTTACAATCCACAGGGGCGTGTAGCGTCTAAACGGTGATACAGGACACATCCTGCTATACAGACACCTGTCCAAACACTGTGACTACAGAAGTAAAAGACCTGCACAAAACACAAAGCCGCTTTGTCGGATTTCCTTTTTTTCTTCTTTTTTTTTTGCTCGTGTAAACCCGGATCACATGCATATCATTTATTATTTTTGTCAAAATTGGCGTGTGGGTGAAAAGAAATAGCAATATTGAGCACTATAAGATGTATGTTTCTGAATGTAACTGTAAAAGGAGTGACTTGAAATGTTCAAATGTTGGTTTTAAGAGCAAGAGACTGAGCTTTTATCACAGTTTGTTGCTGAAGGAAAGTTTGGTTTCAGTGACCCAGTTCCAGCGTCCACCCTCAGGAACGTCCAAACATCTTGTACACTTTCCATAAATCTTACTAGGTTCTATTTGAATATTATTTATTAACTCATATTTGAAATATGACCCATTAAAACCGATCCATTGCGTGCTGGTGATCATGTAGATGCCAGTTAAAGGGGAAGTTGGACGTTGGCACTGGGCCGCTGACTGACTGAATAGCTGGCTCTGAAGCTGGCAGGGATCTGTTGAAATCCTTTATGATTAACGGGTTGTACTAGCGATGTTATTGAGTGGCAGATTAATAATCATTAAATATATTTATTAAATACTTGGATTATTAGAAGCACGCCTATAACTAAATGTCCATTGTATATGTTTGAGTCAAAGACTTTTGCAAATTGTGTTTATATTTTTGAAAGATGCACTGACATTTTTAGTCATTTTTCGTTGACATTAAATGAATCATAAACTTGGCTGGCACTAGTAGCTTCATAGAAACATTTCCATTTAAACAACGGGTACAGTTAGATGTACAAGCTTACAGTACATCAATGCTGCACAGAATTTCATAACAGTTGCACATTTGGGAGAAGAAAAACAATTTACCGTATTTAAAAATGAAAACCAAGTATGAAGACTGAAATGATGAGTTGATGTGTATGTTTGTGTTTGCTTTATTTTCTGTGTGTCAACTGAATCATCTGAATGTAAGTTTTGACAAACAGTAATCCTGCTGTAGGGCCATATATATTTGTGTACAGTATGTTGATTTATGTTTGATTTAAGTTTGTTTTAACCTCAGAGGAAGGGGAAACTATTATTACATTGTAAATGTATGCAACGCATATAGTCATGCTAACATTTTTTTAAAGATCATCCATAACTCTAGAACAGAAAATACAGGGAATTAAGTTGTTTATTTTCAGTAAAAAGGGAAATAAACTTTTCTGTTCAGGGGCTGAAGTGTTTTATTTGACAGAACAGACCGTGTCAATAAAGATAAATACATAAAGTCGGCTCCTTTGCCTCATTCATGTTAGAATAATGTCATGTACTGTGAGTCCAGCTGTACTCAACTTACATGAAAATTTGCTGATGATTCAAGGATGTTGATTTATAAGTCTGGGAGCAACTGGTCAAATCTCATGGTCCATTACTCATAATAATACTACAATAAATATAGAGTAAAAAATCATAGGGTGGAAGATCAGTATCAGTAATAAGATGCATTTTTATGATATATGCCACGATATGGTAAATGCATGCAATATCATGATATACAGTAGTCCCACTTCAAGGGGATAAATAATATTGAGTGATTGACCCCAGTCTGGACTACTAGAACCCCCCCGTGTCATCTATCAAAGAGTGAAAACACTGGCCATAAGAGCAATGTGAAAAGAGTTTTGCATTACATCATGGAGTCCTTTCACTGTCTCTCCATTATTTGTGTGCCCTCACCGTATGTGCAAATGTTATTTTCCTTCTTCACTTCATTCTTCACTTTATTTATAGAGCACCTTTCATACATGAACATGTAACACAAAGTGCTTTACACATCAAAAAAGAAAAGAAAAAACAATTACAAATAAAGCCCCTCCCTCCCACCCTCCATACTACACACGCACACACACACAAACACACACACCTACACACTCTCACTACTGACAATAGGGAGACATGGCATGACACTGATGATTGAGGAAACGCTATCTTTGGGGCCATCCACACTGGGAGGAGTCGCAGGCTGTGCCACAGGGGGCACCAGTGCCCAGGCCCCCCGACACCGACAGACAACAGTCAGCCGGGCCGAAGGGACCCAGGGACAGCACCCCCAGCAGCAGCCCAGACACAGCTCCCAGTGTGGAAGGCCCCCCTGAGGAAACACTGGAGTTAAAGCTAAAAACTAAAACACATGAAAAAATAAGTGACCAGCTTAATAAAAGATAATAAAGATAATAACATAAAACAATACCAATGATAAGTAAAACAACTAAAATTATTTAAGATCAATATCATCTAAAAACAAGATAAAAGCAAAAATATGAAATAAGATAAAATCACATAAGAACGTTAAAGAATTTAAAATACTAGTTAAAAGCCTGATTAAAAAGGTGTGTCTTTAACCTTCCTTTAAAAATATCAACTGTCTCTGCGGTCCTGAGGCTCTCTGGCAGGCTGTTCCACAGGTGGGGGCCATAGTAGCTAAATGCCGCCTCACCATGGGTTTTAGTTCTGGGTTTTGGTATGGATAAAAGGCCAGTGCCGGAGGACCTCAGGGTCCGCGAGGGTTGATATGGTAAAAGCAGGTCAGCTAAATAAGAGGGCGCAAGGCCGTTAAGACATTTAAAAACGAGTAAAAGAACCTTAAAATCGATCCTGAAGCGTACGGGGAGCCAATGCAGCGACGCTAAAACTGGTGTAATGTGCTCCCGCCCTCTGGTCCTCGTCAGCACGCGTGCGGCTGAGTTCTGTAATAGTTGGAGATTTAAAATACTCTTTTTGGGAAGACCAGAGAGCAGGGCATTACAATAATCTAAACGACAGGAGATAAAAGCATGCATCAGCACCTCCGTACTGGCCTGAGAGAGAAACGGGCGGACTCTGGCTATGTTCTTAAGATGATAAAAACCTATTTTCGTCATATTTTTGATATGTGGAATAAAATTCAGCTCAGAGTCAAAAATCACGCCCAGATTTTTTACTGCCTGTGCTGGTTTAAGATCTTGTAGTTTTGGTAAAAGTTTCTCTCTCTGGCCTTCAGGACCTATAACTAAAACCTCAGTCTTGCCCTGGTTGAGCTGTAGGAAATTCTCTGCCATCCATGACTTAATGTCTAAAATACAGTTAAAAAGGGCGTCAATTGGCCCTGTGTCATCAGGAGACACGGCAATGTACAGTTGCGTATCGTCAGCATAACTATGGAAGCTGATGCCGTGCCTCCTGATGACGTCCCCAAGGGGCAGCATGTAAAGATTAAAAAGAAGTGGACCTAAAATTGACCCTTGGGGAACCCCACATCCAATTTCATGGGTTCTTGAGGAACATGTATCCATACTTACATAAAAGCATCGGTCTGTGAGATAAGAACAAAACCAGTTAAGAACAGTACCAGAGATGCCCACCAGGTGTCTGAGCCTATTTAATAAAATGTGATGGTCTACTGTATCAAAAGCTGCGCTTAGATTCAGTAGAACCAACACTGTGAGCTTTTTATTATCAAAATTCCACCTGATGCTTCATGAAGATGCAGTCACTAAGCGTTGAGTCACTTACAGCTGCAGTTACAGCTTTTTCCCACAGGGAGGCAGTGTGTCTCAGAGAACAGGACGGACAGCTGGTGTAAACACAAACCACAGCCAACTCTAAGCCTGGAAAAGAAAGCAAAGCAGCTCTGAAAGATTTAGGTATGCACACAACGTTGGTCTAGCAAACCCATATAAGCTCAGCAGATCTTTCTCTCAGGCCTCTCCTGCACACTGTCCACACTGAGCCCATTACCACTCTCTTCCTCCTCAATTAGAAACTAATGCTGACGTCGCAAAGGGAAGAGGTCATTGTTTTGCAGGTTGATGCCAGAAACCATACCTCTATAGAGAGATAGAGGTAGATATCCCGTGTAATGTAACATCAACAGAGATGATTTCTTCTTCCATAAATTCTAAAAGGAGAGAAACAGACAAACAATGGACAGCAAGATCACTATATCCAAGTGATGGGGAAAGGACGGATGTGTAGGCAACAATGCATGGTTAGGAAATGGGTTTTTAATGCTTAGCAGAGGTCTAGCAGGTGTGTGTGAAAACATTCTGCAGAGGAGATTCAGTCACGGCAGGAAGAATGAGATCGGGGAGAAGAAACTTTTTCTCTGGCAAGTTTTGTTCAGTGATGCTGTTTGTCTGTGCAGATTAATATTTGGGCAGTCTGTTATATCTTGTCATCTGTGTAGGAAGGTGATCAGATGGAGCAACAAGAACACAGCAGACTTTAAGATTCAAGCTGCTAGATCGTTGTTACTGCAAATTGCGAAACAAATCTTATATATGTCAAGGTCAATTGCCTCCTGCCAGTTAAAAGAAAGCGTCTTTCCCTCATACATTTATCCTAAGGTAAAGTGAGGGCTCTTTCCTTTAGCTGCTGTTCATGCTTCAAAGCATGCTCCAAGATTACTTAAGAGACTCTTAGGCACGGAGCAATTAACAGGGGCTCGGAAAGATGGTGCACTCCAGCGACAGCATGTGTGATCGTGCCCTCAAGAGGTGAAGCATGATGGGTCTGCAAGACCAAAGTCCTTCAGCAATGATCCTTCACACGGTGATCAAAAGAAGAACTCTTCATCTTGTGTGATGAAACCACGTGCTGCCAGTTTTGGGTAGCCGACTATGAATGCTGAACATTTGCCAACGCCTAAATACCGTGATAGCAAAGAATTGAATTTATGGGTGAAACATGTATGTTTGTGTTATTTCTGTGGAAAGGACACTGGTCATTTAGGTTCCACTGCATGACTGCAGACATTACTTTGATGACCCCCCTACTTTTCCACCAGGTAAGAGTTTTCACTGATCCTCTGAAATATCTCACCATTTACTCAACTGTGCAACTGCCAGGTTAACGTCTGTGGTTTTACATCTCTGGATTGATTGCCATAACACATGCTGCGTTCAAGTGCTCCTTTAAAGCTCTGATATAGCCAATTCAGAGAGAAATACAAGGATGGAAACATGAAATAACGTGAAATTTTATTGCAAAACCAAAAATTTCCAAGTGCATGGCGAACCATACAGTTCAATATTATATTGAGAACCGTTGCATCCATAGTGCACAGGGTTCATTTCATTCTTGAAAGTACTGCCTCCATGGTCACTGAACAAGCTTTCAATTTGCACAATTCACACATTTATGGATAATAACTTCCTCTTGTTTGTTCTCCCTCGGACGAAAGGTCAGAACTGTGAAGCAAGTTCTGTCTTTGAAGAGTCGCTTAATGGATTCTCTTGGTCCTTTTCCCTTAGGAGACCTACAAACACACACTCCTATAGCTGGCCAGTAGAGTTCAAAGTGCAGCCATTAGAGGTTTCCTAGTCCGGTGTAAACATTACAAACACATGTTCTCTGCACAACCGGAAGTAATAAATCTGGGAGATGCACAGTGTTTCTTTGAGTTATGCTAATGATTCAGTGTAAATGCATGCATGTTTATTCTTACAATACGAATATACTGAATGACTGTATAGATTACATAAAATGTTACACCAAAGTCATCAATTGGTCATGAGGCATGCATGTCTGAATAAAATACTAAAATATGTTCAAATGGACTTAAATCAACTAATTACATTTACGTTTTTATTAGGGCTGTCAGCGTTAACGCGTTAACGCCCGCGATTAATCTGGAAACCATAACGCGTTAAAAAAAAATTAACGCAAATTAATCATATTGTAATGTTTCACTGAAGAGTCCGAGACGAGGAATAACTCTTAAGTCAATGCTTTATTTAGCCTCTCGAAATACACTCTCAGCAACTTCCTACCGTAATTCCAGCGCGCATGTTTACCTGGCTGAATTACTAAAAGGCGTATCGTCAGCATAACTATGGAAGCTGATGCCGTGCCTCCTGATGACGTCCCCAAGGGGCAGCATGTAAAGATTAAAAAGAAGTGGACCTAAAATTGACCCTTGGGGAACCCCACATCCAATTTCATGGGTTCTTGAGGAACATGTATCCATACTTACATAAAAGCATCGGTCTGTGAGATAAGAACAAAACCAGTTAAGAACAGTACCAGAGATGCCCACCAGGTGTCTGAGCCTATTTAATAAAATGTGATGGTCTACTGTATCAAAAGCTGCGCTTAGATTCAGTAGAACCAACACTGTGAGCTTTTTATTATCAAAATTCCACCTGATGTCGTTTAGAATCTTTAAAAGTGCTGACTCGGTACTGTGGTTTTTCCTAAAACCAGACTGACGTTTCTCTAAAATGTTAATTCTGTTTAAAAAGTCGTTAACTTGGTTAAAAACCAGTTTTTCTAAAATTTTACTTAAAAATGGTAAGTTGGATACAGGTCGGTAGTTATTAAAAACACTTGGATCTAAATTGCTCTTCTTCAGAAGGGGCTTCACCACCGCCGTTTTAAAGGCGGTGGGGAAGACACCCGTCTGAAGAGAGCAATTCATGATGTTTAAAAACTGTTCCTCGAAGAATCCATAAAACGATTTTAAAAGTGATGTGGGAATGGGATCTAAAAGGCAGGTTGTTGGGTTTACTTGGGAGAATACTCGACCAAGTGTCCTTGCATCAACCAGGGCAAAACTCTCCAGTGTTACCTCAGGTAAGGACATCAGTTCTGTGTTAACAGTTAAAACTTGATGGGATAAAATGCATGATCTGATGTCCTTGATTTTGTTTCTGAAGTGGTCTGCAAAGTTCTCGCAAAGATCATCTGTGGGTGTCTTAAAAACTTTATTAGAATTAGTGCCTGTTAAAATATCAAAAGTGGAGAAGAGGAACCGGGGGTTGTTTTTATTGATGGTGATGAGTTGTGAGAAATGTGAAATTCGTGCCTTTTTGACTGTATTATTGTAGGTTTTGAGTTGTTGACGTAAAATCTCGTAATGAATTGTCAGTTTACTTTTCCTCCATCTTCTCTCTGCACTCCTGCAATTTCTTTTCAGTTCATTGATTTCAATGTTTTTTCTCCACGGGGGTATAGGTTTTCTTTTTATCGTTTTAGTTAAAAGTGGAGCTACCGAGTCCAAGGTTGACTTCAGTCTGCTGTTAAAATGATCAACGATAAAATCACAAGGTGCAGGTAGAATTTCAGCAGGAGTGCTCTGTAAAATCTCCATAAAATTTGCAGCCACTTCAGAAGTAAGGTAGCGCCACCTCACCGTTCTCACTGGGGCCTCCTCTTGGTTAAAACTGGTGATGTTAAAAAATACACAGTAGTGGTCAGACACAGCCAGGTCGACAAACCATCAGCCTCCTTATCGATTCTAAATCGTATTATTTATGTTTACCCGTTAAGTTTAGTTTAAACAGCCCAATTCATAAACCTCATGCTTCATGAAGATGCAGTCACTAAGCGTTGAGTCACTTACAGCTGCAGTTACAGCTTTTTCCCACAGGGAGGCAGTGTGTCTCAGAGAACAGGACGGACAGCTGGTGTAAACACAAACCACAGCCAACTCTAAGCCTGGAAAAGAAAGCAAAGCAGCTCTGAAAGATTTAGGAATGCACACAACGTTGGTCTAGCAAACCCATATAAGCTCAGCAGATCTTTCTCTCAGGCCTCTCCTGCACACTGTCCACACTGAGCCCATTACCACTCTCTTCCTCCTCAATTAGAAACTAATGCTGACGTCGCAAAGGGAAGAGGTCATTGTTTTGCAGGTTGATGCCAGAAACCATACCTCTATAGAGAGATAGAGGTAGATATCCCGTGTAATGTAACATCAACAGAGATGATTTCTTCTTCCATAAATTCTAAAAGGAGAGAAACAGACAAACAATGGACAGCAAGATCACTATATCCAAGTGATGGGGAAAGGACGGATGTGTAGGCAACAATGCATGGTTAGGAAATGGGTTTTTAATGCTTAGCAGAGGTCTAGCAGGTGTGTGTGAAAACATTCTGCAGAGGAGATTCAGTCACGGCAGGAAGAATGAGATCGGGGAGAAGAAACTTTTTCTCTGGCAAGTTTTGTTCAGTGATGCTGTTTGTCTGTGCAGATTAATATTTGGGCAGTCTGTTATATCTTGTCATCTGTGTAGGAAGGTGATCAGATGGAGCAACAAGAACACAGCAGACTTTAAGATTCAAGCTGCTAGATCGTTGTTACTGCAAATTGCGAAACAAATCTTATATATGTCAAGGTCAATTGCCTCCTGCCAGTTAAAAGAAAGCGTCTTTCCCTCATACATTTATCCTAAGGTAAAGTGAGGGCTCTTTCCTTTAGCTGCTGTTCATGCTTCAAAGCATGCTCCAAGATTACTTAAGAGACTCTTAGGCACGGAGCAATTAACAGGGGCTCGGAAAGATGGTGCACTCCAGCGACAGCATGTGTGATCGTGCCCTCAAGAGGTGAAGCATGATGGGTCTGCAAGACCAAAGTCCTTCAGCAATGATCCTTCACACGGTGATCAAAAGAAGAACTCTTCATCTTGTGTGATGAAACAACGTGCTGCCAGTTTTGGGTAGCCGACTATGAATGCTGAACATTTGCCAACGCCTAAATACCGTGATAGCAAAGAATTGAATTTATGGGTGAAACATGTATGTTTGTGTTATTTCTGTGGAAAGGACACTGGTCATTTAGGTTCCACTGCATGACTGCAGACATTACTTTGATGACCCCCCTACTTTTCCACCAGGTAAGAGTTTTCACTGATCCTCTGAAATATCTCACCATTTACTCAACTGTGCAACTGCCAGGTTAACGTCTGTGGTTTTACATCTCTGGATTGATTGCCATAACACATGCTGCGTTCAAGTGCTCCTTTAAAGCTCTGATATAGCCAATTCAGAGAGAAATACAAGGATGGAAACATGAAATAACGTGAAATTTTATTGCAAAACCAAAAATTTCCAAGTGCATGGCGAACCATACAGTTCAATATTATATTGAGAACCGTTGCATCCATAGTGCACAGGGTTCATTTCATTCTTGAAAGTACTGCCTCCATGGTCACTGAACAAGCTTTCAATTTGCACAATTCACACATTTATGGATAATAACTTCCTCTTGTTTGTTCTCCCTCGGACGAAAGGTCAGAACTGTGAAGCAAGTTCTGTCTTTGAAGAGTCGCTTAATGGATTCTCTTGGTCCTTTTCCCTTAGGAGACCTACAAACACACACTCCTATAGCTGGCCAGTAGAGTTCAAAGTGCAGCCATTAGAGGTTTCCTAGTCCGGTGTAAACATTACAAACACATGTTCTCTGCACAACCGGAAGTAATAAATCTGGGAGATGCACAGTGTTTCTTTGAGTTATGCTAATGATTCAGTGTAAATGCATGCATGTTTATTCTTACAATACGAATATACTGAATGACTGTATAGATTACATAAAATGTTACACCAAAGTCATCAATTGGTCATGAGGCATGCATGTCTGAATAAAATACTAAAATATGTTCAAATGGACTTAAATCAACTAATTACATTTACGTTTTTATTAGGGCTGTCAGCGTTAACGCGTTAACGCCCGCGATTAATCTGGAAACCATAACGCGTTAAAAAAAAATTAACGCAAATTAATCATATTGTAATGTTTCACTGAAGAGTCCGAGACGAGGAATAACTCTTAAGTCAATGCTTTATTTAGCCTCTCGAAATACACTCTCAGCAACTTCCTACCGTAATTCCAGCGCGCATGTTTACCTGGCTGAATTACTAAAAGGCGTCACAAACACAGATAACACTATGGCTGAGGAGGCGTTCCCTGGTGTGCTTAACGGTAAATTTTGTTTTAAAAAGCTTCCAGACGGAAGTTTAGATAAAACCAAAGTTGTGTGCACATATTGCAGTGATGAACTGTCTTTCCACCGAAGCACAACAAGCCTGAAGTACCATCTTCGGGCAAAGCACATCTTTGCTGATGCTAGCAAAGATGCTAGCACTGAGACATCATCAAGCCGTGTTCGCCAAACTACACTGGCAGAGTGCAGCAAGGGCAAGTCTGTCAACAAAGCGACAACAACTAAGCTAACCAATGCTATCGCTAAATGGATCGCCGTTGACTGCAGGCCCATCAACATCGTTGAAGACCAGGGGCTTCAAGGTATTATCCAGATCGCCTCAAATGACCCATCATACAAGCCACCTGCTAGGGGAACTATTGTCACAAGAATTCATGAATTGTTTGGCAGTGAAAAGGCAAAGAAAGCGGAGCAGTTGGCACAAGCTACATTTATTGCACTGACTGGAGACCACTGGACATCAGTAAGCAACAATAACTACCTCGGTGTAACAGCACACCTAATTGATGATAAATGGCAACTGCACTCGTTCGCTTTAGGTGTGGTGAAAACAGAGGAAAGTCATTTTGCAGAAGCATGTGCTAGTCAGTTTCTTGAAGTTGCAAAGGAGTGGGAGATAACAGACAAGATCACCACTATAGGAACAGACAGCGCGCGCAATATGATCGCGGCAGCAAGGAGTCTACCATTCGAGCACATGCCCTGTGTAGCGCACATTATACAGAGGGTAATCACAGTGTCTCTCCGTGACAGCGGGTTTGACGGTGCTTTAGCCAAGTGCCGTAAAATAGTCGGACATTTTAAACACAGTCCTGCAAACACAGCAGAGCTGAAACTTCAGCAAGCCTCTCATGGGCAAGAAGAGCAGTCACTTGTCCAGGACGTACCCACGCGCTGGAATTCAACTCTCGAAATGATAAAGCGTGTCCAAAACAACAAAGACCCACTGAAGGCAACGCTAGCACAGCAGAAGGACAAATTAGCCATGCTAACCTCAGCTGAATATGACAGGCTGGCAAAGTTGGAAACACTGCTGGAGCCATGCAGGTAAGGTGACTTTCCTATCATCTCCAATTTTATTTTCTGGCAAATACAATTAATATAATAGTCACTTTGTTATTGTATTTCAGAAATAATTTTAGGCCTGTCCCCTAAATGGGTGTTAAATGAATTAAACGTGTAGTCATTAATACTGTTGGTTTTGTGTGTTTGTAGGTATGTCACTGAGCTCCTGGGTGGTGACAAATATGTGTCCTGCTCTGTAGTGCTGCCTGCACTCTGCCACCTCTTGCGTACGTTGGAGGTCTCAGATGTTGACCCTGCCTACATAGTGCGCTTCAAGACTGCATTCACAGAGGACCTCAACAGACGAAAGGACAACACAAACCTGTTATGGCTAAAGGTAGCAACAGCTCTAGATCCCAGATTCAAGGACCTAAGGTGCCTGCCCAGAGCAGAGAGGGAAGAGGTGTGGCGAAAGCTGAGTGAGATGCTGAAGAGAACCTGCATCACAGCCATCCAGAGAGGAAATGGAACCAGAGCCACCAAAGAAGAAGAAGATGGCCCTCCTACTGATGGGGTCAGAGTCAGAGTCTGATGATGAGGCACTGTCCACAGACAAAACTGTAGACAGGTATAAAGCAGAGCCCAGTGTCGGCATAGAGGCATGTCCACTACAGTGGTGGGTGGCACACACAGGTGCTCATGGTAAGCTGGCCCATATTGCACAGAGGTACTTGGCTACACCTGCCTCAACAGTGCCATGTGAGAGACTGTTTTCTTTGGCAGGCCACATTGTGCAGAAGAAGAGGTCCGCTCTGTCATCTGAAAATGTCAACAAGCTGGTCTGCCTGAGCAACTGGTTGAAAGAAAAGTAGACTGTATGAACAGGTTGACTGGAGTCATGTCACACAAGTTCACGCTGTTTAAAATAATCTTATTCAACTAAGAGTGTGAAAAGGGACTGTTCACTTTGTATCTTGAAAGACACGATGGCATTCAGTTTCTTAAATACGCCCACTGTTACTCACTATAGCATTTGGGTGAGATGTTACTTTGCAAACTCTTTACAGGCAAGTTGTTTACATTCACTTTGTAGCAGACGTTACTTTGTAACTGCTCTTTATGTGGTTGTCTGCTAATCCTTCTAGTCTGCAGTTCATTACGAATGTTGTGGGCAATGCCAAGCACTCCCTGACACTTACTCAGCAAATTAATGGATTCTAGTTCAGAAATTATCACAACTAAGTTGATATCTTATAATAAAGTAAAAACTTTGATTCCTCTAACCAGTTTGTCATGCATTTCTTTATTCCAACACCACACATGATGTATTTGTTTTATCTACCCCCAAAAATACAAGTAAATACTAGTATTTAAAACTTGTGATTCATCGTGATTAATCACAACCTGTTATTGTGATTAACTCGATTACATTTTTTAATCGTTTGACAGCACTAGTTTTTATGCATCTAGGTCACACATCCATCCATCCATCCATCCATCCATCTATACGTCTGCCCATCTATCTATCCATCCATCCATCTATACGTCTGCCCATCTATCTATCCATCCATCCATCCATCCATCCATCCATCCATCCATCCATCTATACGTCTGCCCATCTATCTATCTATCCATCCATCCATCCATCCATCCATCTATACGTCTGCCCATCTATCTATCTATCTATCCATCCATCCATCCATCCACCCATCCATCCACCCATCTATCCATCCATCTATCTATCCATCCATCCATCTATACGTCTGCCCATCTATCTATCCATCCATCCATCCATCCATCCATCCATCTATACGTCTGCCCATCTATCTATCCATCCATCCATCTATACGTCTGCCCATCTATCCATCCATCCATCCATCCATCTATCCATCCATCCATCCATCCACCCATCTATCCATCCATCCATCCATCCATCCATCTATCCGTCCATCCACCCATCTATCCATCCATCCATCCATCCATCTATCCATCCATCCATCCACCCACCCATCTATCCGTCCATCTATCCATCCATCTATACGTCCACCCATCTATCCATCCATCCACCCGTCTATCCATCCATCTATCCGTCCATCCATCCATCCATCCACCCGTCTATCCATCCATCTATCCTTCCATCCATCCATCTATCCACCCGTCTATCCATCCATCTATCCGTCCATCCATCCATCTATCCATCCATCTATACGTCCACCCATCTATCCATCCATCCATCCATCCATCTATCAGTCCATCCATCCATCCATCCATCCATCCATATGTCCACCCATCCATCCATCCATCCATATGTCCACCCATCTATCCACCAGTCCATCCATCCACCCATCCATCCATCCATATTTATTGATTAGGTCTATGTCAGTCATCCTCCATTATACAATTAAGCACGTTCTCTCTCCCTGCTACTTCTAAAGGAAACAGAAACATGGTAATCTCAGCACAGCCTGACTCAATGTTTATCAGTGACTTTCTTTCAGGCTGACTCACTAAATGCAGCATCTGACTCTTGTGAAGTCACAGCAGCCATCAAACAAATCTGAGAACATTTCTGATTTTTACAAAAAAAACATTTTAAAATAGTTAATTTAAAAATGTATAATATGTACTTTTGAGTACATGTTCTATGCTGGATTAAAGTACTGTCATGAGATTAAAATGATTCTTTCCATGGTGAATATATCCAGACATAATAGTAATGAGATCTGGTTAATAAACCTTGGTCAGAGCTTCCATCTCATTCATATTCATTTTGAAATACATAAATATTTTATGAGTCTCATTCAGTACGTTTGCTGCAGAACTCTTCTAGCTCAAAAAAAGTCACATTTTCATGAGGAGTTGATTTCCCATTTGGCATCCATTTATTATGCATATCCTGCATTGCATTACCAATTATTTTGTTTGGTTCCAACAGCATGAAGCATCTTTAATACACAGCAGACCACGGATTAGTCAGCAATTTACTGTAGCTTCCCTGTGATGACCAACTGAAAGAAATAACTGAACACAAGAGCTGAAAGAGCAAGCAGGAGGATGGTATGAATAGAACTGTAAACTCACACAAAGCTTGGCAACTTTCTCACTGAAACACTGTATCTAATCTCTCCATTAATTAATACTCGTTCAATTCTCAAGTTTGTTTATGTTCATATTTTGTTTTGTTTTTGTTTTGTTTTGCTCTTATTTTCTGTAGGGCACTTTGAGTTACTGCAAAGTATGAAAGGTGCCATATAAATAAAGTTTGATTTGATTTGATTTGATATGTTCACCAAAGGGTTTTAATGCTCGAAAACATGTGCACCCTAAGCAAACAGTGGATGTACACCAAATGGTATTTATGGCTGCTTCATCACTGTCCTGTTTATAAAGACACACTGCGACAGCCTGGCCCGTCTCAGCTCCACCAATCAACCACCTCTTTGCCCAGTTTTGGTGTTTACATGCTAGGCTGGAGCCACCAGCTCTGAGCTTAGCGCAACTTATCTCCATCCTTATTTTATACAGTCACACTCCTGTAATCATCCAAGCTCCATTTTCAGTTAAAAGTCGGCACTTCTTTGGTATTGCTGTGCAGCATCACTGAGCATTCCCCTTTAATCTGATTTCACTTTTCAATCAGTCTGCGTTTAGCTGCGTTACTCCGAAGTGATTCTCTCTTTTACATTAGGTCACTGTGTTTCTAATATCCTGCATATGATCCCCTTTCAGGCATTTCAAGCCACGATGCAGATCTGGAATTCTTCATTCACCAAAAAAAAAAACTGCCCAGCCATTATTCAAAAAACACCGTGGCATCCTCAGCATTTCTCACAGTTTTATGTCATCACTGTAACACTGTGTTTTTATGAGACAACATGAGCAGAAGAAATCCGGTGTCATGTGTGAGGCGAGTCTCCCTTCTCCTCTCCTCCCCCTTCACCCCCCGCGCCACTCATTAAGCTGTCATTGTGACATTTTTTACTTAAAACTATTTAGATTAGATTGTTAGTATTTGCCAGACAGAAAATTGAATCAATTCAAATGAGGGAGATTACTCTGGCGGGGAAAAGAACATTAGCTGCCATCAGACGCCGTCAGCCTCCTCAGGGTAAAACCATTTTGTTTCCCTTGGGACACTTTGACAGCTTGGGTGAAAAACTGATACTAATCTGAATGAGAACTAAATAACTACACTACACCTAAAAAACATAATAAAATCCCGCCATCTGTGCTGGGATTCATCTTTCCTGTTCCACTACAGATTGGAATAACTGAATTAGATAGAAAAGAATTAGAATAATTTGTAGACTTGCTAATGTCCCTGCTGCAGTAACATCTTAATGAAGTCACAGAAACTTTTTTTATTCTGTGTCTTCGAATGGAAATTTGAAATAGGATTCTTCACTGGCTGCCATTGAATCATGAATGCAGAGTCAACATGGCACCTTTCTGTGATCCAGAGTCACATTACAATTGCTGACGTTGACAATCGACTTATTTATTACTTGCATTAAGATAAACCTTAGTTTATATATATATTTTTTTTTTCATTACAATGTCATACAAGGCACCACAGGAAAGTAATGGAAAATTTACAGAAAATGACAACAGTAGTAATAAATCTGGGAGATGCACAGTGTTTCTTTGAGTTATGCTGATGATTCAGTGTAAATGCATGCATTGTTTATTCTTACAATACGAATACACTGAGTGACTGTATAGATTACATAAAATGTTACACCAAAGTCGTCAATTGGTCATGAGGCACGCGTGTCTGAATAAAATACTAAAATATGTTCAAATGGACTGAAATCAACTAATTACATTTACGTTTTTATGCATCTAGGTCACAGATCCATCCATCCATCCATCCATCTGTCCACCCATCTATCCACCAGTCCATCTATCCATCCATCCACCCATCTATCCACCAGTCCATCCATCCATCCATCTGTCCACCCATCCATCCATCTGTCCACCCATCTATCCATCCATCTGTCCACCCATCTATCCAACAGTCCATCCATCCATCCATCCATCCATCCATCCATCTGTCCACCCATCCATCTGTCCACCCAGCTATCCATCCATCTGTCCACCCATCTATCCACCAGTCCATCCATCCATCCATCCATCCATCCATCCATCCATCCGTCCACCCATCTATCCACCAGTCCATCCATCCATCCATCCATCCATCCATCCATCTGTCCACCCATCTATCCACCAGTCCATCCATCCATCCATCTGTCCACCCATCCATCCATCCATCCAGCCATCCACCCATCTATCAACCAGTCCATCCATCCATCCATCCATCCATCCATCCATCAACCAGTCCATCCATCCATCCATCCATCCATCCATCCATCAACCAGTCCATCCATCCATCCATCCATCCATCTATCAACCAGTCCATCCATCCATCCATCCATCCATCAACCAGTCCATCCATCCATCCATCCATCCATCCATCCATCCATCTATCAACCAGTCCATCCATCCATCCATCCACACAACATGAATCTTTTATTAAACTAATGTAAGCGGTGTAACTGAATTAATTCTTTCAAAAATTGTTATTTCTGCAAGTTAGAAAAGATTGTCACCGTGAAACAGTGCATCGCTACTATTTCGATAATTTTCTAATCGTAAGTAATTTTTCAA
Source organism: Chelidonichthys spinosus (assembly GCA_029853015.1). Taxonomy (NCBI): domain Eukaryota; kingdom Metazoa; phylum Chordata; class Actinopteri; order Perciformes; family Triglidae; genus Chelidonichthys; species Chelidonichthys spinosus. The sequence goes on along the minus strand of CM056834.1, from coordinate 14,780,613 downwards.
CTAAAATTGGAAGTTAACAATATAATTAACTATGAATAACTCAGCAAAATATTAAAATGTAAAAAAGAAATGACAGAGATGCAGGTACAACAACGAGTGATGATAATGGTGGTGATGATGAAATCTAAAAGTTTACCTGGGGCCACCAGCATGTAATCAGTGAGTAAATGAAGCTGTGGGGAAGTTTTCTTTCAATTAAGGAATTTGACAGTGATGACATTTCCAGTGCAACGTTATATTTAGCAGTCTCTGTTCGTACCACCTGCGTCATCAGAGGGATGCAGAACAAGATGACATGACATGAAGACAGAGATGTCACATTTATTTATTAATGTGTGTGTCTGTGTGTGCAGGGGAGGAGGGGGTTGTCAGGATCAAGTGTTTAAATATTTATTACATAGTGTTTTGGACTGATTCATTAATTTAAGATATGATATAAAAAGATAAATTGAGGGAAGTATTTTTCCAGTGCTGCAGGTAACATTTCATTAGTTTTTCTCAGACAATAAAAGTATTATGTGCCATTGATGCTCTCAGCAGAGGAGGACTCACAGCTATCTACATATGACATATTTCATTTCCTGTATTAAGCATTAACCCCAGCTCTTTCTAAATTTGACCCCATGTGTGTGAGTGTGCTGATATGACGGCATGGCTGCTGGGTCACATTAATGTCATTATGACAGCAGGTACACAAGTCTGATCTGACGACGGGAGACTAAACACGAGAATAAACTAAAGGGGGCTTCAAGAGGCTGCGATGATCCCACAGAGGATAATGTTTCACCATAATGTAAATTAGTGGCATCCATGTTGCTGAGACGGCTCACACCATCAGAACAAATGTAAAAGGACCACCAAAGCTTCAAACTGAGTCATCATCACTGCAGCGTCAATGTCTGTCAATATCAATTAAACAGTAACCCAAACAAAGCCCACTTTCAGATCATCTGTTAATGTTTGTTAATTTCCAAAGATTACAAATTCTTAATATAATCTGTATTATGTATTTTATTTATTACAGTGCCGACGAACGTTGTCACCATTACACAGAGAAAATTCATTATATATTTTTATGTCCTGTTTAATAAGTCAATATAATCAAACATATACCACATTTTTATATTTGTGAGTAAATAGGTTTTCTGTAACAATTGAATTGCATTCAATAAATCCTGACAATTAATAATGATAATGTGATATTTTTATAGTATATGAAACTACCAACACACAGATTTTCATGTCTACCATCTACACTTCATGCAGTAATGACTGAAGCTTGGTGGCTTTCTTATCTGTCGCCTCTCCGGCCATTTGGATATCAGATGGAAGCTGCTGATCTGTGTACTTAATACGCTTTAGGGTCACATTTTATTGTGTGTGTGGTGTTTTATGGCTCCCATCTCCTGTAGTCTTATCAAAATGTCTTTATGGCTGCTTGTAATGGCCAACACCAGAGAGAAGGGAATGAAAGAAAGATGGATGAGAGAAGAGCAAAGAGCAAAACAGAGGAAGAGAGAGAATTGTGAAATGTGTTAACAGTCTGTATATCTGTTGACTGTAGTGTTTTTACAGAACATGCAAGACATTTCTCATAATAATAATAAGTATTTTCCTAAGAACGGGTAGGGACTGACCTGGGTCGCAGGACAGTTTTCTGCCAAATACATTTGCAGAATTTCTTCCATTGTCTCTTATTGAAGACCTATATCTGCAGTTCACCTTGAAGCCACATGAGGGAGCTTGAATGTTCATATTGTTCTAAACAGGGGTTTCAAACTGGCAGCCTGTGGGCCACATCCATTTTTGGGGGGGAAGAACCAGAGTGTATTCACTTGATAGAACGAAGTGAAGAAACAGTAAAGTGCAGGCTGTATAGATAATAAAAAAAATGAGCTGAAGCTTGATGAAGTGCTACACAGAGGTGAGGGGAACAGCACAGTCCGGTGAAAATACTCTTCAATAAGGCAAGTTGACTTAAGAACACAGACTTCTGCTATCTGCTTAAAATTCAAGAAAAACCTACAATTAAATTATTCTCTTTTTAATGAGAACATGCTGTCTTCTTTTATCCATCTTTCATCCATATAACACAGACTATTATCCTCCGTGTGTGTGTGTGTGTGTGTGTGAGACAACAGCTCCAAGGCTTTATCATTCCAATTGTTGCGAGCTGCAACCATTATTGGACTATTTGCATGATGAGTGTTGGCACCATGATTACCGTGTTCAGGATGCTCAACTCTAACCTGAAGTGGCATTCTAATAAAAAATGTCTCCTGTGTAACCGTCGTCTAACCCGCAACATCTCGCCAATATCCCGGCCATCAATTTAAAGTTGAAGAAATACCACAGAGCGTGTTTCAAACTGATATCCAACCAATGAGAAAATATATTTGAATATAAGGAAACCATCGCTGCCTACAGCTTAGGGAAATATTCAGCCCCCCCTCCCCATATATTTCTACTCCAAATGTCTCAAAAAGGAAAAAAAATTGATGGTGTGTGTCCTTCCCCAGTGTGAAAACCATGGCGTCATCTGCAGGTTCATAAGCACCGTGCTGACGGCAACACACTCACGCCCTGGCCTTTCTCTCACACACACACACACACACACACACACACACACACACACACTTCTACTCACTATAGAATCTGACTCACTCACATTAAAACACACGAGGCATCCTGCCACTAGTCTTATTGTTTCGTGTGGCCACTTGACTTTGAGTTCATGACAGTTGTTAGTATGCAGAGGCACGACGCTGCTCTGCTCATCAGGACTGCTCACAACATGAGTGGGCTCTCTTCTGGAAGAACAGGGTCGGTCACAACCAGCCATTCCTCTTTGCACTAAACACACCGTTTGGTACGAGAGTTTTGGAGCTAAAATTCTCATACACCATACAGTAAACACTACCATGTTCTCCCAAAACCACCACAGTCCAGCTGTGAATGTGACCAAGCTTCATGACTTCAGTGGAGAAGACTAATCACACAGTCTCGGTGTAATGCTCGGGGGCTCTGCGCTTCCATGGCTGCTACCAGGCGCCGTGTACTGAGACTGCTTGAATAAATCCTATGAATAAAGATTGTTTGAATGATATTTCTGAATGGATATTAGACATAAACCCTCAGAACAGAGACGTATCAGGGATGGAGTGAATTCATTTTCATCCATTTTTTGGCAACTATGCAATTTTCCAAAATTCTTCAAAAAATGTCCAGAAAAGACACAGATGTGGTGGAAGGCTCATCATCCATTAATTAAACATCTACGGTTTAGTTATTAATATTCTGAAATGATTAAACTCACATTAATTTGACCACTGTGGTTCAAACTGTCTTGTGATAGAAAACATATTTATTTAATTGTTAGTGAAGACAGGAATCACTAACATCAGACAACTTCATATTAGTTTTGCTGTATTGCTTGTGTCATTTACAAATATGGATTTTATGTCACCAACAAAACATTCAACTACACATCTTTGCATCCAGTGAAAGTCAAGTGTTTAATAATTTATCATAAATAATCCATCCATCAATCCATTTTCTACCTCTTATCCTGTATTCAGGGTCGCGGGGGGGCTGCAGCTGATCCCAGCTGTCATTGGGCGAAGGCAGGGTTCACCCTGGACAGGATGCCAGTCTATCACAGGGCCAACATGTAGAGACAAACAACCATTCACGCTCACATTCACACCTACGGGCAATTTAGAGTCACCAATGAACCTATCCCCATCCTGCATGTCTTTGGACTGTGGGAGGAAGCCGGAGAACCCGGAGAGAACCCACGCTTACACAGGGAGAACATGCAAACTCCACACAGAAGGAAGCCGACCCGGGAATCGAACCCAGGACCCTCTTGCTGTTTATCATAAATAATAAATAATAATAGTAATTCATATTCCGATTTGCATAGTGAATATTACAGAACCTGCGTGTGCAATCCAAAATCCTGATATTACTTGATTTAAACTAATAGGCGACATTCATTTTAATTCAAAAGAACATTTACACAGCAATAAAGAAACCATTAATACATTTGTTCTTGTATGGATCTGTGCTTGTTGTCATGCTGCATGCGATAGTGGAGACATCTGATAGATGAACATGTTTATAATCCTCCAGCAGACACACATAGTTGTGTATTGATTGCTTTTGTCTCGAGCCGTGTGGGATTAATCATTCAGCTGTCTCGTGTTGCATTTCAAAGTGGCCCATGCAGGTAGACGTCTGATACAGTTACAACACAGCAGGCTGCATAAACTCATGAGCAAAAGAAAACATTGATTTCTTTATTATTTTACATGCGGTTATCATTTATGAAAAGTTCAACGGTGTTAAATGTGATTTATGATTCCACCTGTGCCACTAATGACCCTTACCCATCGTGCTGCTCAACAATCTTACCGGAAACCATTATGGTAATAATTATGGGATACAGCAGTGTGTGTGTAAACTGGAGTGTGTAAGCGCGTGTGTGTGCTGGACATGAGTGTGTGTTCCCACAGATGTGCACATTTGTTCTTGTCAGCATTAAATTATTTATGTGTGTGTATAAATATATATAAAAGGTAAAGACGCAATTCTTTCCATGTTTATTATGAATAATAGTGATTAATAGTAAATAATTAGTAACTATCCCTGCATGTGTGTGTCTGTTTACTGTATGCCGTCTGTTGATAAGAGGCTGCCTGCTCTATTTACTGACCAAGGGGAGAAGATATTGTTATTTGATGATTGCCAGTCAGATTCTGCCGTCCTCAAAAACTTCATTTAATTCAAGCATTTAGAGTCAAAGAGGTCCACGGCTGCTACTGATACCATGTTATAATCTCGCTGGTTTGATCGCTTGTAAGATTGTGGGCTGGAAATTAAACCAGGTGCTTAAACATCACAAATATGCAGGTTGAGAAAAAAGCATCATATGGTAATGAAACATTTCTTTAGGACACAGAGACTGTTGATGAGTCAAATAAAGTTCTTATTCTTGAGTATAAAACTGAACTAAAATGCTCTTCTGTCTCACTATAATTTCGCTCATTCTGGTAACTAAAGTTCTTCCTCAGAAGTGGTAAGATGTGTGAAATGCCATGTCTTTAGTGTTATTTTTTGTTTTTCTTAAAAGGTTATGCTTCATATGTCATTAGTGTTCATACATTTTTATTATGTTAGTGCAGGTTGCTTTATTTTCAGGCAAGGTGGCCCTCATTTTTCTCACATAACTAACAATATGAGCAACAGACTATGAGGTTCGCTGGCTTTGCACTGGACTAAGACAACATCTGGTCTTCTCCATTGAGGATACAACATAACATCCATCCATCCATCCATTTTCTACCACTTATCCTGTATTCAGGGTCACGGGGGGCTGGAGCCGATCCCAGCTGTGATTGGGCGAAGGCAGGGTACACCCTGGACAGGATGCCAGTCTATCGCATGTGCCGACATGTAGAGACAAACAACCATTCATGCTCACATTCACACCTACGGGCAATTTAGAGTCACCAATTAACCTATCCCTATCCATGTCTTTGGACTGTGGGAGGAAGCCGGAGAACTCGGAGAGAACCCACGCTTACACGGGGAGAACATGCAAACTCCACACAGAAGGAACCCAGGACCCTCTTGCTGTGAGGCGAGAGTGCTACCCACTACACCACCCACTACACCACCCACTACACCACGGTGCAGCCCTACAACATAACAATCTATGTTAATTCAAGTGTAAATGAATTTCTTCTCCAATAGTTTTCAAAGCAGTAGAAGTTTCAATTACAGCCTCATTAATTGCTATGTTGATCCTAAACATTGCTTCATTATGTAAAGCCTTGCCCTCTCGGTTTTTTTCCAGTGTCGCGTTAAAGATTTGAGAGAATAGATTCAGCACAATTAAGGCCATTTTCACTGACATGGATTATGGTTCCTGAAGCTTTAATACGCTTAAATGTTAATCCCCACAGGGAGTTCACAAAGAGGAACTGTACCGCTAGTCAGCCTGCGTGTGTCGACACCCGCCTGCAGAGACCAGGAACCATGAAGTCCATTCTTTATGGTGTCGTGGTGATGAATGGACTGTGGCAGAGCTTCTCATTAGTTCTTCACTCTCAGGGTGAAGGTGCTTGAATGTAAGTGAAATAAGAGGGGCTGAATTTCAAATCTGAATTTATAGCACTCGGTAAAACTAACTGAATGCATCACTAACCATTAAACGTGGTGTGGGCCTAATTGGCCTGGAAACACCGACTTGTACAACAATCTAAATAACTGGGAGACATATTTTCTTAACTTTATAAAAAAATATATTGGAATTAAAACTGCACTTATATAGCCTAAAAATCTCAAAACACATATTTGCATATTTTAAGAAACAACTCTTCTAAAGGCTTTTTAACAGGGTAAAAAAAAGAGGAAGAAACATCAGGGAGAGTAACCCAGCAGGGATCCCTCCACCAGGATGGACAGAAGTGCAATAGATCTCATGTGTACAGAATAAACAACAATATAACATAGTCAATCAATATGACATTAGTGATACGTATAACATAATAGCATAAAAACAAAAAATGAATGCTCAATAACGACTAAAAAAATGTTCCTTTTTCTAAAAAAAAAAGGTAAAATACAAACATATATGATGCTACGGTCATCTGTGAAGTCTGGACCAATCACAGCGGGCCACCAACATGATGTGACATCACCGCAGGGACTCGTACTAGAGAAGTCAGCTACAATACTTTATTATGAACAGAACATCAAAGGTTGAAGAAGATAATTCGGTGTCACCTGTAATTAAACGATTGTTGTATGTTTTTTCATGCGTTGTCATTCAGGCTTTCACGCAGCCTGTAACTATCCAACAAAATGCCTAACTAGAGCCTTCAAAACTGCAGTTCACAAACCAAAAGGTGACATCACGGTGACTACGCTCACTTGTTATATAAAGCACACAGGTAAACATTTGCTGGTTTGTTGCAAATTTAAAGGCAGAGTTTGTCAGCTGAATTGCAAGCAAGCGTTTCATTTATCCTGGAAACAGTTGGGTGGCGGATAAAACATAACAATTAACTTAAATATGTCTTATTTGACAACCATTGATGAATTAAATGTTTTTTTATAGAAATAAAAGTAAAAATTTACTTTGAGCATCTATGAGATGAGCAGACAATGGATGATGACTGGAATAAGAGACGGAAACGAGCACAAATGGGTGAATGGATGATGCTGAGTAGAGATTAGTTCCACACAGATTGATTAACAAAGTAAAACTACATCTGCATAAGAAACACTGGCTAACGCCTTTACCCAAGGGTAATGAGTTGAAGAAAATAATAAATCGAAATGTGTTTGAAAGTCCAGAATATGCCGTCATTTAGAACAGAGAACGTTTCACGTATTGTTGAAAATGGGCTGAGAGATCAGATTGAGCCACTTCAATTAAAGTTTCATTACTCTCCTGGTTGTAATCATTTTATATTGCTGGTTCATGTGAAAAAATGAGCAAGTCACACTTTTACTGGAAGCGTTTTGTCCTGTCAGACGCCAACAGTATTGTGACGAATCACTACTCAGCGGGTTCTCCTAATGATGTCTGTGCAACAAGAGAACAACGTAGCACAACAGCCTGTTAGTTGCTAATGGTAAATCATAATGTGTCATGGTGGCAAGAACAGAGTGAAAGGGCAACAATGACTATCTTTCTAGCTCTACTCAAGCGCTTTATTCGGACAGGAAGTCACATGAGACATTCATAAAGCTGCGACTCTGCCGGTGATACTTCGGCTCGCAAACAGAAAGCAAAATGTCTTCATTCAGATTTAATACTTTTGTTTTCCAAGATCTTTCCAGAGCTTTTTTCTCAACCATCCAACATTGAGCAGCTCCTCCATTTTCTTTGTTCATTACATTGTGGGAGCAGAGTGACAGCACACTCGAAAATACCAAATTTAATATGCACTACATTTGCTTTGAGTATACTTTGTTTTGTCAATTCCCTAATATGAAAACACTGTATAGCCTACTACAAACCTGGTTGGAATGAATACGTATAGAGACTTTTCTATCAAGCCTATTAAGAGGGCTTTACACACTGAAAACATAACTTTTCATGGCATGAATAACACATTAGATGCTTGGGGAATAATGTGTTATTTGATTTGCAGCGGTGATGTAGTTACTTTAGCCCTGGGAGCCATTTTAATGTCTTATCTGTAAAGAAGTGTGCTTCATCCCTTGTCTTATTATTTTGCTGCATATACACTGTGCCTGCAGGGGAATAATAAAACCTACAACTGTATGTTTTCTTTACAGATTCTTTACTATTATTGTATTCCATCTTCCAATAGCCTCGTCTGTACAGAGAACCCTCTCCTCCTAGGTTTCTCTCTCACTCCCTGCTCTGTTTGTCTCTTCTAAACCAGTTAGCTGCTAATTGGTCACAGATTATATGAATGGAAAAATCTGACCCAAAATATTGGAAACATCATTTTTGGGGGTATTTCTGTTCCACAAGGGTAATCCTCACACATTTTGTCAACGCTCAGAGTGATCGTAAGTCAACAGGGTGTGATGTGGCAGCGCGGTGTGGGTCTTTTAAATGACTGTCACTCTGCATGTCAGATACATGTTTTTCATTCTTAATGAATGACTAGTGACACTACAGTGACTTAGATCCACGTAAACTGATTTGTTCCTCGAGTCTCCTCAGTCATCCGTCTCACCGGTCAGAACCTGAGGCCCATGCTTTACATCTTCTGGATTAAAAAAATAGAAAAATAAAAAAATCCATGGCCATTTCAGTCTATTAACAGATTTCTTGAGGATGTTTAGGAAACATATGAGCTGAATATAATATACGCCTGCAGACGATCAAACCCACTTGTGACAGAAATATGTAAATCTGGTTTGGTTCCAATTACCAAAAGTCAGATTTGGTCAATTTAAGTCCAGAACAGTTAATATTTCTGTGTCCTTTTTTTCACCTGTAATTGTTTCAATAGAGCGTCATTAGGAGACAGTTCATAACAAGTACTTGTGTTTTTAGGCTATGTGATATAATGAGATCACAAATAAATGTGCAAATCATCATTTTAAACTAAAACAGCTATTCACATTATGACAGGGAGTCTAATCCATCCTCAGACCTTTCCTGGGGGAACAGACATTAAAACCTGTTGTCATGTGAGACTTAAATTACGTTTTTAGACTCCTATAATATGTCAATAGAGCCTGCAGTCCTGTTCATGTGCAGAGAATAATGTATTAAAATATTGTGATTGCTGCGCTTGTCCACTTTATATCAATCTGAATAGGATCCATTTAACCATGACTAAGCATTTCCACTTTTGCAATCTCAAATGAAATTCAGCCTTCGATTGATGGAAACTGAATCATAACTAAATGCAACATCTAAAAACAGGATATTAAATGTTTTTCCAACACGTGATTGTGAGGAACTATGTGTAAATTCTCCTTTCTTCTGTCAATGCTTTAAAAAAAAATTACCTTCTGATATCTCATAACATAAACCTGATGTCAGCTCAGTTATAAATTATTTTCTAAATAAAATTATGATACCTAACAAGCATGAGAATGCCCTAATCACTATAAGACAATTATAAACTTTAGAAATAATTTACAGATTCATTATGAATGAAACTTTTGCTTCACAAAATGTCATCTTAACCAATAAACCAGCTCAACAAAAGTAAACTAGAATCCAAACAGTTGACAAAATAAAATGCTGCAATAAAACCCTGACGCTGAGAGCACAATTGGAGGGTGAACGCTGAATGAACAGTTATGACCTCCATTAACACGACAAATTCACCACGCGAGAGCAGGATCAATGAGGAATATTTGTGCTGCTCATCCAGCTGCTCTCTATCAAATTACACAGAGAACAGAGTAACAATAGCTTGTTGATGGAGTGATTCACATGCAACGGTCTTCTGCATTATGACGACTGATTGCCGAACCCACACTAATGATAACACTGTTTGAAAATGAATGTATGACTAAGTCCATCGTGTCTACAGTACTTATGTGCCGGGGCATATCTGATCCACATGGTTATACAAAGGTCACTGAAGTGTGCGTGTTCATGTGTGTGTGCGTACACTGTTGTTGGAGTAGTCTAAAACTAAGGGCACTCGAGAACAGAGAATACAATCCATCAGCACTGTGTCAATGTTGTATAAGAGCGATGAGAGAGGACAGTAAATACAGCAGAGCACACTGTAAAATCTGTGCATCAGTGCAGTGTGCAAAGATAGAGATCGTTCGACTACAGGAGCAGTGGATGTATAGAATGAACATCCGTGGAGGTTGTTGTGTTTGCCTCATTCTACTGGCAACACAAACACGCCTGTGAAAGTGTGTGTGTGTGTGTGTGTGTGTGAGAGAGAGAGAATGTTTCAACCCCAAAATAGTGAAAGTATCAAGTATATCCTTCGTCACCTCTACGTCTCTCCTGGGTAACGCTGATTCACGGACGTGTCTTACATCATATTGCTCATTAAAAGGCATTTATGAACCCACACTGCTCTTCAGTCACTGTGTGGAGACGTACTAATGACAAACTGCATAAGAGGGAACGATGAGGGAACAGTGTTCCTACAGTCATGATTTTTTTTTTAACCAACAATCTTACTTATCTATGAAAGTAATGTATTAAATCCCACTTGAATCTTGTTTTGCTGTTGTTGTTTTTTAGGTTTACTGTATGCATATACATTTTTGGACATAACTTTGAAAACACGTCAATGCTTCAGACCTGTGGGTGGATTTGAGATTCAAGAAAAATAGATAACATAATTACTTTGTAATGTACTTTGATTTTGAGTCAAACAAAACAAAGACATACTGATTTCTTAGTTTAAATGAAAGCTACGCACTTCATCATGAAGCCACAACTGCTCTGATGCCACACTTCAAACTTCAACTTCATGACCAAGACTTCTCGATCTCAAACTACTTGCTGCTCCAAATGAACAACTTTGCTTTTCTAACTGCACACACCAACATTTAGTAATGCCTTGCTTGCTGCAAATGCAATTCCTCGAATCCCCAGCCACTAGATCGATGAAAGTGACACAATGAGCTAAAATGAGTCTTGCTCTTTTCCTCAGAAGAATCTCAGGTCCAACAGTCATTAAAAAAAAAAAGGTCATGACCCTACATTTCTAACAAAGTGAAGCAATAACAGTGTACCTGCTTCCTCTCCCTTGGCTGGTCTCTAAGGTTACACGTCGTCATTTCACCTTTGCCAGTCTATCTTTTGAATGGTGGATCACCTTTGGTACTGGTGCTGTGCTGCCTGGAGGAACAGGCACCGGCGTAGACGTTTGACAGGTAGATCCAGTCTAACCCACCTTGTGGGTGGTGTAGTGAACAATATGGTGCGTGCCTGCTTTTTCATCACAGGATGAGAAGTGACTTCTCTGGAGTTGCTCTCGCCTGCACCGTTTGTTGGGCGTTTGATATTGATTTCACCCCCTCGGGGGGGCTGTGTGGACAGACAGGAGGATGTGAGTAACAGAGCGCATGTGTGAGTCAGTGATCTGCCCTTGCTGTTATTGACCATGTGATGATGGATCACGTACTGACCAGCCTACAGAGACCAATCTAACCTGTGATGTTGCTACCAGGCTCGCTGAAGTAGTCTTTCATCGTGTCATATTTGTACTGTCTGCTAACAGGCAGACACGACAAACAAAACTGCCACGTATACATTTGAGACGCTTATTTAACAGCACATCTCCTCTCCATGTCTACGGTGTGTGGCGGTGACATCGTGGCAACACGGCCAAAATGCCAAAGATATAATTGCATGCATTTACACTGCAGTGTACGAATGATATTATAGAATCATCATCATCATCATCATCATCATAGCATGACAGCAGGTGAGAAAAGGTTATTGGTAAATGATGAAAAAAGCATCAGGAAAGGCAACTCTCATAATGTTACTGTGCTGCAGCTGAAAGCTCAAATTGTCAGGATAATTTTCACTGTTATCACCTCAGTGAAGCAATAATGGCCTCACTTAATACATTATTTATGTTCGGTTTTGATGAGGGGAAAAACTGTTGTCAGAAATCAAACCCAAAGCTCCACCTCCACTGCAGAGGAACTGTTAACTAAAAGAAAAGGTCTGAAAAAGCCAAGTTTGGTCCGCATAAACCAAAAATGTCCCCGTCTGTATGATCATGACAAATTCAGCCCGTTTGATTTCAAACCAGAGACTTAGAATAGCTACCTAAAATGTTGCTTGATTCGTCAATCCATTCACACATACGTTTAGTGTAACCTCGCCTCACAAGTTATGCATTATTACGTATCTACTCAGTAACCTCCCTGTTTACCTGGATATCATAGGGATTTTTCACTATATATCTAAGGAGCAGGATCCATGTGTGTGTGTGTGTGTGTGTGCAGCATCACCACACTGTTTTTCTGTTTTTCTTGATTCAACCTGCAAAACTGGTCCATTTGCTGCCAGTGACAGCTGCCTCAGGCTGGCAATATAACTATCCAAACAAACTGTCAAATCAAAAGGAGAAGAGAGAGGAGAGCCTCCTCACTCCGTCTCCAGTATCTCCATCGTTGTGAGATCCTGAAATGAGAACCCTCCACCACGTACACTGATTCAGGATGTATACTGTCAATAGCATCAGGCTTCTGAAGTACTTCAAAATATATCAAAGATAAAAGTGCTCCAGAGAAGGTGACACTTATCTGCAGACACTGTTATTGATTGTTATTACGCTTAGAAATGTTGGCTTGAGTCATTGCACCCATGATGCAACTGGAGAAGTGTTCAAACAGCATTTTATAACAAACTAGGAACAACACAGAATCAAGGTATCCATGTTGCACTCCTCCTGCCTTCCAACTGCTCCATCAAGTAATGATGTCACCTCTCACAATTCCATTAGCACGTTTTACAGTTGTAAGTGTAAAATAAAAAAACACAACTAAGTTGTGTGTCCTTATACTCACTGGTATTCTGATGAATGTTGACACAAAAATGTGATTCTTTGAATGCAACATCATGTCTGGTCTTAATCTTAATGTCACAATTTGTGACAATCTGAGAATTATTCAACAATATTGACAATATATTACATATACAATTATTTTGTGTTGGTTTTGTTATATTTCAACCAAGAAAAACTGCACAACAACATAGCTTCCAGCTCAGCCACCAGCAGAAAAGACACTGTGATTTGACAGAGAGCAATGAAGTGCTACCAAACCGCTCCACACCAGCCTTTTAAACCTCTCACTGACCAATGAGTAGGTTAAAAACCAATTACAAACAGGTTTTCAGCTTATTTGCCAGCGTGTTGGTTTGCAGGATGATTGGATAAAATGATGCAATGAAATCGGGTGGAAATGTTAACCATGAAAGAACTAAATCAATTACTAATTTCAGTTACACGCTGAATGACATGAAACCACTAGGAGCACCTGATTCTACACTATTTGGTGATTTTAGCCAAATCTATATGTGCACTCTGTGCGATGCTCTCGACTGCGTCGCCAACCTCTTCTGCTTCTTTGGTCGGAGCACAGAAAGGAGAGAGCCCGACCTATAAACCCAAAAGTCTGTCACCGACTGGCTGACTGATGACTGAAGTTGCTGAGTGATGAAGTTACGCCACTGCTCCGCTGCATGTGTCCCCAATGACCTTTGCCCTTTTAAAATGGATATGCGCACAGTGCTGGTAACGTCTTTGCTTCTGCAATCAATCAGCTAATCCACTTCCCCGATACAGTGCATACTTGGTTGCTGTTGCCGACGTTTGTTACAGAGATCTCACACTGAGAGTCCATTTCCACGTTTCACACTGGAAACGTACACGTACAACAGCTTACATGCACGCTCATTTTGATGTTGAGCAGCTGACAAATCTGAATCACCGATCAGCCCACCGCTTGCTGTGGGTTTGATTCATGTTATTAAAGTTGCATCTTGTTTCAGACGTCAGCACTTTCTCCTCTGATCTCATCTCTTAACCTCCACCAGTGGAGGGTTAGTTGCTGCTCTACGCAAACAAGACAGGACACCGCGGGCCTGACCTCTGTGAACCCAGGGGACAAACAGATCGCTATCAAGGCAAGTGCATCGGGAAGTTGGCAAATAAACAAATGGTAATTTCATGGCCAAGCTCCCTTTGGCGCACCTGTGGCGCCCATTGGGTGGAAAGTGGGTGCATTAAAGGCACGAAAAAACAGAGCTCTCCCGGTCATGACGCACTGACAGTTATGGATCCTGCAGAGAGTTTGCCTTATTGTTGTCTGGGTCTTGGGTCTATTATAATTAAAAACGTGGAGCAGTGGATCTGCCTTGCGTAGTTATGTCTTGACGGTGTGCTAAATCCCTCCACAGAGATGCTGCTGCCGTCAGATGACTGTATGGCGAGTCAGCAGTGTAAAGGAAGGCCTTCAGTATAGAAAGACTAAGGGTCATGACGCACACAGCTTTCCTCTGCATGGCTGGCATTAATGACCAGAACCAGAACCACTGGTTGAAAAATCAGCACCATCATGCTGTAGAATAATTTACATATTAACAAACTATTTGCTCACAGTGACTAAAATTGGAAAATAGCATCTTAGATTTTTAATGCATTCAGAATAAAACCATGATTACATTGTTTAATTTACTCAATTAAAAAAGTTCTCAATTATTTGACTTAGCTTAACCATTTCATACTGTATGTTATGCAACATCAGTAAACTTTTAGAGCCCTACAGAAAATTTCAGATTTACACCACTGACAATCAGCAATTTTGTCGCAATTATTATAGTATGTTGTGGTTATTGTATGTTATGTGACACAAAATCAGCCCACCCCAGGCCAAGACAGCATTTTGGGATATTTCAGAGTGAATATTTCTCCTAATAAAAACACAATTCTCCCCTTTTTCCAAGTGTGACAGAACAGTGATGCAGATAAACTCGCATGTAACTGATATTGCAAACATTTCACACACAAAAACACAATTTTTATGGCCCGGAGAGAAATATTAGTATTGACAAAAAGACCAACTGTATAAGAGAAAGCAGTTGAATGTAGTCTTGCGTTATTTCCCTTGAGAA
Source organism: Chelidonichthys spinosus (assembly GCA_029853015.1). Lineage (NCBI taxonomy): Eukaryota > Metazoa > Chordata > Actinopteri > Perciformes > Triglidae > Chelidonichthys > Chelidonichthys spinosus. The sequence continues at coordinate 14,765,498 of CM056834.1, read as the reverse complement.
AGCAGCTCTTAAGTTGCATCAATAGCATCTCACACTTCTGCACACCAGGCCTCAGTTCAAATCGCCTACAGCTATTTCATTATAGTCTCAAAATAGTAAAAAGCATATCTTGTAAGGCCTTTTTTTTCAGGATATCGATAACCCTGCATGTAACAAATTAGATTCAGTGATTAGTTCTAAAGTTTGATTGCAAACTGAAAGTCAGTCAGAGCAGCATCATTATTAGTGCTGAGAAAGGAGAGATCAACCAGCAACATCACACAGCAACTTGTTTCAGCTCCAAATATTGCAACAGCTATTTCATGGATTGACATTCACTCTGTATATATATATTTTATATACATTTTTATTTATTTTTAAACATTCATGGTACGTGTACATATATAGTATATCTAGACTCCATTTATAGACAAACACTAGCAAAATTTCGTGCAGGTCTCCCGATGATAATCAGTATTATCACACTACAAACTAAATTAAGTTCTTCATGTGCCTCGTTTTGTGTCGTTTCTGTTAATTTTGGACTAGATACCAGAGTCAGCGCATTTCAATTTCTCTTCCTCGATTTGAAATCCTCCTCCGTCCACCTGTTACCAGGTGGATTAGACAGTCTGCAACAGGTTATTTACGCACTCGGCAACGTTTATCAAAATACATGTTTTTTAAAGATGATTAAACTGATGTGTTTTCATCAACATCATTTCTGTCCCCGCCCATCTCCCCCGTCTTCATCTCTACCCCAGGCCTTCCCTTCTTATCCTACAAAGCAGAAGGAGGCAGTAGATTAGAGCAGAAAAGAGGGTTCATCTACTGAAGAGGCTTCTGTCCCACACAACGCAACACTGCAATTAACTCAAGTGATGACTCACTACAGAGAATAAACATGAACGCATTCCTTAAAAAAGCTTGCCGTCTGCCTGCATCTCTTCTATGATGACGACAACAGTGATGTCCTGAGGAACCATTGACCTGTCTGTAAGGCTATTAGTTAGGTTATTTTCAGAGTGCCCATTCCAACAGAGCTAGCGGAAGGTAAACTGAGGGTTTGAGATATAGTTACTTTGTTGACTTATTTTAATATACAAAAAAAAACATTATTTTAAAATGTATTTGGGTCTGTTCATGTCCAGCTTCATGATTTTTTGAAAGGCACTACACTATATTTATTACAGATTATTACAATATGCAAATGCAAGACTCAAAACCACATTACAGAACCTAATATATGCATATGTGAATATGTATCTAGTAAAATGAGATGTATGGACACAACATTTGACCTCATATGCAGCAGAATGACTTGGCAAAAACTCTCCTCATATCAAATGTTTTATAGAGTCATAAACTGATAGTCCATACAAGGATTAAATCATATACTGGCTTAGATTCAACCACACATGGAGCTCCCCCCAAAAACAATAATAATGGCCAGTCATTATGAGAATAAGCTGCGAGCAAGATGAAGGTCATTTTAATATCACTAAAGCAAATAACCCCATGCTCATCTACCAACAGACAGGGGAAACATGGGAAACCATTTCAACACATCCAGACTAATCAGAACTCTCCAACATGAGTAATTTAAGATGAGTTGGAATAAAAGTAACAACAATAAAATGAACAACAAGCAAAGGGAAAAGAACCCACTTCTAATCCAACTCATACCAGCAGCAGAAGCTTCCTCTCAGTTAGCAAATTACTCTTCACTTGGCCCACAAGCACATGAACACATAATAACTAAATTTGAATCTTAATGCTAAATCTATATCTAAATCTTACAACGCCTGCATCAGTGCAGCGATATGTTTCTTTGAAACATCATCGTAGAATGACTTCCAGAGTGAGTTGTCTGCCTGGTTTTCTTTTCCTTTTGATCAGGTCCAGGATGTGGGCTGGGAGCTGCCGTGTAGTGGGATGCATGCATCACGTGCCTGGGTGAGTATTGATCCAGCGATTTGTGTAGCCAAAGCGGTCTAGTGAGTGGTGGTCGTGTGGGGTCTGAGTGATGTCTGTGGTTTGTTTGGCAATGTGCTTCTGTGCAAACTGTTTCCCATTTTGTTTGTTTCTGTAGCTGTGATGTTGTTGTGCCATGAGCTGACGTGTGAGGGAGAAAGGAGCAAGGATGGGAAGGTGGCTGTGTCAACGTCGCAACGTTCTCATTTTACAGCTAAACTGTAAAATAAAACATGCTTGAAAATTGAAAACATTTGAGGTTGCAGTGACAGAACCTGGATGAATATTTGATCAGTGCTGCCTAGTTTGACAGTTTGATCGGAATTCATGAACTTCATGAGCAGCGATTGACAGCTGTGTGCGAGGTGTCAGGATATAGAGAAATGAGCAAATGAGACAAGTAGTTCACTGTTACCAACTGTTGCTTTAACTAATTAATTTCTATATAAATTTCCACAAAAGATGGTTTCCCAAGACACAAATATGTCTTAACGTCTAGCAACAAGAACAAGTCTGCCTGTATTATCCCAACAGCCTTCACTGAAATGAAATCAAAGTCATCCATTTAATAATAATAATAATAAATGTTATTTGTTGGCGCCTTTCAAACACCCAAGGTCACCTTACATGATAAATTCAATTCAATTCAATTTTATAGTGTCAAACAACAGAAGTCATCTCAGGACACTTAATATTGAGCAGGACTAGAATACGCTCAAAATTTCAAGAGTCAACACAATTTCAAAGTCCCAACATCAATAATCAAGGCAAAATTGTACTATCAGCACGTGTGATAATTAATGCAGTGGGACATACATGCTGGACAGCAGGTCTGATCTCCTTCAGAAATATCTTTTGTTCATGAAATCATATAGACTTTCATCCAGATGCTCAAACCCTGGTACCAGCGAACTACGTTGCATTTGTCCAAGTCCAGTGATTACAGATTTAACAGGGAGGCCACCTGTGGACACATGACAGCACTGGTTTTGTATTAGCTTGACCCACAGTAACAAACCATTATATTGCTGAATTGTATTGAAAAGCTGTACAGTCCAGTCAAAATGTGCCCAATTTTTTTTCCTACCTCTGCTTTTGCTTCTGCAAAGACATCCATTTGGTTGGTTCTTACATAATGCATGTAATCACTGTTATATGTGATAATGTATTACAAAACGTGGGTTAAATCATTATATACTCTGTTGAAAATGTGGCAGATTGTTATTAATGTTATTACATAATAATAATAAAAAATACAAAATGGAACATCTAAGTTAAGGACTGACAGTCAAATGATTCACAGCTGACTCAACAACAATTAAATTAGGGGCCTCCAGTTAACATAGTTATGGCTCATTAACTCAAATGTCAATAGAAGTGGCCACTTGGGGGCAGCAGAAACAAATGTCTTGAACACAAATATTAACATGTCATCACCTTTTAAGTTGTTACAGCAACTAGCTTAGCAAACAGCTGGTTGTTTACCAATCTGGCAGAAATTGGGCTGAGGTCAGCTACAGATTTGTGGGATGATACTTTATAGTTTCATCAGTACCAGCGAGCGTCACATTGTTTTCACAGTCATTGGATATTTATTGTTATTGAATCTTTTGCCTGATATTTTCAGGCTGACTGATATAAAACATCTCTACTTCCTGCTGTTATCCTGTAAACTGAAAGCTTAAAACAGACAAACTACCTCAACTTGAATGTCATGGGAGCAGTTTCTGAATATGACAGTTTTTCATATCCATAGTAAATTAAATGTGCAAGTAAATATCTGTTAAAATCTATCATAACACATTCATTGTATGATACTCAATGTAAAAACATGTGACTCAAATGCCTCCTCAATAGGTTCCAGCACTGATTCTACATTAAATTCCTTGATAATTACTCAACTCGTGAATAACTGATAATTGATTAACATCTGAAGGCCGCTTGTTTCAAGTTAACTGAAAAGGAAAAATGAAGAGTGTGAGAGATGAAGGATAAAGAATATAGGAGAGGAAGAGTTTATTCTTAGTCTGCTACTCCTCCTGAGCCATGTATTTGGGGTTAGTGATGTAACTGCAGGTTTATCCCCGGGTTTCCATTTCTAAGAGAGTCGTTCACTTCTTACAGAGGCAGATCACCATGGTAACTTGTGCTGCACACACTACCCTCTCTGGAGCAGAATGTTCAAGAAAAGAGTTGAACCAAGAAAGCACTGACGAACCAAAGCTCTTTGCATGGTAACATAAAATTACATGAACATAAAGAAGAAAAATTCACAATCCAGATTAAAAGAAACAGTTTAAACTGCTGGCACATAAACAAATCAAGGACTGATGATGTGTGTAAATGAATGGGATTATACCATCTCTGCCACATTCAGAGCATTATTTATTGTATTGAATGAATATCAATATAATCTGTCCATTTAGGAAGCACAAGTGATTGTGAAGCAATTCCAGCTGCATTGCTGCAAATTAAAGTGACAACAGGAGGCAAAAGCAAGACAACCCCCAAACTGGTTGTGACGCGGTGGCCACAGACAGTTGCTCTCTAGCTCTCCTTCCTGACTGACCTGTCCTTGTATAGCATGAGGTGGAACCTGTTGTCCAAAGCAGGTTCATGGGTAGTCCTGCAGGCACCGAGGGCCAAACACACTACTGAGACACATTACGAGTCACCGTGATGAAAGTCATGCAAGTCTGATCAGAATGTGATTTACTTTTGTTTTACTTTGATTTTCGGTGTTATTTTGAATCCAGCCCTCAGTGGGTTGATGATTTTGGTGTCCAGTGACAGTTGTTATGTCATTTTGTTCACAAAAAAATATACAATGACTATAAGAGTAAAGATTTTCAACAAGATCTGATTCCAAAAGATACTCAAATGGATAGGATAAATTAACTAAATAACCTTTTAAGGAAAAGTAAGCATTATAGAGGCTTGATAATATTACATAATCCACTCACAGAGAAAAATGTTGACTCACGGATAGAAAACTTGACAGCTTTCTGAAATTAATATACTTCCTCCATTTCTATTACCAATATCAAATACCAATAAATCAATTAATGAATTCATCTTTTGAAATAAACAGTTCCTTGTTGTTTCTAAATCCACTTTAGTGTCTGGCTTCATGAAAAAAAAAAAAACCTGTCTGTCTCTTAACGCTCTTACCTGGATTTCCAGAGCAGCACTCCAGGAATTAGACGACACCGTGGTTCTTCCATACTGTTCAAGATAAACACGGTAACGTACCAAATACGCTCACAGTCACACAAACTGTAGACACGCACCTGCAAACAACAACAGACAACACCTCGCTGCACACGACCAAGAGCGGCTGAACCGCATTAAATCCTCCAGAAACAGTCAATGCAATATCTCTTTACACTTAAACTTCAATCTTTAAGCGGAGTAGAAAAACTTCTGCAGACTTAGAAATTTGCAACTACGAAATGTGTCCCTCCACAACATAGAACGTAAACATAGTTCCTATTAACACAAACAAACTAATATTCACAGGAATAATTGCTATTAATATTAAGATATGTATGCTTTGGACAGAAGTAAGTGCCATGTAAATGTAACGGAACTACTTGTAAATATCTACATGCAATGATGCTGATCGCATGTGTGATTGATTAGAGAGTACACTGTGGTATTTTGTCCTGTAGCCCCCTAGTGGGCTAAAGTGGACATGAGTGGAGGGATTTGAGAAGGCAGGTAATAGGCAAGTGTCATACCATAAGCATGTTATGTTATGTTTTAGAATTAAAGCCTGTGGTTGAGGAATTACAATTCAATGAAAAATATCAGAAAATAAACATTCTAGTAGTTCTAATTCTAATTCCTTGTCATTCAAGAGACCATGAACAAGTACATAAATATGCGCATGTTCATCATTTATGGAGGAGTCACAATATACCACTAAGTTTCCCTTTCAGTTGTGAATCATAGGGCTCTACTCTCCACGGCCCCTCTGTCATAGCTCCCCCGGTTTGAAAACCACTACCATAAAGTATGTAAAACAGGCTGTAGCTTCATCACACCTGCTATATTTTTCACCTTTCATTTCCCTCCACAGGAGTTGAAGCTGCGTAGTGGCGCAATGAACAGGAAATATGTTCCTTAATCCTTTTTTTCCTTGTTCAAGAGGTAAAAACAGTTAAATGTAGTCCTGCATGTCAACGGCCTATCATTTGAATCAATTGGATGTTTGAACATGAGGAGCGATTTCAACACGCTGTGTTTGTGCATAGTGTCTGCTAGAAGTTAGACAGGTGCCAATGACAGTGTGTCCGTGAATGACCCGTCAAAAGTCAAACACCTGCTAATGACAGTGTTAGGAAACAGGCTAACGTTAGCCTCATTAACATACTGGAGTAGAGCTAAAAACACACCCGGGCAGACAAAGATAGTCCACTGACACACTCGTGTTCCCTCAGGTCAACAGGTCTGAGATCTGTCTGTAACAGAGCTAGAAACAGGAAACACTGTTATGGTGTCCTTTCGATTTAAAAAATAAATGTGTTCACTGTTCTAAACACAAGATTAAGGAGATACGACAACCAGCTTCCCACTTTGACACAATTATTTGAATATTCCTTCTTAGGTCAGTGCAATTTTGAAACCGCCACTTCACAGTCATGTGATGCATTATTCCTTTTGTGACACCAATATCGTAGGTTACTGGTAGGTTTTAGTTACTCAGAAAACATGGTCTAATAAGTAAGTATTACTTCAGAGCCATGAACAAACAGACCGACGCAACATAACTTTCCTTTCAGTTTCAGGTCCTGAAGAACACAAAGTTAAACAGAAGAAACTATCTTGCAGAAATGCATTTAGAGCCTTCCTGTGACCTCCCCAGCAACTGAAGAATGTTAAATGATGCAGGCAAGCAAATTCATATCTAAATACAAATAACAGTAGCTGGATCCTGCATGTGAATGCAGCACAGTTATGTGTTCCTATGTGATTGGCCAAAAACATAAAGACCTATTGACTAATATCTATTTTTTCTCACATAGTTTGATGTGTGTAGTCAGGACACTGCAGAGTCACTGTGCAGTGGTTCGGATAAAGGAGTCACTGATTGGTTGATAATTTACCTTCAAGGCTAAGAGAGAGAGAGAGAGTTAAAAGCTAAAGCTTTTATGAACCTTTCAAAAAAACAATTGAATTATACCTCATGTTATGACTCCAGCGTTCAGCTCATACCGTTTAATGTGTGAATGCCATTCAGCCCTTTCAACAGGCTGAACACTGAATGTCAATTTAAAAATTGTTTTGGTGGTGAGGTAGATTCCAACATCTCATTCAGGTTGTTCAAAGAGACCTGAAAACTGTTAAATAACAACATTTCTTAAACTGTGAACCAGCTTCTATCAAGTTCTAGTAGATTTTTTTTAAATACACATTTATAAAAGTTGCAGAGCAAAATACATTACATTTAGTCATAAATGCAGTTTGTGAATGTTTCTGACTGATGACACTGTATTTTCACTGAAACAAACACACTTTGTACAGATCTCTGAGGGTGAAAAGCAAGAAGACTTTCTTCCTCAACACTATCAGCAACGTTTTCCTTCTAACTTGCCAGTGGCTGCACATGTATCAAACACAATAAAGGCTCACTAGATGTCTCAGAATTATATTCTGACCCACTTCAGACTCATTTCGTCAGGAGTGGTACAGTGTGAAGAAAAGAAAGTACAGAAGAGAGAAATCGATTTCCTTTATGAAACTGCAATAGCCTGTCATGCTTAAGCAATGCCCCTGGTTTGGATCAGACGAAGTAATTTCCCCCTCGCTGAAATTGGAAGGGTACTCCACTGCATGTCCCTGCTGCTCTATTAGAAAGACTCAAAGACAGCGACATAGTGGAAATGTTTTCATATTCGACAGTCTCTCTTTCCATCCGCATCTATGCAGACACAATACCATCCATCAGTTTGTGTGTCTGCCGTCATTAAGCTTCTCTTTATTGATTCAAACCACCAAAAATGTCTCTCACACAGGTGAGCAAGAAGGAGGCAACACAATTAAAGTTGCCACCGTTGTCGTCACCCTTTTTTTCATGTGCGTGTATGTGTGTGTGTGTGCATGTACATATGTGTGTGTGTGTGCATGTAGTGTGTGTGTGTGTGTGTGTGTGTGTGCATGTACGTATGTGTGTGCGTTTGCAGTCTGTGTGCACGTTTGCGTCCTCAGTTGCGTCATTGCCTTCAGTTTCTGCGCCAGCAACAGGGCCCCTCCCATGTGACCAGGCCCCTCCCCCTTCCTGTGTGTCAATATAAAAGATGATCTCTACTCTCACACGCTCACTCTCAGTCTGAACACTGGAGAAGCAAAGCTCAGCATCTTCAGACTCAGCATCTCCTGGTCCATGGCAACAGCTGCAGGTATGAAAACGTGATTCGGAAATTTGTGTCTTAAGTCGTTTCCAGTTTTCTGTGCGAGAGGACAAATTTTTCCTTATTTGATTTGAAAAGTGTGACTATTAATGTATTCTCTTTTACCCCGGTTTCTATAGTTAACTGAGTTGTAGCTTAAAAGGGGACATATCATTGAGAATATGTAATGTAGATATATAGGACACCACTGACCTGAGTTGGAGTATGTTAACGACAGTACTCGACAGTATACTGAATTTGAAATATAATGAAAAATAAAAGCTGGCCAATTTAGAAGGCTTAGAATAATCAAGCTGTTTAAGAGACATCGGAATTTAGATTCATCTCTTAAATTTAGCTTGAAGACAAAATATTTTGTGTTGCATAGTGTTTGTATATGTTGTTTTAATCTGTGCATGTCAGGTCTTTATTATTGCAGCGAATATCATAGGTTGCAGGATTGTGCTCATTTATAAAAGTAGGAAATGCAAATAAGTTTCCAAAAAGGTTAAATATGCATTCCTGTATAATAACTGGCCATGAAGATAATTTAAATACATTATTAAAATCCCCTTTTTGTTATTATTTTTTCCGGAGGAGGGGGAGGGGGGGGGGTTTCACGCACATTACAGTACCGCATCATTACCAGCTCACTGAATAATGAATGACAGATAATGATCAGCTGCTATCAGGAATTATATTAGCATCAAGAGAATGACTGTTAACAGCACCGCTGTGTCATTTCAAACACAATTATTCAAATGGCCTGTTTCTCTGATAAAATTACACATAATTTCTAGATAGATAAAATGATATAATTTGCCTAAAAGGCTTTACAAGGTTTAAATCCAATGTGAGCTGATGATGTATGTAATCAGCATGTCTAATAACTAGAGGAGGCACAGCGCCGATATCATCCAGGCTGAACACAAGTATTCACTTAAACAAATGTTTCTATGGGCGTTCTCATCGCTGAGCTCTCTGTTATACCCACCTGTGTGTGTGAGTCCTTTTGCTCTGCATGCCAAGTTGTTTAACTGAGTTAAAGAATGGACAAGAGAGGGACAAAGAGGGAGCCATAGTGTAAAGTGCTGGAGAACATTGAGACATTGAGTGGGTTTTGAAATATTGGAGCTTGAAAGCCTCAGAGCGTCTGTTGGTTTTATGTAATTAGATTATTTACTCTGGAAGAAGGTTTCGGCGTAAAGCATCACAAACAATACAATTAATATAAAATTTAAAAAATTCAGTCCGACAAATTAGATATTACGACATCTTTAATGTGGTTTCCCTTTTCCACTGAACTGCTCTCTCTTAGAAAATATGTCAAAGCCACAGTTGATGTTGATTATCTAAGCAGACAGACACAGATATGTGACAGCCGATTATGAGGGGAGCAAAATTGATTGTGATTTCACTCCCTTACGTTCTGAGCCCTTTATATGAGTAAGAGAATAAAGAAAACGGTAAAAAAAAAATATATTGTCAGTGTAGTCATGTCAACATCGACTCTCGCTGTTCACAAAAACAGCACATTGAGCAAAATACAGACTGGGAGATAATTGGTGTGAGTCCTTTGGGATTCTGGCAGTGCTGATAGTGTATAATCATAACTACGCCACATATCGACTCTTTGACTGTATGTTTAACGCTAAACTGTTCTGAAAGAAAAAAATTATGTTTGCCTTCAGCTCCAGCTGAGCTATCAAAGGTTAATCTCATCCTCCAGCACTGAAGGGTTTATTGCTGCTTTCTGCAAAACCTACAATATCTGTGACTTGTTCCCCTCTCAGAAGCACATATTTAACGAGCTGAAAGGGAACAGCGAGCGGTAGAGAGACAGTAAAGAGTAAAGACCGACCTAATATGAAAACGACCACGTTAAGTGTAGTGGATTTCTTCTAACTTTGTAATATTTTGTCGTCGCCCCCTCTCTCTCCCGCTCTCTGTCTCTCCCCAGTCATGAATGTAGGTATTTGTGTGTGTGTTCTCCTGGCTGCTTTGTCCAGCGGTTCCCTGAGTCTGCCCTCGCAGTCCATGGTAAGACACACACACACACACACACACACACACACACACACACACTGCTAGAAGTATGATGTCTGATTCCAAAAACATAATGCCTAAATTGCCTAAAAAGACAGCAACACTGGAACATTAATGCATTTCTCAGAATGATCCAATCTGGAAATAAGCCTGTTTCAGTCCTACAAGAGTATATCCTCTTACTCTTAATTGGTAGAGGTTGTTTCCTTAAAGATACTCATCTCTCTTCATCCTCTATAGTCCCAGAGAGCTGAGGGTAAGGCTCTCGTGTCAGACAGCCCCTCATCCCACCACACGCGCCAGGCCCGCTCGGCCCCAGCGCCCCCCTCAGGGCGCCTCACCAACTTCAACCAACTCCAGGAGGAATCAGATGCTCGGAGCAGCCTGAGTCAGCTACTGGCCAGACTCATCTCCAGGAAAGGTGAGTGGTGGGACGTGCAGCGTGATGAGCAGAAAGCGTGATTGGAGGGAAAGTCTTTCATTGCACCCGGAACATTCCTCTCGTCTTATTTTGCTCCCGGTCTTGTTATTTCTATCGTCCCTACATTCATCAACTCATGCTGCGTCTTCGTGCCACCATCTGGCATTTTCCGCCTCCCTCTAGCTCTCTCCTCCCTCCATCCTTCTATAACTCGTCCCTGTTCCCCTCCTCCTCTCTCCTCCCTCCGCTCTGTCACTACGTGTCTCTGTTTCTCTTTCGAGTCAATATGACTGGGAGACCTGCTGAGCTCACTGGACTCACTGAAACACACAAAGACAAAACAAGTCAGCACTGGTTACTTCATCAACCTCATTCAGAGTTCTGCATTTTCATTATACCACACAGTCAGTACGGGGTTGAAAAATGTGCACACGTCATCAGTGCGATGAAGTGTGATGAAGTGTGGTCCTCCTCTTGTCTCTGTCTACTCCAGGCTCTCCCTACGAAACCAGATCCTCCCTTACCAGCAGGGCCAGCGGTCTAGCCCCCGGCCACAGGATAAAGGACAGAGACTACCAAGGCTGGATGGACTTCGGACGACGCAGTGCAGAGGAGTATGAATACTCCTCCTAAAGGCATGACTTGCTTTCGCCGTAATGAGAGTTATAACCTTTATCAATGCCAATAAAAGCCCACAAAAATAAGGAGCCCTTTTCACACTGCACTTAGTGTAACCAAGGGCTGATTTGACTGGATCCCAGAGTGAGTTGAGCATTATAATACATAAACAGAGAGGAGAGGGCATATCCTGCTGAATCTCCATGCTGAAGTTAAGAGCACTTTACAAACCGTTCATCTCACTATGTCAGAATTGTATTCAAGCACAAATGTTACAGATACATTATTCTCTATTGTCGTTATTGTCAGGAAATCCTATTAAAAATGAAAAAAAAAAATAACAGTGCTTTAGCCGTCTCTCTGTAGTTTCTGATTTTCTGAGCTCTTGTTCTGATCGAAGACATAAACACATTAAAAACAGCTTTAAAAATAAATCACTATAACAATATCCCAACTATGGAGGTCTGTGGCACAGAGGGTAATTGAGGTTTTGGTGACACATGGAATATTGTTATGGACATTTCAATGAATTGTTGGTATTTGTGTTTTCATGGGATTTGTTGACAATAAGAAAAATGTAGACTATCACCAGTAGGATTTAAGTGTATATTCTCTTGGTACCTCAATGCATTCAGCTAACTGCAGCCCAGATCTTCAGTTCACTGCAACAAAAACGTACAACGTTACGTCCCAGTACCAGTATGGATTCACTAAGAATGCCTTTGAATCAGAAGAAAAGTTGATTAAAACAGCACCAACCCTGCCTGCTGAAGTCAAGCCTGGTAAAACGTGCAGTGTGAAAAGCACCAGATACATCTTAGAAAGCACAACGTGACGTCTGTATATGAGATGCTTGGGAGTCGCCCTATCGTTGCAAAGTGGACCTCGGTGTCAAAAATACAACTACTGCAGATAAAAATAGATGTTTTTGTTCTTTTTTGGAAAAATTATGTATGTATGCACTCTTAAAGGTTAGGTCTGAAAGTTAAGAGAGCTTAATACACATATACATCTTTCACATTCAATGAATTTCAAAATAAAGCTCCATTTCCCTCTGATGTCAGCAAGAAATGCAAATGCCTTTGTGTGGGATTATGATGTTATTATGTTTGGACGGTACATTTGGCGGGCTGACCACAAGCATCTCATGCAGCCTCCGCCTGCGGCTGCCATGTCCTCTATGGGGGTCCTCCCACGTGAGCATTTGGCGAAATTCACTCGGACTTCCTAAGCTACAAGAAAGCTAGGTCATTATCATTTGTGTGTTTATAAAGATCAGGCTTTCCAAGGATTAGCATTTGGAATAATGAGCCAGTTTCCTGGCTCAAGTTTGTATAATCCTGTTTTAGAAGTGGCTCTAACACTGGCCTGAAAACAGATCTTGAATTTCAATTAGCTATGGTATAAATTAAAAGATGTCAGCCATCTTCATTAGTTAGTTGTCGACTGAGAAGAAGCCACAGTAAAGTGATATCTGTGATTCACTGCCGAAAGTGAGGGAACAATACCAGGTTTTATGATTCTAGGTGATTTAAATCAAATGCTAATGAGGAGCAAAGACCCAAAAGGTCAAGGTGAGGAATTCTCCGCCACACAACTGAACATAACCCTCCTGACTGCACCCCGTTTGTAGAGAACATGTCATGAAATCAAGCTTTTAGTTTGCAATTACAACAGAGAAGAGATGGTCATGTATCTGATGTAAATTTGTTTGTAAAACAGATACAAGAGCAATACAAGTGTATGTGTACATAAGTTTTGTTGGAAAATTGGATTTAATTTGTTCAAAGTGACTATATATCATTTACTCTGGCTGGGAATAAAATACTATATTGATTTATGAATAAAAACTCCACTGCCTTGACACACACACACACACACACACACATCCTGTTGCATAATGTGCTCATATTTTTGTGTAAACCAGCGCTCGAGCCACCACGCTTGTTATGTTGGATTGAGAGCGTATCATCTGACAAACAGAAGAAAAGCTCCATTGCACAGAGAGACATACTAATACTAATAAGAAGTATTCAGATCCTTTACTTTCTATGATTTGATGAGATCATTGAATGTTTATGTAGTTTTGCCATCCTGTGAGAACCACATATCTCTGTAAATGTCATGCAGCTCAGGGAATCAGCTTTGTGAAGATGCATTTTCAAGCTGATCCAGTCGTTTTAAAGAGTTCATTTGAATTAAGGAGGATCATCTTTTCAACACATAATGGAACACCTAATTCTTATAAGAAAATATTGAAATTCCAAATCACAAACGTACATGGTTTTCTCTGAACAGGCATGAGAACTAGTTTCAATATTTGCGTATAATGTTGCATAAAATGGAAATATTCAAAGTACCTTGTTTTTTAAACCGAGCACAGCACTTGAGCAAATGTACTTAGTTACATTGCACAGCTGACAGAATTTCACATATTTAATATTTGTTTAAAATGTTTGTATCAGAACACATAAGAGTCACAAGGTATGAACCAATTAATGAACAGTACTTTTCACAGTGTATCTCCATCAGGACACATTAGACAGACCAGTCAGCGTGTCTCTTTTTTAATAATGAAGAGACACACAGAGACAGAACATACAACACACAGCTGGAAGAATGTCTGATGTTAAAATGTTGTTATTATCCTGTCTGAAATGCACAATAGGTGTGTTTACTGACGTTCTCATACAAGAGCTCAAGTGGTTGTATTTACTCTGCTGCTGCAGCTGCTGCAGCACTCGGACCTGTTAACACTTTCAGATGGATCCGTCCACACAGACAAGGTAAAGACCAACAGCTCCAATAGGAGCAAAATAGATTCCCAAAACATGACTAATGACTTTGTACACTGGAACATTTACATAGATGATGAATTCGCTGAAAGAGCAAACGGATATCTCAGGGGAAAAATAAAGAAGTGAGGGAAATATGCTGCATTAAGGTTGAGTTGTCTGACTCATAATTACACCTTTGTATTTAAATCAAATTACATATAATCTATTGTTATTGCATTAAGACACGGGGGATAGAGGAAGAATGTGACATGGAATTGTGTCACACAACACAAAGAGGTGAAAAGATTTAGTTTTCTAGCATTGATAGCATGTTCACCATACTTTGCTCTTCACTACTCCCATATGGACACAGAGAAAAGTGCACTCATGTTGGGCATTACACTTTGAAAAACCAAGGAAATCGACAATTCTACTTTTGATGGATTTGTTTATTTCTTCATTTTAAATACATTGATTGCCATCCACTCTCTCTCTCTCTCTCTCTCTCTCTCTCTTCCAGTCCAGTAACTCATGAAAAGGTTCACACAAGGAGCCATACATTCTGGGATATACATTTAACAACATTCAACATGTTAAAAAAACAAGTAGATGATATGAAAACAAATATTATATCAGTGGTATAAAGTTAATAACAGCTTTTAAAACTGAACATTATCCATTACCATTCACCATAAACCAAGCCATAGTGTTAGAAAGTGCTAGAAGTCATGAGCCCCTGTTTAGAGAAAGTCTGATACAACGGACAGCACCCGTATACATTTCATTGATAAATTAATGGTATGAATGATCTTTTAAAAAATGTTTTTTTTTTTTTTTTAAATGTCCTCCACATTTGACTTGTCTTAATAAGGAAATTAAGATGTAAAAACAACAACGACAAGTTGAGCTCCTTTCAGTTCTTACATTAGGGACTACACAACAGAGCTTAAAAGTGCAACAGAAATATTTAAGGTGGACAAACATACTACCGATTATTCTAGAAACCATACACACGATTGCTTTTGCCTGACTGTGGACCGGACTTTTCCCCATCACCAAACTAATTAATGAACATGCGTGATGGATGATGCCTCCCTCTTTGTTGGTTTTTGAGCCAATTCATTTGGAGACATAGAAGTTAAAGCTACATGCAAAGACAGCCTTACAAAATACAACACTCACACGTGACAGTAAGAGGCCTGCACACCAAAAAACTGTAGCCTACAATTGTACAAACTCAAACAGTAAATGCAACAATGACATGGAGATATCATTAAGTGAATTCAAAGCATGGGAGAGAGGAAATCCTTTACAGCATCTCTATGGTCTCTATAATACATGTTATTAATGGAAATTTGGCACTATGTTTTTCAGTATGGCTACACTGCTCTGTTCTGTTCTGCCTAACAACACGTGTGAGTAATGGTTTGACTGGCTGGTTCAGACACAGGTTCAACCTGGCTAACACAAAACAATGTTCATTCTCACAAAAATACCTAAATGACGAAGCAAAGCCGGCCTTAAAAGAAAAGGGTCGCCGCATTAAAAAACTATTCTGACCTGTCATTTGGCTGGTGTGTTTATGTATGATGGCTGCCACATGATGCATGGTGATGTGCTTGTGGAAACAAGTCATGACTAAACACTCACGTAACCCCTGTGGTGAAATTCAACCATAAACTGTGTGCAGATTAAATAGAGGTGGAACAATAGGAAAAATCATTTCTATTATATAATTTAGATTTATTTACTCGTGGTACCATCGTTTAACTGAAAATGTTCCATCAAATCTTTATGGAGGCCGGCAACACAGCTCGGGAAAGTCACTAAAACTAAACCCACTACACTGGAAATCTCTCTCAAAGATATTCCATGAAACTAAAACCAAGATCCACAATACTATCGTGAATCACTGGTATGCACACCACACGCACACACACACACACACACACACACACACACACACACACACACACACACACACACACACACACACACACACACACACACACACACACACACACACACACACACACACACACACACACACACACACACACACACACACACTTCAGCTACCAGCCAGGATCATGTGGAATTGTTGTCATGTACTTTAAATGTCCATTACTCTTACTTATTACTCTTTGTTCACATAATATTTGAAGACAGAATTTTTAAATTATCCTCTGACGGAACCATAAAGACTACAGACAACGTCGATCTGTGCAGAGCAACACAGTCTTTGGTCACTGAAATACAGCTAAGAATGATCACTTCCTTTCAAGTAATTGTCAAAAGAAACTTAACAAAGCTACTAACGGCTAGATATATGTGCATTTATGTGCATGAATAAGTATTATCGGTGATAATTGGTACGATTTCGTAACATTGGTAAATCTGACAGTTTGGCTTCTGGCTGCACGTTTGTTCCGCTTTGGTCCCCGTTTTTCGTTTCTGTTATAATGACTGCGCATTAAATGATCGGTTATAAATATTTTTGTAAACTGTGAGCAAAATCATAAATATTCCTTTGGCGAGCTACGACTTGTGACTAAGGGAAACGGGAAGATTTGCATGTGGCTCTTTGTCTCTGTGTGTTTGTCAGTGGAAGTGTCCCATAGCCTCAGCAGCCTTCACTCTCACCACAGGATCTGGATCTTGGAGCAGCATCACTAAACCTGGAGGTGAACACACACAACACAGTCAACATCAGACGACAAATGAGTTTAAATGTATGAAGGAAGACATGGTTGTGGTGTGAATCACCTTTAGTGATGGTGCCCATGTTGAGGTGGGAGAAATGCTCCTCTGGAAGATTCCCCAGCAGAAACCCTGACGACACACACATCTCATGATCAGGTCACATAAACACAAGAAACCCACGGATTCTGACCCATATATCCACTGACGTTCACCGGTTTTAGACATCAGTGTTGGTGGCGTGGATCAAGGTGACCAGTACATATAACAGGTGTTGCAGTCATACCTATAAACATGGCAGCTCCTGCTCTGACCTCAGCCCAGTTGCTCTTGAAGAACTGGATGACTGAGATGTGATAAAAGTTCAGCATACCTGGAAAGTCCTGAATCTATGAACCACAAACACACTGATCATCAAACATGAATCATCATTTGTAGTTCAAGAATATAATGTATTCTTAAAAACACTTTGCGTTAAAGCTAGAAATCTATTTATTTTGATTCTAGCTAGTTCTTCTCAATCAGCCAGGCTTATGTCGGACTGTGTGTCTCACCAGGTACTTGGTGAGGTCATTGATGAACTCTCCATAGTGCAAGCTCTTGTCATCGTGGAGGTGGTTCTGAAACATGGCTGTGATCTGCTCCGATCCCACCACAGGAGCACACACTCGCATTGAATACTTGCACGCCTGGACAGATGCAAATACATGATACCGATTAGTCTGAAACAAGGTAGCAGTTTGCCCTGTTTGTTCAAGATGTATTTATTATAGAAAAAGTGTGTTTGTGTGTGTGAATGCATGTGTGTTTCCTTCTGTACCTTGACCACCTGTGGGTTTGGGTCAACCAGGTGCAACAGCAGGCTGACCAGGACATTGTGGATCTGGTCTTTGAACACTGGCTCTCCTGAACCAAACTTGGACAGGTTCCCCATTAGATGGATGGAAGCAGAGCGGATCTCATCATTCTCCTGGATGAGCACAGAGCCAGAAAAATACCATTAGCCTCATACGTGTCTGTATGTGTGGGAAACATCCAACGACTCACAGACCTCAGCCCTGAATACTTAAAAGACAATAAATGCTGTATTCAGTATAAAACCTCATACATGTTGAAAGAGCTAAATGACACTTACGCTTTCCAAGAATGGCTTAATCTTCATGAAGATATAGACCACTAATAAGTGAACGTTCTTCTTGTCCAGATAAAGGAGAACTTTTGAAAGACCCGACATGGCTTCCAGGGTAATCAGCTTACCTGCAAAAAGACCACAAATGGAAAAAGAGCATTTATACAAATAGTGACGAGTCCAGGATGAGAGGTTGATGATGGATGAGGTGAAGGAAGCTGAAACCCCAAACCACTAGACTGCTTTAGGAATGACTGCAATCAATCATCAAGAGCCCATCTAGGGACAACAGGTCGCTGCCAACTTTACTTTCCCAACCCTAGCATCCCAAGAAATGACTCTTCTGTCCAATTACCTGGATCGTCTTTCTCTTCCATGCCTGAACTCATTGCTGCCAGCAGTTCCTTGGCATATTTATTCACCTGGAGGGAGAACGAAGTGAGAGTAAGAACGAGGACCCAGAGAAATCGCATCTGTCATTGAACTAACAGCTACTTTGCATACGTGGCGGTAGCACCGAGGATTGTGCTCTTGTGTGTGCATGTGAGCATCGTATGTACCTTTTCAGGGGATCCCACAGCTATGTTGCCCAGCCCCCGCACAGACAGCATGCGGACGGTGCAGCAGGGATCCGATATCCTCTCCATCATGTTGTTCATTAACACATCTATCAACATGAGCTCCGTCACCACATGATGGTTTAAGAGCTGAGAGATGCAGGGAGATGTCAGGTTATTTATGTTCTTGATCTGTTTTACAACAAACGCTGTTTGATATTATCATGTGGTGGGATTTGGAGCCATTATATAGACATGATGGCAACAGGCGGGGGGTATTCCCTTTTCTTAATGAAACACTGGCCCGCTCCAAACACCTAAAAGCTAAACACGGTGCGATGTTTCATGGTGCCTCACCTCAGAGAAGAAAGCAGTGACAGTGATTCTCTGGCATTCATAGATGTTGTTCAAGGAGGGACACAGACACTCCACAATGGCAGGCAACCTCGGACCAGCATGCTTAGCCAATGCCCTGTAGACAAAACAAACAAACCCACATTAACCCAGGCTTTATGTACAGAAGGGATTCATTACTTAGGACACAGACTCACTACTAATGAGAGAGAGAAACAAGTGTTTCAGGAGATTCATTATGTGTGAATCCTCAATAGGACAGACGATGCCAAAAGCAAAGTGCAAGGATGGGGTTTGTGGTTCACATACATGCTTTGAACATATTCCTTCATCAAAGGGATTAAACACGTTTTGGATTCCTGATTATTGTAGTGAGAGCAGCATACATTGACGTTATGATTAACTTTGAACATACAAGTCACTTATTTCACATCAGCAGACACTAACTTTGACAGTTCCAGTTTGAGCTTTTAGAGTGTAGATACCTTGCCAGTAGTGTCACTCCAGTGATGTGTGTATTGGCTTCCTTCATTGCGTCCCAGGCATTATCTTCCTCCAGTTTTTTCATCACCTCATCTAATTGGGCCCGTGCTAACAAGATTCGCAGAGCATCAGCTGCTACCCTAAATCACACACACACATACAAAAACAAGAATTACACCAAATTGCCAGCTACACCTAAAACTAAACATTTAGAGCCAACTCATGTTCTAAAGAGAAAGTGCCCACCCTGCTACATGGAGGGAGGCAGCGTGTTTGTTGTTGTTGTCCTTCGGTGCAGAGACCCCGATACTTGCTCCCAGTCTGACGGTGAGACACGAGAAGAGCTGAGGAAACAGACTGACTGCCGGCTCCTGAACTCTGGCCATTCAATAACAGTTCTTTAAGACCACATGTCATCTGGAAACAAAGAACAGAGGGACGTCAATGTGAAAATTATCTTTTTGAGGAGTGCTGTCTAAACGGAACATGCAACGGCTCACACTCGATCCAAAGCACATTTTTGCCCTTCGCTTTCTTTTTCTATTAGTTTGAGTGTAAGACAAAATAAAAGAGTATGAATATCACACTCTTTACCAAGAACTCAATACATATAATCTATTCAGTGACTCACAGCCAGTGGCTGACAGGTGGCCACTTTCGTTGTCCCTCCTCGGATCATTGACTCCCTCTGGTCTACGTAGGGTGCCATGATGAGGAGCTTCTCCATCACCATCTCAATGATCTGATTGGCTACGATGGGGTCTGCTCCCAATGCCATCCACATCTCACTGGTCCAGCTGAGCAGAGAGACAAAAATACATCGTGTTTAAGCATCTTTCATAAAAAAACAAACACTTAAAGTTTGCTCTCAATGATGTGAGAAATTCTTTGTCCTGCAAAGACAAAAAAAAAAAAAAGCATCTGACAATCTAAGTAATTAGTCATTATAAAATTGTATAGCCATGCAGAGGTAGATATGTACCTGTCATAGGGAAGTGGTTGATTAATGAGTGTATTGATAACAGTCTGTAGATGCTGAGAAGCCAGGATTAGTACCGTCTGTCCCACTGCCACTCTCACCTAAAGACAAAACGGTTCTTTCAGTGTGACTTCATTACAAGTTAAGTGGGTAAAACTTGCAGGTCGTTATTGAAAACTACACCACAAAAACTCCAGCCTGTACGTCTTATATAGAGTAGATTAAGAATTTCAAAATAATATATTGTATTGAACAGTAAATATCTATGGTGCATATTGTCATGGTGAGGCCCGTTCGTACCTGCTCCTCTGTGATGCTCTGCAGACGCACATGTAGCACCTCCATCATCTCTGGGACCTGACATACAAGCAAGCAGGTGTTTGGTATTCAAGTACAGCAGAAGTGTGTGTCAAATAACTGAATTAATCAGCAGATGCATCAAAGGGCTGCACGTGTGTACGTGTGTGTGTGTGTGTGTGTGTGTGTGTGTGTGTGTGTGTGTGTGTGTGTGCGTGCGCTACCAGCTCTTGTAGTCCTCCTCCTCTGTTCTTCAGCAGAGTATTTAGGATGACAGATGAGGCTCTGCAGCAGTTTGCCTGACTGTCGACCAGCCCTTCAAACAACATGAACACCAACGTCGTCAGCTGCTGCTGAGGCAGACGCTTACTCATCACCTGACACACACAAGAAAAGACGCCGTTACGCTGTTTTACTGTGTGCGTTACGACTTTACCTGCTTGCTTGTCACAAACATTAAAAACAAGGTTTGACTAGATTACGGTGGACAGAGTTTAGCAGAATAAATGTAAAAGGGCACAATACACTACCTCGAAACACAACGAAACACAAAGTTACAATGCATGTAAAATATTTTTAAGACAGCCTTGCTGAGTGGTACAAAGTGTACCTTGGTGAGGTCTGAGCAGGTCTTATAAAGAACAGAGTGGTCAGGTTTGTGAAGCTGGTCTTTAAGGAGCAACAGACTGTCCACACCATCATCCTTATAATCCAGGGAGAAACCTGCACACAAAGAGTCCAATCAGCAAGATTTACAAAAACTAGTACTTGTATATTAATATAACGGTTTAGGTTGTACAGAGTGAGAAATAAAAATGTTTCAGTGAAAATAATAAAAAATAAATTAAAATGGTTAAATGCGAGGGATCTGCGTGTTGCTGGACCTTCGTAGCGTAGCTGTATGTAGAGCAGGGAGTATATGCAGTCCATGGCAGCGGTGCGGACAGCAGGGTGAGGGTCAGAACACCGGGGAGACAGTCGACCCAGCAGGGCTCCAAGGTTGTGGAAGGACACCATGTTCTACACAAAGATGTAAAGAAATAAAAGAAAGGAAAGGCACACAATGTCTACAAGTACACACTGGAGATGTTGGAGTCCAATGATTGCTGTCAACCTATTGCTCACTTTTCATTATGTCTGATATTTAATGAACAGCTCGTCTGTGAAGTTAAATTGTCTAAAGTAATATGTGTAACATTCCATCAGCACGTCCAGGTACGTAAGCTTTATAACGTGATTCAAATCAGGGTTCTGCTTTGTTAACGTTAACAAAGTTCATCAGAAGAACTGAGTGAATTGTGAAAGGTCAGCTGGATACGTTAATTTACATTTCAAATGACTCACAACAAAGCAAATAAAGTCTTGAATTGTTTTTTCTGTGAAGGTTCTCAGTCATCCAGGTCACGTTCATATTTGAAAGCCTAATCGTAAGCAACTGGACTTGCTTTAGGTAGTTTGAAAAAATTATGTTTCCTCTCATCCAAGAGGCTTCTTCAGCTTTTTAATTATTTACTACTGTTGGAGGAGAACCTCCGTTTAACATATTGTCAATTTTACCAGAGCTGAGTCTACTGGTTAACATTTATACCTTTAAAAAGGTGATTTATGATTTCTTCAAATTATAAACAGACACTAAATAATTTGAATAGGATTTATGTTAATTTGCTGATGGACGTGATGTTTGCCAGGTAATGCTCATCTTCCTTAAAATCACATGTTTACACATAAAACTGTAAAAAATTATGCTGAATCCAGCAGGACTCAGTAATACAGAAACCTCTTTTATGTCAGGCAGCACACATACTCGGTGTCTGATAACCAATGACACACTGCCATATAGATCTTTGGAGAGAGAGGTTCTCCTTCTGTGGTTTCAAATACAAATGGCCAGTTATTGTACGTCTATGGGGATAAGGACTAAATGTGAAAGTGGCCCAGATATGATTGGATTTTTGTGTACACATTCGGAGAATGATGATGTTTTCAGAAATCAAACGTATGTGTGTGTGTGTGCGTGTGTGTGTGTGTGTGTGTGTGTGTGTGTGTGTGTGTGTGTATACCTTGACAGTCAGGTTGTCCAGGTAGTAAGCCAGCATGTGAGCAGTAGCTGTGACGGCTCTCTCTCTCTCGTGGTCCTGTCTGGAGCTCAACCATGATTCAATGTGCTGCACAGGATAAAGAGGCAAGACAATAATTATATTGTTTAAGCTATAGGGAGGTGCTAATTAAACAATAACCTGAAGTGTAAATTGTTGAGTTTCTAAGCAATTAGTAATAAGGATTTGCTTATTAGTTCATGTGTTGACAAGAGCTGCCATGTCAGTTTTTAAATGTACATTTATGAAACAACAGCATAATGCAATGATACAAATATTACTGGTAACTTAATACTATGTTTAGCTAAAGAGCTGATTAGTCTGAAACACCAAGCCTCACCTTGAAGACACTCTGCAGGCCATCAGGTGTGGGATCCTTGGCCACAACACTTTTCAGCAGCTCCTGCAGTGCAGCCAATGTGTCTTTGTACAATGCCTGTCCATACATTCACCAGAACATGGAAGTTTGACAACATGACATTTGAAAAATGTCTTACAAAATGTTTTATGTAGATAACATGTTTCAAAGGTTCATGTGTTCCTCTACAAAAGGAGGAATATGAATAGTTAATAGTTGTGAGAGCTCAAATGGCACAAATATACAGCAGATTTGTGAAATATACTCTGTGTGTGAGCATATAGCTCAGTCTTAATTTCTTTACCTTTCTTTGCTTAGGGTCCAGTGTGTCCTCTTCTTTAGTTTTCTCTGGCGTGTGTGTCTCAGGTGGCAGAGAGAACACACTATTCACACAAATCTTTAACAAGTCAAAGCTCTCGTTCTCACTCAGTTCCGGATCCAGAGGCCTGAAGCACTAAAGGTCAAAGATCAAACACTAACAAATGACAGAACATCCAGTCCAAGAATGCAGGGATACCATTGATTATTTTTGTGATAAACAGTCACTGAAGCTGAAGGATACATTAGGTCGGAGCAGGCGGTCATCACAAGATGGCGTACCGGAGTCCTCAATGAATCAGCTGGCTCTGCCTTAATAAAATCCTGACCAGTGGAGACAAAAGACAAAAAAACATTGTTGTTGTACCAGTAATTAAACATGCATGATTTGTTTTAACAAACTGAAATGACTGGCCACTTACCAGCATAATGTTAATGAGCTCCTGTTTACGAGAGAAGACGTAACCTTGTTTCTTCACACACTCTCCGATGGCTTTGGCTATGAGCCCGACACTCTGGATCAAGCTGAGTTTCATAGTCAGGTCCTGAAATGGGCAAAGATGTGCAATTGCATGTCTACAAATTACAAACCGCACAAGATGCATGAAACAAACAGAACAAATAAAAAAAGGACATACACAGATCAAAAGATTCAGGTCAAGAGAAAAAGTAGGCTAAATATGAAGAAAATTGGATAATTGCATTTCCCAAATTGTAAGGAATGCAAACAACAAGGCCATCTGCAGCCAAGCTCAGCAGATGCAGCTCGACAGGCGACTGAGCGTTTGCAAACACAGTCCAAAATCACTCCAGCAAAACGGAAATTAAGCAATCAATTCACTTAGTCTGTCAATCAAATCAATGCAATAGAGATATTGTAGATTGATCGTCCATGCCTATGGATGGAGAGAAGTTTGAAATTGGAGTTGTGTGATTAGAGATTGCTTGAACAGCACACCACCGCAGACTCTGTTGTAAGAAGTGACAGAAGAGACACAAAAGCTGTTAAGATTTAGCAAGGAATTACAAAAAAGCCATTTTACACCGAACGTGAGTCATTGGTGAGCATTAAAGAACTACCCATCATGAAGAAATGAAGGAAAGAGAGAATGAGACAACCTTGTGTGTCGGTCATAGATAACCAAAAGGGAAGATACTTTTTCTAATTTCACTTAAACTTGTGATTGAGTGGGGTAAAAAAGCTCAATGTGGATGCAGCTTGTCGCACCCTGGAGTATTTTTGCCAAACTATTTTCAACGAAACAAAGTTTAGCATCGTCATGCTATCAGTCTACAACTGCATAAATTGTGCAGCACTGTTTATGAAAGAGCTAAATACAGCAACCGAAAGATGGATTTTTACCAAGAAGCTTTCCATTCAAATAGACATAAGTATGTAATCGGAATTTCAGAAACGTGGCTCCTTTAAAAATGTACTTTAGATGTGAGGTTGGAAACACCATTTGTAACCATATCATCACTGCATAGTGATTATCCACCCAAAAATCTAGCTCAGAGAATCAAACTCTCACTCCCTGCAGGTTATAAAAGTGACTGTAAAAGATGTTTTGTTACCTTTCCTTTGGTAAAAATGAACTAGAATCCATAACTCACTCAATGCAAGCCTACCACAGTTCTCAATCAATGAAATGCCTAACTTTGAAACAGCAACCCTACATCCTAAAAGAAGATGTCTGGGGGTGTATCACGTAGAGCTACATTTCACTGAGGTAGAGCACAGTTCTAGTCAACTTGCAGCATTAGAGTTGGTCTGTGTTTTCTACTCAACGTTGTTCCCTACTGAGCAGTTTCAGCTTTAATTCCCAGCTGGTCTAGTTGTGCCTTAAAATCTAGTGCTCTACCATTGTGAAATATAACAAAGACACAGCAAAACAAAACCTTAAAGAAAGGGTAGATGCTTTAGTGTATGAAGCTGCGTTTTCACAAGTGTGCAGAATAGTGGGAAATGTTTTAAGAGTTAGGAAGGAGAGATTAAAGACTAAAAGTTAACTAGCGAGTAAAACGAGAAACTCAGAGAGACAGCCCCTGGAATCCTGTGACAATACCTTTGTCTCTACTTTAATCCCCAGAACCTGAAATAGATGTGATAAAGTCATGAGTGCACGTAGAAATTCAGCTGCCTTACCTGAAGTTTATGGCCCTATTTTTCTCACACGTGCAACAACAAACAGAGAAGTTTGGCACAAAGATTTGGACATGGGACAGATTCCATATTACTAAACCTTGTATACACAAGCACAACACTCTGTGGTGCAGCAGGGGCACGCTTCATGGTTTTGCAGTCCAGAATGTTGTCCGCAGTGGCTTTTGCTGTTGGTTGATGGCTAAAGAATGCTAAAGCTAAAAGATTGCTGGATAACGTTACATCTTAAGTTTTCTTCACTTCCATGGAGTCAATGAACGTGAGTGGATAGCCTACAGCAACAGAGCCACTCTGGCATTGCAACTCAAACTGAAACATTTTGCCCTACAAACTTGTAACTTCACCTTTAGTTGTTTGTATGAGCTGTCTATATGTTTAACATGATGCCGACTCAGTCAAGAAGGCCAATGGGTGTGACGCAACAAGTTGACCAACTTTTTCACCATTTACTTCCAATCCCCTTCATACACACAAAATTAATGGGTAAGTGTTCGCTTAAATGTAGCCGTGTTTTACATTAACAATTGACAGACAGCAGAAGGCTCAATTCTGAGAGTAATCGGACTACTAGCAAGCCATGAAAAGTACTGCGTTGGCTGTAATCATACATGGTACAATACAATGGATCTAAAATACAGAAACTATTGAAACTCTAGCTGGAATATATTTTATATCCTGTTCATTATTACACATTGCAACTCTTGTTTTTTTCTTGTCATCAATGTCATTTTTTCTCTATATGCAAATTATATACATTACCTTGGTATTGAAGTGTTTACTGATGCAGCGAAGGATGTCTTGATCAATGCGGGTAAGTATCTTTTCTGGAGGTGCGTTCAGAGCCACTTGACCATAACACAAGATTAATGTACTTTTCACCTTCTCTACCTCGACATCATTACGTTCCTGAGGAAGGAAAGTGAGATAAAAAAAGATGATGGAATCTTGTTTTTTTTTTTATCATCACCAGTAACAAGACCAGACGTTAATCTGCGATATATCATAAAAAGTTCCTTGTACTTTGAGAAGGTTGAAGATGCTCGGTGACTTCTTGAAGGCGTCCGACTTGCCAAACTCTTCCAGCTTGGCCAGAGTTCCCTCTAAGTGGCTGTTGGCACAGAGACCGACGCCCATGGCAACTCCCTGATAGATACAGATGACAGAAACAACAAGTCAAATGTTTAACCTGTCCAGGTGTAAAACACACAATAGCAGTCACTGACACAAAACATCTGTGGGTACCTCTCTTTCAACAGCATCGGTGTGTCGCGCCGTGAGGAGGATTTCCTGCAGCTGTTTCTTGACTAACTCCTTATTGAAACACTGTTGGAGAGTAACTCCTATACATCGATACAGGAAACTCTAGAGAGAGTGAAAATTAGAATTATATTATTCAGATATATGTACTTAATTGTGATAAGCACCGTTTCCTCATCAATGGTTCTTGCCCTAAAGGTCGACTCTCCTCATTGTGTTGTAAGATCATGTTAGGGTGTAATAAAAAATACTAGACTAGCAGAAATACCATTTGCGCTTTCTCAATTTACAGCTACTTTTTCTGGACAGCCTTTGCTGTTCAATCAGGTGGCAACCTCCCAGTCAGAAAAGTGAAGCAAATGCTGAAGTGCCTTAAACTATCCTTCTTCAAAATGTACAGCAGGAGGCGACTCCTCTGGTTGCAAAAAGAAGTCTGTAGAAAAGTCTATGAAAAGATTAACCTACTTGTCACTTGATTCATTACCTCAGTAAACATTGTAAATATAAGTTTATGGTATCCAACAATGGTTTTAAGTTTTCTTCAATACAGTATGTTGTTAATTTTTTGCATTAAGGCGTGGCTACCCTGTGATTGACAGATCGCTACCACAGCGCTGACCGGTCTGGGAGTTGTCCGTGTTTTCGTCTTACACAGTTGTCATTTTGAGTTGAATTATGACCAATAAGAAGATTTAAATGAGGCATGCTGTGGTGGTTTAGGAAGTTTACAAACCACATACCCATTAATTTAATGTCACCGGGGAAATGGCAACTATACCAAAGCATTAGCTTGCAATCCGCTCGCTCTTGATTTGTGGGTGAAAAAAGCCGTGGAAAGCACTTACCTTCTCCTCTAGGGCGTTGTTGTACATAGAAAGGTATCGTATTGCTTCAGTTGCCAACTGACACACCCACTTGTCATCATCAACAGTAACAAGGGTTTTAGACAGGAGCTGGAGACAATTGAATCTTGTTAATAATGTACAAATCAATTCAGACTATTAAATCATTCATGGAAAATAGATGGGAATTAGCTTTTTGATATGGGCAAAAAAAAATCTATTTGTTATCAGCACATTTAGTTTTTATTCAAATAAAACACATTGACATGCTATGATGTGAATGAGATAATATTCAGTAGGCAAACACACCTTCAGCAACTTTTCTTCCCAGTGTTTCTTATGCAGGCTCTCTGTCGTTGACTCTGGAGACAACAACACACAGTCAGACTGGAGGGAAACTACTGAACATGAGGGATGAAAAGGAAAAAGAACCCAATACACCATGCACCCTACAAATGCCTGAATGCTGCAGAGGAAAGTTCAGTGTCCACTCTGGTGGCACGACACAAAGGCAAGACTTCCTCCAAAGCCATTACTTTATATAAATGAAAACAAAGAACAGATTATGGTGATATATTTCCATACCCTCTAGCACTAAGAGCAGAGGAGGGATCTCTTTCTCCCAGAGTATCTCTGTATTGGGGTGGATGTTGACACTAAGGGTTTGGAGGAGAGAGAGGGACGGAGCTCCATGACTTCGGCTTCTGAACGGGAAAGCTGCATTCACCTGGAACAAACCAAGGACACAAACACATGAGGACAAACTGGCACCACTCCACGATGTTAACTAAATACAAAGTACCTTTTATTTATTAAACCAAGTTAAATGCACCACTTTAGTAGGATTACAGTTCTAAATATGAATGTAACAATAAAAGTCACATTTTGTGGATGCAACATAAAAAGGAAACTCCTCACTTAAATCTAAAGCTCGATCTCAACCGATGAAGAGTGAGCAACATGACTTATTTGGCATGAGAAATAACGTGTCTAAAAAAAGTGGCCCGTGTTTTAAAGACACCCAAGGAATGTGGTTTAGCCGATGCTTTTATCGTGTCACCTGACTTGGATTTACTTACCAGCAGTCTGACCATTAGTGTTTGAGGAGAGGGCAGATTGACTGTAGGAGAGACATAAGATACATTTACCTTGGAACGGATCACACAGAAGATTATAATGGTAACTTTTAAATACTAATTTCAATGGTTAATGATGGAGAGGTTAATTACTTATACGTGGTAGTTTCTTTCACTCAAACACGACACTGCAGATTACTTTCACATACAGTAGATGCACTTGGTCAGTAAAAAGATCTCCTACCTTCCTGTGTAAAGTCTATGTTGAAGCTGGGCTCCTGGTTATTTTTCTTCTTGTTGCCCAGCACTATCAGACTTTTACAAAGAGGAGTGGTGGCATTGCTGTACTGTGACGGAGTCAAATAGTACAGCAGTTTTGGCCATAGCACCTACAAACAACAAAATGTACAAGATATTCATCAGTCTAGCACAAAATGTAAAACAACTTAATTTAACCTCAACTAATTTGTCATGAGGCTAAAGCTTGATAAACATGCAATGGCAGAGAAAGAAACACATGCAACAACATCAGTAGTTAAATCATCGTAGGAACAAAGGTGAACCAGTCACCAGCAGATTAGATAGTGGAGTACGTACATCAGCTAGTCTTCCAACAGTGGTGGTCAGGAGGTGGAGAGTGTTGTCACACATCGACCTCAGCGCCTCGTTAGTCACCTCCTCTGGATCGGTCGGCCTCTGGCCTTGCTGGAGACACACAGCCGTAAAAACACAGAAATAAACCTTTTGTATTCCGTCCCCTCAGATGTGTCAGACGTGTAATGCAAAAGGTTTTAAATTTGAACAAACTTGATTAAATTTTTCAAATTAGGTTTGTTATACACAAGGAAAAGGCCTTAAAATTACTTGAGCAGTAATTCTCTTTCAGGAAGATGCCTAAATTTACCAAGTGACTCAAGCTACTCAAGCCAGAAAAAAATACTTACATTACTAAAATGGTAACAACAAAATACGACTAAGAAAAATAAACAGTTGTACCCGATATGTGTCAGGTAAGGCACAGTGTTGAACGATGAATCGAACCAGTAGCTCCCCTCCCTCTAGCTCCAGGTAGCCGTGATGAGCCATCGCACTGATCACCTGGACCACACACTTCTTTACCTGGACACAGAATGTGAGACATAAGAACGTCATAATTATCAGAACAAAGGAACTTCTTCAGGAAAACATAACGGTTTAAAATGTTAAAGAGAAAAACAATATAGTAACTGTGTGTGTGTGTGTGTGTGTGTGTGTGTGTGTGTGTGTGAGACCTTGTTACTGTGGTCAGCCATTGGCTGTCTGATGCTGGCGAGAATCAGCAGCTTCTTAGTCTCCATTGTCGAAGCTGCAAAAACACATTAAGACAAATCAATCAATGTGTGTGGACTATTGGATAAATGGTAAATGGACCTGCATTTATACAGCGTTTTTCTAGCTACTCAATATGCTTTACACTACATTCAGTCTCTTTTACACATTCAAACACACATTCATACACTGATGGCAGAAAAGCCGCCTGCACATCAGGTGCTACTCAGTCACACGCCGATGGCAGAGCCTTCGAATGAGCTGGGGAGGAATGTGTCAGTGTATTTTCATACTGGAGGAGTTGATAAGGTGACGCAAGACAGCCAGAGAGCCCATCCTGCTACGCTCATTACTGTTTTCCAACTTCTGAAGAACAAACATCACCAGTCGGTCCGGGAAGGAGTTGGCTAGGGGGAGAGGAGAAAAAAAATCTATATGTCAAATGCATAAATTGTCACAGAAATACAAAAAACAAGAGCAAAACAGAAAGACAAGCGAGACGTAGACCATCTGTCACAGTTAAAGTGATCATGTTGTATTGGACACATGGCATATTAATGGATCATCTCATAGCTGTTCTTGTGACTCCATAGAACTAAAACACATAGAAAAGCCTGATACTGCTGGACAACATTCAGCTACTATCCCACACTTTACTTGGTCACCACAACTGTCTTCACAATTAGGATTATTTAATGTAGTGGCAACAAAGAACAAATTTAACACACAGATATACAGATAAATAGAAGCTGAGGAGCTTCACTACCTAGTAAGCTGAAGCAGCGCAGAACCTCGTTGTGGTTCTTGACAGTAGGAGGGTTACTGTAGTCAACGGGGGCAGAGACCTGGGGGAGAGAAAGGAAACATTACATTGTTCTCTGTGATAGCCATGGCTCAACTAGTGCTTCCTCAAACACCACACCATGATGAGTGTTACACGTGATTTCTACCTGTGCAGCAGTAGCAACAATAATAATGAGGTAAATATATGAAGGAAGTTTGCTGACTTGTATTTGTTTGACTAAGGAAGTGGCTGAATAAACGGTTTCTTTTCATACTGTAGCAGCAAACCTGAAAGGTTTCATAGCAACCACCGTCTCCTATTTGGGGTAAGGTTCTAAGCCAGATATAAGACATTTTCATAGCCAACCTTTTTAAGTTCTGAGAACATGAAGCTTCTGTCATTTGTTCAACTTCAGTATAGTGTTTACAAACACAGTTCTCATATTTTGAGTGAAATTCTGATGGTGAAATACTCTCAGTCCAGATCACAATGCAGATCATGCACACATATTGGCAGAATCATTGAGGTGTTGCAAAAGTCAAGTGTCAGCTGAGTCACAAGGTTATGAAACCAACTAACTGCAGTGACTCTTTGACAAGTCACTTGACACAACTAAACGTAAGCAATAGGAGTAGTCCAGTCCATACAGGTCCCACTATTTTGCCAAAGATTGGTGGTTGTCATGGTGAACCATGTAGACTGAACCACAGTGACTGCATTACAGCTGGTTTGACAGAAACCTCGTCTTCTGACAGAAAGTGCTGTTGAGAACTGTCAGCAGTCAGACCAGACAGATCCAGCTAGAGCAAATCGTGCAGACCTTTGTTTAATTCAAGCAGAAACTCACATATATAGTTAGGAAGAAATATCTTGAGTGTTACGACATCTGGGAAATGTTTTTGTTATAAATAGTGACTCTGAAGCAGCACTGGAAGTACGAAGTCATGTTGAAAATGACTAATATATTGAGAGGAATTTACTTATTATTTTATACACAGCCGTATGTGTCCAACATTGTATTAAATATGTTTGAACAATACTTGGACTCATAAGGGACTTATATTTAATAATGGTATTTATAATACAACTTGAAATTATTTTCCTCTGTGACAAACTAACCTGTTTTGAAAACATAATCAAAAATGTTATGGAGAGTCTTTTATTGTTTAGAATTGGCACCAATTATGGGTTTCCGATCTAAAAGTCTTTAATCAAAACCTGAAAGTTAGAACATTATTTTGAGTTAACCAATTAAAACTGCTCAATCATACCTGGTTTGAATGTAAATCTATTACAGATTACAAGAAGAGCACAGTCACGATGAGCATGATTTCAGCACAGTGCCAACTTTTTATGAGCATCCATGTCATGTGTCAGTTGCCTGGTTCACTCAAGGTGAAAACTACAGTGTTTACTTCAGTATGTACTTAATGTGTACCTGTTGATGCAGTGACAAGAGTAGACTGTCCAGTTGTGTCTCCAGCACCCTGCTGCCCATGCTCACAGAAGCATCAAGGACTAGACACAGACTCTGAGTGGAGGCAGAAGGAGGAGCATTCATCGAGAGAAACAAGAAAGTATTCCCTATAGAGATAGGAGTCTGTCTGTTAACATACATAATCCGTCCACCATCCGTACCCACCTTGCTAATAACATAGTGCTCGTTGTTTTTCTTGTAAAGGGATACGATGGCAGGAATGAGTTTAGGGATCTGCTCCTCCAGTTTCTCACTAGCCATCAGATGGCACATAGAGCCCACTGCCTCAGCTACCGTTAGCCTCAACTGGAACACACAGAAATACAATCAGATGGCAGATTAGATTACATAGATTCACCAACATGTAACATCAACTAGGTGTGTGTAAATACTAAAAAAGGAAGAAATAAAATAGGGGAAAACTAGCCATAAAAAAATATATATATTTAAGTAATTGTGTCATAACACAACTTCTATACTGTACGACTGTGCTCTATTCTGTATTTACTTTTCAGATTGAAGACAACAGAACAAAAAAAAAAAACAGTTCTGTCCCTGGATGAATTCTTAATGATTTGATTTTCCCAACTTTATGTGTTTGTTTGTACCGTCTGTATTTGAATATTCTGTGCCCCTTTGTACAGAATGTTGTTCCAGTGAAACAATTAGCTCTAACACGTTCCCTGCCTTCTATAATGCAGCACAAGGTTGGAGTGGTTAAATTGTTATACTTGGTTAAAAAACATTGACTCAAACTTAACACTTAGTTTCACTAATTAAGAACAGAAGATTATACCATCAATGTGTTCTCACTGTGCTCTTTTATTCAGCCATCATAACTCTGGATTTAATTTAATGACTCTTGGGGATCCAACTGTACTTTGTAACCCTCTTTGTGATACAATACAAGCGCCTGACCGTTACGATGATGCAATGTCTAAGGCTTGTGGATGAGTGTATGGTCAGGCGGCAAGGATTTTCTGGTAGTTGTCATAGCCTGGATAGCTTAATCACATTTGTTGGTATCACCCAGCAATGATATGGCCACGTATAATCCTTCCTCATTGGGAACAAATTGAAAAAAAAAAAAAGACACTGGTGCTCAGAATAAAACGCAATATGGACACCCGGCCTAAGATGGCTTTACTTTAGCTTCCCTACTTAGTCTACTTCTTTCAATGCTGCCTGAAAACGACTTCATAGATTGTTTAGTTCATTATACAGCAAATCATCTTGCTTCACCTCCACCTTTGACCTACAGTGGCTGTACCTTGGACTCCCTGCTTTGCAACCAGTTATTGAAGAGGATGTCGAAAGCAGCAAAGATTTCACTGGAGAATGTGTCCTTTCTGACGGTGGGATCTGGAGCCTTGTCCAGGTTGGCGAGGTACTCTAAGATACTGTCACTGAAATGACACAG
This sequence comes from Chelidonichthys spinosus, assembly GCA_029853015.1. Classification (NCBI taxonomy): domain Eukaryota; kingdom Metazoa; phylum Chordata; class Actinopteri; order Perciformes; family Triglidae; genus Chelidonichthys; species Chelidonichthys spinosus. Next base: position 14,731,692 of record CM056834.1, on the reverse strand, counting down.
AGCTGGAGGGAGAGGAACATCAGAGGGAACGGGAATTTAGGGAGAGCATAAAACCATGTGATGTAAAACAGTAATTTTAATGATTTGGAGGCAGATACCTGAAAGTGGTGTTCCAAGGGTTTCGGAGAGGGGTTAATAAACACTTCAACATTTACATTAAAAAAAAAAGCATGTAGGGAGGTTCTTACCAGAAGAGAACACCCACTTCATGTTGTCCTGTTTGGCCATGCTCAACATGGGCAACATGGTGCCCAGAATAGCATTCAGGAAGGGTACCATGCCATAAACTAGGGAATAAAGAAGAATACCATGTTAATGGGACATTATTAAATCCTACGTAAAGTAGACCTGCATTAAAATAGACAAGCAAATCCAAAGTGTTTGAGAGCTTATTGGGTCTTAGCTAGAGTTTCAATCTGGAACGGTTGTTGAATGAAGGTTTAGACAAACCCTCTTAATCCACAGCATGAAACCAAGACTTAAGTTTAAATTTAGGTTACATTACATCAGCAGCACTTTGAAGACAAAGTGCACTGACAAAAATGTTGCTGCCACAGAGCAGTTAAATTCATTAATTAGTTAATTTGATCAATGATAAAACAAACTTTAGAATTTCCAAATGTTTAGTAGCCCATTCTTGGGATACTAATGCTACATGCTATGCTTATGACATTTACAAGGATAAATGTCCGGCTTCTTCTGTATTTTCTCACCATTGGAATCAGAAAGAGTGGCTAGTGTCTTGACCACAAAGAAGTGAGGTAGGAGCCCTGGCTGAAACTTGCTTAGAATCTCCTCCATGATGTCATTGATGTGCTTGTTACCCACCGCAACCAAAATATTACTGGCTGCCTGCTGCCAATCAGGGATGACGTCCTGAGTGAACAAGGAAGAAATAGAAAAAATAGCGAGGAACATCATTTGTCATCTACAATAAACAAAAAATGAATCATCAGTGTCTCATGTTTTACCTTTGATCGTGTCATCTCATCTGAAGCCAGGGAGATGACACTTTTAATTCTGGGGTAACTGATCTCCTCTATCCTGCAGCCCACAATCAGCTCAATAGTCTGAAGAATCACAACTCTGTGGCTGACTGCCAACTGGGATGAGAAGAATAAAAATACAACAAGAGGATAACAGTTAAGGGCCCATTTAAAATACGATATCAAAACAAAATGGGATACTAACTGATGGCACAGCCCAGTAAAATGTATTCAGTTGGCTTTCACATAGGCTAAATAAAATATGACACAGCACATTCAACACCATCTCAAAAAATAGAACATCCTTTGTACTACAGTGTGTTGCTGATATTTCCCAAGACATTTCCTCAGTAAGATATTGCATTATCATTCAGACACAAGCACAAACTGACAACAGAGAACAGGCAAACAACTGAATTTGAGGAATACTTAGTCCTTTAACACCAATCTACGTGAGCAATAGTTGTTTCATGTTTGTCGGTGGACTGATTCTATTCTATTCCAGAGACCCACAGGTCAAAATTAGGATTGGGTAGTTTGTGTCACGTTGTATCTCAAGAGTGCTATCGTACATTTTCTGGAAATTAAATCGACAAAACATTAACAAAATCAAAAGTGAATATCTGTTTTTGTCAAATACAGTTTAACATTTAACAGCTGACTCAAATGACCTTCGGCACCAGTGCAGAAACATTAAGTAGATTAATCAATTTGAGTTTATTGACAGAATGATAACTGACAAATATTTGTTCAACTGAGTATGTGCTGCTTTATTTCTGCTCTGTCTTATATTTCCTTCATTCTAGATGGATTTGGACCATTAGTTTAACTTTAGGGAATTGTGATTGGCCAATTATGTCAGACTCTCTGTGACAGAACTGCACAGACAACTATTTATCGCAATGTTTATGTCTTGTACATTTGTGAAACCAAACATCATGCTAGGGGCTATAGTTAGCAGTGGTTACTTACTAGACTCAAGACGAATCTTTAACAAAACCACAAACATTTCCGTCATTGAAGTACCACTTTGTAGTATTACTGCTCATTCGTTAACATGGGGACTTCCCCTGCAGCTTTCACTCTTAATGTGCACAGCATGATCACACATGACACCAATTATTAGTTCCAGGTTACCCTGCTTGACACATGCTGTGCTAGAGAGTTGTTTTCTGTGGTTTTACCTTTGGGTGTTTCAGAAGGTAGTCCTGGCACATGGCTAAAACTCTGTCTGGCTGCTGTTTTCCCAGCGTCAACATAGACTTTCTGACCTGTTCCTGGACCTCCGAGTCTTTGTCAGTGGCTGCATCTAGTAGAGCCAGGGTCACCTCTAGAGCATAAAACACAACAGAAGCAACAAGAGTGTGTCAACCGATTTAATTAATTATTGTGGCTGAATAGAGGCAGAGATGAAAAGAAAATGGAGAGAAGCCTCACGTTCCACATCCGTGTCTTCCATGGTGAACTACAAGGGGGCTAGCGTCGTGGAGAGTGTGGCTGAGGATGTAGCCTCTCTCCTGGGGTACAGGTGGGCAGACGCTGCCTGGAGCTGAGGAACATAATATAAAATGTATATTAACGTAATACACCCTTGCAGTGGTTTTGCAGACTGCCATACTCGTATGTTCATTGAAAAATACTTAATGATCTCTTTGTCAAACGGTGCCTGTAAAGTTGCAAATCTGTACCTAGAGTAAATCAGTTGGTGGCGTCACAGCTGACAAAGCTATGGTTTCCCTCAATCACGTGACACCGAGAGACCAGCAGTTGACGTGACAGCAGACAAGGATGAAGAAAGCGTTTTCATCTGAGAGATCACAGCTTCACGGAAGCAAATATAGAGATAACATCTTTGTAGTCAACCCAAAGCTATCGCAGTATATTTGGATGAACTGCATTAACTTTGAAACCTGACTGTCACGTCAACTGTCCACGCTTTAGCTACCTGTACCACCAACACAAACCAATACGAAGGAGACAAAACAGTAACTTTTCAGATTACGAAGCTATAAAAAAGATGCAATTAAAACAAACAAAACCTGGAGAGTTAGATGAGAGTTAAACTCCTTGCTGCGTGTCTTGTTGTAGCTGGTGTTACAATCTAATATCGGCTTTAACCTGCTTGGCAGTTGATGCTGCGAAAGGCGAGCTAACCTACTGGGACGCGTTAGCATGCTAAGCTAGCAGCTGCTGCTACGGAAGAGCCGACAGCGTCCTCCCACCGTGAAACAGCCGCGCTAATATTATAAAGCTAACTTACCGAGTCCCAGTGAGCGTCCGCTAAACACCTATCTCTATAATACTGCTTCTTATCTCGGTTCAAACAACCAAGCCTCACTGCCAGCGTCACGGTGCGTGTTGTCGCTGTTCTGCCACTCCGTCAGTGCAGGTGTAAACACGCCAGGTCATGTGCTTCTAGTCAGCAGGAACGCATCAGGCAGGAGGCGCGTCCGAAGAGCCGCAGCACTGATGCACATAGAGCCGCAGCACTGAGGCACATAGAACCGCAGCACTGAGGCACATAGAACCGCAGCACTGAGGCACATAGAACCGCAGCACTGAGGCACATAGAACCGCAGCACTGATGCACATAGAGCCGCAGCACTGAGGCACATAGAACCGCAGCACTGAGGCACATAGAGCTGCAGCACTGATTCACATAGAACCGCTGCTGGGCACATAAAACGGCTGCTCTGAGGCACATAGAATCGCAACACTGAGGCACATAGAACCGCAGCAGAGGGGCACATAGAACCGCAACACTGAGGCACATAGAACCGCAGCAGATGGGCACATAGAACCGCAGCACTGAGGCACATACTGTAGAATCGCAGCACTAGGGCACATAGAATCTCAACACTGGCACACATAGAACAGCAGCACTGGGGCACATAGAACCGCTATTCTGGGGCACATAGAGCCGGCATACTGGAGCACATAGAGCCGCTGCACAGGGGCACATAGAGCCGCTGCACTACAGCTATTGACCCATGCTCTCTGAGTAAAGGTAGGCTACACGTTCCAGAATGTAAAATTATACTCCATTACAGTAGCAAAAAGTATTTAATGTCTCAAATTTAAGGTGCGCATGAAAATGGTCCCTGTGTGGAATCTCAATCTTCAGGAGAATTCAGTCTTTTTAAAAAGGAGTTTAATCTCCTGAATTGATACTATTGTAATTCTAATTTTCATACTTTGAGGAGCCATGAAAGACCAACACATTCTCCATTTTGCGTGCTCTGTTTGTGATGGAGGTTCTGGTGAGCACAAAAGACAAAGCTGTTGTACAGTCCATGTTTTGTTTTTTTATCAAACACAAAGATAACATGTGTATGTACAGTCATGTACAGTGTTCAACACAACATTACATCAATATCAAAACACTTGATTAAGATGGTCAGCTAATTTACATACATGACATACTTATGCCAAAGTGTCTCCTAATCAAAAAAAACCTCAACTTGATATTTAACTTGAAACATATTTGATAACTATAAACATAAAATAACTTGCAGCATCAGTGAGCTTTGTAGGGTATGTGTATGATTTACATGTGGCTTATTATTACAGGTACTTTAAGAAGTTTCTCATAGTAAAAGTTGAATTTAATTACAGGTCCCGTTTGTGGACAGTATTAGTTGCAGACATTTAGAAAGTTCTTCCTCAAAAAGGTGCTTAAAAGGAAAGCTGGTTACACAGTCAAATATGGCTTCAAGTTCAAAGCCTCTCAGGATATATAATAATAAAAATATATCTTGTATGGTTTAAGAACAATAAATATTAGAACATGTAAATTACATAAAGGTTATATTGGTTAGTTTAAACTAAAATTACCTTTAAATGGTTCACAATATTATTCAGTGTTGAAATAAAAAATAAAATATAAAATAAAATAAAAAGATTTTTAGTCTTACATAACCATCAGAAGAGCAGCAACAATGCATTTCAATAAAAAACTTTTCTTTTTTCAGCTACACAATTGACAGAAAAATACTTCCAATGCATTAGCAAGGATATCCATAATATGATTAACAAAGAGTGAACAAAAAAGACCAAGTGCCTAGATTAATTTATAACACCAATAATTTTACCCTGTAAAACACAGACGTCATGATTACCCTGTAAAATAAGACTTTGTCTTTTGAACTAATCTAAATCAGAGCAAACGGCATAACACAAAAACTACAAAATGACATACTCTTGTGCCTGTAGCCTGCGTGAGTCTTCATGTGAACTGGAAGCTGCCATCCTCACTCCAACAGCACAGACATGTGAAACAGCCCACTTTAACCAAACCTAAACTTTCTCAGTGTTTTCCCTGCAGTCTGTCAGTAACAACCTTTCCCATAGCAGTTGTATCGAATGTGGAGATGGCTGACTGTTAGCTACCCTTTATTGTTGTCTATACATTATCCTCATTGGTTCACACTTCTTATCTCTTTTTCCTCTGGCTTCTTGCCTCATGCATCATTGAGTGTGCAGGTGCCTGGTTGCTTTTTCCTGTAGGAAAGAAAATTAGATATTGATATAAAAACATATAACTGTGTAGATGAAGAAAGTGGGGGCACAGACACTGACTTAAAAAAAACATTTATAGAAGCATTTAATTGGTTTAACTGCTCATTGTCTGTGGATAGAGTTTACAGCAGGTATCTAAACTCCACAAGTAGGCTTGCTTTAAATGGGAGTGAATGAACATACTCGTGTTGGGTCAGGGGGGCTTTGTCGCAGGTGACCTCTGTTAGCTGCCTGGAGTCCTTAGTGAGTGTCTGCACCCCCGCATCCACATGTTGCATACTACCTCTGGGAGTGGATATACCCTTCAGCTTCACTTCTCTGCAGCCACACAAAGGTTTGAAATATGACGTTGACAACTCAATGATGGAAAAAGTGACACAGTATATGTTCAAGATATACCTGAATAAACACTTTCCCAATGTCTACATACCCGTTGGTGGTTCCTTCTCCTTCTTCAAGCATTTTGAGGCCTGGGACTTTCTGTCCAAAGAGTTTCACAGCAATGGACATGAGAAGGCCGCAGCGATTTCTGTAGCAGCAGGTGGCATCCACCACCAGGAATACCACCAGGAAGATCAGCATGACGATGCCAACCACGCTGCCTTTGGTCAGGCTGGTCGCTTTGGCTGGATGGAGAGATGAAACAGTCAAGGTATGGCAAACATCCTCATTTGTGCCAAGAAACACATTTAGGGGATCCGTTTCACCAAAACATTGATGTGCAGTTAATCTCTATTTGTGTCACCACTCCCTGTTCATAGCCACATTTCCTGGCTACCGGGCTAAAGTGTATGATGTTGGGAGCAGGAGGCCACATACCAGGCTGTCCTCCGATGGTGAAGTTGAACATGGCAGGGATGGAGGACCCATTAGCGTTGACAGCCGCGACTTCCAGTTGATAGTTTGAGCTATAGGACAGGTCTTGAAGGGAGAAAGACTTCGCATCGGATGAGAGCTGCATCTCTTTCCAATCAGCCTCCTGTTTATCCTGAGAGAGCATGGGAGAGAGATGAAGGTAAGGACACAAAAGGAGAGTAACTCATTACAAAAGGCAGACTAACACCATCGCTTACCTGCCCGTATCGTACGTTGAAGTGCAGCAGAGGAGTTCCACCATCATCAGTCTGTTTAATAGGGACAGAGATGGAGTTACCCTCTACCTTCATCTCATCGCCCGACAACACTGGACTGTCTGGTTCACCTGCAGACAGGAAGCAGGGAGAAAAGAAATAACCGATTACCTTCCATGATAGATATACATACAGACTGGCTGAGCATGTCAGTTATTTTGTCATTGTTTATTAGATCAAGTTGGGTTCTTTACCCCCTGAGGACGGATGACAGTGGATTACATCAGCAGCAGGAATGAACATCAGGCGGCAGATGATCGTGTCGTGGAAAAGTTATGATGATGGTTACATGAAAGATAAATAAGAACAATAAGTGATGGCAGAGGAGAAAAACATATTTACACTAGCATGCATACATACTTGCACTTACACATAATATACTGTGTACATCAATAAATGAGCATCACTACTACTTTTATGTATTGCTCCACAATGCTTAATGCTCCACGCGTAGATGTATGGATTTGGCGTGTGTTGACAGTGTATTGCTGCTGATATGTCGTTTGTGTGCAGCGCTTACGTATTCCTTGGGTGCGGACGTCACTTGTGTCTGAGAACTGTCCAAATCCCACTGCATTCATGGCAGCCAAGCGTACTGTGTACGAGGTGTACGGCTTGAGGGAGGTGATAGCGAGGGGATCTACAAAAGCAGGCACAGAGAGACACCACATTGGCTTATGTGCATAATTAAATGTCAATTTAAAGTCTAAGCTTTTTAAATTTTAAATGATTCACTGAGTGATTTTCTCCTAAGAGTCGTGACACACAGCTGCACAGTTTCTGTGAAGAGTAGATGTTTTACCTGAAGCTGGGACTGTGAGCTCACTCCACTGTTCTGCTCCACTTTGCCTCCACTGCAGGAGGAAACTAGTGATTGGTGTTCCTCCATTGATGGGCAGGGTTTTGATGGAGAAGAGGACTGAGGTTGGTCCAGGGGAGACGGACAGGTAGAGAGGCTGGCCGGGCTGAGCTGCATATGAGGAATCATTGTTAGAGGCATGATTATAAGTAAAGTGTTAATCTATTTTTCTTTCCCGTTGGTCTTAAAGACAAAGACAGACAAAAACTCTTACTGTGTATTGCAACGTCTCTTGATGCATTTCCAGAGGTGCTGACAGCCATACAGGAATACAGCCCACCATCAGAGGGCGCCATCTCATCAATCACCAACATACCATCAGCAACATGGACATGACCAGAGCTGGAGTCCTGACAGAAGGAGGCACAAATCCAAACATCCAATCACATGTTGGCCTGAACATGTCTGTGAATGCTCACATGTTATGTTGTTGGAGTAGTTAAATAGCGTTAAATGTCAACAAGCAGCAACAGCACCATGTAGTTGGGATGTGCAGCAGACCCTCACCACTGTGCGTCCATTGTGTTTGTTGAGCCAGTGTAGCTGAGGCAGAGGATGGCCAGAGACGTTACAGGACACGGACACACGCTCGCCCACTGATACACTCTGCTGCTCTGCTGACACAAACACCTCCGGGGCCTCTGAAATGAAACACTTTGAGAGTCATTATATGCAACAGTGAATGTGTCACCATGGAGCAGGTTCACGTTGAGTGATTCATTTGTTTGTTTTCATGGCATGTCGGTGTTTGTTAGTTGTGTCTCAGTGATCTAATGGTGCTATCAGAGAGTTGGAAAAGAGAAAAGAAAACTGACCATAAACATGAAGCATAAGGGTAGCAGTGCTCTCGCCTATCTTGTTGGTGGCGGTGCAGATGTACTCTCCATAGTCGGCCCTGGCAACAGACCTTATGGTGAACTGGCTGCGGTCTGAGTTAAAGTGATGACGTGAAGGGTCAAACGTCACCGGCCTGGGAGGAGGACAGAGCAAAATACTCACTGAGTAATGCTGAAGAGATTGGTTAAGCATTTGTATTTGAAAGGCCATGTAGGTATTTGCAGGCACAACTTAATGGAATATAGGACATTTCACGTTTTACCGCACATTAATGCATAATGTGCCTCTCTGAACAAAATACTACACATGATGTTACCCACTCTCCACAGGTCAGGACTTACATGGTCCAGGTGATGTTGGGTTTTGGTAGACCGTCCACCAAACACAGCAGGGATACGTTGGTTTCTGGTCCGGCCATCACTTTTTTTACCTCTTCTCTCAGACGCACAGAAGGAGGAGCTGTGGGATGGAATCGTACTTTAATCTAAAAAATGCTTTATTTACAGATTTATGATGGCTTCATTATCACTCAAAGCAAAATACTATTTTTTTAACCACATATATTATTCATTATGTTCTAAACCCCTGACCACTGTTTAATCTTGATGAGGAAGCAACACCAACCGTTGACGACAACAGAGACGGAGAGTTGCTGATAGATGGACCTTCCTCTGATCTGGGCCTGACAAATGTATGTCCCAGCGTCCTCTCTCTTCACTTTCTCAATGAGGACTGTGTTATCAGGCCGCTGATGCACACGCATTCCTGCTGAAGTTAGAAATGTAGGGAAAGACCGTGTGAGACAGAGTGATGGAAGAAAGGGTAAAAGCAGGCGCAAAAAGACAGAAAAGAAAGTTATGTTTCTGCATGAAGAACCACTATCCACTCTTGTTACACAGACATATTCTGTTTTCAGTGTAATTTTACCACTCTACATATTCAGAGTAAGTCCATGCCCGGGGTGCTGGTCATACCATTAGAGGGGATCTCTTCTTTGTCCCTCATCCAGCGAACATCCACCGCTGGCTGGCCAGTCACCATGCATGGCAGCACCCCATCTGTGCCCTCCAGAAACTCATGGTAGGTGTTGGTGCTTCCAAATGATGGACCCTCTGACAAAATAGGGAAAAGATTAGGGTGCTTATTTTATATGCAATGAATGATTAAAATGGGGTTTGGTTCATTAAGTCTTCATATGTTTACCAATGTATATACCTAAATTACTGATCTGTTACAATAGACAGGTAAGCAACTGCCAATTGTTACATACCATAAACATACAGCTGTGTGGAAATCTCATCGCTGTAGCTTTCAAATTCACACAGGCAAGTATACATGCCCGCATCCTGCATCTTAGCCTTCTTAATGATCAACTTGGAGGTCGCCTCATCTAAATGTTTTACGCTGTCTTGATCAACATCTTCTCGATCCTTCTGCCACGTTATTTCTCCGTCTGCCCCAGCTAGGACAGGAGAAGAGATGGAAAGGAGGAAGAGGATTCAATATATGCTGTAAAATGCTGGACGAGGTTCAAACTGGAAAAAGGAGTAATGACTCACCTTTACACAATATTAGGATCTCTTCTCCAACCTGAACATCTGGCTTAGCAACGATGGACATCTTTGCATCTAGATGAGGAGAAGAGTTTTGGTTTTCTTGTTTTCCTGTTTCTGCTTTCCCCTAATACCATTTTGATTTAACGTCCACACCATTGATTCTTTTTTGATAACTTGACTAATTTTGTCAACAAAAAAAACATGCAAAAATGCATGAGGTACTAAACTTGCTTGGTAATCATTTAGACTACTTTTTGTATAGCAAACAAAAAAATGAATCAATCTTTTCAGCTGCAGAAAGATGTCAACTGTTTATATGACTTTTAATCTTTTTCTAACTGTTTTAATCCAACTGATGTTCCTTGTTTATACAGACTTCAAACTTTAGATTTGAGACAAAAACAATCAGATATTGGTTATGTCCTGAATGATTTCCTGTTACACTTTAAATTACCAACATAAACCAGCCATGCATTGTGTACCAAAACATATTATTACAATACCGTCTTTCTTGCTTAATCTTAATAATCAGATTATTATTATTACTCAACAGGTCTTACCTGTTTTGTGCAGCAGCAGCAGCAGCACAGCCATCTTTAGGATGAGAGTTGAGTGGTCCGTCATGTTCACCTGGCTTCGGATTGCCAATCCTGTATGACTTCAGATCAAAACTCAAAAGTCTGAATGTTTTGCTTTTCGAGTCAGACAGAAAACCCAATACTCTTATAACTTATAATGTTTAAAGTAACTGCAAAGCTGCCTCAAATCTCAAGTGTCACACTGACATGCAGACACCTGTTGTTTCCTAACATCCATGTGGTAGGGAGAGGGTCTGTGTCAGAGGTTATATAGGGCCACAAGAGCAGAGGAGAGGAAACAAGAAAGGGGTGGGAGAGAGAGAGAGAGAGAGAGAGAGAGAGAGAGAGAGAGAGAGAGAGAGAGAGAGAGAGAGAGAGAGAGTTGCTCTGGCATCCTCCTATAACCCCAAAAGAGTTACTGTTGCTTATTCATGAAGAGAAATAGGAAGTGATGACTGAATGATGTCCATCCAACTCTCAATTGTCGTTACTCAAAAGTGTCCCTACCTATCCTTTGTCTGCCTCTTCTTTAATCTTTAATATATAATTTACATTGTTCTCTCTCTCTCCTTCTCCGTCTCTCTCTCCATGCTGTTCTCCCTCTCTTCCCCGAGACCACCGGATGAAAGCGGGGAAAGCAGCCCCCACCCCTCACCCAGGGGAAGAAGAGATGGGGAGAGATATTTTTATCATTCCATCATTTTTCCTCCCTCGTTTGAGAAAAAGGTCACATACTTCTCAGGCACACGTAACAAATGGCACACAGTATGCCAAAATTCACCACGCCGCCACCATTCACATTTCCTGAAAACGCACATCCTTTAGGATGCTGAAATCAACGCACCTCAGTGACACCCATTCTACTGCAAAGAAAACATTTTCTGAACTTTGAAGAATGGCCCATACTCGCTGATTGCAGAAGAAATTGCATTTGATGGTGTTGATTGTCTTGTCTACTATTTCTACTCATCTAATCCAAGTGTCACAAGTCCAAGTCACATCAAGGTAGACTTTAAAGAAGCATTTTGATTAAAGTCAGTGGGGTGTAGAAATATAAAGTACCCAGGACTATTGAACCAGCATGAAATGGTTCTTTATTTATTTATTTTTTGCTCTATTTAACTGTCATAGTAGGTCGTGTTACTGAGCAAGCACACACAATGGGCCTTTTTAACAGCAGAAAACACATCACCTGGTATTTTATATTGTATATGCTGGCTCACGACTTACTGGTACTCTAACAACAGAGTCTCACACACACACACACACACACACACACACACAGAGAGATTGAGAGAGTGAGAGAGAGAGAGAGAACATGACATGAAATACTGGTTAAGCTGCCACTGCGAGGTAGGACACACAGCCTTGTAAAGCCTTGCGAAGCGGAGCACAGGTGTGTAATATGTCTTCTGTTTCGAGACAAATAGTCAGTTGTAGCCATCACCGGCAAGCTGGGTCAAAGATGAACAAACAACAGTACAACAAACACCCTTAGTTTTAGGAAAAAAACATTACAGTTTGGTTTAAGTGACCACGTCTCTAAAGTGAACAAAAACACATCCAACCATCAGATGTGAACACAAGAAACAACACATGGTCTCTCTGGGACAAGAACAGCTGTTTCTAAAGTGAATGAAACATTGTGAAGACTAAAAAACACGTTTCACAGGAGACATGAAGAACCAGTGTTTTTTGGCCCTCTCACTGGCCTTGTGTGGGGTTTTCTGGTCTTTATACTATGTCATGACATCACATTCCCACGCTAAAGGGTGTGTGGGTATTAGACGCTGAGGGGCATGATAAAGCGTCTGGATTTGACGAGTTGGGAGTGAGGATATGCTCAATGTAATTATATGAAAATAGTGCCCAGTAAGTCAAGTCAATGAGCCTGCATGTATAATACCAGCGCCCCGCAACTGGAACAGCTAAATGGAATTCAGCCATCATTATTTGTATCAACTCTGAACATCAGTCTTTAGTCACTGGCCAAAGTTTGATGCTTCAGGCTTCAACATGAATGGGATACATGGCGTCAGCAATATGACCACCTTTAACTGAAACACCCAAACAGCTTGATGTACGTCATTGGCCTTTCATCTTTGTGGTGGTGTTGGGGCCCACTGCCAGTCAAGTTTTGCTCCTCTGGGTCCCATCACTTCTATTGGCCAACAGCCAGCCTGCCCCTCCCACCTCCCCCTTGATAGCCTATCAGTCTCTCCACACGGCTGTCTTACCGGCCAATGAAACGAGTAGAGAGTCCAAAGGGGCCACCTATCAGGCTGATTATCTGGAGGTGCTATTATGGCTCATTAGATCGGAGTGTGCTCATAACGAGGGCTGCTAACGAGGGCCATTAACAAGGGTGGGCACACACAGCTGCCCTACATCACATCACATTCTTTTGAGCAGTTCTTGTTCACTCACATACTTATAAAAATTGTCAAAACTCATGTCCACATTGTGTAACTGCAGACTCAAGTCTCAGTTACAACATCAACAACAGAGAGGCTTTTTGAGGCCAATCCTTAAGAGCATCGTTCTGACCTGCTACCATTATAGTCTTCATGTCTATCTTTTCTATGGAAAATGATGTTATTGTTCAAGTGTTTTGGTCAACTGATATCATTCTTGAATTTTAAAATAAGTGTTTACATGGAACCAGTATGTACAGACAGAAGACATTGTCTACGCCCACAACACGGGGAAGGCTTGGAAGCAGCAGTTCACTGGTATCTGTTTAGTGACGTTGTGCACACCTTTTTTTTGACAGCAATTATGGAAATCTAGGGTCATATCCTCAAAATACATATGCAAAACTTTGACCTAAGGACAATAAAGAGGAAGACATCATCTACGCCCACGACACGGGGAAAGCTTGGAAGCAGCAGTCACCGGTATCTGTTTAGTGCCGTTGTGCACTCCTGTTTTTTGACAGTAATAGGGTCATGTCCTCAAAATACGTGACTACACAAAACTTTGACTTAAGGACAATAAAGATGCTTCTGTTGCAGTTAAGTCTGTGAACGTGAGTGAAGCTTGAGCTGTTTCGGTGTGGAGAGCTGCATCAGTTGTAATAGACGTCTATCTGTACAGTGACGCGTAAACACAAGAAGGTGAATTAACCCATTTTATTTAACAAGGCTTTAAATGGCTAACCCAGACCTAACCGTTATAATAAAAACACTGTTTGTTCAGTGTTTAAAATATTCCTCATCGGTGCATTTTTTCGTCTCGTCTGCTTTTGAAAATAGCAAAATAGGAGTTTTCTAGAAACACTATGATAAAAACACTAGTTTACATTGAAAAGGCTATTTCAGTCACCCTTCCACAGGAACGTAGCTCATTGACTCACTTTTTGAATGTTTGCTTTTGAATGGTACACGTGTACAATAAACAGGCAATACACAAAATACATTGTTTATAGTAAAAATAAAATACATTTACACTATCCATGTTTTTGGTATCTGTGTATATATAGTGCAGAGACAAAAACAATGTATGCATAAATAGTTACACATAATACACAGACCGACAGAAACAATGAAGTGACGAAGAAGACATGAGGACGAGACAGGCAGGAAGGAGAGAGAGACAGAGACAGAGACTCTCGTGACTGGAGAAAACACACCCTCACTCTTCCCTTTGTGTGGATAAAGCAGACCTGTGTGTGTGTGTGTGTGTGTGTGTGGGTGCATGTCTATGAGTATCCTTGCTGTGCAGATAAGCTTGGCCCTTTGGTTTATGTAACTGGAACCTCATTAAACAGTAGGCCTGCTGTCTAAAGGCAAAACATGCCATTTCCTCACTGTTTTACACTTATATTTTCAGAGATGCTTGGATCGGGAGTAAGGACAGGAAAAAATATCAACAATTGTCCCCTTTTGGAAATGAAGTAAATCACAGAATCTCATCTGCAAAATACTGACCGTGTTTATCTTGGCAGAAAATATGTGCCTGTTAACAGGGATGAACTTTCACTTCCAAATTATTCAAATGTTGCTCAATTTCCCATGTTTTGAATTTACAGCAACTTTAATAATTATAATAATAAAATAATAATTAATAGAATTATCAGCCATTTTTATTGTTTTGCGTCAAAGTTAAAACCTGAAATGATAAAATAAATCAAAATTAGTAACAACCATGCCTTCATTCCAGTTACAGTCATGGTGAAAACTCTAGTATTACTCTAACGTCAACATGCAGGAAGTACTTAAAGTAGACAAAGATAGTGATCAGTGCTGAGTTTGCACACGTACAAGTGTATGCGTGCAGCCACACGTCCTCTACAGCCAGCTGAAGTATGGCTGACGTAAACCAAAGAGCGGCACCGTCACACCGGCTGAATATTACTGAATGTGTTTTGTGCTCCCTTCACCAGATTAGCTCAGAAATAAGCTCAGAAAGGTTTAATATCCTTGAACATTAAGAATGCTAAATGTGAAATGCAAATTAAAGATTTGATCTTACTCATTTAAAGTGGGCTGCGACTTCCAAAGTTGCTTTATACTGCAGTAGTGTTTTTAAAAGCTGGTTCAGTAAATATTATATAAAGTGTATAAAAGTGTACACTGCTGGGGTGTAAAGTATTGGATGCTTACCAATTCAACATTTCTTTTTATCACTCTGCTCTGTTAAGATATAGTGAATATTTAGTAATTAATCGACATCGGTTTTCACGATGTACTTGGAGCCACAATGAATGCAACATTAGGACTCAACAGTGAGACAACGCAAACAGTATTTCTGCAGACAGAGAGAATTAAGTGAGAGCTCAGTATTCCTCTCACTATCATTGCCAAATGTATTCATTATTGTGCAAAATGTGGAGAGACAGCTAGCTAATTCTGTCTCTGGGAGTGTCGAGGTGAAAAAGGTTGTCCGTTGTCATTACAACAGGTTCAACCAGTAGCTCCACGATCTCAGTCACCTGTGCAGATACCAAGACAGGAGCCAGATTCAGTTTGAATATTTGTTTCCACAGCATTCAAGTTAAATTCTGATCAAGAAAAAAAATGTTGATGTAATCATTTAAGAATCAAAAAGCTCAAAGTCACAACCATAAACTGACAGAGACTGGGCAAATCTTATTCCCACTTCCACTTTTTTGGACAGACTCAAAGTAATGTAAGGTAGCGCACTCCACTTTACAGAAACTTTACCAAGATTTACTGAATATTTTATAATTAATCTTAATGTGTTCACACAATACATTTTACATTTACTGTGAATAAAAATGTATGGAAATGTATTTATTTATTTATTTTATTTATTTGTTTATTTCGGGCATGTCAATTAAATCGTCATCATCACACTTCATCTTTGTTAAAATAATACAATACACATGGCCGATTCAGTAAAGTAAATACTTTACTGAGTTGGGAAAAACATGTTCTACCTGGATCGTTGAGGTATTGCAAAGACAATGCTGAAAAAGTGCAGTTGTAATTACCATCACAGTATTCCAAACACTGCTTATTCCTCGCACGCAGAGCCATGGTTGCTGCTCACGTCAGACACATCATCGCTGAAACTAAAATAGTGTCAGACCGGATGACTAGACAAAAGAAATAGCTCACTGCTCCTCTGTATTCTCTATTGTTATCAATGTGAAAGTGACAGCAATGGAGCTGCTGGCTATATTTATCCAGCGTATATTTATACACAGAGACAGAGAGAAAAACAAAATCCCTTGAGGTCATTTAAACCTCTGTTTACGCCAACCATTGTTGTCCCATAAACAGCTAATAAACAAACACAGCAGTGTGTTCTCCTCCTGTACGGCGTATGTGCGTGCATTGTCTGTGTTTTCTTTGTTGTGTCTAATCTGGACCGATCCAGTGATTGGCCAGGCCTATTTCCTGCACTGTGCTCCTCTCTCCCTGGCCTCTTGTGCCTTACAGGAAACTCATAGTGGATCAGCACGGCCAGGTGATAGACGCATCCGTCTGTCTGCATGGTTTGTTCTGAGCATCAAATTGTGTGTCAGTTAAATGTCAGAGGCCCAACCACAGTGCACAGGCAGGCCATTATTATGATAAACTATGGCTATGCAAGCCAAAGGTCAGGGGCACCGCACCCCACTGCGAGTCCAATGCCCAAAGGGAGATGCGCAGGAAATATTTAAGGGGGTTTTCTTAAGAGGCGAGAGTGGTACAAAGCATAGTGCTTCTCAAAGAGACGATTTTTCAGCCAAAGCCATGTCCCCTATCAAACGGCTGGGCAGTCTAAACAATCCCGAATGTCGCCGTCAGATCTTTAATCTGGACATCTAAGCCCACTCCGGCAGATCCAGCAGCTGATGTTCCACCTCTAATTAAAATATAGCCTGCAACAACAAATTTGAGTGTGAGAACCGAGCCCTATACAGCGCTCTTTAGGAATTAGGCCACATCATTTCACAGCGGTTTGAATGAGAGAAATGTTACTTAATGCGTTAGGATGTGCAGATAAAGTTGGAGAATCTGAGTCCGACAAAATGCTTGGTGCTGATTGAAATCTATTTTTACATTTCTAATGTGAGGGCATTTCTGATCTGTTGAGTGGCAGAGAAAAGTGCTAAGATTAGTAAAGAAATGATGAAGTGCTCACTCACACACATTCAGTCCAACATCAATCTGTTATCTGCATCCAGCCTTTGTCATTGTTACTGTACGTCACCGAAAATCAAAATACAATCAGGAACAACAATAGTAGGAAGACAGGCTGGTGTGCAGTCAGCTCCTAGAAATAAGAACTAAGCATCTTTACTTTTGTGTTTTGACTAATAATCTGTCTTTTTTTTGTAGACAAACAAAGCAACATATCAAATGAGACCGTGTCTCATTTCTCTCATTTGCATCCCACGCATGAATTTAGGGCCATAAACCTGCTCAGGCAGGCTTCAAATTATATATTTTTTTCACTTAGAATCAGTTAGTGACTAAAATAAAACATAGATAACAACAGTGTACTTTGGTTCAAGTTTCCATTGACATTTTGAACTAAAGGGGAAGCTGTTGACCCCTTCCTGGCATAGCAACACAAACAATACTTACCAGAATGGAGCCATGTTTATTTGACTTATAGTTTATTTTGCATGCCATGCCATGAATGAATGAATTCATGTCAAACACAGCAGCCGACCACGAGCCGTTTGGCAGCAGCTGCTATTTTACTAGAATTTCCGTTGAGGATGTTTCCATCCAAACACATGCGACCTCTCATTTAGCAGACATCATTAAAACGGGCTGTTACGGTCAGTTGCCTGGTGATGTGGAGAGAATGGGGGGGAAAAGTGGATTTTTATGAATGAACGTCTACTTGTGAGTACAGGATTTTAGGTTGGAGAGTTGAGGCAATTTAATTCCCCCCAATATAAAAAAACACAAAAAAACACAACAGATAGCGTGTGATTGCACTTTTACATGAAAGCAGGCATAGCCGGCATGACTTGTGGATGAGGTGGAGGACCAGAAACACAGTGCTGGGCAGACTGGCACGTACCCTCTCCATGCTGCATTACTGTAAGTTATTTGTTAGTGGGTCTTATCTTAGCCTCTAGTGTTGACTGAGACCTTTTCTTTTGTTTAGCCGTTGCCTTTGGGGAGTTGATGACGGGAAAGGGGAAGATTTCATACATAAACACATGAAGTAAATCTCTCTCTCTCTCTCTTCATCATTCCCACACACATACACACACAAAAAACTGAACTTCCACTATTGTTGTGATACAATAGCTGGTGGTTGATATGAAGAGAGGTACGTGGGTAGCGGCATAGAAATGTAGGCTACTGTGTAGGTATCCATTTTTGGTTCACATTTTTCATTGTGTTTCTTATCACAATACTCACACATCCACATTGAAGAGTTATTGGTTGCTGTGGTCATTCAACCTGTCCACAGACAAATTTTGTGTGAAAGCAAAGTTAATATGAGGCTTCAACAGTCTGCGTTAGATAAATGAAGTAGTTATCTTCCAATCTTACCAACTTTTAAATACAAAATTCCCTTGCTCCCTATTTCTAGACAGTGTTCCATGTGGAGTAGTGTTTCAAAAGAGGTCGTTTTGTATGGAAAATACTATAAAGTAATAAATCCATTTTATTTTAGTAACTCAAACTGCTGCAGCCACATTATCATGACTGATTCTTTTTTACAGAAAATGGTGGAACAAAAGAAAAAATGTTGAAACGATAAAAATTTCAGTGCCTCTTACCTGATCTAGATTCTAGAGGAGTAACGATTCATTCGATGAATCGAAGAATCGATTGTCAGTCCTATAGATTCTACTAAATCGATCTGCTAAAATAAATAAATAGAATGAAACGTTTTGGCTTCACGAATAATCGTTATGAATGCGTTTAATTGTATGAATCGTGATTCTTACTTATGATTAATGTTTTAATACGTTTAAGACACTCTCTCCCCTGCAAGCATGTAGTCTACTGAAAATGTTAAAAATAACTGAGCAATGTTTAATTACATTTTTGTATTCAGCATAACATATTATGCAGGACTACTTTTTTATAGAATAAATATGTTATTTTTTCACCTTTGAGAAGAATACAGATAGTCTCAATCGCATTATTGCATGTTTATTTAATGGATATAGAATTTTGGTTACAAGTTACTGAATCGAATCGTGGTTTACAGAATCGAATCATCCTTGAATCGAATCATCAACTATTGTATCGTTAATCAAAGTGAAGCCAAAGATTCACACCCCTACTAGACTCCCTCAGCCAGTTATGTTTAACTATAAAAGACATGTGAAAATATGAAAAATTTCATAGCCTATAGATACATAATAATTTAGCATCATCTCCATTCTGAGCTTGAACACAAAATACCATAGTGTCGTTATAATATTCAGTCTTACTCGGCTTGCATCGGCGTCACTAGACACTTTTTACTGGGGCACGTGCCCCAGTATTGATCTGGCGTGCCCCAGTATAATCTCACGTTCGAGTTTTAACGAGCTACTATATTTGGCCGTGGATTCATTTATATTGATAATAACGGTAAAATAATGGATTTTCTTTCTCATCCACAATCTCAAACCAACGCAGTTTAACTCAAAATACAAGCTGAGGCGCGCACCTTGTGGTCCGGGTCCGGCGCACACATTACGTCCGTGCACGGCAGTGTGCATGTCGTAGCCGGGGTACCGCGACGCGCACGCATAGATAAATGCAAAAAATATATATACCGGTAAATCAGTCATGTTGTTTTTTAAACGCAAGCCCGTGTTTGTCAAGCTTAAACATGGTCAAAAAAAACATAGACAGGATATGGTTTAAAAATACAACAGACCCCCCCATCACGTCATGGTATGATCCACTTCTCTCTCCCACCTGCCCCGCTCGCCCCGATGCCCGCAGTAGCCGGCGTGAAGCGGCACAGTGCGTGTCGTTTCTGACAGTGTTGCGGTCGTTCCAGTAAGTAACTCAAACAACGACGTGTTACACATTTCTGTTACCGCTCAATAATCACCACCAGTCCTCATTCCTGCTGCTCTGAATCACAGATCACTCTTTGTGTTGTTTCATAGGCAGTGGAGGTTCTAGACCAATTTTACTGAGGGGGCCTGGCTGGGGCCAGAGGTTTTGTCAGAGGGGCACATTCAACCCGGGGCGTATTATTTGTTCCACCTTTTGCGTCGGCGTAAAAGGCGGAACTGATAAATACTGTATTATTCTTCGTTCGGAGGGGGGGCCACAGGGGGGTCCAGACTCAGTGTTACAGGGGCCCTGGCCCCTGCTGGCCCCCCCTAGAACCGCCACTGTTCATAGGAGTTAGATAGCTGACGGTTTACCCCATTATCTTTTAATTTTAATACAATTTCTTTGTTTACCAAGTGATGGCTAAGCATATAAGTAAGATTTACAGTCACAGTGATTTCCCCAACCCCAAAAGTCTGATGTTCTTCATTCACAAATGTGGGAATGATACTCCAAAATCAACAAAAACATGTTGAGCATGTTCATAATGTATGTTGAAATAAATATGAATTAGAGATTAATATCTCTACATTTTTACCTTTCACTTTTAGCAGCAGCAGTATGGCTGTTGCAGTAATAGTGGGCTAAGCAAGGGAAGTTTATATAGCACATTGTATAGCACATTTCATACACGCAGCGGGAATTCAAGGATGTTTTTTGTGATTTTAGTAATAGGGGGCCTGTGCCCCAGTAGAGCTTTATGTCTAGCAACGCCCCTGGGCTTGCTATACAACAGCAATCCTGCCAGATGTTGGAATAAATGCTGCATGGCCCATGAAAGCTACCATCCAGTCTGCTGATGTGACCTGGAGCTGGCGTCTTTTTTGGGCCTCCCTGATCACATCCTCTTACGCTCTACAGTACTACTCACCATCATCCCTGTCGCCCCGTGAACACACCCACCCAGCCGCCCAATAGGCATGTGTGTGGTGTCATGCATACAGGAAGAGAGAAGTGCTCCTGAAACAATAGGGAGACATTGTAACTGCAGCCAGGAGCCACAGTGTAGATGAGCCAGTGGCACGTTGATGGGACATTTCATCAGTCACGCGTAAATTTGAGGAATAGTTATTGCTGAATTGCTGATTTATAACTAATTTAATTTGTTTTAGTATCTGCCTACTTCTGATGACCATAGACTGAAAATGTCTTATTAATATCTGAAAACAGTAAGAAATAAACCAAAATAAATCAAATTAATGTATTATTTATTATCCATCGAAGATGGGAAATAATCTGGTTTCCTCATGTCTTACTTCTAATTTAAGACGAAGGCCAGCAGGTGAATTATGGATGTCTCTAACATTTGTGTGGCGCTTTGACCCATCCACATCCACATCCTCCTCCTCCACATCCACATCCTCCTCCTCCTCCCTCCCAGGCTCTCTGCCCGACTGTCTGTGTCTCTACGTGACCGGTCCAGGATCTGTTAGAGCCAGTGCAGGCCGCCATGGCAGCAGATAACACTAACTAGCTTCCTGTCATTACTGCTAATTGCCCCATGGCCCGGAACTGCAGACACCCTGGGTGGGGCGTGACTGAAGAGTGTGTGTGTGTGTGTGTCTGTGTTTGAGAAAATGTTATTATTCACATGCCCGCAAATACTACCTACCTGTTTAAATGACTGAATTCATCACTGTTTACATCTTCTGTGCCGGGGAAACGTGTGTTCTGTGTCGTAGTGTTCATAGTTCATGGTATATGGAGGAGAGGATGAAGTGCATGTAGTTGGTAGACATAAAGCGTGATAACATTTATGGAAAATATAAAAACTAAATATTTTGCTGTTGGTTTTAAAATTGTTCCTTGTTTCTTTCATGTGATATTTCTATTCAGTTTGTTTTAACTTTTTTTTGCCGTTTTGTTTTAAGTTTGTTGTTTCTTTTAACTTTGTATGCCGCTATCTTGGCCAGGGATCCCTCAAACAAATTGATTTTTAAACTTAATGTGAAATATTCCTGAAAAGAAGGTTGAATCAAATAGAAAATGAAAACAAAAACTCTTGTTGTGGGACTCACAAAGCAGAAGAAGAAAGGTCCGTCGTCAGACTCCAGTCAACCTCTGAGCGGGTTGACTGGAGTTTAAATAAGGACTATCAGCTGTATACTAAAGGAGACTTGGTGCGTTCGATTCACAGAACATAGACACATGGAACAAAGGACAAAGCAACAGTAAAGTAATATCATTGATAATATTAAAACAATATTAATATTGTAATAAATAAGTTAATAATCTGGAGCATCAATAGCAAGTAAGGGCTAAAATAATCAAGAAAATAAAGTGAGCATAGCTTAATGCAAATACCAAACACTGGTAAATGGACCTGCACTTTTGTACTCACATTCATACACTGATGGCAGAGCAGCCGCCACTTGCCCAAAGATGTGGAGTAGCTGAGACACGGACCACTGGTCTGCCAATTGGAGGAAGACTCGCTCTACATCTGAGCCTCTGAGAGTATTAATTATTATGAAGAAACACAGACATAATGCCGTGCATTGTACATAACTAGAAGGCATACAAGGGTGATGGTGCGTCGGCGTTCTTAATGACTTTCTTGTGTCATACAAAAAGGGAGGAGAGGATGTTTAGATGCAGCATTCTATGTTATCACTGGTCACATCTGCAGATGTCTACAGCAGCCTATATGACCCTGGGGAGGGCTGACAGCCAGATGTATGTAACAAGGACGGCAATTTAGCTATGCAAATGATAACGAAACATCATGGATAAAATAATCAGCCTAGGGGATAAAATAATCAGCCTAGGGGACTGCAGGAGTGTGTGGCACACTTCTTGTGAAGTTAAGTTGCATTTATATAGCATATTTTAAAACCTAGGTTAAAAGTGGCTTAAAGAGGATAGATGGTTAAAGAAATGAGTAAAACATAATTATTACAACAGGAGAAAATAGTTAAATAACAACAAGAGAAGCATCATAGCTCAACATGAAAGCACAGAAGATCTTAATTATTATCTACACCAACCATGTACGTAAATTCCTATGAGCAACGATGTTGAAATTCAGCTGACCGTCACCTGTTAACACAGTCACTCGTTCAACTGAAACACCTGTTGCTCTGGAAAAGCTGGGATCCTGTCTGACTTCTGTAGATTTTGGTTTGATTTTGGTGCAACGGTCAGACATTTTGATGCTGTTAACGGTTGTATTTCAGTATTTAAAGCTTGCTTTAATAAACATATTTCCCAAAACTTTAAAGTAGTATACAAAAACAGATGATGCTACAAATACAACATCTGGAACTAACTTTCACACACATACCAGCTGGTGGACATGCCTTTATATAGCGGCATATTCACATTCACGATGGCAAAGCCTTCGGTGGCAATTTGGGGTTCAGTATCTTGCCCAAAGACACTTCGGCATGGGGACTGGATCGGACAACTCGCTCTACCTCTGAGCCGCAGCCTTCAGTTTACTGGGACTGGTTCACTTGCATGTCTGGCCGCCTAAATTGTAATTTTTCGCAGGTTAGTGGATAGGCTAATGGAGAAATAAATAATAATGGGCACTGTTTGGATTGGATTGTCAAGCTTCATGTGGCACAAGACCTCAGATATGCACGGCAGTGATCTTCATAACCATCGGTCCTGAGCAGCCTACTCCAAACACTGCAACTGATCAAAAACATTTGGCTGCCCTTGACTGAAGCTTCATCGGATAAATGAGAGTATCGCTCTGGGCGGAGAAGGTCAACTGACCTAAGAAGACTTGAGTGTTACAGACTTTAAAAAGATTACAGGATATTGTGAGGAGTAGTGGCTATCTTGTGTGAGTGTGTACGTCTGTGTGTTGATGAGAAGAGGGCATCAAAGCAGGCCAGCATCCTGTGGGCAGCCCAGGGCAGGACCGGTGGGCACAAGGCGGCAGCGAGGTGGGTGTCCTGGAGCAGGCACCACACCGTCTGCCAACACACACACACACACACACACACACACACACACACACACACACACACACACACACACACACACACACACACACACACACACACACACACACACACACACACACACACACACACACACACACACACCCTCCCCCAGGCACAAAAGGCCAGCATGTAATTGAAGTAGTGTCAGAACTCAGGGGAGGGAGATGGATAGATGGGAGGGACACACAAACACAAACCCAGAGGAGCTAATCTACAGCCAGTTTAACTTGGAAATCAATGTTACATTAACGATGTACAGCTAAGAATAAGGACAACAGTGATTGAGGAATGTACTTGTTGTCAAATGAATGATCTGTGATGATGATCATAGAACTGTATATGAGAACAGGGCATGACTGGTGTTTCTCACTACCGATATTTCTGCATCAACCTGATGCGTAAATTCTCATTCTCATATATATACAGTATACATATATATATATACACAGTATATATATATATATATATATATATATATATATATATATATATATATATATATATATATATATATATATATATATATATATATATATATATATATACACTCTAATTTCCCAGCTTGGGATCAATAAAGTAATATATATATATATATATATATATATATATATATATATATATATATATATATATCTTTATCTATATCTATAGTATGTTCTGTCCTGTTTGGCTCATCAAATAATGTTTTCTGAAATGCAGAATTTTCTAACAAATGTGGGAATTGCAAATAAAACCCAACTTTCACTGAAAAAATAAAAGAAGACCAACTCGGAAACAATATTTAGGTTAGCAGGAATGATTCAGAACTGAATCAGAATGATTGAATTGAGCAAAATATTTTTTCCACTAGTCAAACATTATAAATGTTATTTAATTAAAATATTTTTTTTATTTTAAGTATCATGATTGGGAGATGCATCAGTGACACATTTGTGCACATTTGTCCTTAAAATAAAGATGACCTTGTTTTCTAGATCTCCAACATGACACCAATAAAAGTCAACAGCAGCACCATTCAACAGATGTAAATAACGTTTTACTATTATGACTGTTTCTGGTGTAGGTTTGGCTACTAATAGTGAACAGAAACAGTGATGTGTTGCTGCCATCTATTGGTTAAATCAAATACATTTAAAGTAAATAAGTTATCTGCTGGAAAATGTGTTTTACTTCAACAGTGAAGTTGTCCTTGTACATTTAACAATTACTCATCCTAATCCTGCTAGGAACTTTCCAAATTAGAGAGAGAGAGAGAGAGAGAGAGAGAGAGAGAGAGAGAGAGAGAGAGAGAGAGAGAGAGAGAGAGAGAGAGAGAGAGAGAGAGTGTGTGTGTGTGTGGATACATTTGAATATGATTGCCTTCTGTCTACAGAAGGTTATGGTTATGTTTTTATTGTTTTTAAAAGGTAAGAGATAATCAATTAATCAATCATACAGTTTTACGCCATAAATGTTCATAATTATAGTACCACATTGATGAAGGGCATAGTCCTTATTTTCCCCATTCTAGGTCGTTTGATAATAAAATGTAACTTGACCCTCTAATTGTTGGCCAGTCATTGGAAACTGTTTGGGAAAGGGCAGGAAAAATAATAAGTGTCAGTTGATTGGATGAAGCATCTGTCAATCAAACTAGATAATAGGTAGTATCCATTCACAAACATGCAAACTCATCAACGTATCAGTGTGAAAAGGCGACAAAGTTGCACTTGGTTCTGCTTCAGAGCAGCGTGGACAGAATTGGGCTCCAGTTTGCTCTCCTCGTCTTGGTGATCAATGCATCTCCTGATACTTTCGATTGTGCGTCAACATGTAGGATATGCTCGTTTAACATTCCCTTCAGCGTTACAATAGCAATCAGCAGACTGTGACTGACACAATCACCTTGCTGTCTTGTTGTGCAGCATATGTTTTTGTGTGGAACTCTCACTTTTAGACCTCCTGAGCCATTTCTGAAGGACGTCTGGCGGAGTATTAATTATAAAGAATAATTTTAATAGTAATTGAAATCATTTGACAATAAATATTGATTTAAAAAGGATTTTATTGTTTCCACAGAAAAATTATCCTCTAACTGTGTATAGAGATCAGAACTGTGTCCATAGCAACAATCTGTTTATTGTTTATTGTTAAAAGGATCCCCATTAGCTGTCGCCAAGGTGGGAGGAGCTAGTCTTCCTGGGGTCCCAGGGGCCTTCTACTCATAGCAGACCGTAGAATTCATTGACTAATCAGAGTACTGAACAAAACCATGTAATATTTAATAACATGAATGATTAGTTAGACTATGTTGGTTGCCCGATTGAAGAGATTCTCCCCAATATGGCTTTTGAGTAATAATCATAAGCCTGCTATGAAAATGAAGCCATTCTAAAATCTTCTAAAAAGCAGCTTTAATTTCCAATTCATGTATGTGAGGTGAGTTCTGCAGCTTATCATTTTAAATGTAAGTTTCAGTGTTCAAAAAACAAATTCCCGTTTTCATGAATAATTAAATAACGCAAGATGGCCTTAATCTAAGCTATGTGAACTCTGATCAGAACTTCATCAGAGCGTTCAACTGGACAGTCAGGTTAAAATAACTAATCCCATTCCAGTCTTTGTATACAACACACTTGTGAGCACCTTCCAACCCCCCAGGCTGGAGCCGTAAAGTACTGAATAGAGTACTGTGAGGAACAACAAAGAAAGGAGTGGAACACAGAGAATCTAGAAAAAAACATATACAATCAGAAAAGCACCCAGTAGCGTCGTCATAATTCATCACACACTTAATGGGGCTTTGAGAAGCATTGGGCTTGAATTCTTCACTAATCAGAGATCTCATCCATTAGAAAAAGACATGTCAAGACAGGAGTAGAACAAAGGGCTAGGCCCTATTGGAAACAACATTCCATAGATTCACTGACAGCTATAGGTGAGGAATTTTTCCTGTTCAGACTTTCATGTAAGTCAAACGACGCTTGTTTTAAATAGATCTGCACTACACGGAATGCATTTATTCAGTTTTAATATATTTAAAGGCTTTTAAAATCACAAATGCTTTTATTTGTATGCCTAACATTGAAACCAAATGTAACTGACAATTTTGGACCAGTTAGCACTGATTTGCTACTTGCCTTGATTTTAAATTCTACATCTCTTGTGCTCTGTGTCTTTGCTCCGGTGGAAGGTCACTCCAGGCTCCATGGCAGAGAGAAGCTCTCACCCTCCAGCTCTTTGTGAATGACCGATGTGAATCTGGCCAGTTGCTCGGAGCTGAAATGGTTTTTCCAGTCTCCAGCAACACCTAATACAAAAAAAACACATGCAAAGAGTGTCACGTGAACGCATCTCTGATGTGAAAGAAAATCAACTTAAAATAGTCATTTTGATGGTGACTGCAAATCCAGGTTGACATTTCAATCAAGACAGTTAAATGCAATTCAAAGGAAACTGACAGAAGCAGAGGAAGTGGTGATGGACACAAGAGACTCACCTTTCCTGAGGAATTCAGATTTGTCGTGGTTCATGTATATCTTCGGGACCAGGCTGAAGTTGGACATAGTGTTGGTTTTCATGGTCTTGAAGGAGCAATGTTGTGCTATCTTCTGAATAACTTCCTCACTCAGATTACGGCCCAGGAAATCTGACAGACGCCTGAGAGCTGCAGGGAGGTCCTGAAAGAAAGGCACAACAGCTGACCCCCTTTATCTTATTTTGCACATTCTCTAATGAACAGTTTTCCACATGACTTCTATCATGAGGGCTCATTTGACTGGTCATATTTTTTATATACCTATTACCGTGGCTTCATTCACCGCTTGTCTACACGGGAGGCCATTTGAGCAGTTTTTTCATCATCATACCATCATCATTACAGTTAGGATTGGGCCAATCGGTTAGTCAAGCAGAAACTCCAGCCTTTTAAGAGAGTTTTGGGGAGTGTCTTACCTGAACCATTTCTTCATATGTGGTGTACATTATTCTGTCTCCCAGCTCTGTGTTTCTCCAGCCCTTCACATGGTCAGTCCATTTGCCAAACATCACTGCAGACAACATGGACCAACACACCAGAATGCTGAACCACTCTCCTGCTCATATTTAAAAACTTTTTTCGTAGTAAACTCTTTTATGTGGAATGAGACTTCTGACCTCTGCCCTCAAGGAATTTCTCCATGAATTCATCAAATGTTCCCGGATCATCCAGGAATTCAGCCATCTGATGGAAGTAGTATGAAGACACCAGGATGTCCTTTGGGTTCCTCATGACATAGACCACCTACGGCAGACACACATGAGACTAACATAACAGGTGAAATGTGTTTTAAATATTAACTATGGAAATGAGACCATGACAGAGAGAGTGCTAGATACTGACACACACTGAAGAGAAAATCCAAGGAAGTTGTCCCCGGAAGCTGAATAAAACTCCCCATAGTTATTGGCCATAGTAGCCATTTCACGGAGTGAGACCTTGATGTCACTGTATAAAATGACCATCTGTGGCCTCTAGAATAATCATAGGCTCATGAAACTTTACAATAAAAAAGTAAAGACCTAGGGCCTTAAGAGGATGTGTGGTTTTCCCTGGGAAATGACAATAACAGGGTTTCTGGACAGTTTACAAAAGTGCTTGCCATCCAATTGCAGAGAAACGCAATTCTTGCAGAAATCTCCAAATGTCTAATAATACCAAATCACAGTATGGGTTTTTCTATCTCAAAGTATTGATATCTCAATGTGGTATTTTGGAGGGGGGATTTTGGCGTATCTCAGGGAGGTTGATGACATACTGCACAGAGGGCGGCTCCACCCTTTTACCTTGGCTTTGGAGGCGTGGAAAGATGGGGGCATGAGGCTGTAAGGAAAATGTGTGACCAGCGCCCGTGGAGACACCAACTGATCCACAACCACTGCCAATCTTTTCTCCTCCAGCCAGGGGGCCCTGTCCCAATTAGGAATGGTTTGGATCGGTGTCAGATCCCCCCCATTCAGCACCAGTGGGAGGACCTCCTGCATCCAGATGGTACCTGCAGAGAAGAATACAACAGCAGGTAATACATGCAAGTACTAATTTGTACTATGAGGAAAGTACACCAACAGAGTGATGAGGCAACAAAATACTCCAAGTCAGGGGTTTGGAAAGTGCAACGCTGTGGGTCCCGCCTCATTAATCATCTATTTCTTCAATCCATTTGGAAATAATGTCAAGAGGGGCTCACCGTTGACGTTCACATGTAGGCAAGACATCTCATGGTGAAACATCATCCACATGACAGGATAATTTAATTTAGAAGCGTTTCATTCACTCTCACTACTGATGCCGATGGAGGGCCTGAGGAACCCCAGTGTTGTGCCAATTGCTTGCTTAGTTTCCCCAATGTACAGCTCTGTGCACTCCTCACTTCATTGGATCGCATGCACCACATTGGGTATTTTGTCCTTTGGGTGGACGAGCTTCTGTCACAGGTTGTTGCTGGGCTTGAAGTGGTGTTTGTTGAATATCATCCTGAGTTTCCCAAAGACCACAACATATGGAATGACAATATTCCTCAGGTCAGGACTCAGCAGTCCATCTGCAGCTTATGGACAAGGGTCACTCCCTTTGAGGACACCAATGTTCACAAGGAAGACAGATGGTTTGAGAGAGGGGTTAGAGAAGACATTTGCATAACCTGTCAGCCACATATGATACAGTCCTCAGATCAGTCCACAGACCAACAACCATCCACAGACGCATGAGACCATAGCGATTCACATGGTGGCCGGATGGGTCAACGGCTCTCAGGTGACCCATGCAACACCCATGTGAGTAGTTCACTTGATGGTCAGGACCCACTTGCCCCCACCAAAGTTATAGTGAGGTCCGGGTGGGTCCAGGAGTCACATGTCTCTCAAAGTATTAACGAAGACTGTCTACTAGTCAGTTAGACCGAGTCCACAGCGGTACAGCGACACTCGTTGTCTAGTCATCGCTTTCTTGGGAAGTCGGAACCGGTCGGTTTTCAACCAATCCCATAAACCAGTGCGACTACTCAGTTCTTGCCAACAGAGTGTTGCAATTAACAAATCCCATAAGCCATTGGGAGGTTTTATTGCAGTCAGCGAAGCAGCGAATATTACTTTGAAACAAATAGGTAAAATGTATTTATAGCACATTAAAAACAACAGGAGTTTTAGCATAGCTGCTATAAAGCTAAGAGTTGGACTGTTAGTCGACAGATGACACTTTTATTTCATGTTCTGTTTACTCAGTACTCTCCAGCCGTCCGTATTGGCTGTAATGACCCGATCCCGTAAACCATTGCGATGTTTTGTCAATGAGGTGGTGCATAGGAAGTTTTAATGAATGCTCAAATCAGATTAAGTCCATTTAAATTGTAGAGCGCGTCGACGCTTCCTCGTAGTGGATTGTCGGCGGAGAAACACGAACTAATGACAACAAACAAAAAACAACAACTCGTATTTCCATGTTACAACTAACCTGACTTCGGGTACACGGAAGCCACGACGTCCTCATCTTTGAACGTGAATTCCTGCGCAAACTTCACGCTTTCCAAGGAATGAGTCTCCCGAGGGAGCATGAGTCCGTGATACTGCATATACATTTCTGCAAGGAAATGTTGCAAGTGCAAGCGGCGCACAGCTCCTATCAATCACATAGGCTGCCTCTCTGCTGCGTTCAGGTATGTGGGAAAAATCTCAATCGAGACATGAACGCGCATAAAAGACCAAACAAAATACTGAAACCCCAATCTTGAGGCCCCAACATTCTCTCAAATAATGCTAGTATCGTTTTGTGTTATTCTGGTGATTCGTGTCATTTTGCAGGATATCACGATTACTAGCATAGCCACTGCTACTATCTATCATTTATGTCGAGCCATACACATACTTTAAAATTGCATCATGCTGAATTTACATGTACACAACATGCTCGTTGTATGGTAGAAAAACAAGTTGTCTAACTCTCCCAGGGGCAAGTGGAACTGCTGAACAGAGACAATTTACAGATATGAGAATTATGATACTGTACCTGACTTGGGGTAAGTCACGACAAACACATCGGTGTCTTCCACTGAGAAATTTTGGGCATACTCCAAGCTTTCTGTGCTGTGAGCCATAGGAGGCAGGAGAAGGCCGTGGTACCGAATGTACTCGCACAGCGACATGATAGTTGTTGCTGGCTCAAAAGTTTAAAAGCTGTAGTCTAGTTGCCTCCACGTTGCTCCTTCCTCTCTCTCTCTCGCGCTCTCTTAAGAGGTTCTCATGTTACTTGTATAGTACTTTTCCCTGCGGTCCTCTGTATTTGCTGCTCAAGCCGGAATGACTGAACCACTTTATCCCTTTCTAATTTGTTTTTGTGAATGACATGTCTGTACTGCAAATCATCAGCTGTTGAGTAATTCAGGGGTTGAACCTCCATATGAGCTGAAGGCCAGGTTTAAAACATTGGTTTGCATAATTTAACAAGATTATGCCTATCAAAATAAGATTGCTTCATGCCCCAGTCGGTGAAACTCATGGAGAGAAGACGTGAAAGTGAAAAGTACAGGCTCTGAAATGTACAAAGTAAAAAGTAAATGAAGGACATTTATTCTGGCTGGAAATGTAAAGGGAGGTCTGCACACATGCACCCATCTTCCTTGGTGAGAGCTGACACAGAAAGGATGAAAGATTATAATATTACAGTTGATAATCAGAAATACATTGTACTTTATCACAGGAATTCCTTCTTCTAAGCAAGTTTGTGTTTTCCCATTTCACATATTAATAAGAAAAATAATCGACAATTCCCCTCAAATGCATCAAAACAAAAGTAAAATTTAAAAAATGAGTAGAATTTGTTTTAAAGTGTAGGGAGTAAAAGTAAAAAGTTGTCCTGGTTTGGATATGTTTTTGTCCATTTAGCAGTTTTGTAAAGTGTTCCTTAACCTGAATGGATTGAGATTGGTAGAGTCACATGCCCCCAATTCTCATTAGAACTCGCACGGTCAAATAAATGTCAATGTGTCACTGTGGCCATCTCTCCCTGACAGGAAAGCGGGAGTTTTGCAGCTAACAGACACAAGCACCAACAGTAAACAGAGAAGGTAGTGTTCATATGTATTAGGTAACAGCAGAGCCTATTGTGGCAGCTCAATAATGTCCAGCTTTGTTGGACTCCAGGGAGCCCAGCTGAGAGGAGGAAGAAGAGAGAAGCACATGCTGGCAATGAGCTTAACTAATGGAAAATGGGGTGATAGGGGAAAAACCTGAGGTATGTTAACAGGAGTGCGTTGTGTTTTGAGAATGTGGAATATAAAATATTTGCAGCAAAACTCATGTGCAATAAAGTAGATTGATTCACTACACCGCTCCAATTTTAATTGGATTCCTTCAGGAATTACGGGTTGTTGTTTTGTTTGCAGCAGCAGCATTCCCCTCTGCTGCAAATCATTTATTTCACTCTTATAATATTAACGGAGACAACAGACCTTTTTCCACCGTTACATTTGGTTTGACCTTTAAAGAGTGGAAGTTTTCAAAAGCAAATCCCTCTCATGCTTATTATTCTGTTTTTCTCCCTTTCTTTAAACATTCTTTTTAAAGGCGTTTTCATTCACTGCCTCCCTTGAGTGTAATAGTAGGAGTGTGAGAACGGAGTGAAAACCTTTTCAGTACATGGCAGAATGCCACTGCAGTGAGCATTTAGAGCTTCATTTTGATAGTTAGCGGGAATAACAGTGGTCCAGGTGGGAATATCTGGAAAAAATATAAATAAATCATTCATGGCATCCAATAAACAATACATAGTCTCGTCAAAAACAACTCTGAGAGCAAGATAAGACAAAAAAACATTTATTATTTTAACATCAAAAATCACAGATGCTAACAAATCAAAACGGTGTGGTCACAATGCTGAGGACCTCACTGCAGACCTGTTTATTTAGTTAAATAATTAACTTAGAAAAATGTTGCTTCGGTTGTGTTTTAACATGTTTCTGTAATATTCACTTGTATATAAAAAAAATTGATGAATTGGTCGGCCAAATAAGGAACTATCATTGTCATTAATTTGTTATACATTACTATTTAATCTAAGCAGCCTAAGCTGGCTCATTGTTCAACACATAGAAAAAGTTTTATATAAAGTCTCAATTGATTTGTGGTCATTTCAGTACAAAATTCACCTCTTAACAAAACCAACACAGCAAAAACATAGGCCAATCATATGATGAAAGCTTCCTGATGTCACCACACAACCTGCAGTTTTAACTGATGGAACTGATGGACTGAAAGTAAACAACGCTTCAGTGCATGTTTTCCCACCAGTAGTCTGTATACACCGATAAAGACAAACTGGACTGGTTTGGTTGCCAGTTGGTAGCTGAGCCCTGTTTGTATAACAGACCAGTCTAGCTATCCCGATAGAAGTAGTCTGTGGTGGTGTATGGTGATACTTCGTCTGAAAAGGTATCAGGAGTCAAAGACTGTTGAAGGCTTATCCCAGGGTGTTAAGTTGTACTTAGTTGCTGTGGACCAGAGTGACGAAGAGAAACAGTGAGCAGAGAGAGATGGCACCAGTCAGCACGGCTTTCACCAACAACACTGTCCAACTGCCCAACAGGAAGACATGGACAAACAACCTGAAGGCACAACAAAAGAAAAACATGATGGACGTTACAAAGTGAAAGAACAAAACAAATGGCTGAAACCTTTCCATCAGAGGCTTTAAAATCCCAATCTCTTCCACTTGTTGACGTACTTGTAGGTCTAGTTTTAAAACAAATCCAGGTAAATAAAACACAAGTAAATAGGCATTTGGTAGCAGCATTTTTGTTTATCCCCTGTGGTCAGCCTACAACACTGACAACACACACCATGTTTATGAACTAGAAAAGTCTGATCTGCAGAGGCCTTTACTACGAAGCGAGTTCAACATACCCAGGGTATCTTTCAGTTATCCAGCTTAAGTAACAAAGGCAATCAGAGATCAGCGGTCACACAACGCTGGTTATCAACTCGGTAAGTAAACCCAGGGTTTCTCTTTACAGCTACAGTGTATCACAAAAGTGAGTACACCCCTCACATTTCTGCAGATATTTAAGTATACCTTTTCATGGGACAACACTGACAAAATGACACTTTGACACAATGAAAAGTAGTCTGTGTGCAGCTTATATAACAGAGTTCATTTATTTTCCCCTCAAAATTACTCAAAATATAGCCATTGATATCTAAACCCCTGGCAACAAAAGTGAGGACACCCCTAAGAAACTACACCCTTCAATGTCCAAATTGAGTACTGCTTGTCATTTTCCCTCCAAAATGTCATGTGACTCGTTAGTGTTACTAGGTCCAGGTGTGCATAGGGAGCAGGTGTGTTCAAATTTGTAGTGCAGCTCTCACACTCTCTCATACTGGTCACTGAAAGTTCCAACATGGCACCACATGGCAAAGAACTCGCTGAGGATCTTAAAAGGCGTATTGTTGCGCTACATGAAGATGGCCAAGGCTACAAGAAGATTGCCAACACCCTGACTCAGAACAGGCCTCGGGTTGGTCGTCCAAAGAAGCTGAGCGCACGTGCTGAGCATCACATCCAAATGCTTTCTTTGAAAGATCGTCGCAGGAGTGCCGTCAGCATTGCTGCAGAGATTGAAGAGGTGGGGGGTCAGCCTGTTAGTGCTCAGACCATATGCCGCACTCTACATCAAATTGGTGTGCATGGCCGTCACCCCAGGAGGAAGCCTCTTCTGAAGACGGTACACAAGAATGGCCGCAAACAGTTTGCTGAAGACATGTCAACAAAGCACATGCATTACTGGAACCATGTCCTATGGTCTGATGAGACGAAGATTAATTTGCTTGGTTCCGATGTTCTCAAGCATGTGTGGCGGCGACCAGGTGAGGAGCACAAAGATAAGTGTGTCATGCCTACAGTCAAGCATGGTGGTGGGAATGTCATGGTCTGGGGCTGCATGAGTGCTGCAGGTGTTGGAGAGTTACATTTCATTGAAGGAAACATGAACTCCAACATGTACTGTGAAATACTGCAGCAGAGCATGATCCCCTCCCTCCAGAAACTGGGTCGCAGGGCAGTGTTCCAGCATGACAATGACCCCAAACACACCTCCAAGACGACCACTGCTTTACTGAAGAGGCTGAGGGTAAAGGTGATGGACTGGCCAAGCATGTCTCCAGACTTGAACCCAATAGAACATCTTTGGGGGATCCTCAAGCAGAAGGTGGAGGTGCGCAAAGTCTCAAATATCCGCCAGCTCCGCGACGTCGTCATGGAGGAGTGGAAGAGCATTCCAGTGGCAACCTGTGAAGCTCTGGTAAACTCCATGCCCAGGAGAGTAAAGGCAGTTCTGGATAATAATGGTGGCCACACAAAAAATTGACAGTTGACATGTTGTATGTTCATATTGACAACTTTCACTAAGGGGTGTACTCACTTTTGTTGCCAGGGGTTTAGATATCAATGGCTATATTTTGAGTTATTTTGAGGGGAAAATAAATGAACTCTGTTATATAAGCTGCACACAGACTACTTTTCATTGTGTCAAAGTGTCATTTTGTCAGTGTTGTCCCATGAAAAGATATACTTAAATAAGAGGGAGGTGGGAGGCTGCGAGGGGAGAACGATACGAGCTGGGAGGAGCACAGAGGGGAGGGGTGTGTGTGTCCGTGTCCCACTCGATGACGCTTGCGCGCGCACGCACAAGCACACACGCGTCTCACAGCCATATATGAGCTGACTGAAGGAGAGCCTTAACTCTGAGAGAATGTTTTTATACTTTGTTGATGGCAGTCTTAACTTACAAATCAAGCATTTTATTTCTATGGCTATTTTCAGGTTTATTGTTTTCGTTAATTATTAAAATGTGTTGACAAAACAAAAGTAATTTAGTGATCCGATTATATCCGTTTCATAATATGTCAGCAAGCAATGCATCAAGACTGTGTTGTAGATGTGGAAGCCTTTCCCCCTTGCAAAGTTAACCATATGTTAACCATAATGTGGGTGATATGAATGTAAGATGATTGCACCAGAGATTGACACTGATATGTGCTTTTGTTCATTCTTTTTAAAGAAATGGCAGAGACTCAGAAAACCAATACAGTGTGGCAGCATTTCAGCGAGACGACTCCTGCAGCACTGGCTGACACTTTTTCAGCACTTGTACTTGTTCACAGTACACAGTACTTGTTCTACCTCACCTGTTGTTAATATAAATATTGTTAATCTACTACTTGTTCTTGTTCTACCTCACCTTTTTTAAGTTCAATAAATATTCCTTTTTAAATTGAGACTCGTAACATTTGTTATCAGTGTAATTTTTAACATGTTAATTGAGGGAGCAAAACTAGTATCGGCTCCAAATATCGGCTCAAGAAAATCGGCAGGCCGTATCGGTCATCGGTCAAGACTGATGATCAGAAAATCAGTATCGGCATCGGCCCTAAAAAATCCATATCGGTTGATCCCTAGTATGAGCACATGCACATAACGTGGTGGTGTTTGCAGCATTTGACCAATCACAAACATAGATCAGTCTATGGGCAGCAGAGCGGCATATTTCACATACGAGGAGCAAACCATAATCTTACAGAAATACGAAGAAGTTAAACGTATAATTAGGGCTGGGTATCGTGGCCAATTTCCTAAATCGATTCGATTTCGATTCATAAGGTCCTGAATCGATTAATCACGATTCGATTCGATTCGATTGGCTCTTACATAATGAAAATGGCTCAACTGTGTTACAAAATACAGATGTACTTTATTTTTTGCTCTTCACCATAAACAACACAAGTTCTGCCGACACTCTCTGCTGACTGCATTTTCGTTAGGATGTCGTCTTTTACACATGTATACATCATGGGGATAACTGTTTCTGTCAGATGTTTACGTTGCACCATAACGTAGTGTGGATCGAGCACTAGGGCCTTGACTTTTGCCCAAAAATCATATTCGAAGTTCGTTTGTTTATTAATATTAATATTCGAATATATTTGAATATTTATTAATAATCTTTTGACCATTAAAAGCCTTCAGTAAGACCTATATGCTATGGTATGGTACTTAAGTTGTATATGTTTTGTCCACCAGAGGGCAGTGTATCAGTCAACGTCAATAGGCAGGCAACATGTTTTCAGAACCTTTATTTATTTAAGGTCAGCCATAAACTGTGTATGCATTCGGTTTCATCAAAATAAAGCTAAATAAGCCAGTCGGCGGGGTTTGTTTGCCTATTTACGGGCAGTATTCGGGGCGGTGCGTCTTAAGAGTTTACGCTTTTCAGGACGGAGCGCGAGTGCGGGCTCGCGGAGCGTAATTGTGGGCTCGCGGAGCCGTGTGCTGCCCGGTGTCGGTGAGAGCTCCAGGCTGCTTTCGGACATTATTTGGGCCGTCAGTGGCGACTGTTCGGCAGTGTTTGTTTGCCTATTTCCGGGCAGTATTCCGGGCGGCGCGTCTTAAGGCTGGATTATGCTTCCGCGTCGACACAACGCAAGGGAGCTTGCGGACCCCTTACGTCCTTGCGGACCCCCCTTGCGTCAACGCAAGGGCCTGACGTGTGCCTCCCAAAAATCCTCGACGCGCGTCGAGGCGACGCAACGCCAACGCAACACCAACGCAGCGGCATCGGCTGTGATTGGTCCGCTAACTACATCCGCTGGAGACCGCTATCCGGTTTCCATTCATAAACACCGCCATTTAAACTTTTAAAAGGCTACTTTTATTGTTTTCACCTCGTTTTATTGTTTGCACCTTGTCGCTTTTGCACAAAGAAATAAAACACCAAGTTCTGAAAAATTGTGGACGTTTAAAGCCGGAAAGTAAACAAATACGCTATAACGAGGCTACGACGATATACGCCAAGAGTCTCGGTCGGTCGGTCAGTCTTTACAAAAAACATAGCGCCCTTTACCGGTGTGGCATTGAATTGCATTTCGACACGTAAACCCAACGCAGAACCATCACGGTCTCCCAGCAACTGCGTCGCCGTTGCGTTGCCGTTGCGTTGCCGTTGCGTGATCACTACGCGGAAGCATAATCAGGCCTTTAAGGCTGGATTATGCTTCCGCGTCGACACAACGCAAGGGAGCTTGCGGACCCCTTAAGGCCTGATTATGCTTCCGCGTAGTGATCACGCAACGGCAACGCAACGGCGACGCAGTTGCTGGGAGACCGTGATGGTTCTGCGTTGGGTTTACGTGTCGAAATGCAATTCAATGCCACACCGGTAAAGGGCGCTATGTTTTTTGTAAAGACTGACCGACCGACCGAGACTCTTGGCGTATATCGTCGTTAGCCTCGTTATAGCGTATTTGTTTACTTTCCGGCTTTAAACGTCCACAATTTTTCAGAACTTGGTGTTTTATTTCTTTGTGCAAAAGCGACAAGGTGCAAACAATAAAACGAGGTGAAAACAATAAAAGTAGCCTTTTAAAAGTTTAAATGGCGGTGTTTATGAATGGAAACCGGATAAGCGGTCTCCAGCGGATGTAGTTAGCGGACCAATCACAGCCGATGCCGCTGCGTTGGTGTTGCGTTGGCGTTGCGTCGCCTCGACGCGCGTCGAGGATTTTTGGGAGGCACACGTCAGGCCCTTGCGTCGACGCAAGGGGGGTCTCGCAATTAAAGGTACAAAAAAGTAAGGTGTGTCCGCATAGTCCCTTGCGTATTGTCGACGCGGAAGCATACATCCAGCCTTTACGTCCTTGCGGACCTTCCCCTTGCGTCAACGCAAGGGCCTGACGTGTGCCTCCCAAAAATCCTCGACGCGCGTCGAGGCGACGCAACGCCAACGCAACACCAACGCAGCGGCATCGGCTGTGATTGGTCCGCTAACTACATCCGCTGGAGACTGCTATCCGGTTTCCATTCATAAACACCGCCATTTAAACTTTTACGCAGAACCATCACGGTCTCCAAGCAACTGCGTTGCCGTTGCGTTGCCGTTGCGTGATCACTACGCGGAAGCATAATCAGGCCTTTAGAGTTTACGGTTCTCCGGACGGAGCGCGAGTGCGGGCTCCTCGGTGGCTGTTGTCGATGTTGACGCGGCCATTGTTTTGCAAAGTTGGCACAAACCAGGGCGCTAAAGGCCTGATTATGCTTCCGCGTAGTGATCACGCAACGGCAACGCAACGGCAACGCAGTTGCTTGGAGACCGTGATGGTTCTGCGTTGGGTTTACGCGTCGAAATGCAATTCAATGCCACACCGGTAAAGGGCGCTATGTTTTTTGTAAAGACTGACCGACCGACCGAGACTCTTGACGTATATCGTCGTTAGCCTCGTTATAGCGTATTTGTTTACTTTCCGGCTTTAAACGTCCACTATTTTTCAGAACTTGGTGTTTTATTTCTTTGCGCAAAAGCGACAAGGTGCAAACAATAAAACGAGGTGAAAACAATAAAAGTAGCCTTTTAAAAGTTTAAATGGCGTGGTTTATGAAATGGAAACCGGATAGCGGGTCTCCAGCGGATGTAGTTAGCGGACCAATCACAGCCGATGCCGCTGCGTTGGTGTTGCGTTGGCGTTGCGTCGCCTCGACGCGCGTCGAGGATTTTTGGGAGGCACACGTCAGGCCCTTGCGTTGACGCAAGGGGGGTCCGCAAGGACGTAAGGGGTCCGCAAGCTCCCTTGCGTTGTGTCGACGCGGAAGCATAATCCAGCCTTAACGTCACCTATAGGAGCCATCTTGCACGCTTGTGCGCATGAATGAACGTCAACCGGCGTAAACGCGCCACTGCTGCATCACGCACGAGGGGTAAACTTCATGGGGAAAAATCGATCTCATGCCCTATGAATCGATATTGCAAAATTTAAATGAAATCGATCCATAATCGATTGAATCGATTTTTTTACCCAGCCCTACGTATAATACAGGCAAAAAGCAACAGTTTCATCTGCCAAATGCAGGAAGGACAGCTGGCAAAAACTCGCCGACTATGTGAGTGAGTAAGTCGTATTAATGGCATTAATAGTCGTATAATATGACTGCCCCATCGTAGGGGAACTACAACATCTGACTGATGAAATGAATGTGTTAAGTGCACTGATAGCTTAGTGGTAGAGTTACCCCCCAATGTACCAGGGCTCCCTGCAGCGGTCCCAGGTTCGAATCTGCCCTGTGGCCTTCTTTCAAATCATGTCGTCGCTCTCTCTCGCCCCTTTAACTCTCACGCTGTCCTCTCACAATAAAAAGCCGTAAAAATAACTTGCATGCATGTGTGTTGCTGAGATGTATTTTTATGGCGTGGTGTATGACAATTCGTGAATCTTAATTATGATTGTTTGAAAATGTTAAAAATAACTGACCATTACATTTTTGTATTCAGCATAAACAATTATTCAGGACTACTTTTTTATAGAATAATTAGAGAATAATTATGTTAAATGACTAATTCTGTGGTCTGTTTATTTTTTCACCTTTCAGAAGAATACAGATAGTCTATTTCATTTACAAGTTACTCAATCGAATCGTGGTTTACAGAATCAAATCGAAAATTGTCCTTGAATCGAATCCCCAGCTACTGTTTCGTTAATCGAATCGCTGTGAAGCCAAAGATTCACACCCCTACTTATCAGGAATATTAACCTGCTCCGGAGCAGCGTAAGTTACCATGGTGATCTAACCCGGTAAGAAGTGAACCAGCGTTGTAGGACGCTGGGTTTACCCTGAAGTTACCTTGCTAAGCCCAAATCCTGCTTCGTAGTACAGGCCTCTGGACATCAACTCCCTTTAGAGTTGTTCAAGAGCAAAAGAGTTACAGAGCAACTTAAACTTAAAAAAAGATTGTAAGAGAAAAAGTCAAAGAGATTTTAGGTACTGTATGTGGTGCAAGGTATACATAGTTCATTTGCACTTTTATTTTAGTATTCACATGTCATTCAATTTGTATTATTGCTCATGTTGTTAACTAGTGCCATCCTGTGGTTCACAAAATTAAGTGCAGCAACCAGATAGGCAGTATGTCTGATGATGTCTATGTTGAGCATCCAAGTATGTGTACAAGTGAGTCAGACTTACTCCATTAAGAAGGCCTTGTAGACACAGAGAGCCAGCAGCACAGTAACAGGAAGCCTGAAGCTCTTAGGAAGGTCATAGCGTGTGAACATCCACACCACTGCTGCCATGGCAATATAATGGATCTATAAACACAGAAATAATC
Organism: Chelidonichthys spinosus; assembly: GCA_029853015.1. Lineage (NCBI taxonomy): Eukaryota > Metazoa > Chordata > Actinopteri > Perciformes > Triglidae > Chelidonichthys > Chelidonichthys spinosus. The sequence goes on along the minus strand of CM056834.1, from coordinate 14,690,631 downwards.
ACTGGTTTTAATAAACGTGTTCACATACTCTGGTCCAATCAAACAGTCATTTACATTACAGATATAACAGCAATATAATTTACATAGAGATTAGAAGAAACCCATGTTTGTCTGAACATGCAGAAAATAAATAATTATTGTATTGTGATTTTTCTGAAGAACAGTGCTGTCAACTAAGTGAATGAATATGAAAAACCTACTGAAAAGAAAAAGCTACATATGACAGCACTTCTGAAAACACAGTAGAAGGGGAGAAGATGGGGAGAAAAACAAATATATAGCACAGAAGATCTGAAAATACAGGAGTCAGTGTTTCCCCCAGAAAATGTGTTAGTTAAGGTGGTGTCTGTCAGGGGGGGGGGGGGGGGATGATGAGCATCACATTAATAGCTACAGATACTGTAAAACACTACAACGACATATGAGTGCATGTCTTATTTTATGAAGTAAAATATAAGTTATGGGTTTACTCAACAGCTTAATAGTTCATAGAAATTCAGGTAGAAATAGGTTAACTCAGAGTTCCACAGCTTATCAAAAACAATCCTCCCCCCACAGGGGGTGTCTCCCCCCCATGTAAATGATTATTGATTTATGAATGATAGGTGGCTTATTTTTGGCATATATTAATTTCTTTTTGGCCTGGAGAGGCCCTGCCCGGCCTGTACAATGGTAGGGGAAACACTGCGGCGAATAATGCTAGTATATGGATTTTTTTTTTCCTTTTTCTTTTTTTTTTAAGACGTTAGTTTAGGCGGCAGCCCTTTGTTGTTAAGGCGGCCGCCTTAACAGGAAAGCGCTGCGGGAAACCCTGGGAGTAGCCGAGAGAAATCAGAAGAGGGCGACTACTACTCACCAAACTAATGTTAGAGTCAAAACTCATCTGGATGTACTTCCAGTCAAACTCAATCCCTCTGGCTCCCACCCACAGAGGAAGACACCTGGAGAGCCATAACAGGACACAAACAGCAAGATTCATCGTTTATATATGTAAAATGGTAAAATGTGGTAAAAGTTAATGTTTCTTCTGCAAGAGCAACATAACTGCTTACCTGGACATCACAAGTTCTGCTGTCGCCCAGCCCATGGCAGCCACCATGATCTTGTACTCCCCTTTACCAGCATTGCGAGACATCACAAGATGGAGACCCAACAGGTCGGCCAGGTCCACTGTTGCCTTCATAAATTCCTGGAAAACAAACAAACACACAAGCTGGTATTCTATTGGCAGGATCTCTTTGTTTTTACAATTATATCAGCTGTTTACGATAATTAAAACATAATCTGCCAGCGTGAGAAAATGCTCATCTTCCTTTCTGATGTTATTACTTTGATGAAGTAACAACACTTACCCCTACAAAGTCATAAACTCCAGCTCCTCCTTCCCATGTAGGGAAAAATGTAGCCAGAAAGAGCATCTGAAACACAAAAAGAAGTTTACTCATTCCAAACACAAGCAATGGCATCATAGTTTTTACTTTTCCCTGCAATATCCTCATGATCAATTTTATGATGACAGATTATTTAAACTCCAGAAGGCTAACCCACCTTACAGAGTTGGACAAACAAGTAGGTCGCTCCAGCCTGGACACATCTCCAGAAGGCATTGTACTCTGATCTAAAGATCGAAAGAGTTAAATGGCAGGGCCGGAAAATAAGGAAGCACAGGCAGAAATAGGCCATTTGGGACAATGTTTTAAGATTTGATTGCTATAATGGTGACAGAAACAAAACTAATGTTAAGCAAAATGAGGCCCAAATTCAAGAGCACACTACACAGTTCTAAGAAGATTATGTGGACCCCCTCACAAACCTCTGACATTACTAAGGAGATTATTAAAAGACTTCTTAGTCTCTGAGCATATGTTGCTATAACATAGGAACCCAAAGAAACTATGAACCATAACTATTTTCAGACGTAGTGCAACACAGTTTTTAAAATTTCTATCCTTAACTCCGACTACGATTCACTGGCCATGACTGGACTGATGGATATCCAACAGCATATAACGTGGTTCATTCAGTGCATGTGTTGCAGATGCCTGATTCAAAGACACACTTACAGTCCACTGCACTTGTATGTTATGAAGTAAGGGAAATAGGCCAGGGCAAAGCAGTTCCCGAAGTGAAAGAGGGTCATGATGTCTGGTCACAAAAAACAGCTCCCTAGAGAGAAAGAAGATAGGATTTAACCAACCATTGATACAACAGACAACACCTCTGATCCATTTTGAACACAAAAAAAATCCACAGAATATTAAAATGCCCCTCACAAGTTCAAACACCTTAAAATGTGTCAAACAGCATAAAACTTTAACATATTGAATTTATAATTATAAAAACAAGAAAAAGCACCAATCCTAAACCACACGTTGTCTTAAATCACAGTTAATCGATTGTCTACACGTTTTGTCCAGGTTTATTGGGATTAACTAATCGATTATTAGTTAATTATGTATTAAAACGTGTCTGACATATATTCGTAGACATAGTCAATATTATTTTAATTGCTGGTTTTACGTGGTCATGTCGAATCAATAAAAACCGTAGACTATGACAACAGTTTTGGATGATGTTACATGGCCGCCTGTAAATTAACAGTTTATGAGCTACGTTCATACAAACAGGATAACGGTCTGATTTACAACATTTGCGAAGCATATCACGTCTATCGTAGTCAAGTAAAATGTTAAGTACGTGGCTTTTTAAGGATCTATTCACAGAGCTGTGACGTTATGCAACGATGAAGGAATTAAGGGGATGAATATTGTGGACGTTAGCTAACTTTGACGTTAGCTAAACTGACGTTACAATCCCGTCGCCGTTGTAACGTTAGACTCGCTCCTATATCCTGTAAATATCGAGGGTACTTTATCTCCGTTGAGTTGAACCATAAATAAAGCACGTCTTCATTAAATATCATTTTAATCATATGGCAACAAGAGCATTATACAGAGTAAGAGTGTCGGCACTTACTATACTTGAAGCGCTGAGCAGAAGCGGACTGTCTCGTTGAATGACAAACGGAAGTGAGCTGGCTCGACCTCGAAATGCGTCCGACTACATTCGTAGCAATTTAACAATCCGTTCCACAAGATAGCCCCATAATGTGCGTTAGCCAGCATAACATAATATACACATACGCACAGAGTATGTGTGGATAGGGTTAGGATATGAGTTAATTATTAGCTTGGTTATTATTCATTCTAGATACTATTCCACAAACAAGGCCAACCTTCTGTGGTGGATTCAGGGCACCGCAACATCAAACATGATAATAACAGTATGTTATCAGCAATCAAGCCCCCAAGACAAATCAGCCAAACCTGTACTTTAAAGAATAATGTATATTTGTTTTATTTATAGATGAGCTTACACAATGGTTACTACTCACAATAGAATTATGTCATGGTTATCTAAGATGGGCAAAAAACAACATGCCAGCAATAAAATAAATCTTGAATGTTACATACATTATATATCAGGCAATTGATTGTGTTTTATTTACAGCAATTATGGACTTACAATACCCGATTATGAGTGCCAGCACTGATCTCATGTTAATGATGAGAGTTTATATGAAATGTATGGTAAACTACAATAATTTGTCCATGATGTGTCTTTCCCATTTGAATTTTAACAGTAGGCTACTGATAACAAAAAGCATAATAATGTCTTCTATTTTCAGAAAAGATTATAATTGCAACAAAAGATAATCACTATCAAATAAAGAACTCTGTTATAGTGAGCGTTTAGTGTGTAAACTTACAGACAAAAAAAAAGGCTTTAATAAACCTAGAACTGCTCAGTGTCTTTTCACACTAGTTCTGTTGAATCATCCTCTGTGAAAAAGACTTTCTCTCTGTAGCAGATGAAGTTTCTTTGCTCGGAGCAGTCCCTGAAGATCCACTTTTGTTTTGTGTTGTATTTGGACAGGGCCCCACAGTGTTCATACTTGGACGGACAGTCTGGCAGCACCCCCTCGTCTTCCAAACTCTCTCCGTTTGTCCACCACCAGTTCCCTCCCAGGAAGCGCAGGCCTGTCCAAACCTGAAAAACACAAGGCAGGCTTTAAGCATCTTTTAAAGTGTTTAGTCTGTGACTGCTCACTCTTTCATGCTTGCTTAGTTGAGGAGGCTGCAGTTTGATGAAGCTTAGAGCTTCTAAACAATCAGGTTGCAGCCTTCATTTCCTGGAACAGCAAACATCTAATGATCTCCTAATAGTCTAATAGTTGAAGATTAAAGTTAAGTAATTTGCATTCAAATGACATTAGAATAAAATCGAAGTGTTAAAAAAAAGTATTTCATCAAGGGGCAGCATGAGAAATCTGGAGGTTGTGAGCTCATTAACAAGAAACAGAAAATAAATCTGCTTGGCTTTCTTCTATTGTCATTGCTAATTAGAAAAATGTGATCATATTTCTGCAGGGGGGTCTCAAGCCATCACCATGTTGAAAAAAATATTTTTTTTTTGTTTGTGCTAATGTTTGACCCCAAATCTCAAACCTCATCAGTCGTGGCTTTGCGGATCCTGTTTCTGATGTAGTTGTAGTGAGAAGAGGATTTCAGGCTCAGGAGCTCATGGCGGTATCTGCAGTGCCTAAAGGAGTGCTGACATGGGGCCACCATGCTCCTGCAGTGTTCCAGGGCATCCTCCCACGTCTTGTTGTCATTCACCAACACCAGACTGTCATCATAGCAGACAAACCGAAGCTCTTTGGAGCACACTGTGCTGTGCCATTTTTCATTAACAGGATGAAAAGAGCCACAGTCAGCGGTGAGTGGCTCTCCTTGTGCCCAGTTTCTGTAGTCAGAAGGCTGATTTCCGATCCAGTTCCAGGTCTCGCCAGCCACCCTGTACAGTCCAATCCACCCAGCGTCCAGTAATGTATCTGTGTTTCTTATGGTGGCTAGGTCATTTGACCCATAAGTCTTACAATCCTGAGAAGCCTTTTGCCAGTCATGGAGAATTTCGTGATGTTCAATTTTGCTTTCCTCTGAACAGTAGAAATTATGCCTACTTGAACACCTTTTACTATACCACTTTAAATCCTCATCCACAAATGCACAGTGACTGCTCTGCTGTCCATCGGCCCAAAAGCTGCTCTGTGAGAGGTCTTGTCCTGGGATCCCCTCTCCGTTTCTGAAACAAATGAATGACATCTCGTTTAGCCACTGCATTTTAAATCAGCACAAAGATCATATAAAACAAGGTACTCACGTGACATTTATCCATTTCCAGACTGAGTCTTTCTCAGGGTCTCTGAATAGACCGATCCAGACTTGTTCGTCCCTGATGTTAATCAAATCCTGAGTCAGCTCCAATCTGTCCACTACACTCCAAGTAACCATGTCAATGTAGTGCTTCTGGCAGTACAGTCTCGCCTGTGTCCAGTTCATCTTCTCAGTGGGACAGTAAGCTGTCCCCTCTAGGATGAATGCCTCCAAGCAAAGAGCAGCACTGAGCAGGAAGGAGAGCAACCAACAGCCGCTCTTGTTCCCCATGGCCAGTCTGTCTTCACAGCAAGTCAAAGATGTGTCTGTCTGCAGAACCCTTATTAGCCAGGTCAGTTCTTGGTGTGGTTATGGATAGTGGGGAGCTATCACTCTTCTCTTATAGCAACTACGTAGCCTGCCTGGTTACTCCCACATAGACACACCTTGTCAACCAGTATAAATTCTCCACACCAGTGTTGCAGCCCAGATAGAGTTATTCACACCAGCTATTTTGTTAGTGTCCTAACCAGGGGTACCAGGATAAGCTTATTTGATAGAAATACATTTCCACATATTTGTGTAAGGAGAAACATAAACATACAAGCAAGATTACGGATTACTGTGATGATAATCTTTAGTATATTTTTTTTGTCACATTAACAGGAAACCTTCTGCCTATAATGGGGCTGACTAACAGGACGTGCCTCATTTTCTCTCTGACCTGAATCTGTTGAATTACCTTAAAGTGGTCATCTGTACAATCAGTACAAATGAAAACTCGACCACACCTACTGAAAAGAAGGAAAGCCTAAACAAACAGGATGCTTCTATGGGTTCATGTGTGGACACAGATCCATCACAGTCATGGAATAATTTGAGAAGGCCCATAATTAAATGGTACTTGAGTCACACTTACTGAGTGAAGTTGATAATTATATTGGACCAAAAAAATGTGTCTCTTTGTATCTGACCACTTTACATTTGTTTTCTATGCAAATAAGGGCAAAGTCACTGGATCTAATCTATTAATTTGTATTGCAGTTTAAAAATTCCCATTGATATATGGTAAAAAACAAACAAATGATGAGGAAAATAACAAGAAGGGAAAAAAGAAAACAAATTAGACCCAAATCCAGTCATGTGTGGTGCAGTGAAAGGCTCCATTCCTCTGAATCTGAAAGCGTAATTCAAATGTTCTACATTCAAAAATGTCCAGTTTCCATGCATGGATGGGGAAATAAGGCTGCAGGCAAATTACTGAATTTGAATCTTTTTAGTCAAGACAGATGCTGTCGACCCCATCCTTGAGCTGACCTCTGTCCACCTGCCTACTTCTACTTCTACTACATATTTATGCCAATAGCTCCATTGCCCCTTGAAATGTGTTGCTCTTTTGCAGTATGTTTAGTAAAACAGTAGGTGGCACTGCAGCAATGTCATAATAAACATTTTGTAAGCTTATCATGACAGTTCCCTTTTATGGGGAGTAACTTGGCAAAGGTGGGAAAATACGGAAGCCCTAAAGGGTCATGCATACCTACATTTTATTTCCTCTGTTTTCCAGTGATAACGAGATAATTCCTACGTTTTCTCGTGATATCGAGATAAATTTCCTCCATTTTCCTGTGATGACATGATCATTTTTCATCCGTTTTCTTGTGAGAAAGAAATAATTAATTTGAGATCTCGAGAAAACAAATGATAGTGTAGTCTATTAACTCACATAAGCAGGAAACATCATTCAGTGTAGCAATGTCAGAGGAGCAGGAGAGTATTGGTCACGGAGGGGACGGGAGGTGTGCCTGCGCGAGCCTGCGCGGTGCACGAAACTTGCAAAGTCCAGGCGGACACGCCCTGTCGGCGCGGCGCAGGTGCGCTGAAAGCTGACTGCGCCTGGTCTACGAAACTAGGGCCCTCGGTCTGCATCAGACATAATACTGTATGTAATAATGATGTCCTTCACTATAATTATCGTTATGCCCTGAAAAAAATTAAGCTTTAATCTATTTATTCACTGATAACTAATATTAAACTTAACTTAAAACAGAGTAAACAATAAAAACCATAACGCTTTATAGTTGTTGTGCAACATGTTAATTATTTAACTAAATATTATTAATGGCTAATATCTTTTACTTGTCTGCTAACCTTTTTCTACATTTGGTCATCTTTGAGGCTCTATAGGACACAGAAAACCGATGATAATAATGAAAACAGGACAAGTGGACAGCTTGAGATTTCTCCAAGTTTTATTTCTTTGTCTCTTTGCTCTTAAGAGGAGTTACAGTAGTTCTGCCTCTCAGCTTCCTCCTTCCACTGGTGACTAAGCCTTTAAAACACACCAACAGGGAGATGGATACAGTAGTTACCATAGCACTGAGCCATAAGGACACATCTAAAGTGGCAGTGGGAGGTGGAGACGGGGCACACGGACACAAACACTGTCACCGACCAATCGTCTCGTCATTAAAGGAAATAACAGATAAACTGAGAACACTCAAACACACTGCTGCTGCCTACATATACTGTAGTAGAGCTAAGTGATGCTATGACTTGGCTATGGGTGGGGCCTGTGTGTAAAAGAGAAGTGAGGGTGTGGGAAGATGGTTGGGGGTGGTCCCATTCCTGACTTCCTTTTTGGACAGGAAGTGTCTACTCCTTGGAGTGCATGAACAGCAGCAGGTCAGCGACACGGTGGCTGTAGCCGAACTCATTATCATACCTGGAGAGAGTTGGAGCAAAAAGAAGAAAGAGAAATTAGATAAACACTAACCTGTTGTACATGTGGGACTGACCAAGACATTTAAAAAACTCACCAGGAAATGAGCTTGACGAAGTTGTCGTTGAGGGAGATGCCAGCGCCAGCATCAAAGATGGAGGAGTGGGTGTCACCAATGAAGTCAGAGGAGACCACCTGCAAACAAAACCCCACTACGAGTCAGATGTACTGCAGTGTAACCAGGTACAGCTTAAGCAATTCATTACTAACTGTAAAATAAAGGTCATATTTTTTAATGTCTACTTCCATTTCACAATCAAATGTATCACAATTAATTAAGAACAGAAATAAATGTTAATTGGTATCTGTGCATCCACAGAAATGTACAGTATTTGCTTTACAGTTTATGTGAAATAACTTTGGGCATTACCTGGTCCTCGGTGTAACCCAGCACTCCCTTCATGGGTCCATGTGCAGCCTTCTTGCAGGCTTCCTTAATGTCAGCATAAGATGCAGGCTTTGACAGACGGCATGTCAGGTCCACCACTGACACGTCAGCCACTGGCACCCTGAACGCCATGCCTGTCAGCTTACTAGACAGAGACGATGGACAAAAGAGAGAAACCTGTGAGACCTGCGTCACCATTTGTTTCTGTTAGGCATAAATGAAAGTGATTAAGATGATAACAAGTGTGTTTGTCCTTACCCGTTGAGCTCGGGGATGACTTTGCCCACTGCCTTGGCAGCACCGGTGGAGGCTGGAATGATGTTCTGGTGGGCACCGCGGCCATCACGCCAGGCCTTGGCACTGGGACCATCCACTGTCTTCTGGGTGGCTGTGTATGCATGGACTGTAGTCTACAGAGAGCAGAGTCATATTACACAAAGCATTAGTAACTCCTACACCGGTTACATTAGAGCTGGGTATCAGCATGGATTGAATTACGATGGTGCTTCCTGGTATCCAAAAACCTTCAGATTTACAGTGAAACACGTGGACACAGATTTAATGCGACTTACCATGAGAGCCTCCTCAATGCCAAAGTTATCATGGATGACTTTGGCCAGGGGGGCCAGGCAGTTGGTGGTGCAGGAGGCATTGCTATCAACAGAAAGACAGACATGGTCATTAACTGCCAGTCTCTATTAGATTACGTTCCCTTGGCATACAAACCTAGGAACATGTTTGTGGAAAAATGTGAATACATGTCCAAAACCAAAGGTATGTTACCTGACGATAGTCATGGAGGAGGGGTCGTATTTGTCCTCGTTGACTCCCATGACAAACATAGGGGCATCAGGTGAGGGGGCGGAGACAACCACACGCTGAGCTCCGCCCTGGATGTGAGACTGCGGTTGGAGAGGAATAGAGCACAGGTTAAAAACCAGACCATCTGGCAGTTTGTCTATTTGTTTTTGTATATGAGGGTATGTTTCGTGTACATACGGAGGCCTTCTCCAAACTGAGGAAGACTCCAGTGGACTCGACAACGTACTTGGCTCCAGCATCACCCCAGGGGATCTCTGCTGGCTTCATACTAGAGTGAGAGAAAGAATGGAGTCAGTCTCAGATGAAATTAACTTGGCATTGACAAAAACAGGTTACACCAAAATACAATAGAAACAAGATACAATACAAAAGTCACATAGAGAGAAGTGAGGCCATGTTTTTACACAGTACAACCTGTGCTTTCTAAATGTGTGTTCAGAACCTATTTGTCATGCTATGTCATGCTAGTACTGAACAAAAATATATTTTTTAATGAACACCCATCAAGAGCCTGCCAAAACGTAAATGGCATGGTTAAAAACAGGACACTCGTAGAGCGACACCTCACAAATTTAAGTTGAAAGAGCAACAGGAATGTCTCTTCTAAAACACTCCATTTTGTTGCTGTCATCTTTTGCAGAGTGGAGGCGCCACTACTGAAAGGACTAAAATAACAGCCGGTGGAACGGAGGGGAAGCTATTTGAGTGAACCCCGAGTCAGCACAAACCCTAATTCCATTGGGTTGCAGTTAAAAAAAGTATGTTATAATTCAAACTGAGCTCATAAATAGCTGATTCTATTACTAAACAGAATCAAATTCTATGCAATACAATTGTACTGAAGTGGCCCTTGATAAAATAATTCCTTCATAATGAATCAGCTAGCCAGACTTTGGGCTCATTTAAGCTTGTTGCCACCAGTTAACATCAACACTGCCGATATCTTCACAACATCCACTAGCCACTACACATCCTCCTCACTTACCACTGGAAGACAGAGATGGAGCTGCCATCGACGATGAGCTTGCCATCCTTTTCGGAGACCTCACCATTGTAACGGCCGTGGGTGGAGTCATACTTGAACATATAGACCTAGGATGTGGGAGGAAAAGGAAGGGGTTATTAGGGCTTGGAATTGGGAGAGGCATCGCATTTCACACACTTAAATTCATAATCTTTGCATTAATGCCTAAACAATTAAAATTTCCTGGGAGATTTGGGGAGTCACTGGTAGTGTTCTAAGCTTGTCATCTGAATAAAGAATTACAACCAAATGAGATAACAGGCTACTGAGAAAGCAACATTTGCTAAATGTGGGGAGTAAATCTCCTAACCCGAACTTTCAGTTCAGTCTCATACAACAGATGCTCTTAATAATTTGTAAGCAAGTTTGAGCATGCAAGTTTTCTCACCATGTACTTCAGGTCAATGAAGGGGTCATTGATGGCAACGACCTTGATGCCTTTCTGAAGGCAAGCCCTCAGGACCAGGCGGCCAATACGACCGAAACTGCAGGGTGAGGGGAGAGAAAGAGATTAATTATAGCCGTTTTGGGAATGGTGGGAAACTTCCTCAGGATGTCCAACCACTCTTGGGACCTCACATGAATCTTCTTACTATGACGTCATGTGACCTGCCTTTTTAACCCCACCAGCAGAACAATCTTGAACTCTAGAGTAAGTCCACTCCTATAGGTCTGCAGCTCCACTGCTGTTAAGCTACGATTTATGCTAGTTAATGTTGGCTCACAGTAAAACATTTCCAATGGCTTTTACTATGAAGTTACCTAAACATGGAGCACTTGTTTGTCAGATCGGTTTAATATATTGCAAGGAATAATAGTAAAATACCATGTAAATACAGTGAAGAGCTACGTAAAGCCTCCAACATGTAATCAAAGTTAAGTAAAGCTTTCACTGTGCCATTATTTTTTAATATTATTAAATGTGTGCTGTTCTGCATCACTCTCTCATATCTAATCCAGCATATTGGATGGATTTTATGAAAATTAATTGAACACTATTTCACCTCTTTTCAAAACCATTTACGAATTACAAACACTTGTTGTGGACATAGTAAACACCCATCTAACATGCTATCCTAATCATCCTAAAATCTGTGTCATCCTGCTTATAAAATGGCTGTGCTTCAAACTCACCCATTGATTCCAACACAGAGGTCTGACATGGCTGCTGTTGTTTTGGGGGGGTTGAGTTACCTGGGAGGAAAAAAAACAAAAAAACAACAACATTAAAAAGAGTAAAACTACAGCTACTGATTGAGGAACATAACATGAAAACTCATCCATTTCATACATATTCAGTCAGGTGACAGCCAGAAATCACTGTCGTTTTAACGATGTGCCGGAAAACATCCTCTTGTATCTTTCTTTGTCATAGAGTTTAAAAACACTGCAAGTATATGCAAGTGTTTAGACTGAGACAAACTGTTGTCTAGGCAGCAGAAGGTAGCTTAAATAGGGTTAGTTGAGTTGTTAGGCGTGTGTGTGTGTGTTGCTGTAATGTGCTCCAATCTACCATTTTCATGTAAACCCTCTGTAATTCAGACTCCACCAACCACTCTAAAAAATATGCCTGTATCAGCTGTAAGGTCTTTACAGCAATGATGCAATAACATGAGGAAAAACTGGTAGCAGTAGCCTTACGTGTGACGCAATAGCACTGTGGGGTGAAATAGCACCCAGGTGGTACAGTACGTTGGGTGTGCTCCTGATATTCTAACATGAGTTGAAGTTAGAATACCAGTTCGCGACTGTGCTTGGGTGCAATTGTGTTTTCTGTCAGTGATGGAAAAATACGGGCTGTCAAATAGCATGTTTATGTGCTTCTGCTGCAGGAGAGGGGCGTGTTACATCATGCAGGTACATGTTTAGAAAACAGTGGATAAGAAGGGAGGGAGTGAGATGTAGGTACCGATAAAGCAACAAACAGAGACTTGTCTGCTGAGTGAACAAGGAGGAAGCCTGGCCTCCACTCAACTATGTGACCTCCTTTTCCCTCTGCTTTCCTGCAGAGCACTCATGTGCCCGTTTCTCCTACTTTTCCAGCCCCATTTTTTCCTATATTTTATCGCCTCTCCTTCCTTCGTCTCCTTCATCTTGTAACTCCACTTCTTCACTTAAACAGATGTGGTAACTCAGTGAGCAGATGCTAGCCTCACCAGGAGCTAATGTGTGTGTGTGTGTGTGTGTGTGTGTGTGTGTGTGTGTGAGAGAGAGGCGCAGGTAGAGTAGGTAAGAGCAATGCACACTGTCCTTGAAAGTGGTTGGTTGTCATTTCAGACTACCATAATCTGCTAATCCTATGGATGTGTGTGTGTGTGTCCCAGTGGGGAGCATGTAGGACAGGCTGTCGATCTGGTGAAATGCATTGTGGGAGCACTTTAAATAGACTAAAGGGGCAACCAGATTAGGCTAAATCATCTTGCTCATCCTCACACGTGCTCTCTAACATGAACAATAGATAATAACTTTGAACAATTTTAACCTGGATTTATTCCCTTGTTACTACGTACATATACGTTCTGCACCATTGGTGCTGTAACACCTATCTGATGCCATTTAAAATCAATTCAGTGAACGGTCTGGCACAATTTCAACTGTCAGGGTCATTTGTATCGTATCACTAGTTTTTCTTTCTTGTGTGCCTTTTATAATAGCTTTCTTTCAGGGTGGAGCAGCCATTTTGTTTTCTGCTGCCAGCATCCATTATACAAGGTCACCAAAGGAGAGCGAGAGGTAGAGAGGAAAAAGGGGGGGGGGGGGGGGGGGTACAGTACGATCATGCTGTTCTCACATTACTATGTCTTTCATCTCTTTGTACTTGGTTTCCACCATTACCTATTGTGCATTCACAAAACTCTGCAGCCACCTTCTTTCCTCTCTTTTGAACTGTGTGTCGTCTGTGCATTACTCACTATTTGTCTCACTTGTTGGCTCTCTCTCTCTGTGCTGCCTCTCTATTTATCTATACAGAGCAGTTGCCCTGGGTTTTCCAATACAAAATAGGTGCCCTATTGACAAACTATACTAGTTGTGTGACAGAGTGTGCTATTTCGCTTCATTAAAGCAGGTCTGGACAAAGACGTGTGAAGCCACAAAAGAGATCTGGTAGGACTCCAAATTTTAAGGGTTATATTGGACAAGCCTGCCCCAAAAATGCAGCTTCAATGATGAAGCTTGGTATACATGTGATACAATAGCATGTATATCCATGCATCCATGTGGTTAAATCCCTGCTGCAGTCCATGTGTGAAGTAACATTACGTTTTTCATGTGCAGCAAATGTTCTGATGCAAATTCCACAGCCAGAAGCTCGTCCCATTTCTCCACCACTCAGTCCTGCCTCTTTTGACTGTAGACCAATGAGCACACACACTCTGTGAAAGCACGCGCACACACATGTCCCAACTCACAGAGGCAGTATTGTGCAGAGCAGAGCAATCTGCTGACACTCATTAAAATGTAGGAAGAAGAGGCGCACAGACGGTAAGACGTACAAAGCGTAACAAGGTTCCTCTCTGGTCAAAGTCAGCTCCCTTAAATGGTACTATCTGCATTTAAACTGATTTATCAGTGATACATGATGATTCGGATTTATGAAGTGCCTCCACCGCCTTTTCTGACTGCTAGCCAATCATTGTCTGTCTCACCTCCCTGGTCCATCAGACCAAACCTACGAATCAATCACTGCACATGGGGTGGTTCAACCATCTCCTCTTCTAATTGGTTAGACAAATGATCCAGGATCCAGTCAGCCAAGCTTTAATAGTGTTCAATATTTACAGCTAATCACTTGTCTACTCCACCTACTTCTCTTTTCATCCTTCTGTCCACAATACTTTTTGTTCTTCTTTTTTAATCTGTTCATCTTATTCGCCTTTGTCCTCCCCTGCTTCACCAGACTTTACTCGGCTTTTTTGGGACCATGAGTATCCCACCTCCCTCCCCTTCAACCCGAAATAATCATTAAAATTCAACACCCTACCTCCTTCTCCCCTGTCCTCGCCACTCTTTGTCTGATCCCTCTTATTAAGCACAACCCTACCCTCCCTCCGAGCTTCGACCCATTTTCCTCACACAAACACAGTTAAACCACGGGGGAGGGGGTGCAGGACAGGATCCATGCTCGCGTGGGTATACATATGAACAGAAAGGACCACTGGGGAAAAGATGACCCATAGCTAGTGAACCAAGAAAGTACAAAGAAAACAAGTTACTGTCTGTTGGATGACTGAGAGCAAGAAGAGAAAATTACACTTTTGATGTTAGAAGAGCTTTTGGAAAGTGATTTATGTTTTGAGGATAGACTACGGTACATCTTTCCAACAGTATTACAGTCCACGTGCAGGCAGAATAAAGACTGGTATACTTATTTGGTATTGAATCGAGTTACCGTTTTCTAAAGCTGTTACAGTTTAAGAGTCAAGCTACAACTAAGCCAAGTTTAGATAAAGCTAATAGACTCCTTATTTGGATTGCCTCGGTTTCTGTATTAATTGGAAAGTTCTCAGTGAGTGAGGAGTGAATGAACTCACTGACTTGCTTTTCCTGCCCACTATGCCACTCCCCCTGGCTTCCTCCTTCATCCGCCCTTCTGTCAGTGTCGCTTGCCTATTCAAACCCTCCTCCTGCTTTTTATTCCTCTGCCACACCCTCTTTCTCTCCAGTGTTTTTCCACTGCAGTGACTTGATTGGCTAGAGGCCAGACAGACAACCCAATTAGGAAATGTCTTCTCTTCTTGGACGGCTTTCTTGGTGAAAAAAATAAATCAAAGGCAGCTCAATAAATGTCATTTATACACCCTTGGGTGCACACACTTGTTAAGCAGAGTGTTAGGTTTAATAAAGTTCAAATTCAAGAACTTTTATTCTGCTCATCATGTATTCCGTCTCCTCTTTAGTAGTATACCCACTATCCCGTTTTTATAGTCTCATCAGTGAGGCAATGTCACTTTGCTGCATCGAACTAGTCAGTTAGATGTCCAACACCATCACATCACCAGTCAGACACAAACACACAACACCACAGGCTGTCTGTCCCTGTCAGCAGCAGGCATGGTCTCCTGCTGACAGGTCCAGACAGATAAGGAGTTTACGGTTTCTATTAGAACATTGAACAGAGGCAGATTGGCAGATAAGCTGACACTGAATTTAAAGTGCTTATTGAGAACTGAATTAACTTTAATAATTATTGAAATCAAGATATGGAAGGCGTTGTTTTTTAAGAACATTAGCAGTTGTATGTATTGCAACTTGATAGAGACTTGTTCATGCACACAAACACCAACCATCATGAATTACTAAAAGGTGTGCTGTATCAAACCGCAGAGGATTCAACAGGAGGGAGACGACTGACTGCTCTGCAGAGGTAATGCGTACGCACACACGCACACACACACACCAGCATGTAACAGTAGGCATTCACTCCTCTCACAAGCAACTGCAGAGTAGTACAGTGTTATGCTGTGTTTGCAACCATCCTCAAATCATGCTTGTTGTACCAACACACACACACACTTTTGAATAACTGTATAAAAGACTAAAATGTACTTGTTGTGCAAGTAAGTGCCTTTCATATTGCAGTTGCGTTTATCCTTCCGTACTGTGGGCTTTAGTTCCTGAAACTGGCAACAGTTAGATGCAGACTGCTGAGTCACTCATGAGTTCCTTCTCTCTGACACACATCCTGGACAAGATGGCTGGTTTGTAGTCAGCTGCAGAGCATAATGAAGAGGGACACAAGTGCTGACCTTAGCCTAGAAATAACCATATAACTTTTTGTGGAAAACTGTAATCATGGGTTGCTTGTATGGTTTGATATCTCCTTAATAACATGTTTCAATCGCTGTCATTTAAATATATATTCACTAAATTGCATGTCGGACGAGAAAAAAACTGCTCTAAATAATGTTATATGTGTGCTTTACAAGTCTATTGGAGAAATTAATATAGAGGGATGCTTTACTCTTAATTGATGTTAATGAAAAAATACTGCAAAACTCCAACAACACATACAGCTTTTTGACTACAGTTGCTAAGCATCTCCCTGGCAGCACTGGGCCCGCTATGAGTGACCTTCAGTCATCCAGAGCCTGAGCTCAGTGACATGGCTTCCCAATCCAAGAGTACAGTGGGAATAGCCCTTTTCCAGTTGATAGGGAGTTTGAGGGTCAAAATGAACAGCTGCTCAGCATCACTACAGCAGCCCTGGGCCTGCAATGACCTTCCTAAGCTGGAGTGATGACCTTCAGCAGTGAGACACGGCCAGACATGGCTGCATCTGCTGTACCACACCTATGTGATGAATCATAGTAACCTCGAGTAAAGAGTGACTACCACGATGAATAACAGCGCTATTATAGATATTACGGACTACTAAACTAGATAATTAACATTAGCATTATCTAGTTTTGCACTGTATTGCTGATGAAGCATGTTAATAAGTTGGTAATGAACTAAGGCTGTGTCGTATTTTTGCAGGCCTGCAAACCGCATCAACAGGTCTGTCCGGTGTGGAGACAAACTGCGACACAATCATGCGACAGTTGCACCGCTTCTCTGCCCCTCAGAGCCAGAACAGGAAGGCTTTCAGCACGACTCCCTCATCTTTCGACATGTAATCAATCCGAGGTTATTCGTTTGTCCCTCTTGCATCACTATGATCTGCGCTTCCCGTCGCTGCGACACAAGTCCTCCCTGAAATCTAATGGCGCAACGACGACAGCCTCCATCGCGAAGATCCAGGGAGACACGTCTTCACCTCCACTCACGTCCACTCATTCAGCCCGGATGCTGGCTTTATCACACATCACGACAAGAACGTATTTTATTCCCCCCTTTTGTACAGCAAACTTATTTCCATACAAACCGCACAGCTACTAGTATATGCGTGTGTATCTGTCGTGATAAACGCAGAAATATATAAATATATTTGTACCGCGGGTTACATAACATGGAGACTAATCCACTTCCGCAAAGATGCAGCAGCAGGAGCTGGCAATGTCACGTCACCCGCTCAGTGAGGCAGTTTAGCTCCAGATGAATGAATTATACGTTATGAACGGACTGCGACTCGTTTTCTCTACGATGAGACGCCATTCATTGTCGTTTCATTACTTCGGGACGTTTTACAGTTGAAGCGGATGTCGGGTCTGTATGATGCAACGAAACGACAGAGCGCATTACACAATGAGCAGCCAGCCTCCCTTCGGGCTGCAAGGCCATGGCCACATTCCCTCCCATCTTTGCCTTTCTCTTCCTGGGCCATTAAAAGCGTCCATCCTGCGTCCGTTTTACACACCCAAAACACGATAAACGAGATCCGGGCTGGAATTATTCCACTCTCTCGTGCTATCTCGGTGCAGCACGAGCGCCACTTTAAACGGATAACGTTACGTGGCTGATTTAAACAACCAATTCACTACAAAGGCTAAAGGATGACCACTGGCTTCCACCAGTTCCTTGGGGCTTTCCGTAATGCCTGCCTAATGGAAAGCATGCGAGGAATGTAATAGTAAATGTTAAAAGTGACGGTTAAAACTGCGTTTAGTCAGTTAACAAAGTGGATGTGGTGCAGGCCTACGTCTTAGGAGCCATATATAACGTTAACATTTGTAGTGAATGCCGAAGCGTGTGAAATACTTTTAACGTCGTCACGTTTGTGTGATTTAGCCGCTATAAGGGCCTCTACACGCTGTAAGGGTGAATCGGTTTGACGGCTTACCTCACGGCTGATGCTTCTTGAGTCTGTGTGCGCAGTCCGCGGTGCCGCCTTCCGTTTTTATACGAGACACGTGCCACGGGGAGCCCGGTCGCCCTGGTGACGTGACGTCACATCATCCTACACTGCTAGGCTCCATTCCGAACCAGGCGCTTGTCACGGTCTCTCCGCGGCTGCCATGGTAACCGCAGAAGGATGAAGCACTGACCAGGTGACGTCTCACACGCATCTCGTTCGTATAGAGCCGTGGTATGAGCTGTGTCGACGATGACGGATAATATCCACCAAAGGGTTTCTTACACAGGGAGTGTAAGAAACCCTTACACTCCCTGTGTAAGGGTTTCTTGTGTAAGACACCAGAAACCCTTACACAGATCATAGACTACAGAGAGACCGTCAGGAGGGACTTAACGTGGAAGTGGTGGGGAATGATGAAGCATTTTGTCCCATTCCCACCACGTACAGAGAGCATGCATGTGCGTGTAGCAGGGTCCTGATAGTCTGCATGGGCAGCAGCCGTCTGTTTTATAACCAGGCCTGCAATGTGCATTGATCTGTAAAGGACGGCATACATGGGTCGCCTATGGATGTGTGTGTGTGTGTGTGTGTGTGTAGCCTATGGATAGATGCCGCACTGTTATGTAAGAAGTCATGAAATGCCACGTCCCATGGAGATAACCTAGTATTCTTCTAAACTGGTTTAATTTAATGCGTGCACATAGTGCTTAGTCCAATATAAATTAAAGTAGGTCTACATAATAAAAAGGAGTATATCCCCGCCCCCCTATTTCCATGAAGCATGTGTCGGACTGAGAAGGAGCCTACGTGAGGGATGGTACGTATAGGCTACACTGGTGTAACATGGGAAATCCCTGCAGTGCAGCGCAGGAAGGAACGCTGGTTGAACAACATGATGTGCACACACTGCACATCACGTCTGGTATTTCGTCATCTCTGATTGGCGTTTGATTTCCGAATTTGTAAAATAATTTAAGATAGTATAGTCTATTAAGCTTTATTTTTCAATCAATCAAAGTGTAGTTTGTGCACAACATTTAGCCCCGTTTAAGAAAACATGATCGAGTTCAGATCATGCTCATAATTTGTTTGGTGTGTTTTTGCTACAGTTCTCTTCTCTGTTGTTTATGATGGAATGCAATCAAATCCGCGTACGTAGTAATTCCGAGTAGCTACTTTTTTTTTTTTTTTAATGATAAAGATTTTTATATTTCAGCCCCATCCACTGGTCTTACTCAACACCAGAAATAACAGTATGGCGCCATCTCCTGGACAAACCACCATTCTACATACCACGCTTGTGAAATCTTCCTGTTTATGTTAGATGTTAAATCAAGATATGTACTTGGTGAAATATGTGCACGGCTTTTTAAGGGCACTTGTCCTAACAAGACTCTCTGACACCACACAACTACTTCTGTCAGCATATTTGGACAATAAACTGCATGCAGCAGTTTCTGGAGGATATCTGTTCAATTTCCGCAGTGGAACCTTTAAGTTTGTGGTGCTCACTGCAGTGGAAACACATTATTTCATCCATGGAGAAAAAAAGTGTTCAGATTGGTAAAGACAGGAAGTTTCTGCAAAAGCAATTGAACCTATCATTATGTTTGGTTTGACCTGGGTCCCACCACTAAGAGGCCCTATTGTAATACTATACAGCTCTGCACAAGGTGATGGAGGTGAAAGGGCCATAGATGCAACAAATGGGGCAGAATCACCTTGTCCTTTACATTTAGCCTTTCAAGAACAGTTTACTGTTAAACCAAACACATATGCTCATTTAAAAAAAAAAAAAAAATACAATACTGGGCAGGCAGCAGGATGATGTACGATTTAAGACATTTCAGGGTCCACTGTCAAGCCATCTCTTTTTTTTTCATAATACTCCCTATTTTGTCTGGTTAATAAATCTTATTTTGCATGGTTACATTGCAGACCAGAATGAAACAAGAGTGATTCAATTTGAGGGGCATTTAGTAACACCGCTCATGCAATTGCTATGTTGTGCAACAGGGGGCGAACTTGCCCTCATAGTAATGAGGGAGTATCAGTTGAGGGTTAGTGTTTGCGTATTTTCCACATTCAGTTGAGTCAGACGTTATGTCTATGACACTTTGGAATAAATAAATTAATAAATAATAAAGCAGTGTCTAATGAATGCGCAAAACTATCAAGGTGTCTAAGACATCACTTTATTAACTGCCATAATTCTTTTATATGTGGATTCGAATACACTGTAAATCATTTGTCTATTTTGATTTAAGGCAGAAGTTAAGAAGTTTACAAAAAATATTACATATAGACCTTGTTGTTAGTAAGGCCAAGGTTTAGGAAATAAGTGATAGTGCCATAAGCAAGAATTAGTTACATAAACATGTTTGTAGAAACTCCTCCAAAACGCAGTTTATGGTTTATTAATCTGTGATGAGATTATAAAGTATGAGGAGAGACCTTTGCAAAATGTTAATACATTCTTTGTCTTTTTTTCATTATTTCTTTCCTCCATAGATTATATCTTGGAAACGGAAAGCACCTGCATAGCAGTACAAAGTATTTATTGATATTTAAACTTCCTTATATAAACCGTCAGCTGAAATGAGCCACTGGCCAAATCTGTCATATACACCTCCTACCACCACTTAACAGGAAATTTAGGTCTGAGCAGAGGTGTGTGGGGGTGTGTGCAGATGTGAACATATGAGAATTCAGGCTCTCTCTCATACACAACATTGGAAAAACAAACCATTTGTCAGTATAATTCAAACGTTTAAAATAATTTCCATATGTTCCAGCTATGTCATGTTTTAAATAGCCAGAGCATTATGCCTAATTTTCACGTTTACATTACTCCATACACATATGATTATATCTCTATAGTTTTTCTTCCGATTCCGAACCCACTGAAAGTGATTTAAGACAACCCTAATGCTGTGAGCTTGAACAGTTCAACACACTGAGCCCATGGTACCAGTAAAACAACCTCCTGACCCCCTCAGGCAGAGAGTTGGCCCTCTCTGATAATATTTTCATAGGCTGTGAATTATAAGTGTTTAAAGGGGCACTAATCGCAGACTTACACTCATGCCAAGAGCTGCTTAGCATCAGTAGACCACAAAGTCTGGATCGAGAACGTAGAGGGCCAGGTTTTATGCCAAAGTTTAAACATTCATTATGACAATTATTTTTTTTTATTGCATATCTGCCTTTTAAAAAGGTATACAGTGGAAAATAAATGGAATGACTGGAAGGATAGATGATGAAATACAGCAAAGGCCTCTTTAGTCCGAGTGAAACCTTTGACACCACTTGAGCGTGAGCCTGGGGCTGCAGCACAATTTTCCAAAACTTCCTGACAGAGTTAAAAAATGGTGGAAGGCAACGGTGGCAATGATGAGATAGAGGGCTTGATGTTAACGGTCCCAAGTTAAAAGGCTGGGTTGGCTGAGTAAGATTCTCCCATCTGAACGGCTAACATTAAGATTCTCTTGAACACTGTTTTACCTCCACTGTATGGAATATTTTTGATGCCTAAATTAAAACAATAAAATGAAACATAATGTAGAATGTTAATTGTATTTGAAAAGGAATAAATAGCTTTCATTCTGTCATGAATGTTCCAAGCTGCATTAAAATCAAGTCACAACACAGAAAACAAAGTGAGGAAGTGTATTGCAATTCAGTATTGTCCAGCAGGTGGCAGCACACTCTTGCCAGCACTGAATGAAAAGCAATGTTTTTAGTTTTCATGAGGAGGTACAGAAAAGTTTTTTTTTTTCTTTTATAAAGACGACGCATCATTGAGAGGGATACTCTAAGATGAATGGCCTGAATTCTTGTGAGGCCAAAATGTTGTCGACTAAGCTATTAAGAGTTAGCTAATTAGCGTTATCTCACTGTAAACAGCCGGTTATTGTTTTTTTTTTTTTTCAGTGTTTAAGGCTTTAGGAGAACCTCTGAGATTGGGCCATAATCTCATAGGACCCCAGGTGAGGGCCGTGGTCTACCACACCAGACAGGACCCCAGGTGCAGGCCGGGGTCTACCACACCAGACAGGAGCCCAGGTGCAGGCCAGGGTCTACCACACCAGACAGGAGCCCAGGTGAGGGCCATGGTCTACCACACCAGATAGGAGCCCAGGTGCAGGCCAGGGTCTACCACACCAGACAGGAGCCCAGGTGAGGGCCATGGTCTACCACACCAGATAGGACCCCAGGTGCAGGCCGGGGTCTACCACACCAGACAGGTGCAGGTTGGGCTGGAAGTCCCGAGGTCAAGATGGAAGACACCTCCAAAGGTGGTTGATAATGACCAAGCTAAGATCCTGTGGGACTTCCAGATCCAAACTGATAAACTGGTGATGGCTAACCAACCAGACATTGTGGTGGTGGACAAACAACACAAGATAGCAATAGAGATAGATGTAGCTACCTCAAGGACAGCACCGTTAAGAAGAAGGAACACGAGAAGCTTGAAAATACCACGGGCTGAAAGGGGAGCTAGAAAAGATGTGTAGAATAAAGGCATCACCAGTGGTAATCCGAGCACTTGGGCCTGTAACCCCCAAACTCCAGCAGATTTCAGGAATGACATCCCAGATCTCAGTCCAGAAGAGCACAATCCTCGGCACTCCTTTGTTAAATTATACATTCTATTTCTGGGGTTCCATTGTAGGATAAAGGATAACAGATAAAGTATGAAGGATATCTTCCGTGTGTGTGTAGATGCGGCATTCATATGCAGAAATCTGTTTATTGAATGCATATCCCACCTGTATTCTCACTCAGCAGCTTTACTGGAATAGAAGTTTTTATCCAAAATCCTCATGTAAATGACCCCAGCCCTGTCTACATAAAATATGTAAATGCATTAAAGAATAGACGTTGAAAAATAATTTTGTATGCAATATCATAAAACAGTCATCAGGGTCCAAAATCTGGATGACAGAAAAGTGAGAAATGATGACCTTCAAGTTCAGCCTCTGTGTGGTTGCCAGGCTCCAGGGGTTTGGTTGTGTTGAAAGAAACGTCTCCCCTTCTCCCTCAGCTGCTCTCAATGTCGTCCTGATTCACTGCAGCAGAAACAACAATGTGGGGCACCTGAAAAATGAAGGAGCTGCAGGATCCGAAAGCAGCCGCTTCCTCAGAAGTGGGTGGTGCGATGGCTACCTGCGTATATGTTGATGCCATTATTGTACATCTTTTTCAAATAATATCTGGCAATCCGTACCTATTTTCCTGCAACAGAGCACTTTTTCCAATGATATTACTTCCATATAAAATATTCCACAGTGATCTGAAAGCCAGATCAATCAATCTGCCCATCCACCTTCATTCCTACCTTCTTCCAACCTACCTGTCTCTCTACTGTATATATCTCCTCCACTTCCTCTCCAGCCTCTCCCATTCTGCCCTGTTGTCTTTGGCCTCACACCGAGGGACTGGAAGTGTCACCTCATCACAGCAGAGTTCTGTTTCCCTTGGAGGCTGCAGTAGGATGTCTGTTAATCTGATCTGAAATCCTCAACCTGGATTTGGCAGCTTCCTACAAACACTGTTGGCTCTCAAACGGCTCTATGAAGTCCTTCTTACAGTGTTGTCTATCTGAGAGAAAGACTGTCTGTAATAACTCTACAATCAGCCTCAGCAGTGGGTGGCACCGTGCCAGCTTTTAACCTTCCCTTACTTTGGCTGAGTTTGACTGTGGATGCAAATAAGGTATTGTGAAATAGACGTTTCTCAAATTCCACTCAGCTCCCACAGCGATGTATTTGCATTTCCCGGCAGTCTGATAAAATACACTTGAATGGGCAATTTGTCAGTCATATACATGTTATTTCTGCAGAGGAAGTCTATCTGCATGACAGTAACTGGTTAGATTCAGGTGAACGGAATAATAAACAGGCAGCAAGTTTACGCTCCTCTGTCAAAACCACAACGTGAATGTTTGAGCCTTTTGCTGGCAGCATTTTATTGTTTTATATGTAAGATCGTTGCACCAGGAGATGAGTATAGTGATTTAAAATGAGGTGACCTAAGCTGGCTGATAATTAAAGAGCGACGTAGGGAAGTGATGTACTTACACAAAGTTTATTATTTTGTGTTTCTAGGTGAGCGCTTTTGTAAGTATGTTCAACCACTTGTTGCGGTTTGAATTCAGCCCAAGAGCGAAAGTTCAGTCATATAGTGGTTTGGGAGAGTGTCAGGGTTAAGGTTTAAAGAAGTCAGTGGAATGTCCTCATAAATGTGTGTGTATCTGTGTGTGTGTGTGTGTGTGTGTGTATGAAAGAGAGAGAGAGTAATGCGATGAGTTTGTGTGCAGGACGTGGTATGGCAAGATTAGGACGACATTCTTGAGATCCAACGTGTCTCTTCTCTTTTGCTCACCTTCTGTCAAAAACATCAGGTGGGTCTCTGGAGAGATGAGCAAACTTTCTTGGAGGAACAGAGAGCGAGGTAGAGAAAGAGGAGCAGAGAGCGAGAGAGATGAGCAAACTCTTACCAGAATAAATAATGACCGTTTCTGTATAACAGCTAATTTTAGACCGAAAGCAACGGGCAGCTTACAAAGCCACAGTAAATGGAATTGACTCAGCAGACACGCTTTTGTCATAACAGTGCTCACCGAAAGGAACGCATTAATAAAAACACATCAACAGAGACAAATGCAAATTCCCTAAGAAGTGTTTTTGAACAATCGGAGTCACAATCTGCTCCTCACCACGACATTTCAAAACAGTGATTGCATGTCACGACTCAAATCATTGATAGATGTTTCAATAAAGGGACTCCTATGTAATAACTATGACTAAGTTATTCAATTATGCTACATGGCAGTCAAACAGGCCAATGTGTTCCTTTGAGAGGCTTGCAAACTACAGACTTTCATCCTAAAACTGTATATAAAATAATTGTTGTTGAATTGATAAGATCAATAAGTCATTTGTCTCTTTAGGCCATCATAAATCCAGTTGCGATATTCCTTAAAAATAAAATTTTCCACCGAAGAAGCTGTTTCCACAGAATAAGTAGATCAGGCCGTGTGTTTTTATCCATATGGATTCCCTTTTATTCTTAAAATATGTCATGCTGTGTGTTAAAGGAAATTGTATGAGTGTATTTTTCCACAGAGAAGCCACCACAGGAAGAACAGTTTTTAAAGATATATCCTAAACTTTATACTACCCAACTTCTTCTGGGGAATACTTGTTTGATTCCTAGGAATTATCTTAAGTTTAAAACAGGAAAAGATATATAGAAACTTTTAAACAATATTGTAAAAACAAATCACATGTTGCAGACCAAACGAGCTTTGACTTTATTTGACAGCATTATGGATTTGAGGCTGGTTCCCGTTTGAAATACAGGATTGGTAACTCTAACCTCTACACTACGGCTGCATGCTATTAATAACATGGCAAATACAGACACACAATAAACTATGAATTACTATGATGTTTAAACAGCTGCTAAGCTTTTCCTCCACGATACCCAACGAGATGTACAACGTCTGTCCTCTCGTCTCTCCTTCACTCCTCTCCTAATTCTCTCCTGTACGTTTGCCTCTTCTTTCATTATCAGGATGAACCATGAACCATATTAACACCTTGATTTACTCATCTTCTCCTCCTCTCTCTTCTCCTCTCGCCTTCACGCATCAACACCCAGTCCTGCATGTGACTTCACTCCTCATCTTCCCCCTCTCTCTCTCGTCATTATCACATCTGCCACTTAGTAAATCAGGGACTGTAAAGTGTATAAAACACATCATCCAGAAGTTGGCCACCCAAGAAACGCATCCATATACTTTCCCTTTGTTTTCCAATTCAGTTTTTCCTTGCTGTCCTTTTCATTTAATTCTGCCTATTTATTGTTGCTGCCCCACTTTCTCCCTGCATGCTTGTCTCACAGTTCGTCTCTCAGTCTCTCTCAACACTGGTGTCTCTTTATCTCTCTCTCTCTCTCTCTCTCTCTCTCTTGCTAAGTATGCTTATGTCATGTGTTTGTATTGGGCTGCTCTGCACTATTTGACATGTATATGGACCAAGAGCCTGTGGTAGTGTTTACCCAGACAACTCCCTTAATTGGCTGTGTAAATATCTGTATACAATAATTCATAATTCCTGAGGAAAAGGGGATTAATGAACACAGCTGGACGTCCGGCTCTCTGCATTTGAAGCTAATGTTTTTTTTAAGAAAACCAATTTCACTATAAGTTGAAACCTGCCTTGTGTTACCTCACATGAGATTGGAGAAGAGATGCACATGAGCAGGAAAGGGTGATACATTCACACCCCTTCCCCACTGCAGCTGCTGCAGCTGATCAACAAAGACACTGATTTTCATGGGCAAACACAGCGGCGTATCATATTTGCCATGGTGGCCTCCTCTCCGACACACCCTTCCCTCTCGCTTTGAACACGCCGATAAATCTGCTTTGGTATGATGAAGGTTGACAAGGTTGAGTCAGAATCAGGCCTTGACCACTGAAACACCAACGATAACAAATAATTACAACAAATTGAACAAATTCACAAATTTGCAATCAGTACAGCACACAACATCCTCTTATCGGACAAGGAAAACCTCCCAGAGAAAAAACACTTTTTATAGGGAAGAAAAGAGGAAGGAAGCTCAGGGAGAGTAAGTGAGCAGGGATCCCTCTCCCAGCATCGACAGAAGTGTCATGTGTACAGAATAAACAAAATTATTAGAATATAGTCAATCCATATGAGAGAAATGACACATGTAATCAGAGCAGTAGAGTAGTAAGAGTAATGGCAGAAATAATAGTAGAAAATGATTACTCCTAAAAATAACAGCAGAAAAATTTATATTAGAATGACAGTAATATTAAAGCAGAAATAGCATAATAATGATAGAAATGTGA
Organism: Chelidonichthys spinosus; assembly: GCA_029853015.1. NCBI lineage: Eukaryota > Metazoa > Chordata > Actinopteri > Perciformes > Triglidae > Chelidonichthys > Chelidonichthys spinosus. Next base: position 14,663,774 of record CM056834.1, on the reverse strand, counting down.
CTAACAGTAATAATAGCAGCAGTGGGAGTCGAGCAGGGCCAAGGCAGCAGCCACAACCACGGTCCAGCTGCACCTGCGAGACGAGAACGCACAAAAACTCAAGAAAGAAATATGGCTCTGTGGTTGAGGAGACAGTAATTAGTGGGCCTCCGCATTTATCATCATGTATTCAGGAAAAACATATCTCTAAATATCTAATTTTATATATGTTGTGTGAATGCTGATTCAGCAGTAGAACTATTGTTCTTCTAAAATTATATTCATATTCTTGCATGTTTTATTTTCCTTACTTTTGTTCAACTAACAATCAAGAAAACTTATGTTTAATTCACTGTATATGGATATGTCAAATAATTCATTCTGAATGTATAATATAGAAACTCTGTCTCTTTTCTCTCCTCTCTCCATTTCCACATCCAAGAGGATTGTCCAGAGGACAGTGGAGTAACTGTTTGCAAGCTGAGCTCAAACCCACGCCGTTGCCAGCACGACCTCGGCCCGCTGAGCCACAGATCACCTTGTTAGTCTTGATTTCAGATTCTGACCCAAACCTGGAAGTTCCATCTGTGTGATTCACTCCAAGGTCGACTGAAGGATCAGATTCCCTCCTGGCTTCCTGATGTGTGTGTTCAGGTATATTTTTTAGTGCTTGTTCATGCATAGCATACATACTACATGTGTCTGCATGCGTGCACATGGCTTTGTCTTTGTACACGTGTGTGTGTGTGTGTGTGGTGTGTGTGTGTGTGTGTGTGTGTGTGTGTGTGCTGAACGAGGGCCAGGTATGGGTTGAGCGGAAGGATTGATGGTCCTGGAGGGACTCAGCAGCTGGAACAGAGAACACCAGACAGACGGACGGACGGATGGTGGAGAGAAACGGGAATAAATCAGACAAGAGAGGAGAAGAGGAAGGTGGCTGGACGTGTGGAGGACGGAGAGAACGAGGGAGACAGCAGAGGATATGAGAGGAAAGGAGAGAGGAGGAGGAGGAGGAGGAGGAGGAGGAAGAGGAGGGGGATGATTGAAAAAAGAGATTTGTCCAGACAAACAAACTGCAAATTCTTCAGAAATGATGTGATGCAAGATTTCAATAATAGCCGAGTAGGCTGCAATATGTGCCGTCATTCAGAAATGCCAGGAGACCATAGGAAATATCATATAATACTAATGTATCTGACCACAACCATTCTTGACTGTGTGCAGACACAGACAGACATACACACACCTCATATGCCTCTTTCCCTCTTTCTTTCTTCGACTCTCCACTTCTCTTTTCCTCTCTCTACCGCATCCCTCACTTTCTCTCTCCCTGCCTTCTTGCTGCCACACACACACACACACACACACACACACAGCCACACACATACACACACACACATACAGCCACACACACACACATACACAGCTACACACATGCACGCACTCACACACAGCCACACACACGCACACACACATACAGCCACACACACACACACACACACACACACACACACACACAGCTCAACACATGCACGCACTCACACACAGCCACACACACACACAGCACCCCCCCCCCCCCCACACACACACACACTCACGCTATATGCCTCTCTCTCTGACCACATCCCCTCCTCTCTCCTCTCCTCCCAACCTCAGGTCGTGTGGTAATGAGTGTGTGATGGAGCCTCGTGGCTACCAGACTGGCAGAGGTATTTTTAGCACTTCTGGTGGTTTCCATCACTAAATATGCTCCAACGTCATATTTCAAGACTGAAACCGACCTCAAAGGGAGAAATGGATAGTTTGTTGCAGTTAGTTTAAGCTATTAGACATCGTTGTTAAATCTAGCGATTTGTGGATTGACGGCTAGCACCGTAATTGGTGATAACTGAAAAAACAAAAATATGGCCTTGGATTAAAAAAAAGTAAAGACCTTCGTGTGGGGAGAAGTAGAAAGTAAAAGTTACATTACCTCGGTGCTACAGTTACGTACCTTAAGGGGAAATAATGAGTGGAAATAATCTTCACATGCAATCAGTCAAAGCAAAGAATTTTCCTTAATGTGGCAACCAATTTTTATTTTAAACAGATGTAACGCATTGCAGCAGCTGCTGTAATTCAATTTAACTTGGCATAAGCATTTTACCTGTTTGTCCAGCCATAACATGACACTATACTGTATGTCTTTTCACCTAGAAAGGTGGCAACCAATTACCTAATGTTTGATACAACAAGGAGAGACACTTTTAGACGTGAAAAGAACTAATAAAAAAAGCATAATAGAGAGCAGCTTGGTAGGTTTGGCATTTGTCCCATTACTCAGAACCACAGTCATATGGGAGCAACACTAGTAGCATAATTTCCCTGTATGACGTTGGTGTTATGGAGGAGGGTTTCTTGAAAAAAAAGACAAAAACATGAGGGAATTATATAAAAAAGAATAACAGTTATCACTGGTAGGCCTATTGTGTTGCATCGATTGAAAGCCACAAGGCACAAGAGCCACAAGCGTGCCACAAAATACTGACCCCACTAAGCGGCTCACCCAGTTTCCCTGAAACGATGGCTGACCTGACTGTATAGCCTGAGCATGCTCTCGTCTGCTGTTTTTGTTGTAAAATAAATGCTGCCTCAACCATATTTTTTGCTGATAAAGAAGGCTGTCATGCATTGCTCACTTTGTTTCCATAACGACCAGTCAGCTGCAGGGCCCACTAAACAGTATATTTAACTCTTCAACACTTAACAGAAACTCCCCTATTGCAGCCAATTTGTTCCCATAAGGATCCCTCCACAATCTTTCCTTCTCTACTTTTTCCATTTTCAGCTGCTTGTTGTCGCCTTAAAACTGTTGGTAGCCTTTTACTGTGAAACCTCAGTGATAAGTCCCTCCATAAAAAAACAACAGTGAAACTATGGAATTTTGTATTTTTATAAGTTCTTATTTTGAGCATGATTTATAGTTATAGTCAAAGTTGTGAAGGCTAATTGGTAGAGACCATGATATTCAAGAAAAAACGCTTATAGGTCTGATGCACAATGATATTAAAGGAACAGTTTGACTTTTTCTGTAATAGGCTACTTGTATTCACTTTCTTATACACGGTTAGATGACAGAATTTGTACCATACCAAACACAAAAATGTGTAAGTCAAACGAAAAATGCAGAAATGTGCTACACTCAGTGCAAGTGACAGTATAAAAACTGAGAAAGACAAACAAACACAGAAGACCGGTGTTGTTGTCCCAAAGTGTTCTTCAGTTATTTATAAGTTAATTTTGTGATGTTTGTGATGTGTTTTTCATACGTCCCTCATGTTGTGTATGTTTTACAGTTAATGTGCTTATTTTAAGCCTGACCGTGTTTTTCTAAAACAGAACTAGTGTTTCAGGGTAATGAAGTACAGTCCAAAAAGCCTAAAATGTGATATCATGATATGCTGAATGTCCATTAAATGTGGTGCTATGATATCAAGTTGCTCAAATTTAAGTGTGGTATTGATCTCCTCCTTTAAAAGCAAAGAAAAACATTTCCCAAAACGTTGAACTATCCCTCTAAAGTTATCTATTTATCTATTAGTAGATTACCAAACCATAAGTCATTTAAAAACCAAAGGCTTTCCATTTTCTGACTGTTTCTATGTAGTAAAACTGTCAACAAGTGAATAGAACACCAGCAGCGTTTCTGTTGACTCAATCTGCCCGCTCTACGCTCCAACATTTATTGTTTTACAGACCAGAAAAACATAATAATGAGGATTACTTGCATGAGAGTCAGTCAAAGCTTTTTGAACAATACATAAAATGTCAAATGACCTACATTTTGAATTCCTTTAAGAAAGAAAGTCAAGCAATAGAGAAGACATATAAAGCCAAGAATCTACTCCCTCATGTGCTGTAAGCTTTTCTGTGGCCTGATTAAATGTCGGCTTATCTCAAAATATATTTTTTTTAAGTGACTCTACTTCAGAGCAAACATTTAGGATGTTTATCATGGGGAAGAAATAGAACATTCTGCACTGTAAAGTAAAGCTTCAAATTTATGCTGATGTGAGTATTATTATTTATTCTTCTGGCAAAAAAAGAAAGAGTTTGCTGAGTGATTGATGGCTCACAGCGATCTTACTCTTTCTTTCATTTGAAGGCTTCCATGTTTTTTTGCATGAGTGCTCCATCTTCTCCACCTTTATTTCTGTTGGCGGGCCTGTCTCATTCTCCCTGAACATCTTTCCTCTCTCACAAGGAGGTTCATTGTCCATAGAGGAGAAGGTTGGTTTATTGTCCGTACAGAGACAAGTGGCAGAAGCACATTCCATAACTTATTGCAACATGAAATCCCATCACTACACATCTGCCAGGGTGCGTTTGCACTGGTTGACTGCTGGGGTCAAACTCACTTTAAATCTGGACAAGTGTAAACAGAAGCTGCTCTTTTTTAGTTCATTAGATGTTTTCACTGTTTTCACTGATTTCCTAACAGAGTCACATTCTTGTAACAACAACAACATCATGACATTTGCAACCATTCCCACCCACTTCCATGGGACCGAAGACACAATACGCTGACGGAAAGCACTTCTGATCACTTGAGTTTGTGCAGGAGTCTGTAGTTCTTCTGAGTCATAGGCCTTCTGGGAAAAAGAGTTCTGAAAGCTCTAATCCATTCCACTTATACCACAGCTTTATGTTGTGTGTGTGTGTGTGTGTGTGTGTGTGTGTGTGTGTGTGTGTGTGTGTGTGTGTGCAGTGACTACATGACAATGTTTCGTGGCCTAGAAAGGTAATAAAGCCTCGTCAAATAAATTAAATCATATGTCAAGTAAATGCACACAGTATGCTGCCCAAACTCATCCATCCTGCGTGAGGTTGATGTTGATGCACTGCTGAAATATACAGGAGCAACATTATTATGTATTGGAACCATACTATCCAGCACAATGTCAGAGGTACACATCAGAGATACAATGAGCAATGTTTGGTCCAATTTGTAATTTAATATTTTGCAAATACAACAAAAGCTGCTGAAATGGCAAAATAAGTATGACTTTCAAGGGAGTTTTTTTTTTTTTTTTTTTTTTCATCCAAAAGGTATTTTTCATTTCAGCCTTCCTTTGCGGTGTAGTTTATAGTTGTGGTAGGGTTTCATTAATGTGTACATTGGCTGCAAACATCAAGATATTCGGGTTTAAATTGAGGTATTCGTATTATTATTATATGAAAATAATGTTGTGCATTTATTTTGGCAGAGAAACTAAAGACAAGGAGTACTGCACGAGACTGTGCTGTCAGTATAGAATCATAACCCCAATTTAAATCAAGCTGCATCTCCGTAACCAGACTGCCATAACACTAGCCATCTCTAGTATCTTTAATGATTATGATGGGATCAAACACCCTGGACACAGTCCTTCACCCAGGAGTCCACTGTTCATGTCCTTTGTGAAACCAAATATTAACATTAACTTATCTTAAAGTACTTACACATGTTAAATTACATAACATTAAATTACATAATATAAACCTACCTCACATTGCTAGTGTGCCAGCCTAAGTGAAATGTATTTTTATACTTTTTCGCTTAAGAACACTTTGACGTGCAGACATTGGGATAACGAAGTGTCCTTGGGCAATATACTGACCCCCAAGTTAAGCTAATGTAACAAATGTACTTATGACCTCAGATTAAAATAGTCAAAGAGATCTAAGGGTCTGATGTTCTGCCTATTGATGGCTGTTGCTGGGAGCACTTTGGGTTCAGTGACTTGCCAAACGACACTTCCACATGTGGACAGAAGAAGGCCAAGCCTGTGATTAAACAAAATAACCCGTCTTCAACAAGAAATGGTTTAACATGAACACAATGTCAGGCTGAATTACTGAAAAGAGACAAAATTAACAGGTACAAGTGGGTTACTTCATCAGTCTGTAATGTGTGAGCCATCGGTTTGAAACTATGTGGATCAATTCTACTGCCGAAGGAATACCAAGTTTATGCATGAGCCTCTGGGGGTTGTCCTCTCTTTTTTCAGCCAGAGTTGCTCTTGTTTAGGGAAGCCCAATGTGCTCTGACCTCCGCCCTGACCACAAAACCCTGCAGTTACTGCCTGGGTAAACTGCTCGTGGAAGTGGCAACAAATCCGTGGCACCCAAATTCCACAGGGCGTATCCTGCACATCCAGCTCACTGCTGCTAGTTTGGTATAGCTTCTTCCTCACATACAGTATGCGTCATCTACTATATCATCCCAAAGTGAGCTTTGCAAAGTAAACAGACTGCAGAGTAACTGACAAAACCACCAGATCAAATCTTTGGCAACCGCCAACTTTCTCCGGGCAGGATTATAAATTGCTGATTTTCTTGGATTTCCCAATCCTTTGTGTCTTCTATGCTTTGGTGGGCTACACTCGGCCTCTTTGAATGATCAATCAACTGCCATTATTCCAAGCATGAACTGATTTGATGAGTTGTCTGAGTGTATCTTCTTTGGATCAGCTACCCAGCTCTTTATGTTGCTATTAGAACATTTTTTGGAAATGATGTAGGGGATTTGTCTTTAGAAATTATTCTTGGTCTTTAGCTCTTCAATAATATATTTTTCCATGGTAAATGATAGTACTGTGAGACCATTTAAATGCCTCATGATGCCATTTTTATACAGACAGAGGGACATTGAACTTTGTCATATGTGTCTTTTTGCCAGTAACTTCATATTTATCCTGATTTTGACTTTTATTTCCATAAAAATGTTTTACAGCCATAACACTCACAGCTGCAGCCTATTCCCACCAAATTGATATTAAATAACTAACTCTGAAATCAGATACGGTACTAACCTGAACCTGTCTTACCTGTTGGCACACTATCTTGACCAAACAAATCTGTTCACTTTGTGTCCATGACAAATGTATCTCATATAAATGCACACAGGAATCTGGACTGGCTAAAGAGAAAATGGCTGGACGCCAGGTTAACACTCCAATACTGAAGAAAGTAACCTCTCCATAGGGACAAAGACAACTGATCCATAACTAAGCTTCAAGTGTTATTAGTCCTGTAAAATGACCAAGACAGCAGAGTGAGAATCACTCATTCACTCAGAATGTGCAGACTGTCCTGTATGTTAAATTTCCAACCGCAGTCCTTTGACTGATGCCCCTTTTTCCACTTGAGCCACCGCCAGTGTACAATCCTGCTCACATTAAAAAAAAAAAAAAAAACATTGCCCATACTAATTCAGTTCTATACTTAAAAATGAGAGATTCTGATTTGCTACCTAGGCCAAAAGGGGTTTGCACAAATAAACTCTGGTAACTGGGACACCGGCCTCATGCCTTTAAGCTATTCAACATGCTACAGATATTCAGGAGATTTCATTCAGCTTGTTTATATACCTCTTTTGCGGTTTGGGTTCATAAAAAACATTTCAAATTCACAACGTATTGTTAAGTACTTTTATTCAGGGTGATGTGTCTTCAAATTAGGTGAATAATGTACATTTACTCATGCTATGAGGCAATGAAAACAAGAGTTTGGTGCTGCAATGTTTAGAATATACAGAGTAGTTGACACAGCCACGCAAGGCTGGAGGTTTAAAATACAAAATGAATGTAGAATTGTAGCTGGAACTTCTGGAGTGAAACCTGCTGCAGAGAATCAATCATCCAGCAAGGCACTGACCCCAGACACAGAGCCACGGTCGAGGCTGAGCCCAAACCTCAACTGAGCTCAGAATGTAGACGAGGCCTTGACAATTTCATTTCGATCATTTTTCAGTGAGATAGACCTCGGGGCAATTTTGTGCTGTAAGAAAAGATTGGTCTAAAATTGCTGTGTGGAGAGGTGCAAAGCCGAGATTATTCAACACAGGCTCACAGCTGTAAATGCTACTAACTTTCTCATCACTTTCAGATAGTAGAATATTTTGGCTGTAGTGTTTATGCAACCATTTTACTCTGCATTACATATAACTGCCTGCAGCTGTCAGGGATCAACTACAACTGTCACAACAAATGCAAGACTTTAAGTTGACCTAATCAATATTTCCTTCTACTGTCAATTGACCCAATGTGTAAATCTCAAAGGGATCACTCATTAGAACAATAAAAAAAAGTTTCCCTCAGCTCTTTTGAACATTTTAGCATCTCTAAGAAAAACAAAACAATGAGGTTTTAGTTTATAGGGCCACAAATCCATTCTCATCAACCTCGTTTCCAACGGCAGGCAGCTGTTTTTAACTTGAGTCGGCCAGTCACAGACACGAAAGCCACAGTCACATCAAGGATCTGTTTGAAATTGTAGACTAACATATGATACTGAATATGACGTAAAGTTGAGTCGGGAGTTTGTTACAACCACATAATATATGTGGATTTTGTGGACCCAGGAAATGTATACTAGATAGGCAAGCATTTCTGCATAAGACACACGCTCTTCCTACCATCCAACGGCCAAATGTTCTGGCACCAGCAGCAACAGAGCGCGTAGAAACGTGAAAATCCCACTTACAAAAAAATTTGAATGCTAAAATATACTTAAATATATACCTAATAATTATTATAATAATACTGGAAACAATTAAATTGAATGGAAGAGGACATGCTGATTTTCATGTGATTAACAAGTTTAATCCGGTAGCTTGGACCAGTAATGACTGATACAGTCAGGTGATGCATAGAAGATGTAGAGTTTTAGTACGCTTCAGTGTGAACAGTGCCGAAAATGGCACAGTCATTGTTAATCTAGCAGGCAATGTGCAGTACGTACTGATTGAGTATATAGTACGCAGTACAGTATGCAAGTTTGTTAGCAAGTAGCTACTGAACAAAGAGGAGCAATTTATCGGTGGAGACCAAAGCAGAACTAAAAGTCAAGTGAATGCTGGACTTAATTCATATGTGGTGGCTTTTTTTAAGGATTGCAAACATTGAATATTAGGACATCTGATAACTCTCTTTGTTGACATGCAGAACATTTTTATCACTGGCATTCTTACGCCATCAAACAGTAGCTTAGATCTAAGCGAAGAGTTCAGTAGCTGAACTGCTTTTTATCGTCTCCGGGAAGAACATTTTCCTCAGTGAGGCTACAATAAACAGTGAGCTACCTTGACATTGTTGATTCTGCCCTGTCCCCTTTTTTATCGTCTCCAGACCAGAACCAGTCAAAGGATATAGATTTAACAAATCTGTGCGGCCGGGGTTGCATTTGTAGTCAATGAGATTCATGTGGAGCATATTGTTGTTGTTATGAGCGTTGGAGGCCGTCCAGCTGCCTACAGAGCAAGAAATGTACAGGATCATATGGTCAAAAATCACGGCGCTGTTGCTCCGCACAGCTCAAACCAACGTCTCTCTCCCTCTCTCTCTCTCGCTCACACAAGCACACGAGACAAATCTCGCACATAAACAAATGGATGCACACACAAATCACCCCCACTCGCTCATGCACACACAATTAATGCCGACATAAATCAACTGCCCAATTTTTTTTTTGTTGGAGCGTGGAACAACTTTTTCAGAAATTCCACAAAATGATCTGCAGTAATTTATGGTGTGTTTTCCACCGAGGGGAGTGATACCGGGTTCTGGGCTGTAAACGTTGCTCTGCCATGTTTATTTTCATTTCATTTTGTTCTGCCTCTACTAACACTTTACCTTGGTGATTTAAGGAGGCTAAGAGTGGTTTTGGACTACAACCAGCTGACATTGTGTGTGTGTGTGTGTGTGTGTGTGTGTGTGTGTGTGTCTTCATGCGCATGTCCTCTAAAGCAACCGATTCATCTTCGGTTCTACTTTGTTACTGTCTCTTCTATGTTTGTAAGGTGGGACAGAACAGCTTCACTAGCTGTACAGGTGTGCACCTGTCATCTCACCGTTGGCTGTTTGACCTACATTGGATTAGTCAAATGTTCCTGATTTGTTGAATACTATTAAAATATATATTTTCCATATATATTTTCCAGCTGAATTCTATCCTCATGCAGTGTTCTTTCCCCCCTTCACCATTTGTATTATTTACAACTTACAGAGCATCTGATGTGTAGCTTTTATAGACATTAAATTAAAAAGCTTATTTTACTGATGGTCATTGCACATTGCAGCGAGATGTGGGGTATGTGGGGTGTGTGTTCATGGTAATGAAGAACAGAGCATCCAGTACACTGATAGACAACAGCATAGACAATGGTGCTCACTATGGACTTGTTCTCCACTCATTGTTTTGTTTTTCATACAATTTGTTGACAACAACAAAAAGATTATGCGACATATCCTTTAATTTAAAACACAAGGCACAATTATGTTTTAGATCATGATTAATGGCTGAACGGTTGGTTCTCACATCTTGTGGTATACTGTGTGAAGACGACATGGCTGCTGACTGACTTGCAGTCCACTCAGGACTTTTGCCCGGTTCAACAGGTAGGAGAAAGAGTTCATTAATCTCACACACTGTATGCTGCCAGCTGCCACTCAGTCCGTCAGTAATAGTCACTCATCAGTCAGCCACTCCATCCTTCATTCTGTCAGCCACGTTAGCCAGCCTGTCAGCGCCAAACTAGTCCATCAGCTAGCCAGTTAACCAAACAATCGAGGAGAAAAAAAAAAAAGAGGACCAGCCAGTCAGTCAAATCATGCCGGTTAAGACTAGTTTTCCTTTCGGAAATCTGATTAAGCATGAAATAGAAAGCGAGAGAAACAAGAGGCTACATCAACCATGTGTGGAGCGTACACGCACGCAAATGTGTGTGAGTGAAGGGAGGAAGATATGTATCTGTGTGTGTGTGTGTGTGTGTGTGTGTGTGTAGGCAGATCCCGGAGTTATTTTCTGTAATACCCCCAGTTTCATTTCAGGTTTGGTTTGTGTCCAGGTGGTTGGCTTTAATGTAGTCCAGATGGGAGACGCAGAGCGGAGAGTGGCCAGATTTTTTTCCAGAGTTTCGGTCGAACCGGGGCTTTGCTAATAAAAGCAGAGGAGATTTTCACAGTTCCGCAGACAAAACCTCGCATTCTAATTCTCGAGGGGGAACGGAGAGCGAGCGAGACCGCAATGTTATACTTTGTTTTTATTAAAGGGGGTGATTGACAGCTTGGAGGGAATTTTCCAGCATTAAACCAGGGGTCTTATTGGAGAGGACAGAGCAGAGAGCACAGGGACCTGGCGAAGCAAAGCAACGCTCTGGCAAGCTGCTACTGACTGAAGGCTTGGCTTCTCTTCGTATTCTCTCTTTGTAAACCATCTACTTCTTTCTCTCTAGTCTATCTATAACTGAGGAAAAGATGGCTGCAGTCTGTACCTGCTCCTCCTCTTGGCCCCACCCTCCCCCCTCCTCTCCATGACTAGTTCACTCATCACGTCTTCTGTTTTCTTGCTTTAGTTATTCCACTTCATCCTGTTTTCACCTTTTCATTTTTTTTTGTCTTGTGCCTAATAAGTGTGTCTCGGGTGCTCGAAGTGTGGGGAGGGCAGCACATGTTCCTTGTTGGATCTGTACACGCCTGCAAAGAGTCTAATAGTTCCTACTGATTCACAGAGTTCCTGTAAAGGGATGAAACACTTGCAGCGACCGTGTGTGCGTGTGCCTTCATTCATGCACCATCGGCACCTCAGGGTGTGTCTAAACCTCCATCTATCTCCATATCCATCCATCACCAGCCCCAGATCAAGTAGAAAAGTCTGTGTAGGTCACCCGGTGTTTCTCAAAGTTGACAACTTAATATAGGAATGGAGGAAGAGCTCAACATCACCTGCAGTTACCAGATATGCTGTTTTCTTTTGGTTGATAATATTTCATGCGTCTCCATTGATTGTCAGCTGGTGGTCACTGAGCCTGTACTTGGTTATGGTCTGGCTCCGGTTCCTATGCCTGACAGCACATAGCCGTTATGTCAAACGTAAATCTCTTTAGCACTGTATACTATTCCAAAGGTAACGTAAAGTGTGAAATATTTTTTTCTCAAAATAGTTTTGCTGTAAAGAATAAAGCACCAAAACTATTTAGTTGAGTGAAAATAGTTCTTCAAGGTTTGAGTGGGCAAATGCAGTTAATACATTTTTTTTGTAACTAAGTTATTCCGATTAATCCTGGCTCTGGTTTGGTTTAGGATCAGAACTGATGCCCTTTGGTTTCCCTTTGAAATCCTGCTCATATGAGACCCCTTTCCAGATTGCACATGTGAAATTATGGCAACGGCACAGCAGCCAGTGTCAACATCAATGACCTGAGAATTAAAGTTTATGCAATCAATCATTGGCCCATAATATAATGAGTGCTTATTTTTCTTCCATTTCCTGTTTCTTCAGCGTTTTCCTGCCAATTTCCTTATGCTACCATTGTCCCCTTTCTTTCCCTTTCTCTTACAATCCATGAACACAATCCGTAATGGCCATTTTTCACAATTTTATTACATTTCTTTTAGACAAGAGACAATATTCAACCGTAATCAATAATGAAAAAAACATTTGTGGCATCATTAGAGCGCTTAATTAATTATTTATAAAGACACAAGTCCTGTACTTTGAACCTTTGTAGGTTTGGTCTCTTGGCCGTATTCCCTTTGCTCACATGGGTACGTTTTCCAGACAGACATTATAACTGAGTCTAGGCATTCACTGTTAGCTAGCAGTGAGAATAAACCAGGAGGAATAACAATGGAGGAGCACAATGGGGAAACAATCACTGGCTCTTGAAAGAAAATCAGCTTTCAATACCTGGCCAGATCACCCTCAACTACAAGCTAGCGTGCACGGAAAGTTGTCTGGCAAGGGGATCTGAAGACAAACAAACTGGCCATTTTAAATTCAGGATGTGTTCAGGAGGTGCTGAATCTATTTGATGACTACTACTACTGATGATCTTACAGGAATAAACATATTCATGGATACACATTTAAAAAAACATCTTATAAAAACACACACGGTCACATACAATATAGGGGCTTCCATGGTGGTATCCTCTTGAGCAGGAAATGTCTTTTTAACAACCAATTAAAGGTGAGCCAGGCTGCTAGCTTACAAGAGGAATGTTTACACAGAGGAGCTCTGTGAAGGAGAGAAAGGGGGAGAAAGATTCATCGTGGGGGAGAGAAGGGGGAGACACAAAAGAGAGCGGAGGTAGGAAGAAAGCTGGAGAGCTGAACGAGGGAGAGTCCAGGATTTGGCACGTTCACAGGTGTGCACAACAGGGGGTTAGAGGAGGAAGGAGTTTGTGTACATGTGCCTATGTGTGTGTGTGTGTGTGTGTGGAGCTGCCAAACTGGCCACCTGTCTTTCCCTCGTTGTAGTTTTAGTGTTTCCTTTCATCCGGCCCTCAGCAGCACAACTCCCACTTGGAGCATTTAGCCTCCTGCCGTGTGTGTGTGTGTGTGTGTGTGTGTGCGTGTGTGTGTGTTTGCGTAACTCAGTTCCCAGTTGGGTTAGAAAGACTAATGTTCTTAAAGGTGCATTTCACTATTTTCTCCACGTTTATATATCTTTGTTCTTTATGTTTTATTGAGACAGTTCGAGTGGAGGCAGGAAGTTGGCCAACAGGCCTACGGAGCAGGAGAGGACACCAGAGGAAACTTCTGCTCCAATGTCAACAGGAGGTCATGCTTCAGGAAAAGCACTGCTACCTATCCATCTTTAATTAATAGACCTTATTCAGCTGGGTACCATCTGAGCACAAAAACATGGATGGGTTGGGAAAAAAACAGGAAGTGCTCCTGTCTCCTCCACTGATTCTCATGTTATGACAGTTGAAAAATGGAGACATTACTTACTGAGTCCAAGAGCATGTCTTATTTATTTAATTCTTTTAATTGCAAAAACTGTGGTGGTTGCTAAAAACATTAAGTTTCCTACTCACCAGTCACTGCACTGGGGGAAGAGGTTCTAAAGCAAGTATCCTATGAAACCAAGCAGCCTGTGATTACAGAGTAGCCCATTTAAGCTGTCCTAATCTATATTTTTACATGTAAACAAAGGCTCGAACATCTTGTTACAAATAAGAAGTTAGGTGAGGTCTATTATTTCTTCAAAAAGCTCTGATGAACACAACTTGCCCAACACCAGACAGCAGACTGACATGTTTAGCAACCAGCTGAGGAACCAGGACCAGCTCAGGAGCCAGATATCCCCTTCAGAAGTAGGTAGAGACCAAAACAGAGCTAAAATGACAGTGATGTTGGGTTGACACTTATTAGGAGGCGACAAACATGTCAACTCTCAGGCCTAACTGACCACTAGCCACAACACAATATTGTGACTTCAGTTTCTACTTCTTCATTGATTTATAGACTATTGTTTTTAATATACTATGCTTGATTTACCTTCTTTTAAATCAACTCATTTGTAATTGAAACCTAACCCTAGATGCCTGCCAGGCTCCATATTATCCATTTGCATTGCCAGGACAATTTACGAGGAGGCTCAATGTGCAGAGTGACAGATGGAGTAGAGATGGGAAACAGAGAACATGACCTGCAGTTTCCAATAAAGTTAGAATCCAATTACCTTTGAAGCATTATCATCTCCACAATCCTGCTATGGTTCAGGCACGCCAAAAGGAAGATCAACTGGCAGGATAATTACTGTTATTGTTGAGCTTGCTCGAGATCATAAAGCTGTTACGTGATATCTTCTTCTTTTATAAGCGATTAAAATAGATCACAGTTTTATTTGTCATATTTCGGACATTGCTACTTTCAGCCAGGTTTCCGTAAGGCCTATAGTCAAAATATGCTGACTTCTCTAACACGTCTTCAGGCTACATCCGCCAGTCCCTCTGGCACTGGTACCACCTGACTCAAAAAGCATCTTTTTATTACTTCAGCTATCAGCGCTCCCATGCCAGATTTCCACAGGGGCATCTTCGTTAGAGAGCATTATATTGATAATAAGAGCCAGTCGATCAGCCAACCTCCGGTTCACCTTGGTCCAAAACCGCCCACTTAAGTACACCACAGCAGTCTGCCCTCTCAGCTGATCTGTTTTCATCAATGCAAAATACAGAGATCATTAGACAGCTAAGCTGTATCACAGATCCTTCTGCTTCATACAACTGTGCGCGCATATGAGTGTGTGTGTGTGACAGAGAGAGACTGCACATGCATGCATACGTCCATTTATTTGTGCATATGTAAGTTCATCGGCTGTATGAGTGTGTAAATGGTCATCTGCGTGTGTGTAGGCGTAGGGGGAACCTGATCTGGTCTGTGTGGGAGGAACCAGTTCCTTTCCCCCCTTTCTGCTAGCTCAGACAGACGGCCTGCTAGAGAGATCAGACTCTCAGACTAACTGGACCAGAAGTCATTAGGACACACTAGACACACAGCGCTTTTTTCAAAGCTATTGCTTCCTTTTAAAAAAACGCTCCGCTGTAAGATTATCTGCGTCTCATCGGCTTTTAAACAAGACACACTGCGCTTTTTAAACTTTTGTCTCAGGAACCAGCAAGCAGCAGGGACCACTTACATTGAAACCGTGCCCTGAGATTTAGTCTTTTGTTTCCCTGTGTTACGTGTGGGGAGGAAAAACCTGCTACGGCACTTGAATTTAAAGGGCGCTTTAAGCATAATATGCTAGAACTGCACTTTGTCTTTGGTATAAGCGATTCTCCAGGAAGGATTTTGCAACAATCTACAGTTCGCTGTTTGGCTGCCATTCTACTTTTTCTTCCTCGACTTCAAAAAGCACGCCATCAACGGTGAACCTATATTCTTCAGTCTTTCAATAGTCCCAAACTCAAATCTACACCTCTTCCCCCTTCGTCACCTCTGCGAGTTAGTTCATTAAAGTGAGTCTTTTACATGACATCACTCTGAGGTAGAAGACACACACATCAACTCTAAAAAAAACGACTGCAAGTGTTGGATGCTGTTTATAGATCTGTGGGTGTTTGTGAAATTACACACGCAATAAATCAGCTTTGTTTATCGGGGCAGCTTCCACTAAAAACTGTGTTTTGGCAGTGCGATCAAGTGACGTTTGAATTTTTGTTGGTTGTTTTTCTTCACCGGGCACTTGTCACATTGTAGGAAAAAGCTCCATAATTGGCAGCTCGGTTGCAGAAACAGCTTGTTAGCATTGTTAAAAAATAATTTGGAAACACCAAACCGGTGCAGTACAGGGGTTAGCCTCCATTAAAAGAATGGCTCATTTACATTTCACTTAATGGTGGAAAATAGCTGTAGAAATACTGCTGTTAAAGGGTTTTAAATGATGAACTAGGACACCATAGACTGGGTATAGACTTATAATGGATTCTACGGCGTAGAAACACTTCGTCTGCTATTTTGCGTCTTCAGACACGTGATCACTACAACAGAGCACACTGATCTCACAGAAGCTAATATCACAGCTTGTGTTCTGGGAGAAGTGTATTGCAGGCGGACGGAGAGAGAAGCTATTACGAAAATTGTGACAATCTTTTTCTAAAAAGGGCAGCATTCCACATTGCTAATGTGCTGATCATTTTCCATAAAGGCAGCGGGACAGATTTGGAGAAAAACACAGTGCAGAGATGCTGCAAGAGTGCGACAGAGGGAATGAGGGATGGAAAGATCGGCAAAGGTATAGTGAGAAAAAACGAAGACGACAAGCAAAGGGAAGGAAGATAGAAAGGAAGAAAAACGAGGAAAGGAGAGGGTGAGTGGTGTGTGGCGAAACACGCTGGAAAGCCATCACCAACCAGACTCTGGCCAGTGGCACTCCAGGGAAAAGAGAGGAAGAGCAGAGGAGGAGAGGAGAGAAGACAGAAAGAGCATGTGGAAAGGTAAAGAAGAGGACAGCGAGGGGACACGGGCAGATGTCCAAACAGCCGTACCTGCAGATTCAATTCTGCTCCCTCTTTTTCCCCCCCTTCCTCTCTCTCTTCTGCTCGCCTTTCCTCTGCTCCTCAAACCCCTCTTGTCCGACTCATCTTCAAACCCTGTCTTTCTCTGTCCGCTCTGATCTCGGTGCTCCAGAAGGGAAGAAAGTAGGCGAGAAAGAGGGAGTGTGTGAGAGAGAGGAAAAACAGAGAGACACACAAGTAAAACTAGGAGTTAGGCTGAGTTGTGCTCCAAGTGTAGTGATGGTGAAACTTCTTCTTATGCTCTCTGTGCTGCTTCTTTTGTGAAGGAATTTATTTGAAACAAATTATTTCTCCCCTGGCTTCTTGAATGAGCAGTATGATAAATAAATTAAAAAAAACACCATTTGGATAGTTTTACAGAGGAAACTTTTATGTTTATTGGTTGGAAATGAGCAGGATTTGAGAGGACAATAGGCTCAAAAAACCCCATCAACATATAAATGAAATGTACTCCTAGATATACAAACAATGTATTGGTCATCTTTTGTTATTTCCAGCATTAGGACATTATCAGAGATGATTAGAAACAACTAAAATCACAAAAGTTCCAGCATGTTTTTTTTTTTTTTTTTTTTGGTGACGCCACAAACTGTCAATAGCCAATGTTTTGCACCTTTTATACATAATTTGTCATGAATGTCAACGCCGGTTAAATAACAGAGTTTCATTATATAATGTTATGTCACATAAATATACATTTATATTTCAGTTTACACATTAATAACACACAGAATCTAAGTAAAATGCATATTCATCAAAAGCTGTGTGTTTTTCAATCATGTGCCACAAGTTTCTTTGGCTCTGAATAAAGAGTCATGGAGTCTTTGAACAATACAGTAAAAAGTCCCTTAAATGTGGTTGAAAGGTTCATCATGGTCTCGATAAGCATGTGAAAGCCCTTTAAAAGTACTGTAAGACTTTTCAGACGTGTTTCAAACATATTTGAAAACACCCTAAGAAGTAAAATGTTCTTGTAAAGTGATATAAAAAGTAAGAAGAGAAAAAAAAGAGAGAAATGCTTGATTAAGTTCCTTGAAAAATCCTGGAAGTGCTCAAGAAGTCCTTCAAAAGTCTTCGAGATGTATCAAAAGTCTGATATGTCTTCAAGTTGCAGTAAAATCACTGCATTTCATCTGTGTGGTTTGTGACCTCGTTAACTTCTGATAGCCGTCTTCCTGTCTCTGTCTTTGTTCTGCAAGAGAGAGAAAAATCACACATCATCGGGGGTTCAACACCAAAATCAATCTAAAAGGGATCGTCATTTCAGCTTTGCACAAAGATCAGAAACAGGAGGAAACAGCTAGCGACATGTTTGAGTCTTTGCACCATTTATCTGGGTATGGGACAATTACCCCACCTTTCTCCAATGCTTAAATATGCTCAACATTAACGTCCACCCTTCTTTATAGCGCCATGAAATGGCAACCCAGAAAAGTGCACACATTGTGTGGAAACATACTGTACTGCAATCACTGGCACAGCACATTTATATGGCGTAGTACTGCATGAACTTTACCAGGGTGGATAAAGTAAATTAACCTCGACTGCAAACACAACGTGTGCAGTAGCGTACACGCTTTACATTAGTTGCGGTAGCTGCTTTCATTACAGTCTGAAGAGTGACATCATGAGCTGATGCGTTACAGCCCTGCGTGATGATGTGCTTCTCATTTATCTGTGGTATCAGAACGGAGAGGCCTTGATTTCCTGGCTGGAGAGGAGACTTTCTCTATCTGGCCAGGAAAATAACATCACATTTTCCCTCCTCACCTAACCTCTGCTCTGCTCACTTCTCAGGCCATCTACCACTGGCTTCTCAAGCTACAGTCGAGGGATTTTATTGAACACCCCGTTGAGTGATACGCAATGCACGTCATCTTACTAATTACTTTTCAGGTCTGATCTTTGATTAACTCATAGCTGGAAAATTATGTTCGGTTGTTATAACCCCCACTATCGTGGCCAAAAAATGTAAAAGAAAAAAATTCCTCTCTTCAATCTTATTGCAAGTGAAAAATGTATTTCATATGGTGATGAAAGTGCTGGGTGAAAATTTTTCACTGGAGCTCGGCTCAAATTCTCTGCACCCCTGTCCTCTCCTGACTTTTCTTTCCCCTTCTCATATCGTCTCACCTAACGCTCCCGGCCGCCGCCCCCTCGCCTTCCTCTCATCAGCCGAACACCTGTTCCACATTTCCTCTCAGACCGTGCACAAGGTGTAGGTGTTTGGAAAAAAAAGAAATCCGTTTGACTGACATCAACAAAGGTGGGTAGGTGTTTGGAAGGGGATCAGGCAGTAATGAGAGAGTGAGATCATCGGATTTGGACAGGAATCGGTCCTCCCACTGATTGAGGTGAGCATGAGGAGACACAGGAACTATTACCCTCAATTCTTCCTCCAGCTGGAGCAGAGGATCGGGATGTGAATGCCATCATCTTGATGTGAAGCATTCACATCACTTTATTTGTTAGTTGACTCAATATACCAGACTGAACGTACAATATGTGCTGAAGCATGATTCAGCAGTTTTATAGTTGTATTTAGGTTTTAGTGACAAGAAAAAGGATGTTTCCTGAATTAACATTTAATCGAAACTCGACTGTAAAAAACAGATAAAAATATATAGTACATTTAGGCTGCCTGAGTAATATCTGGAGGTCTAAATAACCCGAGTAGCATCTTATATATTTCTTTTAAATGTCATCTTCCAACACTCGACAAGCAATTGTCTCTATGAGCTGTGAATTTGTTTTCGCGCGCAGCCTGGAAAACGTTTGGCTTCACTGTGGCATTGCTGTTATTGTGCTTTCTGCTAACACAAACTATAAAACCAAACAGCTGGACGAGACAAGTGCGGCCTACTCTCTGGTGTTTGCTGGAAGGCGCTCTGGAAAATTGTAGGCATTTATCAGTGGAAATTAAAGTGCTCGAGGCGGGTAAGTGAAAAGTGGGTACATGAAATAATCTCCCTCAAAAACGGCGCATGACAATGAGGTGATTCACCAAATTACGCCAAATTACTATGGAGTCGGCAGGAATGAGCGCACGGCTCGCTGCGAGTGTTTAGAGATAGTGAGGGGAAGCACAGCTGTAGCTGGCGAAGGCGGTTCAGCTCGAGTGTAGTTGGTTCAGTCAAAACAGGAGGAGGGGGCTTTAAGGCTGGAACGGGTAGTCAAAACAATCTGCTGAAGACTAATAGGGCATGGTCGGATGACATCTCTGCTCTCTTACTCCACCCACACACACACACACACACACGCACACGCACACATAAACACATACATACCACTGACTTCCCAGGGGGGTGATTTGTCCAACACTAATATGATTACCCGATGATGTTTACTTTAGATACGATATGATGATTTTAACACACTGGAACAATATTGTCATTTTATCACGGTGAAAGCAGCGCGTCTTCACTTGAATATGAAGATAGCAAACACTTATCAACTCTACCAATTCAAACCTGAATATTGTTTTTCCGAAACTCAATCCGGGCTGTTCCTTCACCTATAACTGAGGATTTTCCATGCACTCTCTCTCTCTCTTTCCTGCGTTAAGCCGTTCTGTCAAATACAAACATCTAATTTAGTTTCTGGCTGCGTGAAGAGAGGGATGACTGGTTGGAAAAAATAATTTCACTTGGGTAGTTGCCCGACAATCATATAAGGAGATTGGTATTCAACCATGAAATGAAAACTGGTAATATCCCTTTAGTTTATCGACTGAAAATATGTGCACATGCGTCAGTTCCTTTAAGTGTCTAAAAGACGCAGTAATTACCCTCATGACTGATCATTGATTGGAGGAACATAGACATACATTAAAAGACTGCAATAAATAGCACATCAGACTTTTATATTATGCTAACTAACACAAAATAAGCCGCAGTCTGCCATTATGTGGCTTGGATGCATGAGACATGTACTCGGCGCTCACTGTGGTTTGCTAATAAGCATCCTGATGACTTCTGAAAAACACTTGATTTCTCTTAGATTGCCTAATCAGATGTAATTCTCACCAGCCGGCCACACATGCATTTAATTATTGCCACATTTTAATAATCTGTTATAATGGCACCAGAAGAAGCCCCACTCCGTTTTTGCCAGTCTCGGATGATTTCATTCTGCTACATTATGCACCGACCAGCACTTTATCACCAGCGATGTGATGAGCACTCCGCAGCGGGCCAATATGTCATTAGCTTCGGTAGATATTGTTTTAAGAAACTGCGCCGTTTATCCTGCCAATTTCTGCTTTTCTCCGTGTTATAGGTTTATTTAAGATTTGCTCTTTGCCTGGCTCAGATTGCTGTAGTTTTGTTTTAATTTGCTCCGTGAGCAACCCTTCCCCTGGAGACCAAATGACAACAGAATGATAGTTTTGCTAATAGATTTTGTTAGTTATATGACACGACTTCTTCTGTTGGTGTTAAATTAGGGTTTAACTGCTTCCATCTGTGCTGAAAATATACAGATGGTCCATGCATGGCGGCGGCACACAGCCATACACACACACATACACACAATCACACACTCACACACAGGCAGACACCGAACGTGGGCAAGAATATATTTGAAAACTGCCTGCAGTCTATTAGCTACCTTCGATGCACCTCATTAGCATAGCTTGAAATGAGAGGCAAACGGGGGATGCTCTCACTCATGGAGGCACAAAAACATCAACTCCAAGTCAACACCAGCATCATCAGTAAATGAGTAACGCAACGCTTTTCCCCGGCGAAAACAGACTAATAACCAAATGACTGTAAAAACCGCAGTCATTAGCGTGCTCCTGCACGTGTCCTAGTTGTGCATTTAAGCTCTCTTAAAAGGTGCACGGTCCATTTGATCTCTATAAAAAGGAGCAGAGTGTAGTTTCGGCACAGTCAAAAAACAACTGTCCAAACTGGAGGACGAATGGCTAAGGTGATTATCCCGCCGAGTCGCTGGCTATTTATCTGCCTCTCTTTCTCTCCTTCTCCATCTCTCTTTCCACAACTTCCTGCACACCATTAGTTTAGAAAGTGTTGAAAGCACAGTCGTGATCCAGCGCTGCTTAAGTGAGTAATCATATATGAGGTTTTTTTTTTTGAGGGGGTGGTGGTCTAGAAAGAAGCAATGAACTGCCGCCTGGCTGAAAAGACTAAAGAAAAAAAAAACCAAGGTAGAATGAAACGCTTTTGATAAAAGTCTGAGTGCGGTACATGTGTCAGTATTTCTATGGCCGTGCATGTATGCGAGAGTGTACGTGTGTCATATGTGTGGGTGTGAGTCTGTGTGTGTGTATAAGCGACGAGGGCGTTTCACAGAGAGCGGTTTCCAGGCTTCTTTAACATCACCATCAAAGCCCAAAGTCAATGTGTTTCTAATAGCAGCAGCTGAATTAAACACTGGCTGTACAGGCCTCAGCAGAGGATAAATCATTTACAGAACAATTAGCTCATTTGTTGCTCCACTCTGTGCTGCCAATGACTTCCAGACACAGAGAGCCAGCCAGTGTGTGTGTGTGTGTGTGTGTGTGTGTGTGTGTGTGTGTGTGTGTGTGTGTGTGTGCATGTACTGTAAAAAAAAAAAATCTCACTCAATGTAACTCACATCCATCTCAAAGTAACTAACGCATATAGATATATGCAGACCCATATGCATATTCTGACACACACGCACACACACACACACACACACACACACAGATAAGTCAGTTTCCAATTGCATGGTGCAGTTTTAGTGTCACTGTCTCTCCATAGGCCCAGCTTTCCAGCCACCCACAAAAATCATCGCATATAAAAGTTTTACTGCAGCCCAGAGGTAAATTAGAAACCGTTGGTGATATTAAGAGCTGTATCCATCATTTGTAATGCTTGCTGTTTTGCTAAATCTGCACATTTATTTTTAATTTCTAGGAATTCCAAATAAAAACGATTCCTTGAAGTTGGGAGTTGAATCAGGATTGTGCCTTAAAATGCTTGTAAAATCAACTAAATGTAACCATCACAAAGGAACAATGGTCTATTGACAGCGACCGCACTGTAAGTATCATAAAAGATCTTTATTTGACAGATTTTTATTTTGTTTCCAAACATATAAATTATCTTTTATTTCATCAGATGGGCTTCTTTAATTCTTTTAAATATTGAAAAATGATTGGTCAAATACAGTTCAAAGGAAAAAAGTTCAAAAAGCATCATTGCTGTTACCGTTCGTTTACCTTTGCCATTGAATTGAATTGAATTGAATTGAATTTCCAGCCAACAGACAAAAGACAACTAAGTAGACTGATGAACATAGTCTTGGCTTTTGTTTTGTATTAAATAAGTGTTGCATAAACATCTTATAATTCAGCAGCATTACACGGATACACGGGCTGCCTTCACCTGCAGCACTCATGCATATGTATTTAAGTAGCGCTGCAGATAATCAACTGCATTTCGAGGTCATTAAAGGTGACTTCTAGCCGATACACAGGAGGAAATAGCACCACGATTATTGAAAACGCTGAAATCGTGCAGGTTTCCTGCTGTTGGTTGAATCGAGGCACCTGACAGTTGCACTGATCAGCAGAAGCAGAGAGGCCTGCACAAGATATAGGCATCAATCAAGCAGACAGCGGAGGGATTTCAGCAGCCCTTTGCTCACCTCAACCCTCCATCCTCAGCCCTGTACATCTCATTTACAGATGTAGCCATCAGGAGCGTCCCATGTTTTTTACCGTATTTATCAAAGGCATCAGTATGTGACTGTGCTCTCCAGCTTGTCCATGCCAAACTTCTGGTGCTCCCCCCCAGAGCAGTCTCTTTTTTTTTTTTTTAAATCAAAATTTGTCAGGATATATGTGCAGGCCAGAGGAATAACTTGGCTTCCGATCAAAAGATACGGAGTAGAAATGTCCCACAGTGTGTGGCTCTATACCTGACAACGCAGTAGAATGGAAAAATAGATTTGTGCAACAATAATCACTTTTTTTCTGAGCAACAAAGCGATTCAAAGGGTCTCGCTAGAAGCGAAAAAAATGTATTGTCTTTTAAGCTCACTGGGGAAACAATGCGTTTACTGTCAAAAGAAAAGATGTATTTGGTGGGTTTTGAATTGCTCATAAACATGAGGTAAGGATGACGTGTTAACTCATTTATGAGTTAAAAAAAACTTTAAGCTTAATAAACCATTAAATGAATTAGCTGGTAAATGTCTTGTCACAAAGATATGAGTTTTTTAATACTTTTTGATCTCACTGTCACCGTTTTCTGCAATTTATATAAAGAAGAAATCATGTATCCTTCAGCTGTATAAAACACAGTTTCTTTTTGAATTGTGCACACAAAGTGGTCATGCCGTCATATTAGTATTCCACTGAATATGTAACCTGCAACAGTTTAGCCCTCCTCTGCGCAGTAGGCATCACCAAAAAGACTGTTTGTTTTGAAACAGTTATACTGTACACACACATAATAAGAGGAAATGAGCGTATACTTTCTCACTTTCACCCTCTCCCACACTGGAATAAGCATAATTGAAGCATCTGGTCCAAGCAGAGCTGACAGCTGTGATGAACCTCAATGACCATAAAAACATACAAAGAGAGCACTCAGGACACAAGGTCTCATTTTACCTTCACAATCGTTTCCTCTCTGTAATCACCAGCATTGACTCTGCCCTTTAGCCCACTTAAACACACTGTATAGCCACTTTTCCAGGGAAAATTAAATTCTCTCAGGTTCTTCCAATCAGAGTTAACCATTAACAGCCTGGGGTCCTTATGTGATATTCTGTATTTTGAAAACTGACAATTAATATGCTCTATAAAATAAGAATGGTATGTGTGTGTGCATGTCAATAAGCCACACCGCTGACCTGGATGACACATTCCTTCATTATGAAAAAACAGGCAGTTTATTTTGAGTCAATCCCACGAGGGCACCAAATGTGTATTAATCCGCCGCTGAAAACAGTCCCAAACAAGTCGCTCCTTACTCCTGTTTGAGCAGCGTATACTAAAAACTATTGTGACCAGCTGTTTTATAAATTTACTGCGCCATTCAAAAAAAAATTAAACTATATATTTGTCAGCTGAACCCAGCGGGGAGGATTATTTTATGTGATACGGTATATGAAAGTTATAATGAATGCACGGTACATTTTCACTAATTTTGGCTAAACCACAAGTTCAACTTGGCCAGCTTCAAAATCGCCACTCTCCTTATTTGCGATTGGTGAAGACTTGCAGGGAAACTGATCGAGGGATGATCAAGAGATAATGACTTTCACCTGGCTTCACCGAAACAGGACACTCCAGAGAATAGTCACCCGTTACTGAGCTAACGGGAAACTGTGTGTGCCCGAGGTCAAGTAAGATGGACTTAGTCAAAGGGACTATAGTTGAAGGTTCTGACATGATAATGTTTCCAAGTTGTTTTCTACCCAGCATGCATTTACAGGTCAGTCATGCGTCTGCAGCAGTGAGTTGACAGCAGCAGATAGTATTACACAGCTCCTACTGACAGCTCTGACCTCCACCGGGCTGATCGATGAATCCCGGGCTCGGGGAGAGAGGAAAAAGTGAAACCAAATGAGAGGGACGAAGGGAATAAAAACGACTCGGGGAGGAACTAACTGAAGCTAGAGAGAGAGAGAGGGAGAGAGAGGGAAAGAGAGAGAGAGAGGGAGAAACGTATTTGAGGCTAGTTATCTCCCAAACGAGGGTGTCTGGGTTTCAGACGCTGAGGACGTCTAGGCTTTCACTCACCAAGGTTCAGAGGGGAGGCAGGAGGGAGGGGGAGACGCACACTGCTGAGACTCAGGTTATCCCCCAGCTAAAGGGTCTCTGGGTTTAGACACTGAGGAGGGTATTAGCTTTCACACACTGCTGGGGTAACGGGGGAGTCTGCCAGATGTCAGCTCCTTACCCATAAATCCTACTAAATGGGCAGCGGCTAGGTTTAGAGGGAGAACGTTGAGTGGACGTCACCTCTCTATCATCTCCTGCACACACTGGTGGTGTTTGTTAGAAGTCGGCACTGCAGTCGTATACATCGGATTTCAGTCAGCTGATAGGAATCCTTCATTATTTCTCATTAGACTGGCGACTTTCTTATGCCGTGAATGTTCTTGATTATGTCTATTTCCTGTCTTGAATCGATCAAATGTGGGGTTAAACTTCCCACTGGATGAAGTTCTCCTTGTCTGTTTCTCTATTAAAGGTGTGGATTGTGAAATGAGGAATCTGAACAACTGCATGAACGTGTTCCTGTATTGTTATGCTGTCTATTAACAAATGGCCACAGCACTTTTTTTTTGCAGTTTTTTTTGTCTTTGACATCCATATTTAGTGGAACAAATTCATTGCCAGTTTCCAATCTTTATACCTCAGATCAGTTCTGCAGCAGTTATAATTAAAATCTCCTCATATTCAGGCTGACGTCAATACATTCTTGAAATTATACACATGGTTTTAGATGCATTCATGGGTTCCTGGTCATAAATCTCCCTCACAGCATGAACACTCTTGTAAACTTTAAATTCATATTTTTAAAAAAGAAGGAAAAAAAACAAAAAAAAACAATTACAGTTTACCTCTGCTAACTGCGATGTGTAGTGAGTTTCAGAAAGCACATTGAACTTTCAAGCCACCTGCTCGGGTAAATCTAAACCCCTACAGAACAATAATACGCGGTCCTTCACCCCAACGGAGGACTTTAAAAGAGGTTCTGCTTTTAATGCCCCTCAGGGCCAATCAGGTTTATAGGCACAGTCACTGATCTCAGGTCAGCTTTTAACACCAAATTGACCCTAAAGCACTGCAGTTTCCCAAAAGAAGCTTTCCCTTTGGCTTAAACTGAGCACCATCTATGGCACTAAAAAGTCACTAATGTATTAAAGTTATTATTGTAGTATTTATATTAATTAGACAGAGATAAACATACATCGATTTTCTTTCAGATTTCTTAAACCACTGTTTTGTTGGAGATCTTATATTTATGATTAATTTGATTTGGTCTTTTTCTTTTGTTTCTTGTTCAATGATTTAAAATGTTCGTTTGCTCACCATTTTCCTCTGGTTGCTGAGGCAGAAGGTACAGATGTGCTTTGGCTGTGCTGATTGGTCAGATCCTCGGTTGGGGGAGGAGTTCACGTGGAAGAATGGAGGTGAGGGAGCATGGCACGGCTGTCCATCATGAAGCCCCTCACCCAGGAGCAAGACGTTCCCCAGGTGACTGATGTAGCTGCTGGCCAAGCGTAGTGTCTCGATCTTGGACAGCTTCCTGATCATCAAAATCAGAAGGACAGGATGGGATTAATGAAAATACAAAGTATTCTTTAAAAAATGTACAACAATTTGGAAAGATGACGCATTATCACAACATTTTGGCACTACAGTATTTTAAAATAAGGTGCAACATACATAGAAGATGTAGATAGGGATGCTAGATACTGAATATGTGAATGGCCAGACACTAACTCTATGACATATCCATTATTGGAAATATCTATTCATAATTAAATGCAGTGTTGCCTCAATTAGATCATAAGCCTGTACAAAATATAAATGAATGTGATTATAGGTGCTTGTTGTCCAGATCAACATCAGCATCATCACATAGAAAAACGTATGAAGTCCTAAAGGTTTTAGAAACGCCTCAGACAAAATTACATGACTCAGTGTGACCGGTGTTGCTCAGTACCTGTCTGCAGGCTCGGTGGGGATAAGTGTGCGCAGCGCTGTGAATGCTGTGTTGACAGAATTGGTGCGATCTCTCTCCCGCGCGTTGGCTGCGGTCCGCTGGCGACCCTCCCCAAGGGGGGGAGACCCCTGGGGGATGAGCCTCCCCATCATGGCCGCTACATCTACCCCTCCCCCCCCTCCTGCCCCGCACAGCTTCCTCTTCCTGTTCATTTTGATGTGAAAGGCAGATGGCGACGAGGACAGGCGATAGTTGGAGGAGTTGGTATGGTCCTCGGAGCCCGAGCCTTCGCTCCCGTTCTCGTCGTCATCTTCGGAGAGGAGGGCAATGTCGCCGTACAGGAAGCGGCCTGCGGGAGGCGGCGTGCGCAGCATGGCGAATGTCATCTTCACCTTAACGATGCTCTGTCAGGTACTGGTCAATCCACGTGAGAGGGTCAACGATTAACGTTGTCAGGTGTTGCTCGGCAAATTTTTTGTTGACCTTACTGTCTAAAGACTCCGAACCATTCAATCGGTACTTTACCCCCCAACTTCTCTTGTTTGACGAGATCACTTGAGCCAGGTGAGTCCGACGTAGCTCTTATAATGCAGTTTAGCTTGGTTTAAAAGATCAGCAAGTTGATCCTTAAGTCAGTGGCCAAGAGCAACTTGACCTCAGAGCTGCTGTGTTTTTCTCTCTTGGTTTACTTCACATCCCAAAAGGTCAGTCCTTCCTTCTGCTAATCCTTCAGAAGAAAGCCAGATTTTAAATGGCAGTTGAAGTCAAATGGTTGTTGATTTTGTCCCTTTTTTCTTTTCTAAACTTCTTTCTTGGTCCTTTGTTTCTATATTTGTCTGTTTCAATTCCAATAGCAAAAGCTACTCCCAGTCTGTGGCAGCAGTTTTACTGTCTCTTGCTCTCTAGTGGTCTCTCTCTCTCTCTCTCTCTCTCTCTGTCTGTGTCAGCCTCTCTCCACGTCCTTCTCTCTCTGCCTCTTTGCTCCACGTGTGCCTACTGTCTGAGTGTTTCCGTCTGCCCCTGGTCTTATAGCTGGTGGGAGGGCCGGAGGACTCCTCCGCTCCTCCCCCTGAGCGGTGAGGGTCCCTCGGCTGCTGTCTAGAAGGAGGCCACAGAGACCGGAGGCAGGAGGCAAACCATCAGCAGCAGTTTGTTTTGGCTGCACGCTGGTTTGTGTCAGAGGGAAATCCACCCTAAACAGGACTTGAATCACTCTGATGTGCTGGCTGGGTTACGTGACCTTTGTGATAAATATTCCTGTTAACGTGAATAATCCATTTCATGGATGGACACTTCAAATGGAAAAGAAACAGCGATCCAACGGAGCAAACAGGAGCAATAAGATTTCTAATTTCTAAGTCAGAGCATTTGACATCGCAAAAGGTCCATTGCCATCCATTTGTGATGATGATGATGATGAGGACAAACCCACATCTGGACAGCGAGTCCGGATAATACGTTGATCCGCATCCATCGCCTAATTTATTCATTACGTTAGATTTGCACCACCACTATTCTTAACATTTCATCAGTCATTTTGAATGTAACCACAGCCCATAATAATTGTACTGTCATTATTATCAATGATTATTATTAAATTAACTTGACTCTCAAAAGATTTTTTTGTGCTCTCTCAAATCTTTTGGCATCAATTTACTTGAAGAACAGAGAAGGATGCATGTGAGAGGGAAGACGGGGACTTGGGTTTGCTCAATTTAATATTTCCTTGAACTACTTTCTTGACAGCAAGAAGCTGAGCACCTTAAGTGGTGAAGTGGGACTTTGCCATTCTCCGTGTGTCTTCTTTTCTTCACTCTGCCTCCCCGTCTGTGCCATGTTCGTCCCTGGACGGCAGGCCGGGAGGCTGGAAGCCCACCGCAGCACCAGACGGTTCAAGCCACTGTGTTTATTCAGCCATGGCCGAAGCCTTTTATCTGTATATGCTGCGACGCTCGAGGCTCTGCAAGTAATTTGCCCTCGAGGGATTCAGAGTTTTGGGTGGAGTGTTTTAGTGATGAAGGGGAGGCTCAGGGGTTTATAGTCGGGGAGCTGCTACTTTACTCACTTACACTCCCTTTAATAATCTGTCTTCCTCTGAAAGAGAAGAAAAAATGAGCAAAGACAGCAAAGGGAGCAAAGCCAGTGGGGGGGGGGGATGACGACAAGAGTGGGAGAAAACTAATGAAAGACAGAAGAGAATGAAAGAGATCCATCTATCTGGCTGCACATACGAATAAACTATAGGTGTATGAAAGCGTGGAGGTGTTCTAGCAGTTTGGAACATCATGTTCTCCCTTAAGATTTTACTAAAGCTTTTACACAGCCTTCATCTAATCTGATTTTCCTTCTTAAAGTCTAAAGGGGTTTTATTAGCCATGATTGTGCAACTTAACTCTTATTTTCAAGGAACTGGCTGACCTCTACAATTTGTTTCCTGCTTCAACTGTGCAGCGGTTAAAGGTTGACGACCTATGTAAAACTCAAATATGAAGTCTATAATCCTCAGAAGTGCATTATTGAAAACTCTAAACCCAACTGCCATTGCTGGTATGCCTCTTTTGTGTAGATTGGCAACCGTAAGCTGCCGCTGAAAACTAATAGCACAATGAATAATCTGTCAGACTTACACAATGTTACAGTCAGCATTCATCACTCTCTCTTTCCTCGTCTTCTGTCCATATTTCCCTCTCCTTTCCTCCTCTCGGTATCTATCTCTACCCTTCAATCACAGGCGTAGTGTTTATGCTGTGGTATTGACTGAATGAAGCGAGGCCAATGCTGGTTGCAGTGGTGGATTACAGAACATACAGGAAGTGCTTGGAGCAGTTAGGATGAAGAAACACTGAAATCCCCCCCTTAATATAACAAGAAAAACCAGAACGCATTAGGGGTTGGCAGTTCCCCTCACCCTCCTCAAGGTGCAACCAGACCAGGCAACGTTCACTGCTGCTGCACTGCTGCTTGCATAGTAGATTTATAAATCTGCAAGGGGTCACGGTCTTACGGTCGCTGTCTACTTTTTGCACTATTTTGTTGGACATGCAAATTCACAATACATTTCCTTCTCTGGAAAACAACCCCTTCTGCAAAACTCGTAGGGAATGAATGCAACGGAAACTAAAGTCTTACATTTTATAGTTTGTTTTATGATTTTCCACTATTCTCCAGTTCTTATTGCACACATCCGGTCACTGGATATCCAATGTGTTTGAAAACAGTTGCCTGGCCGTCAAGCTGAACATCTGAGTCGCAGACTGCATCTACGTTACATCATGTCACTCATGAAAGAGCCATGCCTCCATGCAATCAGGGCCCCGGGTCCTCTGCAGTGACCTTTACTGTAGATCGGATTGCCACACCTGGGCTTCACCTCAGTTTGTCACCCAGATGCAACAGTCAGTATCACTGCTGTTACGAGTTATGTAGGTTTGGGAAATAACAAAAGGCCTAAATGAAAGTTGACCGAAAAGAACAGAATCACCCAATGAAAACAAACTCTTCTGTGAGCCAACACTGCAATGCACTCCAACAGCTCATTGCTTTTGGAAGAGAAAAAAAAAAGTCATGACAACATGTGGTTTGGTACCGATTCCCTTTTGGATCTGCTTCTCGGTAAAACAGTTGGAATATTCAAGATATGAGCACGACTTTAAATTTTTACTTCTAACTGGCAAAATCTGTGCAGTTCGTAAAAATTATTTAAATTCAGCAATAACATCCGACACATCTTCTGATGGTGTTCAACTCTGGAGTAGAGAGAGCCGAGAGACAAAAACCACAGCTGGATTGATTTGCTATGTCTTGCCTTTTGTTCCGATCCAAGAAAAAATGACGATAAAATATATATGACATTTATCATGATATATATTTAAGTAAAGACGAACCTAAAACACTGACTTACAGTAGAAAAGGATGGAAACAGCATGTAGATCCACGCCCAAATGTCTTGATTAATGACTGTCAGACTGTGTCGACTGACCGTACATACATTTGTGACTGCACATTATAATCCGGAGGTGCATTTCCAAACCAGCTTCGCCCACTGTGGTCCGTCATTACATGCATTAGCATGATCTTCCTCTGATTTGCATCTCCCAGGAGAGTGTGGCTGGTCTCACACAGTATCCATTTCTCTCTGAATTGTTGCCCGCGGGCCAGAAAACATTTGACTGGATATAATGTGTAGTCTTTTCATAATCGCACATGGCTGCGTTTGCCAGAAGAATGTTGTGTGAAAAGGAAAAGCTACATTACAGCACAGTTGTGGTGACATTTACATAAAACTACAACTATAAGTGTTGACCTACGTCTACAACTTTTTTTTTTTACATAATCGTCTTGAATACTTCAAATAGAGAGCACTGGTTGTCAGATACAGGGAGAAACTAATATGAAGCTTACATTAAATATAGACTAGACTTGAAGGTAAAATTGAGACCAGTGCATGACTGAGAAGCCGTAAAGACGTGGACTATAATTCTTCCTGCAATGGGCAGGAATATGCATAGGTTGGTGATGAGGACACTCATTCAGCCCCTGTTAAATTGAATGTCTGCTCCAGCTGTAAATATTCTTCAGAGGCTGCACCAGAAAATTGATTTTCCATTACACATGCTTTTAACAATTCAGTACTTTTGTGATTATGAATAAAATATCTGTTTAAAATTGTAGAAAAATGTAGGTGGCAAGAGCACTAGAATGTTGCAGCACTCCAGTCAAAGAACGGCTACTTTAAATAATTTTACTCAAGTAAAAG
Source organism: Chelidonichthys spinosus (assembly GCA_029853015.1). NCBI lineage: Eukaryota > Metazoa > Chordata > Actinopteri > Perciformes > Triglidae > Chelidonichthys > Chelidonichthys spinosus. The sequence goes on along the minus strand of CM056834.1, from coordinate 14,631,529 downwards.
GAAAAAAAGTACTACAAAGTAAAAAGTAGGTCAGTTGAAATGTACTCTGAGTGGGTGATAAAATACTACTGTTTTCACTTTAACAGTAGGCTTCAAAATAGATATAAATAAGTGGAACAATATCAGCAAGACCTCTTTGGTCCAGACCAACATACTCACACTCAATTTTTATACACGTTGCTACGCATTTGTTGTAGACGTTCTCAACAGCAGCGAAGGATTTTGTACTCAACTGTACCTGAAGGCACCGCGGAGGCCTCCACGATGTGCTCCAGGGTCCAACAGAACCAATCCAGTCGGCCTCTCTGGTCCCAGTATGGCGAGTCCACTCGGCCTCTCTGGTTCCAGTGTGAACAAACTCAACTAACAGAAAGTCCACACGTCACTGAAGGTACATTCCCATGTAATTTCATCCACCAGGAGATTCTTAGCATATGAGCATCGCATGCTAGCTAACGCAGCTACAAACATGGTGGGTGTGTCATAAGCCAGTCATTAATTAAGGTAAGTAATTAAGGTAGACTTTTTTAGACTTCGAGGTACAATGATGCTAGCTCTAACAACATCCCATATGTGGTCCTTCATTTGAGTGTACTTGAAGTAGCCGCGGCCCGTGAACGCAGTGGTCGCATGCAATCATTAAAAATAAGGGGTCATTTCCGGAGCGTCACCTCTCTGGACGTGGAGCTGCGCCCTCGTGTGGCTGCAGACACACCTGCAGCTTATTCTTTTGTGGTTTTTAATGGCGGTTGCTAAACGAGTTTAACGGTACATTACCGCTACCTGCTGGATTGGAGTGTGGTCAGTAGATTGGCAGGTAAAAATGAATAAATACATTATTATTCTTGTTTTTAAATAAATAAGAAATAAGATGATTTTGGATTTCCCATGATGTCTTTCCTAGCATACATTTGTTTCCCCTCATTTATTCCTGATGCAGCTTCATGCTGCAATGCCTGATTTATCGCCTTTCTTTTATTTCATTCTCACACACTTTATCAGGACTGTTTAGTTTTGTGACTTTTGTTTTTAGGGGAGAGAGAGGCATCTTGTCACACTTTTTGCTTTCAATTTCTCAGTCTTGGTACATCAGTCACTGATTTTCAATATAAAATATATATAACACTAAATTATATACAAACATATACTCTTGAGATTGTACTGATTATAGCTGCTTGAAATAAGTTGCCCAACACGGGTTGGACCAAAGAGTAAATCAGTACATTGGAATGTAGATTCAGTAACTCCTCTGTTGGTCCAAAGGGTCTGCTTTCATTCGTACCAGGTTTTAAATGACAATAACGCATTAGACTCCCAGTCTCCCTCTCTACTTTGTTCCTTTTCACAATGACGATCACACGGTTCCTGAGAATAATCATCACATATGTGAATTTTTAAGTTGAGCGGTGTTCTCCTTTAAGGACACAGCAGCAGTGGCGGCAGCAGCACAGTAGTAGAGCACCATCTGATAGTCATTACCCCCCTCCTCCCCTTTCTCCTCCGCTTTTCCTCCCGCTTGATACTCTTCTCTCAGCTCAGACGTATTATTCATTAGTCTGATGAAAAACACCCACCAACTTAGCCGGGCCCAACCTCGCTCATACACACTGACACCAAGACACATATACACTTACACACACACAGAGTCCCAACCCAGCTGAACCGCTCTGGTGCGGGTCAGGGACCTGTCAAAACTCGGAAGCAGGTCTGGACCCGATACGGTACCACAGAGCAGGCGTCTGGAGGGGAGAGAGACTCAAGGGACCCGGGCTATTTATCGTCGTCCTTGGACAGTCGTTTCTAGCCTCTTGTTGAAAGTGATAGAAGGAAGGGAGAGTGGAAGGGTTTCTGGAGTTGGTGTGGTGCCACTGAGCAGACATCTGGAGAGGGTCACTACCAAAAGTGATTTTCTGAAAGAAGGACAGCAGGAAGAAGAATAGGAAAAGGAAGAAAATAAGGTGGAAAGCGGGAGGGGAAAGGAGATGAAGGCAGTGGCTGTGAGACAGAGGGAGAAAAGTAGGATGGAAAGGAAGGAAATGAGGGAGGTGGGGGGCGAAGGGGAGAGAGTTGGCGGCGGCCTGCCAACGCTCCAGACTGCATGGTGTATTGCATGGGGAAAATGGTCGGAAGTGCTCGCCCCCCCAACTTGCACCCCAGCCGCCACCACCACCACCAGCCCCAATTTCAGCCTCATTCAGCCTCCGCTCCAGCCACACTCTACTGTGTTTCCCAAGAGTGCCAGACTCTACAGCTGGCCCTATTAAACCGAGAGAGGCAGAGACACAGAAAAAAGACGGAGAAGGAAAGAGAGGTCACACAACTGGAAGACATCAGTTGAAACCGTGCTCGCTCTCTTAGTTTTTTCCGTTCATATCCCGTTTTATGATAGAGTTTCTCACAAACACACTGGCGGTGCACCGGGTTCAAACACATAGTAAAAAGCTATTGTTTGATTCAACATCCCTCAGAACGCTGTAAAACAATGAAAGAAATGCCGGGAAATTAAAGTCTGTGTGACTTTTATCTCGTTTGTCTGAGTGCGTCTGAAGGCTGTCGTCATCCATCTCAGCCCTGCTGCACGAGGGTGTCTCTCCTAGTTTGTTTTAATCTTACAGTATTTGTGAACACTGTGGGGCAATAAAAGAAACTGTGAGGGGTGGAAGTCTGTTTCCAATCCATTATCTGGTGCTCACTTGTAATTTGCTTCTTTTTGCCTGCAGCTTGCCGGAGTTTGGGTCTAACCTTGGAGTTTGTTTTGGAGCGACTCACTTAGGCACGTTCACGACTACACTAGGTATTTTCACAAACAGCTGTTGGCCACTGAGCTTCTGCACTGGGGCAGCTGAGGGGTGAAGTGCATCACCTCCTGCAGTCACTTTGGTCTGGACATTCAAATCCGCAGCACACTTGCAGCTGAACAGGCCTTATATTGTTGACCAAGGGTCTTTTTGTCCATCTTGTTTGGATGTGCAACAAACTTATCAACAAACCATCTGGTACACCTGGAGGAAAAGTTGTAGAAAAATCCTGACCAATAATGAAACGCTGCTGTCACGTTTCACCGTCATCACTCCCTAAACGATAACGATAATTAGTGATTATATTATAAATAACATGAAAAGCCATGGGACCTCTGTGGCCACTGTTACCCCAGCATGTAGTTACATTTTTGAGGAGCGTTAGCGGTGGTGCAGCCATAGGCTGTTCAGTTTAGTGCTGTATCTCATGTGTATCTCGTTGTAAATTATGTTAAGTTCACTATGTGCAAAGTGTAGTCTAAATTACATAGCCAGACCACTCTCCACACTCTGTTACCCTCAGCATTTTATTCCAGTGTAGGTGAAAGGTCTGGTTCATGTCAGTGGATATAAAAAGAAAAAAAAAATCAAGACACCGTTCCCTTTCTCGCAGCCAATCAGACCTCTCCTCTCCTGACTATTAGGCCTCTGTTTCCTGTTGAATGAGTGTTGGACACAGTCAGAAAATAAACGGACAGATACTAATCAACGGCATGCGGATTGGCTGGAGTCGACTCTTCATCAGTGAGATATTTGCTTTGTTGCAGTGTAATTTTGAAAGCCCTTTATAGACATCACTGTGAGCCATATCCTCAGGAGGAACCGCCAAAGGCTTTGTTACATCTAAATCAGTTCATACGGACAAATGCAGCTGGCCCACAGTCTATCCATGATGGACAGTAACCAATATTAAAAAATCTGAGCGGTGATTACTCAGCTCAAAAAACGGCTTCTCCAAACCAGCCTCCTTTTTACTCTGCTCTGAGTTATTGACGACATAAAAGCAGCTCCCCAGACTCTGCCGTGAAAGCCTGGCCAGTAGCAGCTCGAGCTCTCTGGTGCAGCAGTAGTAGCAGACTAAAAGAAACATCAGCTGTGATGTCATTGCCACTAATGAGGTGGCAGGAACAATTTGACCACCTGACTCACTCACCAACTCACCTCTCTCCCTCTCTCTCTCTGTATTTTTAACCTTCTCTTTAAATCTCCCCATCTTTCCCACTCACTACTTCTTCCCCCCTCCATCTTCCACCATCTCATGTGTTGTTGTTTTTCTTCTTCTTCTTTTTTTTTTTTTCTTGGGCTTTGTGTTTCCCCCCGTCTGGTTATATGAGCTTAACCAGGCTGTCCTCCTACCCGAGCTGCTTGACTGCAATCGTTTCCAGAGCTACACGTGAACGCAGCACTTACTTAAGCACTAGTGAGCACGAGCTCACTGAGACAAACACAAAAGTTCCCCTTCAGTGCAGTTCGCTTCCAAGCGTCTAAACCTTCCATCAAAGGAATAAGTTATGTTAACGGGGTCGATCATAATGAAAGGACATCATCTGAAAGGTAACAAAAATGGTACGCTATGGTTTCCAAACTCCTAAGTCTCTGGTTGGCCCCTCTTCGTTCCATGGTGTAATGACTGGCTGCCTCAAATGCCAAGGAGCTCACATCACTAACAGAGAGAGAGAGGGAAACAAAAAGGGGGAGCAGAGAGAGTGACATGGGTAGGAGGTGATGAAGAGCCTAGTGGCAGAGACTGGCCACCAAGTCTGAAATCTACAAAACACTGATAGCATCATACACAAAAAAGACAAGACATCCCGTTCAATCTTGCTTTTTTAATCTGAGGAGAAACCAAAGTGCAGGGACTATTTCTTTACCTGTAGCAGTGACTTCTTCGAGGCCCGCCATCACTGTGAGCCCTTATATTGGTTTAATTGGCAGCCATGAGAGAGGTAGTGACTCTCAGCAAGAGAGTGATTAAGTGTAATTCCCAAAATGTCACTTACTTTTAAAAGTAATATACAGATTATCTCCAAGAGCAGGGAAGGGTTTGTTTTGGCCGTGTTGGTGATCCTGACAATGTTCCTAAATATGAATCCATGTGCAGTCTACAGACCTCAAGTCATGTTATTTCTGGATTTGAAGTTTGACATTGTTCAGCTAGAGTTCCCTTTGTGAAACTGTTTTGTGTTTTATATGCTTTTATACATAATTAAACATAATAAGGGGTCACCTTCAAGTACTTCGCAGTAGTATTTGCTGACTAAGTGAATGTACTCAACAGTAAAGTTTCTTCGTCAACAGCGACAGATTTTCAGTGTATGTCTACTTTTTTCCCCAAAAGCTTTACATTGGGAAAACTAAAGTGGAGGTGTAACACACAAAAAAATTAAAGTGCAAAAGCGGGTTTATTGTCAGGTCAAGCCCAAGTATTTCATACTTCATACTGCGTTTTATGACTGTACTACTGTAGTGCAGCAGTGGAGCGCCGTTCCCACACCAGACCTTGAAGAGTGAAAAACAATCCTCCTTTAAAACTATCGCTTAAATTATTGGGCAGCAGGGGGGCTGACGCCTTTTGCTTGTCCTGCTCCAGTAGGTCAAAGGTCAGGGTCTCCTACATATTTACACCTGTTGAGCTGGTATTGATATGTTTTGCCTTTAATGTTGTGCTACATATACAATACATTAAACAAGGAAAACAATGCTTTAATTAACAATTCTTGTACTCTGTACACATTTTATTGTATTTCTAAAGAAAGGAGAGAGACCATGGGAGGTGTGAGGGTAAAGATCAGAGGTATGTGGAGAATGGAAGAAGTTCATTTGTTGAACTTGTTAAAGGAGGCTGAGGGTTGAAGTGAAAGTTGTGTCAAACCTTTGTGTTAAGTGTGTGCGTGTACGTGTGTGTTTGATGTTATAGTCTTGTAAAGCGGCAGCTGGAGAGGGCCGTCCCCTGAGAACCACCACAGCCGGCTAGTAAACCACACGCGCACACACACACACACACACACACACACACACACACACACACACACACACACAGATGCAGTCTTTAATAAAGCTATTGCTCTGGAAACAGACCAGACCCGGCCAATCTGAGGCTCTTTTAAGGCGAGAGTGACACGGTCACGCTCGCATTCATATAGATTCACATCCTTTCAGCCTCCCCCCCCCCCCCCCCCCCCCCCCCCCAAAAAAAAAATTATAGAAGAACCTCATTATTCTGAGTTTCAAACTTACACACCATGAGAGATAAGTGGCACATATATATTGAAATGAAAGTCTCTTTACTGATGTACTATGCAATTATAAGTATTTTGTCTGCATGTGGTTCTACTGTAAAACTGTAACTGTACTGTAAAATGGGCCCGGCCAGATGTGGAGTTAGTAATACAAGCCACAGCAGGGGGGGACACCTAGCGAGTGCTATGAAGTCAGTAGCTCAGAGAAACTCATTAGAAAGGTGGAACACCTGCAGGACTCTGTGAAATTCCAGACTGAGGTACATTTTTTCATGCACATTATTCTGCACGTTCTTTGCATCAAGGTTGACAAAGCAACAGAAACAGGTAAATAGACTGGTAATGAATGTGTTCCAAACGTTAAAAAATTGCCCTTTCTCTTGAATTCACTTGCGAAAATAGGAGACAGGTGCAAGGGCTCAAGCAACACGTTTTTTTTCTGTTAATGGCAAGTCTCTGTTTAGACAAACATTAGCAGAGACAGAGATCTGAATTAGTCTGCACCACAAGAATCTCCATATTTAAGGAAACCACTGTTCTTTGCACATTCACATGTCATCAAATATCTTTTTTTCTCCCCTTGATTGTAGGAATTATATTGGATGACATCATGCTGCAGCTGACTGGGAGCAAACACTCTTATTTTAGAGCTGTGGACTGTTTCCAAGGAGATGATATAACACAGTCCAGATGAGTCCCTCCAAGGATTGTCTCATTATCACACACGCCGCAGCTGCATGACCACTGTGTATACGAGTAAGTGTGTTTATGTGTGTGTGTGTCTGCATGCATGCAGGCTATGTGTGTGTGTGTGTATATGTGACCATTTAAACTCTGCTTGCAGTCAATTACCAGAAAATGACTTGTGTAGAGCATTTTCCCTTGAAAAAAAAACTAATTACAGGGTTTGAGTTAAGGTTAGGATTGGGGTTAGGATTTCAGGAAAGTCCTGGACTGAGCTTGTTCCATGTGGACCACGTGAAAGCAGGGGCGTAGCCATGGTGGTACAAAATCCAAATCTGATTGCTCCCCCTATGTACCACCCCAGAGTTTAGTATATCTTTGGATATTTGGGTTGTCCAAATTAAAAGAGTGATTGTTCAAATCACTAAGGTAGACTCTCTTAAACTTTGTCCCCAAAACTACAAAACAAAATGATTTTCAATGCAACATCCTGGTCTCAAATGTGAAGCCATGGCTGAAATGCCTTAAACTTGCTTTCTTTCTAACAGCCAGCAGGAGGCGACAAAAATAAGCCCCATTGTGTACAGAAAATGACCCTTCTTCTTCACTTAATTTACTATCTGAGCTATCATTGAATTTATGGTCTCTTTAGTTACTGTGTGGCCCTGTGATAGACTGGGTTGTCAGGGTTCTGTATGCCTCAATGACAGCTGGGATCGGCTCCAGCCCCCCCGTGACCCTGAATACAGGATAAGCGGTAGAAAATGGATGGATGGATGGATGGATAGTTACTGTGTTGTCACTGTTTGTAATGCTGCTGCTACATTTTAATGTCCCAGCTTGGGATCAATAAAGTCTGTCTATCTATCTATCTATCTATCTATCTATCTATCTATCTATCTATCTATCTATCTATCTATCTATCTATCTATCTATCTATCTATCTATCTATCTATCTATCTATCTAGTCAATAATGGTCCAGTTTAGCGTAAAATAAATGAAAATGCAGGGTATATGCTTAAGGGCGTGTCTACCTCATTGACAGGTTTCTACCCCAGCATTGGGAGTTGTCTGTGTTTTCTGGACTGGATACGTCTGTAATTTCAAAAGCAAATCATCACTTTGTATAACCCAGATTCTGCAGATGAGGGAACATACTTGTTTTTAAAAGTCTCAGGTTTATAATTATTATTCAGTTCAGTGAGGTTTGTCGTCTCCGAAGGTTGGAGTCGGAACACTCAAAGCCTTGCTATTACACCGTTAATCTTTTGTCAGGGCAGAGATTTTCTTTTCTTTTTTTTAATAATACATAACACACTAACTCAACGAAATGTATATGACCTGGACGTCTGCAATCTTCAGATGTAAAAAGTTGGATGAAGAGGAGAAGGCGGAGGAGGATTTCCGACAGTAGCCCAGACCTGACAGATTCCTTCATATCCAGCTTTATTCAGCCCCGTACAGGGACCCTGCTCATGGTAAAACCATCACAGTCACACACACACACACACACACACCGTCTCTCTCATACACACAGGAAAAACATTCTCTCTCAGTCTCAACCAGGAAATGGCTTTCACTCATATCTGAGAACACAAGAAATACAGAGACGGACGGACGGACAGACAGAGAGTCGTTTGTGTCGCTGAAGATCAGGAGTCCCAGCTGGGAAAATGTGGACAGTCAAGGTGAACAAGATATTCTCTTTTCCTCACATCTACTGTCTCTCATCCCCGAAGCAATGACCGTACTCAGCAACACACTGTTTTATTTGTCTGTGTAGCTGCTGTTTGTGGGCGTAATCTTTCCAGTGAAACGCTGAGACGAACCATTCATCATACTCAGCAAATGTGATGTTGAAAGGATTGATGGATGATATAGCGAAGTGAAAAAAAAAACATTTTTGAATGTTTACTGCTAATGTTATGGCATCTGGTTATGGTTAGGCAAAAGGTAGGTCAAAAGCATGGGGAAATCGTCATCATAATTAAATATTAAAGGAATTTGGGGGATAAGCTTATTTGATTTCTTTCAAAGTGTTGAAAATATCTTCACTCATATCTGTGCTGTAAATGTGAAGTTACTACCAGCGGCCGGTCAGCTTAGCCAAGCATACAGACTGAAAACACACAAACAGCCCGGCTCTGTGCAAAAGAAACAAAATCCCCATCAAGCGCCACAAATAACACAACGCGAATGAGGCAAATCTTTTATTCACACAAGTTAAAATGTCATCATGGGAAAACATATCCGCATTGAGATTCTCGCCCCTTGCTTGTGAACCTTTTACCTCTCCCCCAGAGTAACTGGCTGAGAGTCTGACCTACAGTACAGGTTTAAATAGTGGATTTCACTTAGTCAAAGGTAAAGGTGTTTTTTTAGTTGTAGCCTTTCAGCAGCGTGAAAACCTCAATTTACCTGTCAGCGCTTTGCTATCGTCATAAGCACCTTTAAAATCAGGTGTATTCGCTATCATACATTTTAAAACAAGAAAGTGTTATTTATCAACCTAACATAACTTCTTACCAAGAATGGTTCCTCAGCCTGGTTAACTGAGATCCTGATCTTAGTCAGCTCGATTGGACGATGCTCAAAAAAAGATGTAATTCTGTTTGCTGCCACTAGACGGGGTGAGAGACGGGGGAGGGGGGGGAGCCAAACGCCTGCCCATAATAACCACCAGACATGACTCATTCAGCGTGGAATACCACAGCAGCCACAGACAGGTCTCTGGCAGACAGGGAGCAGAAACCCGACCCTGCAGCGGAGTTTGTGAATGGGACAAAATTTAATAGAGATCCAATACGTTTCAAAGATTTAAGAGTTTTAAGAACTCATCAAGTCTTTGGTTTGGCTCATTTATGAAAGTCAAGTGTCTAAGTGGCTGAAGGTGCTGTGTTTTATTGATAAGGTGTATCACTTTAAGGAGGAAGAAACACCTTCTGTTTCTTTTGTTTCTCTTATTTAATTCCCCTTTGGTTCTGATGATTCTCTTGGCAAACATCCCGCTCATCATGTCATCATGTGCAGCTCCTTAAAGACAGCACAGCAACAACATATCACCTTGTCAGATATGATTGTAGCTCTGATCATCGTCATTCTTGCCCAGACTTCCCCCGTGGAGAGCGCCACTCAATTTGAAGACTAACACATGTTGGACAGTCGAATCATTATTTGCTTATGTGGAGTCCGTCCAAGGCTGGAGGGCCTGGAGAGCCAAGAGTCTAATCTGTGGGCATAAGGAATAACATAGAAGTAACATATTGTACAACTTAAAGTATGGCAGGGGAGCAAACTGTGTGAGCGGTCACATTACATGAAAACAGCAGGCAGGAAGTGTTTTGCAACAGCGGAAAATCTTCAGGTCCAGTCTGACCACCAGACGGTCACACTTCATCTGGCCTGGAGGCTGCGGTCACTGGATAGATACCTTCCCTACCGTAAGGCCTGGATACACTGTCATACATTTGTCTTTTGCTCCCCCTCACACTTTATTTCAATCTCTCTTCCTCTTTCTCTGACAAACCTAACACTCTTTTAAACCTTCACCCTCTCTTTTTATTCTTTCTTCCTCCTTTCCCTCTCAACTTCCTCTGCTTCTCTGGCTTCATCTCCTGTCTCTCTTTTCTTTCTTTCCAACCTTAGCAACCTTACCTCATCGTGTTTTTGTCCCCCCCCCCTCTCGCTCTCTCCCACCTTCCCCTTTAAACTTTCTCATTCCTCCCTCTCTCACCCTCTTTCTCTCTCTGTTTGTGGTCAGTCACACTTAATCTAGCTCCATCCATCTGTTTCTCTTCATTCATTTAGTCCGGTCTGCTTTCGATTAAGATTACATCAGGCTTTGACCTATTAGTGTGCCGTGATCCTTTTGAAGTCATTCTGTGGTTACAGGTTAAGCTCAAAGCCCACCACTCTTCTTACTCAACATAATACAGACAGTATTCGGAGGGGGAAGGTTCTTAAAACTTTTCAGTCAGTCACCAAAATGACTTTTTCCCTCTGGGATCCGGGATCATTAAATCATACCAACTTTTCCTGTCATGTGGAGACCCACTAGGAGGGCCTGCGACCCATTTTGGGTCCCAAGCCATAATCCAACCTAGCAATCTGTGAACTGGAATATATTGTTCATTGAACTTCATATCCTGAGGATTTTGATTATATTTTGAAGGTGACTTTCCCGACCGGAGGATTTCTGTTCCTTGTTAGGTGTGCTGTTTAAAATCGGGTTCAGATATTCACTTAACATAATGCAGACCTCATGAGCAAAATGGTGTTTTTTCAATGGTGACTGGGGGGGTTCTGACTGCCTTATGGATAAGAGGCATGACTACCACCACATCCATGGTTTTCGATCCCGGCTGAGGACCTGTGTTGCATGTCATACCGCTTTTCATATGTTTCCTGTCTACTGTCTGTCAAAGGAAGGACTAGCAAATAGAGGTCTGCGGATCCTTAACTCTAGCAGGATATAAGTTGGATATACATCCATGTTTCCTCACATCAACTGATCCCATACGGTCCCCCTCTACATCATTTTTGATCAGTGGCCTAATAAGTACAGTGTCAGCGTTGATTTCCAGACGGTGGATCAAGATATCATCTCTGAGACCTTCAAGTGAGTTCTGCCTTCCTTGCCTGACTTGGATGTCTGTGAATCGAGATTGACTGAAAAGTTAAACTGTACATCATCATTACTTCTGGGTCAAAGCTGGGGTAAGTAGCCAATTGGCCGAGTCGTGACGCTAAACTGACATCTATTGGCCAACTTGTGGCAGGGTGGGATGTTAAAGTCATTTAGGCTCATCAGGCTAAGTGGACACAGTTGACTGAGAGGTCTCGAACCTCCCCACGTCTGGTTGTGGGCAGTTTTCTGTGCCAACAGTTCTCAATTAGAGCAGTGGATGAGAGGACATCTGGGCTGCCGAGTCTATGTCTGCTTGACTTATGTATATTAATGGACGCCAACAGGCCTGTGTTCATTTATACAAACGAACCCTACATGTTTGTCTTCTTAACAATCACTCAGTCATGATGGTCAAAGCGTGCCGCAACATTGTGACAATGCAAAGAGTGACTCACTTTTACAGTGCAATGATAACTGAACATTCTATATTGATTATCATTAATATTTAGTTAAAGCTGCGCTCGTCAATATTTTGATGTGAACAATGGGTCAAATAACGAAGTGTAATGGGAAAGGGTTCGCTCACAAAGATCAACCCACAGAAAAGTAACATCTCTCTCTGCAGCTCCCCTCGCATTTATGATCCATTTTAGCAACTTTAAGCTCATTGTTTTGTTTTGTTTTACGGGTTGCAACTGTTTTGATTCGCTCGCAGCTCTGAGCAGCACATTTTCCTGTTATATCAGGCAGCTGCAGCAAAAAAAAACCTCTGATAAACTGACCATTTGCCCAGCTCCAAAAAATAAGCAAAAAGCTAATGAAGTAGTTAATGTTTGAAGACCCAGATATTTTTTTATTCTTGGGCTCGTGGACGCAGAAATAATAAAGTATGTAGTGTTGTGTTTACAGCTTTTCTGTTTTTACAGTTTGCAAAACACTAATTTTGTGAAAAATAATGACAGGTGTTGGCCGCAACATCCAGCAAAGAACCAGTCTGTTAATGACATTCAGTAAAAAGTGACATGAACACGAGGATGTCACATTTTCACAATAACACAATAAGGAAACCAGAGTCATTGTGTCACTGACCTTAAAATACAGTTTCAGAGGGAGAAGTGGCAAAAAGGAAAGTTTAAAAGATAGAATACAGGAAGGTAGTTGAAGTTACTTCCTCTTCCTCGCCCTCCCCTCTGCCACTTCCACTCCTCCTCCCATCTTCTACCGCCCGATGCTGATCACCATGCAACTCCCACCTCCATCTCTGTCCGAGTCCTTGACATCCATCAAACCCTGTTCTGTCTGACTGACTGAGGTGCATGAAGATACTTTAAGGGGTGAGTGCTTCACATCTTATCAGCTGGACGGTGTGTGTTTTTTCCATGGTAAATGTTTTGTTCACCTCCACGTCTCCCTGTGCTTTTCTCCTTGTCCGGTGACATTACAGAGCTCGTGTCAGCGGAGATGTTGGCAGGTGCGTTAGTTCTGGGCACCATCCTTACAACTTTACCAGGTAAGAGAAAATCACAAAAATACACAAGATTGTTTTTTCTCAATGAAGTAAAAAAATGGAAAAGGTTTTTCAAAGTATATTCCTATTATTTAAGGTGGTGAAAAAAGAGCTGTCATGCTCAGATTATCAGATGTGTATTTGATTCCAGATATAGTAAATGTTTCACACATGCTTGAACACAAGTGATAAGAGTTGAGAAATTAATCATAGGGTCCATTTTGCACATAAGGTCCTGCAGCCAGGTGCCCTTGCCTTTACGCTGCAGTTATTTATAAGTATTGATTGCCTTTTGTGCAAGGTAGTCAGCCAGGCAGGCAGTTAGCAGCACAGGATGACACCACAGCTGCACATCAAGGCTCCTTTACACTGCTTCAAATGGTACGTGTCCCTCTCTGAGTGGATCAGGGCTGTGGTTTGACAAGTCTTTCTCTGAGGAGCCACATTGAAGGAAAAAATGTTCTTGTGGGCAGTGGAAATTTACACCTCTTTTAGTGTTTAAGTGTGTATTCCCTAAACCTATGGTAGCTCATTTTATATGGCAAGCAATGTTTGTGGATGTGACAGCCGGTAATGATTGTTTGTGTGGAACCCTGAACCGAAACATGACAGCAAATGTCTCATATTTAGTGTGCATACTGTTCTTTTTTGAGTGTATGTACTCTACATTTGCATTTTTTAGCTGTTTACGATCTCACATTTTTGAAAATGGTGTCAAATTGTCCCGCAGGCATCCAGAGCAGGTGGAGTGTGTCATTTTCTAGGAGGGAGATCTGTGTGTGGGCAGGAACAACTGTCACACTGCCTTGCCGTTATGACTACCCATCAGGTATCAAATACATGTACAATCATGCATTTCAACAATCTATGTTTTATTTCTTAAATGTTTCGAATGATTTATGAAGCCATTAAAATGCTCGGGATGCTACATGTATCCAAGTTCCACGCAAGCTGAGCTCAAAAGGTTACAGCCTTATTAGATTTCACTACTATTTTTCCTCCTCTTATGATTTTTTTGGTTTCCTTTAACTCCATAGGTCACACTGTGAAGAGAGTCATGTGGTTCCGTGTGTCTCCAGAAGGTCGCAGAGAGTTCACTCACCACACCGATCCGAACGAGATCAGCCCGTCGTACCGCGGACGCACACGGTACAAGAAACATAGTGTGATTTTTTGGAAAATCTGACACGCTGTAAACGTGAAATATTGCACAAACGTATGACAAATGAATCATGGGTTCCAGCTACATCGGAGGCAGCTACTCCAGCTGTTCAGTTCAGATTCGGGTTGTAAAGCTGAGTGATGCGGGCGAGTACCACTTCAGGTTTGAGACGGACCAACCACTGGGGAGATGGACCTCCCCGGACACCATCACTCTTGACGTAACAGGTAGTTTCACACAAACAAGACCTGTGGTGGACTCATCCAGTCGGGGTTCTCGTGCATGTGTGAGTGTCCGTTTATTTTTCAGACCTGCAGGTCCAGGTACATCCGGCAAGGCCTGCCAACATGTTTGGCTTGGGAGAGACTGTGTTTATAGGCTGCCAGGCCAGAGGATGTGCTGCTCCAGGAAGGAGCCTTGCACTGTACAGGTATGTTATTGTACATGTGAATGTTTCATTGGTCACCCAGACGGCGGATCGGAGCATATAATGCAGTCGATATGATACTGTGCACACAGGAACGGACTAAACCTGGGCTCCTATGAGAAATGGATGATTGTCAACCGCTTTGACCAGCAGCAAGCTGGAGCGTACGCCTGTCGACCAATCCCACCACAGAACGTACAATCACCATCCCTCTCACTGGCTCTGGGACGTGAGTAACCAAAACAGAATGCATGTTTTATATCTGATCGTGATTTCAGGGGAACCAGCTGGATATGAGTTTTGCTCTGATGTGTTTATGTTTTTATTTGAGACGCCCAAGTAGATTGAAAACAACTTTTAACAAATCTGTTGTAGCAAAAATTAGATACTGTGCACTACAGGTCCTAAAAGTGAAGCCAAAGTGGAAGTGCATTCCTTGTAATGGCCAGTAGGAGGCAGCTCATCTAGTTGTAAAAGAAGTATGATTGCATAGAAGTTCATGAGATGATCTTAATCGCTATAAAGTCTTCTTCAATACAGCATGATGTTCATTTAGTGCATTTTGGCTAATTTGGAGCAACAACAGGGTATTGTTAAGGGCATGGCTACCTTGTGATTGACAGCTCACTACCAGTGTCTGGGAGTTTTTCTGTGTTTTCGTCTTATAATTTTAACAATTTCACAGTGCGTTTGTCAGTTCATGAAAGTTAATTGTTTGGGTTGCCTAAATATCTCTTACTCAGCATTCAGTTGTACTTAGCTCCACCCACTCGCATGACTTCTGGTTGCTAAAATCCAAGAAATAGTCAAAATGTTAAACTTGAGGCTTAAATTATTGAAATACATTTTACAAAGCGTAAACTGCATTCGCACTTTCCATTATCCATATTTCCACTACCATTATTTTCTGTCACATTTCTTCCTTAAATATCCTTCTATTCTCTGCCTTCTGTTTCCACTCTCTTCCCCCCTCCAGACAGTCCCCAGTCCACCTCCATAGCAGTCTCCCCAGTAGGGGAGGTGTCAGAGGGGGGTTCTCTCACTCTCACCTGCAGTAGTGACTCAGCTCCACCCGTCGAGAGCTTTGCATGGTTCAAAGGTACAGGACAGCATGTTTCCATGTTCACCACATATGATGACAGGACACTCACTGCTCAGTGACACATTCTCAGGCTCTGTTGTTGATATGAGCTGATGACAGTGACATATGCTGTAATGTGAATTTTGATCTGCAATTGGACATTCCCTCAAAGTTTTTGGTAGTTTCCTCTCGAATTGCAGGACCTTTGAAGAAAAAAAGTTAGATTTCATAACTCTCTTGTCTTTAGATGATGCTTGTTATGTGAATTACCCTTTTAGTGTGCATGTGTGCCTTTATCTGCCCTGCAGACATGGAGAGTGGCAGCATCCCAGACAGTTTCAGGCCCCAGCTCCGCCTGTCCCATCTCAAATACACAGACAGAGGGGAGTACTTCTGTGTCGCACGCAACTCACTTGGAACAGACCGCTCCAAACCTCTTCTTCTCAATGTCACTTGTGAGTGTGTTGGGTGTTTGTGTTGTGGTCAGAGACACGGCATCTTTACTTCAGACACTTACATGACCTTTGGGAACCCACGTTGAGTCTGGTTGTATGTTTCTATCTTGTCCTGTTGTATAAATCTGTCAAAGGTTAGTCTGGGTTAAGCTGATTAGGAAACAACTCTATTCAGACTGCAGTCATAATGGGACTCTCCCATTATGGATTCAGAAGGAAGTGATACAAACTGCTGATTTTTCATACTTTTCCTAGATCGGTCAGTCAACATAAAATAATGGCCTTTCAAGTGTCGGTTGATAATATTATACTGTGTTATATCTTGACTCTGGTTCTGCTTGTATGACTTTCCTGCATACCTAAAACTAAAAGGCCTGCTTATGATTGGTTGCCTTTCTCAACCACTCACTGTGTTCGATAGACATTCTTCTCTGAGAAGCTGTTAAAATAAAAACACAACCTTGTCAGTAACGATGCTCCTGTTTTTCTAGACTCTCCGAAGAACACGCGAGTGCTGGTGAGTCCTCCGGCCGACGTCAGAGAAGGTTCTTATGTAAACCTAAGCTGTGTCAGCCACGCCCATCCTCCCGCCTCCAGGTACGACCAACACTCCTCCTCCAGGTTGATCCATTTATACCAACTAATGCACAGCAGTGATGTTGGTTTTACTCATCGTGGTCAACCTTGTGGGTTTTTGTCATCATTATCATGATTTTTGCATTTTTTCATCGTCATCTTGAAATGTTCCCTTCTATCTTATTTCTCAACTTATTTAATTTAGACTTTCACTTTGCTTTGAGGTGTTGTAAAGAAGGACTGGGCAGGTCTCTCTTGAAAAAGAGATCTTGGATCTCAATGGGACAAACCTGGTTAAATAAAGGTTATAATAATAATAATAATAATAATAATAATAAAAAGCCTATCCAATGTTATATAATTGAATTATTGAGGAATCGATATTAATGACCAAATATTACATTATTGTTAATTGCCCAGTCCTATAGTCATTTTCGTCATCAGCAGCATCTTCACCATCCTCCTTCCTGCAGGTATGCTTGGTATCGTATCCTAGGTGACCAGGTGTTGGCTAAAGGAACCTTCCAGAACCTGACGTTCCCCTCAGTACGTGCTCACCTCGCTGGTCAGTACTACTGTAAAGTGTGGAACCGGCTAGGATACCAAACCTCCCCTGTTGCTACACTCACCATACTTTGTAAGTAGTGTGTGTGTGTGTGTGTGTGTGTGTGTGTGTGTGTTGTTATAAATATTTATCTTTCTGTCGTTCCAGCCACCTCTTCTCAGCCTCTACTTTATCTCCTCTCTTCCCTGTTTCTTTGCAAAACATCATTTACAAGACAAAAACACTCAGCATACATATCTTTCTGTTCAAATCTCCAGACCCTCCAAAGAACACCTCCCTTCTGGCTCGTCCCTCCAGTGTGGTGGACGCTGGCCGACCTTTGACCTTGACCTGCAACAGTCAGGCCAACCCAGCAGTGGACAACTTCACATGGCACCGCTTAGCTCTGGACGGGGCCTCTGTACAATGTTAGCATCGTAAAAATGTGGTTCCACTCAAGGTTAACATTACAACATCATCAATACCTAACTCTATAACCTGTGCAAAATACTTCAGGCGTAATGCCCCGCGTGCCTCTGGACTGTCTGCTGGTTACTGTCTGAAACAGTAAGCGGACCTTCTCCCCTTGTGTGCTCCATGCAGCGTGGGGCAGCAAGTCCGGTCCTGTCTTCACCTTCTCAGAGGTCGGCCCGAGAGAGAGCGGCCAGTACTACTGTGAGGCCAGGAATCGGATCGGAGCCCACAGCTCTCCTGTCCTCACGGTCAGAGTCAGAGGTACATGATATATTTATTTATATTTGTTAGTGCGGTGATATCTAACTATCCTATGAATCCTCCCCTGATTTCTCCGTGTACCACCATGAGGTTCACATTTGTGGTTTTGAGTGAAATGTCTCCTAAGCTATTGAATGGATTGCTATGACATTTGGTAAACACATGTTCCCCTCCCTGAACTTTAATAAACTGTACTGTCAAACTGCACCTAAATACATCCTGAATGCAGCCTCACGCTCGCAGGGCTGGACTCTCTCTACACCAGAAGATGAATTGCCTCACGCTGTGTGCTCTGATACCGTAGCAACCTCTGAGACAAAGAAAAGTTGGCCATTTTCATTAGTTGTGAAGGCGTCGGAGTTGCATTCGCACTCAATCTGAAGGCTTTTAGTGGTCCATCTCTGCTTACACTCCCCAGCGTTTAACAGAGTGGTCGTGTACATTCTGAGTCATCGCGCATGCCGTTGTCACTGCAGGAAGTGTAATGGAAGAGATGAGGTGTCACTGATAAGCTTAGTGAAACACCTCTGCCCCGTTTTTACGTCGATGTTTCTGATTATCTCGGAAAATGTTCCACCGAGGGAAGTTTGGAGAGTTTGAAAAGATGAGTGATGAAACCTCCCTGTCACTATCGCAGCATGAGGTCCGGCCCTTAGTCTCCGTTGAGTATGGTCTCATGCACGGCTTCTGGCTGTTTGTCTATGAGTCATGGTGAGTCATGTACAGCCCTCTCACTATGAGGGGAGAGGAAGGGTGATGAGGTGTGGTGGAAAACTACTATTTGAGTCTAGACAGCTGAAGAAGTGGAGTTTGGTTTGGAAATCAGAACTGGAAACACGAGTCTCGAGTCTAGACGCCTGCAAGATGATGCACAGCTCTTTCCTCATTCTTCACTTTCCCTGTTTCTATTTTGATATCTGTTGCACTTCTATTTTTATTCGTCTCATGTGTCCTCTCATTTCTTCTTGTTTTTATGTTGATAACCTCTATCATCCTCACGCTGGCAGGTCGTCTGAAGGTCATTGCTTTGGCGTCAGCAGTAGGGGTGTCGGCTGCACTCATCACTCTCACAGTGGCCATTATGATCAGGTGACAGGAAGTACAATGTTTACAGGATTTAAAAATATATATTTATATTATGGTTTGATAATGTTGTCCCTGTGTCTTCACAGTAAGAACATGCACAGAGTCGACACAGAGTCAGGAGACTTAGCAAACAAGGTGCAGTACTTATTGTTCTATTATTTTTTTTACTTCTCATTTTCTGTTTTTTGTTTAACCAGTAGCTGAAAAAGCACTTTTGTAGTAATAATCAGTCAGGAAACTTTCAATGTGCCATTGTGATTTCTCTCTCTTAATTTTTTCTCACTTAAAGATTGTTAATTAAAACCAACCCTCAGTTTTACTCTGTTTTGTGTGTGTGTGTGTGTGTGTGTGTGTGTGTGTGTGTGTGTGGTGTGCGTGTGTGTGTGTGTGTGTGACCCCAGCGATTGTCAGTAACAGCTGACACCATGTTCTATGAGTCAGCCCAACAGACCTTTCCAGTGAAAAAGGGCAAGATGTCCGACATACCGGTACACGACTCACCCCACCATTTAAAAGTCTTATATCACTCTGGGAAAAAAAGAAATTTAAGAAACAAATTTAACAAATTATCTGAATGTGTGTGTGTGTGTGTGTGTGTGTGTGTGTGTGTGTGTGTGTGTGTGTGTGTGTGTGTGTGTGTGAGTGTGTGTGCAGGAGGAGCCAGATGACTTAAGTGACACCACTCACCCTGCCATCGTTCCTCTGAAGGATGCTCCACCAATCCCAGAGGTTGAAACTCGCAGCCCCGCCCCCAACTACATCACAGTCCACTACTCCAAGCTGTCCAGGTACACACCACCTTCTTCTCCATCCATCCTCTTAACTACCACTCTCTGTCTCCTCCTTCCCCTCATCATTTACACCATCTGTCTGAGCTGTCGACCACAGCAGCAATCTACTGTTCCATGCCTTGCTTTTTATTTGACATCCACATTGGCTCTCTTGCTTTCTTCTTTATCGTCCAGTCATCGCCTTCTCTCTCTCACTCTTCCTCTGTCTTTACTCTCGCTCTTCTGTGATATCCAACACCTTCCTCCCGTTTATGAGAGGACAATAAATTTCTCATCCCAGTTTTTTGGGACTTTAAAAACATTTCAATGCTTCTGGAGCAAAATGAAGAGCTGCTTTTATGATCTGCATCAGATGTCCAGATGGACTCATATGGTTGCTGTTTGTTGTTGCTGTTGGTTCAGCGTGGACCAGGTGCAGGTCCACAACCTGCCACTGGGTGGTGATAAAAAGCCGAAGGATTCCTCCAAACTTGTTTACACTTTACTGCACCAGCCTCGTCACTGACCGGGAGGGAAAAAAAGGTTTGGTATGACAGGTATGACACTTTAAAACTCTAAGGGTTGTCACTTACAAACCTCAGAGGCCGGTGTCCAGTTTTGTTTTTGCTGTTTTTTTACTCAAAATGGTCCCACATAACTTGAGAATTTGGCAGTACTTCGGTCACACCACATAGAGTAGGATGCTCAAAATTGATGAGGTTTTACAGTATTAAGGCAGATATGAAGAGGTGCAACAACCAAACATATGCAGGAATAAAGAATTCAACTAAATATCATCTGAAGGAAATGTGTTCTGTTCTATTTAAGATGTATTACCTGTACTTTATTTGTCAGCTCTGCTTATTCTAATCTGTTCTACTGTTCTCCATTGTTGTTTCTCATCTTCTTCTCCAGCCTTCCACACCTCAACCAATCACTTTACATCCATTCACACTGACAGGAAACAACTCCTGCCGAACTCTGGCGAAGCCTTATCTGCTGTTCTGGGTCAGACATGGACTCTCTCCATGGTTCACCAGACCACAAGGACAACATGTGGTCCTGGTGCTGTCTGGGAGCTCCAAATCCATGTTGCATGTCTTTCTTTGTGTTTTTTTTTTTTTTTTAATTCAAAGCATTCTACCACTGTATGCTGCCTGAAGTAACATTCTACCCATTTTGCTTGCATCCATATCCACAGTACAGTATATCTGCTGTTGCTCTTTAGTGGATGGCTGACTCTGAAATACAAGTGAATGTTGATGACACAGTATGACTGGATGCAGCAGCATCATTTGCATCCACTAAAAAGTGATAACCATTTGTATTCCAATATAATTGTTACCAATAAAAAATATGCTTAAAGACATATTAGTGGAAGAAACCTGTAGAGTATTATTTTTTGACATATTTAAGGAATATGTAATATTTGAATTTTCACACTGTATTCACCAAATATTAACTTATATTGATTCATAACACTGCAACATTTATCAGTTTATATAGCTTGCTTTCATTAAATCAATCTTTCCATTTTAATGCAGAGGAAGCAAATGTTAAATTACATGTTATAGTTTGTTACACTGTAGAAAAATAATATGTTTCTTTGCAAAAAAATGAACAGCCCTGCTGAAAGGAAAGTGGTTGAGATGGAGGAAAGTGTAGTCAACAGTAAGAGTGATACGACGTTCAGATGAAGTTAATGAAAATCAGATTCAGGTTTTTCTCTTACAGAAGAAAAAAATGTTTCACGCTTCATGAAAAGTATCATCCCAATTAACCAAGCTTATGCCTCAATAGCTTCTTTCATTCCAATAAAAGCAAATGTTATGTTTTGTAATTCTGAAGATGTAAAATGAGACGTGGTGTCCTGACAGTGAGCCATGTTTGGTTTGGTAACAAAACCAAAAATAATGGCGGCAATAAAGACATGTTATCAAAAACATCAGCATGCATATCCGTTTTATTCTGTGGTAAACCCAAAGCACTCTACTAAATTGAATATTACGTTTCAAAAATCTCCTGCTTCCTCTTATTCTCGTCTTTCCTCTCCTCTCTATTTCTACTTAACTACTGATCCTGAAATGTGTTTTATTATTGCTCCAGCGTGTCAGTCTGGTATCGGGATGTGTGAACGGTTCGGGGAGGGGACGTGCTGGTAAAATGTTCATCACCTCATAGTTGATCACCTCATAAGATGCAGACGTTAAAGAGACGCACCTGATTTAAAACACATTCATTTCTTGAAATACTCAAATAAAGTTAGAGCCGGTTGCCAGAACTCAACTGACAACAGGACCAATGAAGTGGACGGAATATGTGGAGAGGGTCTGACGAGGGAACAAGATGCAGGTGAGCGGGGGAAACCAGGCAGAGCTGAAGAGGGAAGTGGGACCACCTGTGTGGATGGGCGTGTCAGTCAGGTGATGAGGAGAGTGGAGGGAAAGTCCACGTCAACATTACTAAAGTGTTCTTTTTTCCCTGTGAAATCTTGCTCTCTAAGGAAATGATTTTGTGCGATGAAAGTGTCACTATTGTACTTTGACGTGGACTGTAGTGGAAGTATGTGGGTTGGTAGTGTGATCAAAGTTATGACAACACAATATAAAGTTATGTCATAATGGTTCATGATGTTAATTAATAAAAGAGGCAAAAAAAATCTGCACATTTTGCATTTATAAGAACAATGTTTTTCAGGCATGGTCTAATAATGAAAACTAAATATAAATAATAACAATAATAATAATGATAATAGTAATAATAATAATAATAATAATAATAATAATAATAATAATAGAAAGGTAAACACTTGAGGACGAAATATCTCAAGGTCATCGTAGGTCATGCATGATACAAAAGAAAAAGAAAGTTGCATTTATTATTTTAGTGTAGCCTAATCCACCAGTCTGCATTGGAGTCCTACATGGAGTGCACGGTCCAGTGACACCACCCTGTGGACAGGCGTGGAGCATGTTGTTGTTTCATGTCTGCCACAGAGAAAAGCTTTCAGAGACTTTCAACTTATAAACCTGATCTCAAAATCATCACAGTGTTCACAGACAAAAAGCTCCTTCTTGCCCAAATTTTAGGTAACTGACATTTCTGTTACAATGCAGTCACACCCAGTAAATGTTGCTTAATTGTTCAAGATATAAGGAATATATAATTAATATGGACGTTACTCACCCTCTGTCACCCACGGGGTGGGGACACCCTCCTACTTCTGCTTTTTACTCCACATAATCTCCTCCTGGAGCACCAAGCTATGAATCAGACTGCTTGTTTGTGAGTACAATAACCTGACTTTCATTTGTTCCCTGCTGTTAACGGACTGCATATTAATCCGTGTCCTGTGTCACGATGTTGCAGGTTGATGTTAACAATGGAAAGTTTCATTCTGATTATTCTGGTAATAATGCCAGGTAAGAAAAATATTTTAAATGCATTTATAAAAAAAGGAAATTCAATCAAATATTATGCAACCACTGCTTTGAACTTTTAATTTCAGTATTTTATGGATATTTTGCCAAATCCTGTGGGAAACATAGTTACAGCTAAATATAATTAAACTTTTTATTATTATTTTTGCCCAAAGGTGTCTGGAGTGGAGCCTGGAGAGTGACATACAGAGATCAGTGTGCTTTGAAAGGGCAGTCAGTAGTTATTAAGTGCGAGTATGACTATCCCTTCGGTCATATTGCCACTTCGGTCAGCTGGTCTAAACTCATGAACGTATCCGGCCAGTGGGATAAGGTTCTCCTTCAACAAATCCCTTCACCCCCAAACCACTTTTACTATGTGGGCGACTACTGGAGCGACTGCAGTCTGTGGATAAACGATGTCCAACTCTCTGATGAAGGAGATTATTTTTTTGCTTTTGCAACAACACTCGACAGATGGAAAAGTAAAGCATCAGCTCATTTGTCTGTAAGAGGTAATATAACTAAAGATGAGGGAAAAGTAACTTCATCATGAATTAAATTTGTTTTCATCAAAAGAATCAGTTCTTTCTTCTGCTTGTGAGTAGAGTTGATCACCGTTGTGCAGCCGAGCATCGTGACAGAGGGGGATAATGTCAGTCTGACCTGTGTGTCAGGCTGCCTTGCACCTTTAAACATCATCTGGTTCAGAGATGGACAACGTGTACTGAATGCGGACTTCAAGGCCAGGAGGAAGGATGCTGGGAGGTACCACTGTGCCGTCCTGGGGCAGGAGACGGCCAGATCTGCCTCCGTGGCTCTCAATGTTCAATGTGAGTATTAGAAAAGAACATTTCATAGTTTAAGCAGTTGCAATGTTCCTATGTCTCAGTGAATCCAAGCCTAAAGTCAGCCTCAATACTTTGATGTTTCAGCTGTGCTGTGTGTTGTGAAGAATTATTAGAAATATCTTTGCATTTTTTGCTTCATTCAGTGACGTAAGTGAGTAAATCCACTTTTTATCACTGATAACGATCAAGATTTATTTGTCAACTCTGTGAGGCTAAACATCCCGATCTCCTCCTAATCAGATGCTCCCAGTAGAGTCACGTTGTCAATGAGTCCATCAGTCGTGAGAGGAAGTTCAGTGACTTTCACCTGCAGCAGTGATGCCAACCCACCTGTGACACAAAACGGATACAGCCTGTATAAAGACGAGCACTTTATCAGTTCAGGACAGAATCACACCATCTATGATGTCCAGCCCGGCCACAGTGGACTGTACCATTGTCAGGCCTGGAATAATATCAGCCGGATGTGCAGCGACCTGATCAGCTCTAATGAAGTTCCCCTGGATGTACAGTGTAAGTGTGTTGCACTGACAAATCTAATCTGAAATGTGTTTGAATCTGTTACAGAAAACTGTGTTGTAAAAACACCGTTTAGATACACAGGTTATTTTTGTTATGCTGTGTTCAAGGGAAATTCACACTCGACAGTAAGAGGACGATACCACATTCAAAGTGACCATTCAAAGCTGTCTGGTATCAGAATGTGTGAAAGAAAAAGTTGAATAATAAATTAAAAATCTATAATTCCTGTTATTTTGGTCTTTCCTCTCTTCTCTGTATTTCTACTTTACTACTGACCCTGAAATATGTTTTATTGTTGCTCCAGCGTGTCAGGAAACACATCCAGGATTACCAAAGCAAAGGAAAGATTAAAATTCTGACAAAAATTCTGTCACATTTGTGCCCCCCACACACCTTATTATGTTATCATGAATCAGTGATGAATCCTTTCATCGCTGCATGCCCACTCACATTTATCCCCCAGGTTGAGAACCCCCGTTCTAGTATATTATCTTCTTCTCTTGTATTGGGAGATAATTTTTGGCTCTCTCTCTCATTTTAGAATAAAACTGTTAACATGCTCAGTGGTTGTACTTTTTCCAGACGGTCCAGAAAACATTTCCATTTCAATGGAGCCGCCACTTGTTGTTGAGGGCAGCAGTGTGAATCTGACCTGCAGCAGTGCTGCTAACCCTGCAGCAGACAACTTCACCTGGTACAGGAGTCCCGTCTCAGGATCCAGCTCCCTGGTCCAGGTGGGATCAGGACAGGTGCTGTCTGTCCCCTCTGTGGAGGCGTCCCACACTGGACTCTACCTCTGCCAGGCCAGGAACCCACTGGGGGGAAACAACTCAACTGAGGTGCTGCTCGCCATCACGGAAAAGAACCGTGGTTTGTGTTATCTCCATCTACTTCTGTTGCTTTGTTCTTCTAGAAAATGTCATCAACAAGTGGCAGAAGTGCTCCGCATCCCAGTCCACTATTCTAACCTTTGAGTGTGTTTCTCTTCAGGCAGCCAGTCCCTCCCAATCTTAGCTGGAATCGGAGTCTCTGTTATGGGAATACTTGTGTTTGCTCTTCTGTTCTGGTGAGTCAATGAATGATGAAGCGAGGGAGCGTGATTGAATGACTATTAACATTCCTTTTTTCTACATGTTGTGTTTTCACCTAATGTTGTCATGGCTGCATGTGTGACTGCATGTGCTTTGTGTGTCATCTTAATTCCCGCCATTTTTAAACACATTCTCAGTTGTCTACGTATGACTAATATAACTGTAGAGTATATTTTAAAGTCAGAGATGTGTTTTGACAAATTGATTCTGAGAGGGGAAACATTTAATGGTAGCATCTGTTCTAAAAGCCTATGTTATAGATACAGAATGCCATATATTCTGTGCTGAGTGTATTTCCAAGAAACATTATTGTGAGTCATGATGGGTTAAGAAATAACACTCAGTCAAAAAAGTGGATGGTCAGTGAAAACGTATGTGTACTGCTCAGCAGTTTTTAGAAGTATCAAGCCAATGGGTCTCCAATTATTACACAACAACTTCTTTAAAATATGATATCAAAGATTGAGCAATTATTAAAAATGCTCTGTTCTGAGTAACAGAAACTGTTCTTGTTTTGTTTCTGTGTCTTTATAGGCTGAAACGGAGGAACCGTGCAGAGAAAAAAGTAAGTAGGTCTAATTGAATATATTAAATTAATCACATTTAACAATTTAGCATGGACTCTCTTTAGAAAGAAACCCAACAATTATTTAAAGAAGTGAAATATCTCGGGTTTCCTGTGGGGTTTCCCTCTTATTTAGTTCCTAACCAGAACTTCACATTATTTTTGCACGACAATAACAGAAACTTAAGTGGAGCCAAAGCATGTGCTTACAACTTCTCATTTGGCACTGTCTGTGCCAAATGAGAAGGTACAACAATTAGTACAACTTACAACAATCAGACTTTGAACCAAGTGACTCGTCTCCTCTTCCCTAAGGCTCCCACGTCTTATGAAGATGAGGTCACCTACTCAACAGTGACTATTACTCCCAGAAACCCCCGTCTTCCACATCACATGCACAACTCCTGGTAGGTTTGATGATCACAGCGCTAGTGTTGCTCCAGCTTGTTGGTCAAGTTCATATGTGTAGACCTTAACTCAGGAAGATTAACATTATTGATAACTTGGATTATAATTTGTTAAAATAAGTGTTCATGAATACAAATACAAATACAAATACCCACTTGCTCTCCATAAGAAATCATGTGGGATCGGTGCACATTTTTTTTCCCTAATTCCCACCACAGCACAAATTTGTATCACTTGCATCATTGCATTAACTTCACATGGACTTATATGCAGTCACACCAGCTCTGAATCAATTTGCTTAACCTTTAAAAGCAATCTTTGCTCAGAATTGAACTAAAATGATTTATTAATATTTTCCTTAATTTAATCTAACATTTCAGATGGTCTTTATATCTAATCTAGTTAAAAAAATATTACAATCTACCTTAAAAACCCAATAAGTATGATCATAGAATGTAAACTTCTCTTGGGGGCATTAACATTTCCAGATATATTATTACGGAGGACATGACCTCTATAGTAACTACCCCAGTACTGATATTATCTGCAGAAATAACACTTAAGACATCAATGCTGCTCAGCATGCATGTCACCATCACGTTGTCACAGGTTGCAGTTTGGTTAAAATTCACAAATACTGTTAATTTCCTCCTCAGTTCCAACGCCGGAGAGGTTGAAGACACTGTGATCTACACTTCGCAAGCTGAAATTCAGCTGAGTTCTCAAGCTTGAGCTTGTTCTCAAGACATTGGTTTCTTTTTCTTAAATTGTAAAAAATGTTCAGTCTCTCTGGAGGGTGAAACAAAGCTTCTTTGATGTACTTTGTATTGAAATTTGTTTCTATTACTGTTTTTGCAAAGTTTTTGTTTCTCTGCTATGTACAGCAATTACCTAATTTCATAATGATTAATATTTTTGATATGCAAAGAATAAAATAAAATAAATAAAAGTCCTGAAACTGTCCTGATTTCTGTCTTTATTTAATTCTGCTGCATCTTTGACGCTGTACAGTATAATTATCCCTCACTGCAGTCTGTACAGTTAATATTCAACAATTTATAAATAAAATGTGATATTATTACACAATGACTATGGGCAAGCTGTTACTTCAATAAAAAAACTCATGCAACAATTTACATTTTACAATATTTATTTCTCTTGCACACATCATAACTGCCATATTTTTACATACATTAGCTTTATCACAAAGGAGGAACTGGTGGTGAGTAGTTTAGGACTTAATGGTTGCAAATAAAATCACCTTCAGCTATAAATCAGCACCAGAAAAGCTTTAAATGTATTATTGCAGTTCATATTCAATGCTTTCTTTGGACCTGGTGCAGGATACAGACTCAGTAGTAGAATTCTACATGATCAACAGTGATCATGTAGAATTCTACATCATTGTTGTGGTATGTATTATATACTGTATGTATGACTGTTGGAGCAGAAGGGCAGTTTTACAAAATAATGTTATACTTGGTCATAGATGATCAGAAGTATACATATTCCTGCCAGTTAAAATAAGGAGAAATCATCAGAATTTAAAATGTGGTAATCAGTATGCGGTGCAGTAAAAGAAACAGGTTGTTATTGCACTGTTGGCTTTAAGATCTGTGGATCATGAAGACATCTCTAACATGTCTCAAATAAACATCTACACAAACAAGACACTGACTAATATTTACAAGACATTAACAAAATACTGATTTCAATATAAGCATCATCTTCACCACTTCATGTGTTGTCATTTGATAAAGACAGACCTTAAATTATTTTTTCATACAAAAGTCAGGCTACTGCATGTAAAAGAACATGTATGACACAAGTACGAGTTTAATTGTCAAACCCTTATGATGTGAAAAGTTTTATGTGTGCTGTGATTTTCCAAAATAAAGCTCACCAGGGAATGTTTGAGTTACCCATTAGCATAACTGATAAATTACACCTACGTTCCATCTCTCATTGTGTGTGTGTGTGTGTGTGTGTGTATGTGTGTGTGTGTCTTAGTGTTGCACAATGTAAAATTTAAGTCTCTCATTGTATGAATCTTTGTCATCACTTTGTGATTTCTTTTCACACTGAACCTGAGCCTTAACAAGCCTCAATTGAATGTATTACAAGTTATAATGGTTATTTCTAACTTGACTTCTGGTGACATTGCAGTAGTGTGTAGCTAAAAGAAGTAAGTAATCTCAGAAAAATTATCTTACAAAACCTATATTTTACTGTAAATCCAGTACAGGGAATGGAATAGTATTTTTCTTTTGCATGTTTATTAATAACTTCCTAATATCAAAGTTAGTCTGTTTTATTGGCTCTCTGTTGATCTGTTTATAACTTCATGTTTCTTAAAGCACTCTATCTGTGTATCTCTGCAAATATACAGAACATCTATTAAGGATTACGGACTTGATGGGCATTAAAGAATGTGAGAAAGTTAGGGAAGAAGTTAAATCCTCAATAAAACAAAGATTTAGGTGTGAAGGAGAATCTGGAACCTGTGACATGACGGGAACATCAGAGCCTTTCAGCCTCCCGTCCAACTGACCCCTGTTGACATCATCCAGGTCTTTTACCATTGTCATCCAAGAGTAGAAAAAGTTGAAACATGGGAGCAGGAATCTCATGTTCGCGCCAGTTTGTGAAGCCCCGGTGAGTTGTTATAGTTCTGGAGGACAAAGATAAGAGCAGAAAAACACTTCTTTGTCACAAGATGTAGATGACTAACTATGAATATGACCTTTTGTTTCTTTACCCGGTGAGGAAAAACTGGCTTGGTGAGAGTTACAAGTTACTTTTCTATTTCTGTAGTTGGTAATTGGTGGTAGAGGCAGTGCTATTGAAGTTTCTTTTGGTTGTGTGTTATAGCATTCTAACAACACAATACAACACAATAAAAACATATAATAAGAAAGTGTCCAGTCTCTCACCCTCATGGCTGTAGATATCCAGGGCAGAAACCGGGACACTCTGGTGTAGACGCCAGGTTTCTTGGCCATAGCGCAGCCTATTCCCCAGCTCACCACCCCCAGCAGACGATACCGCCTGGTTTTAGACAGACAGTCTTCTGCCACGAAAGGGCCGCCGCTGTCTCCCTGAAAACCACAGAGGATTACACACTCATTATACCAGAGCATTAACAGAGATTCAAGTAAATAGGAGTATCAAACAACCAGGAATATACTGTATATCTGTGGCAGACACATGCATTAACACCGGCACTCTGACCTGGCAGGCATCAGTGCCTCCTTTCTCATAACCAGCACAGAACATACTGGTGGTGATCTGATTGTCATAGTAATCCGGAGCGTTACACACAGCGTCGCTGATGATGGGGACGTGCGCTTCCTGGAGAATATCTGCTTGAATACCTGCAAGTGAGAAAGCAAAAACATTTAAAAACAACTAGACTTTTGGAGGTCATTTATCTAAAAAGAAGCATTTATTATCAATTGCTATCGGTCCTTTTAAGCACTGCATTTCAACTCATTACTCTTCTCTTACCTTTCATGCATTTATGTAGATAAAGGTGTAGATATATAGTTGAGCACATTGATGCAACAAATGCAAATAACGTCATCCCACATCAGATCTGCAGTGTATAACAGTACAGCTGTGATGACATGCAGACAACTCACCATAGTAATCTACATTTCCCCAGCCTGTTACTGTTCCCATCTGTCCGTCTATCAGTCTTTGACCATATGCTGGCAGGCAAATAGGCTGGATATATTCTACACACAAACATATGTATGAAGAAGTAAACACAAGTAAAAATACTTCACCATCAACACACACACACACACACACACACACACACACACACACGTTATTTTCACTTGTGTTGTGGTTGTAATTACAAAAACAAACACTAGGTGTCAGACATGACCTACTGAAACATTGCTTTAAGAGTTTCTACTTCAAGTTTCTTTTACTGTACCAACATGAATAACAGGGAAATATTACAGAGAGACTATCTGTATCTGTATCTATGTCTCCTTTTTTACTCTAATCTAAAATGTTCCTCTAATCTCTAATCATTGTCCTCATGCACTGAAATATTCAGATGTGTGTCAGTGTGCGTGTTTATGATGAATACATGTGTGGGTATACCATTGAATGTGAGGGGCTGGGTGAGGGCCAGAACAGCGATGTCCCTGCTGTTGTCATCAATGCTAGCATCTACAAAGGGCAGGTAGCTGCTGTGGTAAACAATGGTGTTCACCTCCGCCACATTGGCGTTGACTGGTTTACTATAGATGGAGCCCAGCAGCACACGCCAGCGGTTAACGGTGCGATACCGCCTAGCATGACATTTAAAAAGAAGAATGTCAACAATTTGTTCACAATGTGCTTGAAAATAAATTTCTGTATGAACTCAGAATTGATTGCCTACTCTCTGAAGCAGTGAGCTGCTGAGACAATCCAGCGGTTTGATATGATGGTTCCTCCACACTGGTGAACTCCATCGTACTCCAACCTGACCTGCCAAGGCCAACTGCCCTGCCTGGCATCCACACCACCAACTATACGGTCTGCTGCAAAACTACGCCTGCCACAGTCTGCCGAGGAGAGAGAGCAGGGGGTTCATCATCTAGCTAAACTGTAAAGGATTAAACGTATAATATCTTAGAATGGGTGAAAGAGTAGAAGGTGAGATAAGCAGAAAGAAGGAGAGAGACTATGACAAACAAAAAACCCTCAGAGACAGTAAGAGACACTAATAACAGGGTGTAGGGGAGGATGACAAACTAAGCATGTTGTGAAAGATGAGCGGTGGTGTGTGAGGAGTGCAGATTTGAGCTCACATCTTACCTTGACACAACAGCGTGAGAACCTCCCTGCTCTCACAGTCACTGAAACACAGACAGACTGAGTTAGAAAACAGACTGACCAGGGAAAGGAAAACATCCAAACTGGGTTACTGCTTTCGACTTTCTCCTTGTCAACCGAGCAGAAAAGTGAAAGAAATGGTGTGGGATCAAACAGACAGGTGTTTGTTACCATGGGAACAATGAGTCTTTGATTTTCTTGCCATAGCTGAGCTCTTGCTGTCTGACACAGAAGAAGTCCCCACCATCTCCACTGCCCTCCGGCACTGATGTGACTGAGTAATTCACCACACTAAAACACACACACACACACACACACACACACACTTCAGCCCTGTGTCTGTGCTGCATGAAAACACTGAGTTTATA
Source organism: Chelidonichthys spinosus (assembly GCA_029853015.1). Lineage (NCBI taxonomy): Eukaryota > Metazoa > Chordata > Actinopteri > Perciformes > Triglidae > Chelidonichthys > Chelidonichthys spinosus. The sequence continues at coordinate 14,599,777 of CM056834.1, read as the reverse complement.
ATTGTGAAGTATATCTCACCTGATGAAGCCCACTTCTTCACAGCTGATGCTAGCTAGCAGCTCATTGGCTGAGGAGGAACACACCTGACGCCACCTCCTCTGAGCAGGGTCAAAGACTCGGAGGCGTTGGTCAGCAGAATTTACCTGGACTGCAGGAAATGACCCAGGGTTATTTAGCACACACTCCTGCTTATCTCATATTCGTTTTTTCTGTTCTCCCTGACTGGATCACTTGTGTAATTTTCACGAGGTCAGAAATAGGTACGAAAGAGTCTTACATTTATACAAATACAAATAAAAAAATTGTTAAGTCTGCAACTGGTCCTGCATTAAAATAAATACACTTTGTGTTTTGTTTCTGCTAACAAAACAGTGCCAAAACATACAGTATGCTATTATAGTATCTTACAGATAGATAAGATGGATGGATAGATGGCTGGCCAGACAGACAGCCTACTACTACTTATTAGAAAATGCATGTCAACCTTACTCACCATCATATAGACCTGTGTCTTCATCCATTGTGCAAAACGTTACTGCAGAAGAACAAAAATGGCATTTGGTAAGCCAATGCAGTGCATGATAGCAAATAATGAAAGACTGATCATCACATATGGTTGAAATAAAATGTCTCTATGTGTATGTGTGAAAGCATGTGGTCTGACCTACGGCCCAGACGGCTGCTCCAATGGCTCCCAAGGTCATCAGGGTCACACACACCCCAATCAAACGACAGGGGGTCAACACACAGGTCAGAGAGATTCCCCTGTTCCCTGCAGACACACACACATTTACATGAGTGTAAAATACTCATTTCACAGTAATCATACACAGAGATGCCACCATGAATGCATACATGCCCCATTATGCACATACACCGCAGCACGCAAGCCTTTAACATCACATACACCAACAAACACAGGTGGCTGAAGAAGGGGATGAAATCATGAGAATAAGTCATAACAGTGATCTAAGTAAATGTGCTGGTGCTGGCAAATATACATATGGCAAATTAATACATGGCTAAGTTGAGACTACTTTGCTTGTATTTAATTTGGACTCGTGTTTCGGACACACAACAAACATCAGCAACATGACTGGTATCAGCTTGCTGTCCCAATGTGAGGGCATACTGCACATTTCCTGGCACGGACTGAGAAGTACAAACGAAAGATGAGATCAATAGTCTAAAGTCTAGCATTTCTCCACAAAGAGAAAAGAACAAACTTTTAAACTAGGATATAGTGCCATGTACTGCATGTACCGTTATCCTCTCCTCAAGTTTGTCAACTTGACAAACTTTAATAAAGTGGAAAACATGCATGTGATTATTAACATTAATAAATCCATTCTGGGGTGTGTTGGCTTGCTGTCACTAGTACTGATGGTACAGAGCCTTAACTAATATTATTAGTTCCACCTGCCATAAGAAATGTCCACTGCCAATGAATTCTTCTGTCTTTTTCTTCCTCTCTTACTGTTTTAAACTAATGTGGAGAAAAAGGAGAAGCGATTTAGAAAAAGCAAATATGATTGAACATTAAACAATCCTCTTTATGTGATCTGTCAGCCTGCCATGCACATCCCTTATCACTGAACACAGCTCAGCTCATTTCCCTTCCCACTCACAATCATTTTCACAAGCACATGCTCGTCATCATCACCACTATCATCACTATCATCGTCGGCAGTACCAACAGCAGCATCAGAGTTAGAGCAACAGTGCAGACAAAAGCCGGAGGCTAGATCACACCTCTTATTTCAACACATCATGTTCCCTTATTTTTATGACTAAAAGTCACTTTAAATGGCCGTGCACATTCACATAGGTGTTTGTTGATTATTAGGGCTGATTATATTTCTGCTCGGTAGAAGTTGGGTGTAGCTATGTTGACATCACCAAAATTCAAATGCTAATCATTCTAAGATGATGCTGGTGTGAGTTGTTTCAGCCCAACACATGAAACAAAACGACTTTACCTTTTTCACAGTAGTCATTTTGACTTGTCATAGTAGGAAAAGTATAGGTGTCACTAATAACTTTAACGATGGCTAAGCCAACACGATGATACAATGTTAATATATATATATATATGTATATTAGAGGTTGTGTCTGTCATTACTTGTTAGAAGAAAAAAAAAATACAGGAAAAGTGATCTCTTGTGTAAGTAAGGGGATATCCTAATTATTGTGTTGCATGGGACAGTCAGGACTGAAATGGTAATACTTTCCATCAATGTGCCAGGAAACAAATGGAGATACTGTAAGTATAAGAGTTTCCTATCAGATCAAAGAAAACATTCTACATGCCTGGTTTCCTTCCGGCCACTGTCTCCTTCCCTTCCCATTTTCCCTACTCTCACATCTTTCTCATTTTCTGTGAACACAAGTGGAAGAAAGGAATGAAAATGAAAAGCAACTCTACTCAAATGTTTTTGAGAGTTGTGAAATTCCATCAAAACATTACAAATGTGAATGATCACAAATAACATGTTTTGTGCTGCTGCACGTTTTTTCAGGTTTGTACCCACATCAGTTAGTAGGGAGGCATTTTTCATTTCTTCGTTTCTGCACAGTCACCACCTAAAAGTCAGTGTAGACTCCCGATCATGCGTCTTATACAGCTCAAAGAATGACAACGTGTTGGTCCCACAGTTGAGGCATTTCCACGCCGTTATCAAGAGACATGATCATGGCGTCTAATCCAGTGACGTTAACTTCCTTCTATGCTATCTCCTCACATCTGCTCCCTCCTGCTACAGCCTCTCCCTGTCAACTCTACCTCCACCTAGACTGCTATTCCCTAAAAAATCCCTACTTTCTTTGCCTCCCTCTGTAGCCATCCTCTCCTCCCCTCTGTGTGCCTCCTCTCTGCTCCTCCTCCACAAACAAAAAGTAGTGAACATAATGAGTATCTGATGAATGATGCAGGACGATTTATCAGAGGGACATTCCAGGCTCCTGTTCATACTTTGGGATTGTGTTTTCCAGGAAATACCCCCAACGTTTCGTGCTCTTCCCAATCACACTGCAGGACAGAACAAGCACTCTATTGTGTCCGCTTCTACCTGAGACCACCCTCTCACTCTCTGAGTGTATGTGTGGCTGCATGTGTGTGTGTGTGTATGAAATCATTGTGGTGTTATGTGAGGGCGACTACACTGCAATATTAAGAGTTTGTTCTACCCACTAGAAATGCTGCTTGTTGTAAATTGGATTAAGTTTATAGTGTAGTTCATTTTTAATAGATATAATTTCTCCTACTATAAGCACTGACCCACAGAGGGTGCTGTATTGTATTGTAAATGGTAAAGCAACATTAACTCAATATACTATTCTACTAATTACTAATTATTTATGACACGTGCATATCATTTCCAAACAAATATTTCCGTTCTGTTACAGCCTATTCATTTAGAAAATAAACAACGATCGCTTGATCAAAACATCATTAAGAGATGAAACATAACATAATCATGTTAACTACATTAAATGCTTCTAAAATGTACTTAAGTTTAATTTATGCTCAACAAAAAGATCAACAGATTAAAATGCCATCGCTGTTGTACATCAGGAATATTTCACAATGCAGTGAAGCTGTAGGCCTGCCCAACAGCGTGACTTTATATTTAGTTGCCATGGTTTGCCGTCATTGTGGTAAATAAAGTTGGCACGAGAGGCAAGAATGAATCATTTCTTACTGTTTGTGACCAATCCACATACTGTATACATACAATTTTATTTTGGGTTATTATTTGGATCCTCATCAATGAGTCACATGACCAGCCAGAAGCAGCAGTCATTACTCATTCACTGGGTTGTTGGGAGGGATACCTTTAACTTTGCAGGCATTTCGCAGCACGCTAGTGGGTGAAAATAAGTAGTTCTGATACACCCGAAACCAAAATCATGAAAATGCACAGACAACACAGTCAGTATTACAAAAAGCATGTCTTTTTGTCTTCCAAATCAGCCATCAATAGTTTTTTCTCCAACATGATGTTAATCTAAAATTGAAAAACACAAAACAAATCTTTAGGTATTTTATTTAAATAAAAAAAAGTGTCTCAATATTATTGATCAAGAGAGTGATGTTTATCATGTCCCTTGAATAGGATACTCCACACCAGACTGCATAGTCAGCATCTGCTGCGTTATCCTTTGTCCACTGAAAACTGGACTTTGGAAACAGATTTCAAAACAATCGAGTGAGACCAGAAAGAGGAGATTTTTATGTTTCTGGTCCATCAAAAACAAGGGCTGAGCTTAATTCAACATACATGAACTACATATTCAATAAGAAAAGGGGTTTAAAGGGTTTTCAAAATGAATACTGAAGAATATGAGTGGACTGAAGTGACCCTAGCTGTGGTTAGAGTGGTATGAAGCAAAGATAACATTACAGAAACAGAAGAAAACACCAGAAGCTCTGACTCATATTTGTAGTGGCTGTCACGACAAAGAAGTAAAAATAAACACAATCATACTGCACAGTAAATATTAGTCTGATTACAACACCTTGCCCTTTGTGAATGCATGTGAATGTGCAGAATTCTGTACTTGTTCACACGTGCATAAGCATGTAATGTTTTGGGTAAACACATTTTCTTCTTTAAATAGATGCCCCACCTCATCTAAGCACAGACACAAACACAAACAACATAAGCTACCCCATATGTGCCACTCCTTGACTAGACTGTGTTTCTCTTGTAAATTACAGACAGCCTGATTCATCTGGGTGGACTCCTTTCAGGAGGGTAACAGACACTACAAAACAAAACGTTAAACTGGCTATGTTCAGACACAGAAAGTAAACTACAGCACAACAAGGACACAAGGACCAAGAAGACCTGCAGATGTAAGGTAGGTGTCCTGTTTTCTAGATCTATGGGGGGGGGGAGAACAGTTCACTCTGACAGAAGCTCTTTCTACAGACAATAATATACTAACAAGTAATCTTATCTTTTACTTTCATAACATCACCATTTAATTAGCTGTAAACTCATTAAGAGCCACAAAACTGCACGTTAAACCAACGCTCTACCACCACAACACTGATGATAGCTAATGGAACATAACAGGTCAGATGTGGATTCTCTGGTATTTCCTTTCAGCTGTTTGCTTCACTGGTGGTGATGGAAGTGTGCTTGTAAGGATAATGTAGGAGAGCTTAATTGCTAGAAATGTAATGTGCATCAACTAAGTAAATTAGTCAAAGACTGTTAATTATTGGCCCCAGCTAACAACACATCACATTTCTGTTTTCTTTGGACCTATAGACATTTTAAAGGATGTAAAAACTATGTGTTCCCGAGAGAAACACAAACTTCCAAAATAAACCCATGAACATCAGAGACAGCCAGTCAGCTTTGAACAAACCAGTTAATGTTTAACTGTGGAGTGGACTGATGTCTGGTCCCAACTACAGAAAACAGGCAGCATGTGCAGAAACATGACCAGCACAGCACTGTGTGTGTGTGTGTGTGTGTGTGTGTGTGTGTGTTTTAGCAAGTCTGACTGTTTTAATATGTGAACTCACCCATCTTCCCCTCTGTCACTACTTTCTCAGCATACATCTGTGTACAGTAGGAAGCAGAGAGCAGCAATAGACAACGATCCGTATCCTTCCTTCCTTCCTTTTCTCCTTGACTCCTGAGGACAGGTGGTCTACGGCCTCGCCTGTCGTTGTCTCCTGGTTACATAATATTGAAGGTTTTAAATGACAAACAAACACCATATTGTACTTAATACTTACATATTACATGTTTTTTACAATATAACATTTTTAAACAATCATTTATCAAAGAGCAAGCCAGATAGAGAGAGTAATACGAAATTAGATTTGAAAAACGTATTTATATTGTAAATTGAGAGTACAAACTACCACTTTTTCAGAAACTAGAATCCTTATTATTAATTAATCCTTATAAAGAAGGCTTCCAAGGGTGAAACCAATGACTCACTGTCCTGAGGACACAATATGAGCCATATGAGACCACGGGGAGCAACCAGACTAATTATAATTATAAGGAAGTATATTGAGACACAAAGGTTTTTTTTCTGTATAATAAAAATGACAGGCAATAATGTTTAAAACGTTTGTAATTAAAGTGTTGCTGTGATATGTGTATCACTTTAGACTGCAGAGGTCTGGAGAACTGGAGATGGTTTAGGTTCAACACACACAAGGACATTAAACAAAGGTTCAGCATGATAAACTGTAATATTGACATGAACAAAATATACGAGTTGGCTACTTAATTTTACTGAAAACATGTTTGCTCTCGAATAGCAACTCACTACTAGTTAGTAGTAAGCTTTAGTCTACAGCAAAGTGAACTATAAGCATTTAATGACACCAGAAATAGGCAACAAAGTTAGCTGATAGCTTCTTTTCAGAGTTAGCATGCAACTACAGGGCTGGAAGAAATCAGGGAAGGCGACTCACCTGTGTTTTCTTGCAGCAGGTGATTCACTGGCCTTCCTTATTCACAAATATTATAATAAATTATTGTTAGTCCGCTTTAAAGAATAGAAAAGGCACCCCAAAAAAACGTCTGCCCCGAAGACAAACGCCTAACGCCGCCAGAGATCACACGTTAAATCCCAGTTTGCAGTAAATCCTTTTTGCTCTCTTCACAGGTGACTGACCCCAACGAAACAAGAAAAAGAAAAAAGGGTAGCAAAGCTTTCAGCGTCCGTTTCTATCAACCAAAACCACCGACGCCTGCTTCTAGTAGAAACGAGAGAAACATTTGGAAGACTGGATTTATTGAGACAAAGTCAGTGAACGTTAATCCCAATTTTGTCGGTCCTTCTGTGGGCAGCCAGCCGGACGAGAGGGGCGCGAGTGACGTCATCCTACGCTTCTGCGTGGACAGAAAGGGGCACGAGAGCTCTCACAAGCTGCGCGTGAACCCAGCGTCCAACAAAGTGAAGTTACACGAGTCAATGGGGACTGATTCAAGAATGTCAATTTGGTATAGAGATGACCTCTTCATGTCTTTACTGGTGCAGTGATACCAGAAAACCCATAGTGTCCCACAGACGCAGACACACACACACACACACACACACACACACACACACACACACACACACACACACACACACACACACACACACACACAGAAAACATGAAAGCACAGAAACAGCTCCAGTTCCTTTTTTGTAGAGAATATAAAAAGGAAGTATTTGCTCTAGAGGAAGAGAAGCGAACACAGTACTGATAGAGCCTGCTAGAAAAAGCCAAGCGAGGAGAGGTGACTGAGGGAGGAAAGGTCAGGAGACCACAACAAAACAAGTACAACAGCCACAGCAGGAGAAGAGATGGATGGTGGAGTGGCACAGTGTTGCTACTGGCTGCTGCTCACACTCTCTGTGAGAGGTAAGACCATGTATGAAATCACCTGTAACAGATTGTGAAGATCAGCTGACCTGGATTTGTCTGTTGTATTGAACAAAATTAAATTAGTGTTGTGCTTGACAGTTCCTAATTGAGTAACATTAATGTGTCATTATCATCATCAAGTTGATGTGTGGTCACAACTGCTTGTAAGATTATTTGTCATTACATCATATCGTATTGGAGTTGCCATTTCTGGGCCAACAAGTATAAATCTGTTCTTGTTGTCTACATTGCTTTTTTGCTCTTTTCATAATTAGACTACATACTATTAGTATCTCAGAAAAATACATTTCAAATAAGCCATTATTACCAGAAAATGTAATGAATACAGTGCTGCACATTGTAGCTACAGTTATAATGTCGGTACACTCAGATGTATTGGTTACTTTGATCTCTGGATAATGTGATTTGAAATTATTTTATCTTTAACCTGTAAAATAAAACCACAAGTAATTATTGAGTTGATTTTGCACCATTGTAATGTCATTTGGTGGTTACGATATAGAAACTTATTTGCCCCTCAGGTATCCTTGCAGGTGATTGGTCGGTTCGTCTCCCCTCCAGTCCTATCTGTGCTCTAATTGGATCTACTGTGGTTCTCCCTTGTTCCTATGACTACCCCCAAAGTTCTAATGAAACCAAGGAAGAGGGGCGGCCCTCTACTCAGGTGATTCAATAAAGAAGTCTTTGTTGGCAGTTGCAGTACATGCTGCAGTGTGTCTTTAAGCAGAAGACATTCTCTGCAAGGCCTTAAATCTGTAATCAGAAAGGAGGTTAATTAGGGATAACTGCATATAACTATTTTAACCTTACGTTTTACGAGTGGAGTCAGGGTAACATAAACATAAGCATCTGCTATTTTGCAGTACTTTTGTTCAAAAGCACCTTGTTTTTTTTATTTTTCAGCATTTTCTTTGTTTATATTTCTCTGTCAGGACGGAGGAGGAGAAGAGGGACAGCAGTACAAAGTTGTGTCTGAGATGTGGTGTCTCGAAGACAGTCGCTGTATCACATCAAGGTACTGTTGAAGACGCACTGAAAGCAATTCATTTGAGCAAAGAACCCTACAGCAAAGAGTTTAGACAAACAATCGGTCTGTCTGTCTGTCTGTCTGTCTGTCTGTCTGTCCATCTCAGATATGTCTTCCACAGTCACGGTATCTTCCTAGATCCGTCCTACCAGAACAGGGTGGAGTACCTGGGACAACCAGGATCAAAAAACTGCTCTCTGAGAATTTCTGATGTGAGACAGTCAGACGGTGGAGCATACGTGTTTTACTTCATCACCAGCCACCCCACACAGAAGATGCCAGGGCAGAGCGGTATACAGCTCCTGGTGGCAGGTGGGAATATTTCATTTACAGATAATACTTCGACTGATCGCAATCAACGTGATCATCGTCGCCGTAATCAAAGCTATCGCCATCCTCTCCTCTCTTTTGCCAATTTGGTATTCTAATTGCAAAGTTGGGAGCAGCTTTTTTTATGAATCATGTCTTGATTTTCACTCATGGCTAACATTCATCACAAAATCTTGAAGACAAAAACTAGCAGTTTCAAATCAGTTTGCACTTACAAACTCATAAAGTAATTTTGTTTATCCTTCCTCGATCTTGTGACTGTTTTTGTCTGTCTTTGTGTCTCACTGGAGAAGTCTTACTTCCTGTCTTACTGCCTGTCTGTCTCCTTGCATGTCTATCTGTCCCATAACAGTATTGAGCTGTTGCTAGTTATTATTCAAATAACAAACAAAAGAATATTTGTACTTTGCTAACTTGTATTACTTAAATGTTTTGGTAACAAGTGCCTTAAGTTTACCACTTTCTTTATGTAACTCTGTTTGACATTTTGTGTTATTCAAGAGAAGTAGAACTGAAACTGACCACTGCTATATAAATACTAATTTATATAGCTTGATTTAATAATAGGTTTTATCGTATCAAAGGTCAGGTTTATGACGAAGCCAGGAAGTGGCATTGCTCCACCACAAACATGTTCTTGAGAACTGATTGAGAAACTTCTGGGTGAAGTCACACTTCAGTTCTGCATGTTGTGTCATTCTTTCTGTTTAAATCCCACAAAGTACTTAATCTGTACTTAATTATGAATCTGTAGGAGGAGCAAAACACACAAAAATGGTGGATTACAGTAGAATAGAAATTAATAATGAGAGAAAAGTTGGAATGTCTGAATTCGGCTGATGCTCAAAAATTATTAATTAAGAGTTGAAATAATAAAACTATCTTTGACATCAGTATTTATAAAATCCTAAACACCCTGATAGAAAGTGACATACAATTGTTGGTCACAAGAATCACACAGACTAACCAGTTAAATGATGAATCTTGTCTCCTTGAATATCTAAGGTGAGTAATATAATCACATAATTACCTTGCTTTCTCCAGACTCCTCCAGCGCCATCACAGTGTCAGCAAGTCCCTCCAGTGACATCATAGAGGGCGTGGCCCTACGTCTGGCCTGCTGCAGCCCTGCTGCCGGTCCACAGGCCCGTTTCAGATGGTACAAGAGCACAAGCAGCAGCCCGGGACACACTGGGCAGGTGTGGAACATCAGCAAGGTTACATCTGATGACACTGGCGGCTACTTCTGTCAGATGCACACCGGAAATCAAGTAAAGAACTCAACAATGCTGCCCATCGATGTAGAGTGTAAGTGAAGCTTAATTCTGATCATTCTGCATGACATACGTTGAAGCAGGATCCTTCTGAATGAGAATTTCAACAGAAAAGTTCTTGAGAAATTCTTCGCTGGATGAGGTCAACGATGTGTGTGTTTTGGTAGAATCTCATGTGACTTGACTGGGTATAACTGACCTTTCATTTCCTTCCTGTTTAGACTCTCCCCGAAACACATCTGTCTCCATCGCTCCTGCTGGAGAGCTACATGACGGGCTTCCTGTGACTCTGACCTGCAGCAGTGATGCAAACCCACCTGTTGCAACATACAGCTGGTTCCAGGGTGCAGCATGTCTCCCCACAGCAGACAAAAGCTTTCATCAAGTTCGGCAATCCTCGGCTACACCCACGGGAAGAGGCCTGACACTCAGCAGCGTCAACATCACCACCGAGGAGTATCAGCAGCACTGCTGTGTAGCATGCAACAGACATGGATCACAGACTTACAGCGTAACGCTTATAGGTCGCAAAAGTAGGTCCACGTCATTCACGCAATCTGAGTTTTACAGCCTTCATTGGCAACCATGTTTGCTCTAAAAACCTGCAGAAATACTACCAGAGTAACAGGTGGCAATTGACAAATCAAGAGGGTGAATGTTTATGATCCAGACTGTTTTATTTGTTATTATAAAGAGGAAAGCAGTAAACTTAAAGTGATTTCTTCCCCCCAACATATAAATAGGAAGCACTTCCTACCTCTTTTTAAAATTCTGTGATGTTAACATTGACAACACTTTGTCTTTAAGATGCAACAGAAAAATAAATGACTTTGTCCAGTCAATAGTATAGTAAATCTCTCACATTGAATTCAGTGAAAGACCAGCATTATGGAATACCTCACCATTTTACATACTCTTGGTCCAATGTCTAGTCACATGCACAGTATATTGAAGAATAATGCTTGAAACCATTTTCCCTGGGTCCAATCCCTTTTCTGTCCACTACAGCGAAGGACCCGTCTACGTCTTCAGGATTCAGACTGGTGATTATCGGAGTGTCCATCTGCGCTCTACTGATTATTATAGCCATAGCGGCCTATCTCATGGCAAGGTCAGTTCTTTGCTTCTCTTACAGCTGATAAGTGCTGTTATATTATTTCTCGTTATATTTCTATCAACATTTCAGCATCAGTAATCTTAAAAGGTACCAAAGTGTACCGTTAGATTATTAGACTAAATAATGTAAGTAAAATAAAATCGAGTGAAAGTGCCACTGCTTCAGTACTCTAGTTTAGCTTCATTAATAACATAATACTATGTGTATAAGTGTGTGTTTTAAAATATCCGGTGTTAAATTATTTGTTTTTATACAAATTAATAAAAAAAATATTTGTAATTAACTCGATAATGTAAAGCTCCATGTTTAAATAATGAATTGTCTGTCGTTTCAGGAGAAAGAAGCCATCGAGACACCAGTCATACACCCTCGCCGAGACAACTGCTGTAGCACCTTAAGGATGCATTCAGCACATAGTACAAATCAAAATACAAACACCCCACAAGCACCAGAAGAGTTCTTTTTATTTTGTAAAAGTACTTAAGACAGGTAGAATGTTTTCTCCATAGCCTCAGACACTCTTGTGTGTTTACCTCCAAGACTCATGTTGCCAAGGAAACCCCAAGCAGACAAATTCAAGCTAGCATTGCATCAAATGCTGCGGCACATCATTTTAAATCAGAAGAAAAGGAACTTCTAATACTGCTGGTTCTAGCTCACAAAGGATGTGAACACCAATAAAAAAAGAATGAAAATCATCTGTTCTCATTACCAAACACCTTTGTGTGCCATATCAGTTGAACTTTTGCAAGAATTACAATACATCCTCCATATTTCATACATATGAGGACCACAGAAAGCCTTGTGGTGGTGATGATGATGAGCATGAAGATGATGACGGAAAACTCAGTCATAATGATCCAATTAAAAGCCGTTAGCAGTTAGGAGTGGGTCACGTCTGTGTGTTCTTTGAGTAAACTCTTCAGTGTGATAAGGCTCTAACAGATACTGACCAGAGCCTGAGGATGAAAACCAGGAGGACAGTGACTCGGACACCCGGACATCCATTTACAAAATGTACTTGGATATCAACTCCCTTCTCATTAGTCTATAATTAGAATTTTGCTTTTGTCCGATTTATCAAATTAAAGTAAGTGAGGAAAGTGGCACACACATGCTAATAAAGTAAACAAGGAACAGTACAAGTACAAGGACAAACGATATGTATGATATGTCAGTTTTGTTCAGTTGCATGTACAATTTTTAACATTTATATGATGTTTTAATGGGAAATACAGGTAATTAGTGGTGCACATATTGTACTGAGCTTCTACTTTTCAAGCTGTGTAAGCTACAGTGAGTGAATGTGTGATTGATCTAATGAAAAGACAGTTTACTGAGCAACAAAACATTTTATTAATATATTACTTAAAAAAAAAAATATTGTTAAACATGAAAATATGCCAACACATAACCTATATAGGAATGAGCAGTCTGAAATGTGTTTACAGGTGATGGTTTCAGTAGAAGGTACACAATAGGTTTTAATTGTGAGCATTGATTACTACATTAACCAAATGTCTGCCATCTGTGTAAGGCATATGTTGATGAGCGAAACAAACAATGCATTGACCCCATATGCGTTGTTGCTGTGCCGTTTGTTACAATGACAAATGAAATAAATGCCAAAAACCATAAACATCAATCCATAACATTAAAAAGAAGCTAGGGTTGAGGTTGATGATCCAAATACTAATAATAATAATTTGCATTTAGACAAAGCATTTGCAACCAGAACATAATGTACATGAGTCTTTTCAACTTAAGGGGGCAGCACATCCTGGTTTGACCACAACACCAGTAACCACTCACACCACTGAACAATGTTCAGCAACAACATCTTCAAGACGAAACAGCATTGATTTATTCACATTTTTAAAGGTGGGGGGGTAATTCATTGAGGATATAAAATAATGTTTTCTTGATAATGTCTCCGGTCAGGAGTGAACGAGAGGCTGGCGCTGCATTTTTCATGTCTGCAAACTCTCCTTGACTCGGAACAGCAGCTGTCTTATGGTGCCGTTGCAAGTAGCTACAAACCACAGACATTCTTGTGTCAAGACATGCATCTGGTTAAATTAAATGCCATCAGGCTCAGGCGGGGCTTGTCAACAGACATTTCCTTCTGTGCAGAGCTGATCTTTTGGCCAATCTAGACAGTACTGAAGTTTTCTTGATAGATGTTCTCCTGAAAAATAACAGGTCCACATGAAACCATTTTGTGTTAAACTGTCGTTCATTTGCTAAAACAGAGTCCTTCTTACCTTTTTATCCACAGCAGGATTAGGTCTCAGCCTCCTTCAACAATGAAATAAGAAAAGTGTGTACATTGAACTCCTCCAACATTTCATGGCATTCATAGAATTTATTGTCACAGTCCAAGAGTTGCAAAGACAAAAGTGTTAACTTCAACTTACCATGCCCAGATAATAACCAGTGGAAGCAGCAGGACAATAAACGCTTTGACTCCAATACCAACAAAAAGGATGACACTGTTAACTGGTATTGGAAAAAAGAGTGAGACGTATGAGAAGTTAACTAACGACATCTCAGATTTTCAACATGCTATGTAGAGTCGAGGTGAAGTCTGAACTTGAGCCTTTTTCGGAAGCTGGCAAATGACTCTGCTGTCCTGACATTGGTTTCCCCGCCTCCCTGAAAATCCTTATAGGATAGTTTGTCTTTGCTCAATGTAATGATCTATCTTATTTTCCTTGCATACTCACTGTCTGTTTCGTCCACTGTCAGCAGCACCTGAGTTGAGTTGTTTCCCCCCAGCGGGTTCCTGGCCCGGCAGAGGTAGAGTCCAGTGTGGGACGCCTCCACAAAGGGGACAGACAGCACCTGTCCTGATCCCACCTGGACCAGGGAGCTGGATCCGGAGAAGGGACTCCTGTACCAGGTGAAGTTGTCTGCTGCAGGGTTAGCAGCACTGCTGCAGGTCAGATTCACACTGCTGCCCTCTGTCAGATTGCTGGGATAACTCACCTCAACAGTTACATTCAACGGGGGATCTGAATTAAAAACACAATCACTGTACTATTGTATGCATTCACTTAGACACCATTTTTCAAGTTTACAACATGTATAATCTTGACCATTTATAGCCAATTACATTGTCAAAGAATATTTCATTAAAAACAAATTAAAAAGAAAGCTTGACATTGAAACACAAACAAAAAAAGCTATCACAGGAGTGGGTTAGCCTAGCTTAGCGCAGGGAAAGACACAGGACAACGGGGACACAAGGAAACGGGGCAGCCAACAACAAAACACTTAAGTTTGTGTACATTACAGATTTAATAAACAAGATAAAACATAAGGTAGCTTGGTATGCAGATTTTTTTTTTTTTTTCAACTTCTGGACAGCGCCAAGCTGTTTAAAACCGTTTACTATATTTACACTAAGCTAAGCTAACTGGCTGCTGGCGTTAGCTTCTTTTTAAATGGTAGACAAGTATAAGAGTACTTTCCCAACATGTTGAGCTATTACTTAACGTTTCTCAACCAACACAATAACATACTTACACTGAACAACCAGAGCCACAGGGTCAGAGAACACTGACTGCTGTCCTTCGACAGCACATGCATAATTCCCAGCATCCTCTGCTTTAGCCTGGAACTCTGATTTGGCTACTGGATGTCCATCTTTAAACCAAACTGTGCGGAGAAGTTGGCAGGATGTTTCCATGGATATTTTACATGTGAGAGTCACGTTGTCTCCTGCTCTCACAATGTCCGGGTTCACTCTGGCAACCAGCTCTGCATCAATCCGTTAAAGAAGCAGAGACCATGAAGTTAAGAAAAGGTGAAAATATTCAATTTGAAGAGTCAAACTCAGTGTACAATTATTTTACCTGTGACAGTCAGATACACGGAGGCTTTACTTCGCCAACCAAACATCTCCGTATCAAACCTGAAGTAGTAATGTCCAGTGTCATTTCCCCGCAGGTCATGAATTGCCAAGCCACAGTCGTGCTGTTGGTCACCAATATATTCATATCGATTGTGATTTGAAGGAAAGTCTGAAAGTGCAACCCGTTTCCAGGTGCCATTTTTGAGTTGTCCTTTAAACCATGCAGTCATTTTAACAGTTTCCCCATTTGTGTAGTTGTATGAGCAGCCAAGCTTCACGGATGATCCCTTTAGAGCACAAGGATTTGGGTTTTGGAAATCCACTGACCACCCAGCATTCGCAGCTCCTGCAGAGAGATAGTGATGTCATGTAATGTGTTTTAATTCGTTTATGTTTTTACTGTTTGTGCAGAGTGTATGTACTGCACTGAAAGAATATTTCTTAAAATAATTAAAGACAGCGAAGAGACCAAGACCATAGTTAGTTCTCGGGTGTGGAAAGGCCACAATGAAACAAAAGCAACTATAAAATACTGAAAAGGGGGGATTACGAAGATTTGGCATAAATGCACTAACCCCAATTAACCCTGTAAAAAAACACAATTCTTTCATAAACCTTACTCTCTCCAGCTCTTCTTTTAGTCGAGCATCCAAGAGTTTCTGAATTATAGACACTGGACTAAGAGATATACAGATAAACAGGGTCAATAAAGTTGTAATCTTTTGCAAATTTCTTGGCGTTTTTATCAGGCCAAACAAATACAGCAGTATACATGAGCACATCAAACTGAAGCTTTTTTTTTTTTCGAAGACTTGGTTGAGTTGCAAACATTTTAATTTGGGGAAGTGAAAATGAAAAAAAGTATGTCTTTCCTGTAAGTATAGCCTATCACAACAGTGATGTCTAAGCAAATAGAGTGAATACATTCAAGTAAATAATTTAATAAATTAATATTGTAGTTATGGAAGTAACTGAAGGAAATACAAGTCTCACTCTTTGTTTTAAAACAAAATTTGAAAACTAATATCTTCTTACCTGGTTCCAGGATCAGAAGCACCAGCATTGCGAGCATCTTCTCCAACACTAAACACATAAACATGGATGAGGAGGAATGTCTAGTCATGTTCAAAAAGCTGATCCCCTAAAGCATTTGATTGGTCTGCTGTATATTTCTGTGGCAGCAAGAGTTTTTAGCAGACAGTGTTGTCATCTGACCCGTATGACTCTTGCATCTGTAAATGGGGAACTAGTGGTTGAATCTAATTTTCTCTACCATGTTTATTTACTGCATGCTGTCATGTGGCTTTCCTTCTCAGATGTATTCCTTTTCTTCTGTGGGTACTTTAATTTGTTTTTTGTTTTTTTCTCCATCATAACAAAAGCTAAAAACAAGACTGTCTTTTAAAGGGTACAACCTCCTGCTTCGACAGGGAGAATTTTTTTTTTTTTACTTTCCCTCTAGCGCCACCAAAAGGTCAAAGTTTTCAGATTTTCAGTGAAATAGACATCTGCTAGTTAGACAAATTAACAAAAGTACACATTTACTAAGATCATGAACCTGCAAAACAACCTGTTCATGGTAGCATTTAGCTCAAAGCACCGTTGTGCCTATGAGTTCAGCCACACGGAGTATGGCTGTACATGCATATTATCAAGCAAGAAGCAGATATAATCTCTCTCTTTCAACTTGATAGAATGTGTATCTCAATGCCGAACAACAAACAAGATAATTACAGTAATTGGTACAGGGCATTCAAACAAGGAGTGCAAGTGTGTGGTGAGAAAAGGGGATGAAATCCTTTCTGTGATGCAGCGGGTCAACCTGCTTGTCCTTCAGACAAGAGGAACTTATTTGAGAGTAAAATTATCTGAGTTACCCAAGTGTTTCAAGCTCAGTCTAGATGGGAATGTAGACTGGAGGGGAGGATATGTGTGTGTGAGAGTGTTGTCAGAGAGAGAGAGAGAGAGAGAGAGAGAGAGAGAATGGGGAAGCAGAAAAGCATGATCAGCATTGACATTACCTCCAGCAGCTATTATTGGCTCAGGCCAGGCCAGTTCAACCTGTTTGTTTCTCATTCACAGAAATCCGTCTTGCGAATCAGGAAGATGTTCGCATTCCTTCAGGTGCCTTGTTGTTCTCGATGTCCGTGCACCTGCTTAGAGTGTTGGGACGGAGTAAGGTGAAGCGAGGCGTCAACATTGAGAGGCAATTCAGAGTTTAGAAGCAGAAGTTATAGATCACACTTATGGTCAGAGAAGTTGTCATCTGTGAAATTAATTTTTGTAAGTGCTATGTCATAATCTTCAAATAAGGAAGCTGCCTGCAGACCATCCTGGGAATTTCCGGTTCATCTTAGAGGTTAGTGTTAATCATTTCACAGTATTTCTTTACATTTCAATCTAGTTGTTTTGGTTATGTGTTGTACTTTGAAAAACTTTGTTGGATTTGGGGACAAAGGAGTCAAGATTAAATGCTGATACTGCATTTGAAAACCAACTATGCATGGGAAAAAATGCTTTGAAATGTGAAGCATTTTTTGATTCGTCTATCTTTAAAAGTCAACATTACTTAGTAATCAGTAGATCCCTTTGATGTTGTGAAATAAAATATTTGGTTTAAAATATTTCTAGAGGTGAAAAAAGGTATATCTTAGATCATCTTAATCTGCAAATAACCATTTCATTGTTTATCTGCCTTCAAGTTCCAATCGCCAACATCCGCTTACACATTTAATCACACAGCGTTTAACAAGGGGTCTTCTCCTAGTACTGTATTATTGTGTTCCTCTATTGCTGAAAGTGAAGCTACATTGTTCAAACGTTTGCAGATTAATTTATGGAATAAGAGAGGCTGAGCAGAGAAAAGAATGGAGGAGAGGAGGAAGGTCTCTCGTATCTGCTTGCTGCTGCTGGCTCTGCTCCAAATCACCACACACTCCTCAGGTAACTAACCACATCCAGGATTTAGTTTCCAGTTCACATTAAAATCCATATACACTGAAAACACTGTTCGAAAGATCACAAATCTTTCCACCCTTCCAAGAAAAACTTTGGGAGGAAAACAGGCTTCACTTCAATACACTATTCAAATGTTCATGAGGGCAGTGGAGGGACTTTCATGTCAGATGCAGGTAGCATTGAGTTAACAACACACAACAAGGATGGGTGGATATTTGTTGTTGCATGAAACAGCTTCACTCAACAATTATGAGTCCACAGTGTGTTGGTCACTTGAGTGGTTTCCTACGTTTGTAATAAGAATGCCTTTAATTATCTCTAAATATATTCACTGTTATTGAATTGATCCAATTATTTCCACTTTTTTGCTCTCGCCTCCTTCTCTCTCACACATTCTAAAACACACGCATCATCAACACTTAATCACGATTTCAGCTCAAAACATCACCACCGCTTCAGCTCCCGGTTACCTGACGCGGCCAGCTGACGTCACCGTGGCTACGAGTGAACCTGCAGTGTTTCGTTGTGGAGTGCCCGAAGCTTTCCCAAACTTCACATTCACATTCTATGGGAGTCACCGCAACTACGTCCTCACGTGCCCCTCGGGCCACGTAGAAGACATCCCCCAGGTGAGGCGGGCGCCTTCATCCTCACCTCCTCTATCCCCTCAGTAATGCCACCTTGTTGCCACACAGACACAAATCCATGGAAGTAAACAACATCTCTCAGAACAGCAAGCACATGAAGTCTGACACACCCTGGAAAAATAATTAAGATTAAGATCTGATGAACGCCTTTTAAAATGTGCTACCAAGGGAAGAGCATTTCCAAGCTCACAGCTTGTTTGTATTCTTTCCTTTCTTATTCTTCCTTCCCTCTCCTCTCTCCTCAGGCTCTCTATGGAAGTTGTGATGTGACGAATGGAGAGTCGTTGGCTGTGTGGACTCTCAAGGGAACTTCCTTCTCGGACAACGGCACAAGAGTCGTATGTCAGCAGTCAAAGAATCCTGACGCACCTGCTGCCGTCCTACATGTCTACGGTGAAGGCTCTTCTATTTCAATTAAACAACGAGAATTTTCTCAGCATGTTTATCACAGCATAAATGTAAAATGATGTCCTCTCTAAGAGGTAATTACACTGACATCTATCCCTCACTCTTTTCTCCTAGATAACGGAGTCAGTCAGGCCACACTCATCGGCTGTGTCATTGGAGGTTTCTTCGGCATCCTGCTGGTGTTTGGTTTATTGTACACAATGCTGCAGAGGTCTGAGACCCTGCAGAGGTGCTTCAGTAAGTACGCCGCTTCAATTCACCGCTGAATGCATTGACTACAAATTGGAACTGGATAATTAATGTGTGATGTGTTTATGTTTTCAGGGGGAAAAGAAATGCAAGATGACATGACCACAATAGTAACGAAGGAGTAAAAGGAGACTGACAGCCAAGGCTTGGTTTAGTTTTGTAACACACCTTCAGAGAAATTATCTGTTTTTTTAATCTTTGACCAAAAGTGAAGTGAAAGCTGGGTCTGGCCACTGACATCGTCACTTCCTTGTTGTGCCCATTAATTTGACTTGCCCAAATTATACACAGCCTAACACTGTATAATACAGCATGAGGACTTCAAACAACCTATCAAAAACCAATATGCCGGATCTCTTTCACCTCTTGCAGGGTCATTCGTCAATGTGCACTACCTTTACTATAAAGAAGTAGTCAAACTGTTTGTGGTGTAGGATTTTGAATTTGTAATTGATTACACTTTTTTGTGATAAAGAAAAATGAACACAGGAAGTGTTCTGAGAAACTGACCTCAGCACTTATTGTTTGTGGTGACAGAAATGTTATGAAAGAGCTGAGTAAGTGATGGACTGCATGGATTAAATGAGGAACTGAAGAGTAGCTGCTCTTTGTGCTGCTGTTTCACGGCTGTATTCTAACAACTTATAGAAGTTTAGGTACTCACTCATTGTAATACACTTTCACAGATTGTCCACTTGGGGGAAGCACCTACTCCACAGATAAAAAGCTGTTGCAACATTATGGAGAGAATTACTACTTCATTAGTTAAATTGCTTTATGTGGGATTTAGTCCCTGAAGTAAAATGTGATAAGTGTTTTTTTTTTTTTTTTTTTTGCATTTTATTAACAGTAGGTCGTAGTTCTACACAACTCAGGGAATTATTTGTCTGTGTGCTGTTGTCTGTCGAGGCTTGATCCAGTCTGGCCACTGACATCTTCTTTTGCTTGCTGTGCCCATTTATTTGACCTCGCAAACATACACAGCCTAACAGTGTATAATATAGCATGAGGACTTCAACTATTTCCCCACTTGGTGAAGGGTCATAAATCAGTGTGCACTGCCTTTACGGTATCTTTATTATGAAGTAGTCAGACTGTATGAAGTGTAGGAGTTTTAAGTTGGAACTGATTAAACATTCAATCGTTTTTGGGCATATGTTAAAAAAAGAAATCAACACAGGAAGTGTTCCGAGTGACTGACTGCATCACTTATTGTAGCGATGAGTAAGTGATGGTCTGCAGACAGGCACCGATTAAATGAGGAATCAAGAGTAGCTGCTCTAGTTTCACAGCTGAATTCCAACGAAGTACTCACGTACTAAGCAGGGCCGGCTCTTGGCATAGGCGATATAGGCGGTCGCCTAGAGCGCCATCTGCCATCCAGCAAAAAAAAAAAAAAAAATTTTAAAACAATGAAAATAAAAATGAAGTGAAAGACACGCTGGAAAGAGTTACCTGAAAGTTTGTTGTTGTTGTTCAAATGAAACTGTTGTGATTGTTCTTGTGGTTGCTGTAATTCAATTCTTGAAAGTTGTGATTTTTTGCTGTTTGCTGTTGTTGTTCAAATTAAACATGTGTGATTGTTCATTTGGCTGGTGTAATTCGTGTGTGTGTGTGGGGGGGGGGGGGGGGGGGGGGGGCACCAGAGAGCAATCTCGCCTAGGGCACAAAATTAGGTAGAGCCGGCCCTGCCCTGAAGATAGATGTGAGAAGTGTTTTTTGTGTTTTATTTTTATAATAATAGTTCGTAGTTCTACAGTTATTAAAGACAAACAACTAAGGCAGGCCCGGTTCTACGGGGGTGCATAAGCATGCATTGCACCCCCCAAAAAATAGTTTGCACCCTCAATTAAAAAAAAAAAAAAAGATTTTCATTTTTAGAAATATGATAAAAATAATAAAATACTTGCTCACAAAACAAATTGTAGTTAAACTTGTGACAATTTCCATTAAATACCGTTGAGATATGAGCTTCCAACGTCACTCTGACTGTTCACCAAACTGTCAAAATCACTCCGCATTTATGTATGGTGTTTTGTTTATATGTTGCTTGGCAACAGTCCGCTCAGTGGGGATCTATTTTTGTTGGCGGAAGCAATGTCATCCCTTTAAATGATTAAATAAACAAACAAATCAAAATCTATTGTCAATTATTATTATTATTAACAGTACATTTTATGAAATATAACTGTTGTATAAAGTAATATCACGCTCGAGGTCGCAATGTTGTCGCTCTATATCAGCGCTGCTGTGATAGCCTTCGGCGGCCGGTGGCCGGCCGCGTCATGTGTCGTGTGCAAAATGCGCGCACCCTTAGTATATCTATGGTGCGCACGGCAGTGACAATGAACTTCTTTGGCAGCAACAGTTATATATATATATACGTTGGATATTCATTGCTAAATGGCTAAAAAAAAAACCACAGCAGAAGACATTAACCAGAGCAGGGACATATCAAAAACCTATCTCATATCCAAAGCTATCTAAGATATCAATAGGCTAATGTTGCAGCTGAAATGTTCTCCACATCACAAGATATGATACCATCTTTTAAGCACAGTAAATGTTTGTTGTCCCAACATGTCAGTAGAACTACGCAGAAGTGCTTGTCTATGGTAGAGAGGCCTGTGTGTATAAAAGCGAAGTCTGAACTGAAGCTGGGTAGCTGGTTTTAGTATAGTACTGGTGCACCCTCTGTAATCTCAGATGCACCCCAAGGCATTCTGTTCTGGAACCGGGCCTGAACTAAGGGATGTATTTGTCTGTATGCTGTTACTGAGTTCCATTGTTTGTTTATCCTATAGTGGGTCTCCTTTCTCTCTCTTCAGATGTTTTTATGACTACATTACTGTAGCATGGTGTTACATCCCCAAATTAGCCTAGTAAAAGGGAGTAACATACAACCAGATTAAAAACAGCAGGAGTCAAGTGGTCCAGTTCTGTACTTTTAATAATGACGTAGCTTAGTGAAAGTCCGGTCGGTCGACTATTCCTAAGTCCTTTTGTGTTCTCCTATCACCTTTCCTTAACCCCGTGACATTTTCCCCAGAGGTCAAGGAATAGGAGTTAGGAATAGGAGTTAGGACCTTATTTTTTGACTATTCGACTGCACCCCAGCATTTCTGACATTTTTTTGTTTGTTTGTTTGTTTATTTCGGGCATTTCCGTTAAGTCATCATCACACATCCTGCTCAGTAAAAATGAATACACATGGCCGAAAGGGAAAGCGGGAGAAGCCGAGGCTTATCTAGTCCCGCCCCCATTACCCACAGGGGAGAAAAGAAAGAAAAATTAAATTAAATTTAAAAAAAAATAATAATTATTATTATTATTATTATTATTATTATTATTATAAAAAGTAAAAATAAAAAATATATTTAAAAAAATAAAATAAAAAAAATAGAAAGTAAAAAATGAAATAAAAAATCAACATCATAGTATTTTCTTGTCTTTTGCATTTTTCGCTTGACATAACATTTTCTTTCACTTGTGACATTTGACATACTATGTTACAGCAGTAGGTGGTACAGAGAGCTGAAGTCCAGTGCATACAGATTACGTGTGTGTCTGCACACACGTAATCCAAAGGTCCCATCCCGTCACAACACCATGTCTGCTGATTCGTGCTTCAGACCTTTAACTCACATGCAATAATCTGTAAAGGTCAAGTGTTGAATTTACATACTTCTTCTTAAAGCCACTTAGTGATGCTGTTTTTTTTACTTCTTCTTCTAACACATTCCATTGTCTAACACCTGTGACCGATAAGGAAAAGGATTTTAACGTAGTTCGTACCTTCCTTTGCCTGAAAATCATGTCCCCTCTAAGATTGTGTCTCTCTCTGTGTATGAAGAATTTTTGCAGCTTCTGGGGCAGAGTTCTGTTAGAAGCTTTGTACATCATTTGTGCTGTGCGATAGTTTATTAAATCAGATAGTTTGAGTATTTTGGATTCGATAAATAAGTGATTGGTGTGTGCCCTGTAGTTGGCGTAGTGTATGTTTTTCCCAGAATGCCTGGTTTTGCGAGGCAAATGCATGCGCATGCATGATTGGAAACGCGCCTAATGTTCCGCTCGCAAAAAATTGTGGGTCGGCGTAATCTCCTTTCCTTTCGCATAGGAAGGTCCGTTGCATCCTATGCTAAAGGAGCTCTGAAAGGAAGCATTGGAGCTCCTTTCCTTTGCATTAAGAGAATCCGAACGGCTCTTATCATGGCGGCCACTTGTTTACTTCCGGGTCACTTCCTCAGTTAGGAACCTTCCTGAGCAAAATAGACTATTCGACTGCACCCTCGCTGTCTGTCCACACGAACGAACCTCGGGCCATATTGGTTGTTTTGAAAGGAACAGGAAGTTGCTTGTGTTATTCGATCCTTCTCCCTACACTGCCGCCCTTAGGTTTGGCATAGTTATAATGGCGCTCGACGGCGTATTCATGCTGGTTGATGTAAACGATAACTTCTTTGAAAACAATGTTGTGTGCACAATGTTATTTTTGAAAACAGAGGGGGGGAAATATTTGTTTCTCTAAATACCCTGCTATGTATAAACGTGGCCTAAGAGTCGCACACACACGCATACAAGCAAAAAGACAAGCATTACTCTGGAATGGAACACATGGACTTGTTTATTGTTCCCATCGTCTTGCCTATTGACCCTGTACCCAAGATGCACTAGCATTTTAGAGATTGTTGTCTGTGGCCCCTTTGATGCCAAATTAAAGTTACATGACATTAAAACCAAAACTGGATTATCATTTTTGACAGGTTAGAAGATTCTCTCACGGATATTCAAAGTGCTTGACTCCATTTTGGATGTCCTGTTTGGGTCACTCTGTACAATCTATAAATTGTGCATATGGAGTTTATTTCTGTATCCCCTTGCTTCACAACCTCTTTGTTATCACCAACACTTCTGCTGCATGATGATTTCACACCGGAGCTGATTTCTAATAAAAGCCTTGGTCATTTTGCTTGGGCACTTGTTAGATAGACCAGCTACCAGTGATGTAACAAGGATGTACTTGTGACCAGTGACCACAAACATTGGCTTGTCTCTTGCATCCTCCTGGTGGCCAGAGCAAGACCTGCACAGGATTTTGGTTTTGCTGCCATAATGCTGTTTAATGGAGGTATATGGCACAAAATAACAGAAAGAATAGAACTTATTAGCAATTGCAGGTCCTACAACATACAACTACTCAGACTCAGACTCAGACTACTTTATGTATATTTCATAACTAAAATATAAGTGGGATTCTTCATTCCTTCAAAATGATCTGATGATCTGAAAGACAGCACAAAACTACTTATAATTTTGCAATCTTACACACATCATCCATCTCCATTGTGTTACCAAATGTATTGAATTTTACTACACAAACACAGCTGCTCACAAGGCCATTGTAAAAAAAAAAAAAAAACACACACACACACAATCTACTTTTTATAAGTATGGAATGTCTTGAGCACGAAACAATATAATATGACAACTGGTATTTGAATGCTTTGACTGTGGTTTTCATTCCCTCGACTGCATGCACACCTGATAGAGCAGCACGGACAGCCAGCACACACACACACACACACACACGCACACACACACACACACACACACACACAGACACACGCGTGCACACACATGCTGCAATCAGCAGGAGAGAAATTCTGCCTCGTCTTTTAGTTGATACAACAGAGGCAGTATGGAGCAACGTGTTGACTCAGCTGCTCAGCGACACCTCAGTTCACTCATGATAGGTTCCTGTCATATTCTCTGTCTGATTTCTTCACGTTCTCCACAACTGAGCATGTAGTCTCAGCGAACACTTTACCGTAACGCATATGATGTTTGCTTGACAAAAGCTCAACTAAGACAATTGTGTTGTGTATCAACAGCAGGAGTCACATCTCTTTTGTCTTATCATGAGCTTTGGAGTCTAAAGACATTCCGGCCTGCTGAGTTTTCAGGAGTTTTCAAAATCTAAAAACAAGCAGATATTAAGAATTACTATCTATTGGCTACAAGTTGATTTCATTTAAACAGGGTTCTTTCAAAGTGAAGCTCTCATCCAGTGCTATGTAAGATAACCTGACCTTCAGTTTTACTGTTTATGGACAAACATCCTGAATTCCACCATAACAGAGACGTGTGTGTGTGTGAGTGTGTGTGTGTGTGTGTGTGTGTGTGTGTGTGTGTGTGTGTGTGTCCACTGATAACCTACATTGTTCAGTGTGTGTTCTCAAGATGACTTTAACTGACAAGGTTTAACTTGCTATACTACATATCAATACCTGAGGAAATACATGGGTTAAACTATTACAATTAAAGTTAAATAGTAACAAGTTGATCATGTTGAGTGAAGTCAGCAGTAACCGACGATAGACTCTACTTCACTTAACCTCTATAACCTCTATAAGACAACAACTCTGTTTATTCCTTTGCTCAGTATATATATATATAATTCTATCAGTGACATGCTATTGACATGGAACACAGCGTCCTTTATTTACCCTCACATAAACAATGTCACAGACGACACAGATATGGTGTACGGAGCCCTTCACTCTCTCCATATTGTCTGTTCAGGGCTTCATTTTAAACTGGATTCAAATTGATTTGTGCTAATTATGTGTTTAGATTATTTATTATACTGTGTCAAGTTTTATGCCACAAAATGATTAAAAGGAATCCATGAAATCCAGTCAATGCAAATTAATGTGACAAACGTGGTGGGAATAAGCCGCTGTAAATCTTATCACTATTCTCTCTCTCTCTCTCTCTGCATTGTCATCACCAGTTTCCGCTTTATCTTCTGTCAAATTGTAGTATTATCACTTACACACACACATTCAAACACATCTATAGTTTGTCTATTTCTGTCTGTCGTTCTCTATCTGCTCCTCACAGTTTTATCATTTGTTGAGAGGCTGATACATGCCTCGGCTTTGTCATTATGCAACAGGAAAAGGTATAAATAGTCACAGCTCACCACCGTGACACATGGAAGGACTCCGCATACTTCTGCACATGCGTGTTAATGCGTATAAAGTAACACTAACAAATCTACACAGATATCCACCAAATGTATAAAATGTATTGTTGTACCAGAAACAAATCCCACATACTTAACTGTGGTCATTAAGTTGACTTTATTGGATTGAACTCCCAATTTAAAACATTTTGTGAGTTTGAATTGATCCTGAGTTAAGTGAAATCCTTCCCTCCTGCCCAGGGTTCTTTAAAAGAAAACGTTAATGCCTATCAAACATAAGACCAACAGACTGCAATCAGAGGGAGAAACCAGGGTGGGTACCTGGGATACCTGACAGAGACAAAACAATGAAGTCGGGGGAGGAAGGACACTGAGTATACTTCACAACACACACTCACACTCCTCCTGCCTTTGTCTCCTAAACTTAAGAATACATTTACAGAAGAAGAAACATGTTGGTTCATTAGGTTGTGTGTGAGATGATTTCACCATCTCTTCAGTTTTTCATCTCCGTATTATTCATGACTGGCTTCCCCTCTGACTTTTCTACTCTCATATGTTGTTTGCAGTATAACGCTTTCATTGACTGCCAAGCAGTCTTGCTTGTGCTGTAATGTGATATTGTAAAAGTGTAAAGAGTATAATGTAAAAATGCCTCTCAAAATGGCCCCTCAGAGGCAAATTACAAATGGCTTTCACTCCATCATGCACATGCACACACTCTGATGTTTATGGAACAACATTGCCACTGGTCTCCTATACATACGTCAACACGTCACACATTCACACTGGACGCGTTGCGCACACTGAAGTTTATATCCCAAACAAAGAGGAGGAGGCTACTTATTCGGGTATAGTAGAAAATACACACTTTTGAGCAGGTAGTGTCTTGGAACACTGACACACTCACACGGCTCCACTCTTGAACGGTCAGCTCAGGTAAGCACAGGTTTGGTGGAGCGAGGCAGGACGCTAGTCGGGGCTAGAGGTCAAGGGCACATTTCTGTGTAAAAGTGGATTGTTAGAGTTGTGATTCTTTCATAATTATTATTTATTTTAAAGGTTTCAGTAACAAAGTGTGCTTCATTTTCACCGAAAGAAGAGGCCATTTGAGAAATTTAGTGAAAGATGAGCTTTTAAATCGTTGAGAAAAATATCACACATTTAATAGCAAACATGCATTTGATGAAAAATGTGTGCATTTGTATAAGGCATGTTTTATCATTTATGACATTGTGTCAATGAGTGTGGGCTCATTTCTGGTTTTTTTTTACTTAACAAAAGCAGCATGTTGCTATCTTTAAATGAACCTTTTTTTCCGTATTGATCAGGAATTTAAAACATTGTGGAGGACACTGAACCGTAGTGTCCACGCTAGCAGGCAAAACCGTATTATTTTGTAAAATCACTTCAAACACAGACAGAAAGTCTATTCTGTCTGTCACTGCTGTGTCGCCTGAGATGTGGGACTCATTTTTAAACTTTGCACAGTTTGACCTTGGCTAATGTTATGCTCACTGATAGCTGCAATGACAATTTTAGACAGAGCAGAGAGGCCATGCTTGAAGATAAGTCACAAAAGCCGGAGTCTCTGTATTGTCTTTGTTTTCATTTGATGTCTATTTCTTGAAAAGCTGGTGCAAACTTTGTTTCTCTACAAGAAGTATTTTACTTGTCAGACTTATCAAATGTGTTAAAATAGCATGAAACGTGTTTTATCAATTGTTAAGTTCAATGTGCGTTTGCTGTGCAAGTCTGGGATCTTTAAAAAAAAGAGACAGACGCAAAGCAAAAGAGGAACTGAATTTCAAAAATGCAGTGAAGCCGACCTCCATGGAGGCCCAAGGGTGTCCAAGATCAGTTAGAGGTTACTGTGGGGTTCCTAAAAAAATCCTGTTGCATGTCCACTCTTCTCATACTCTTAGTATATATTTATGCCAAAAAACTAGGAGGACAATACAGTAGGTCAATTAATTATTATAATGAGCTAAATGTTTTTTAAGCTTTTTTAAAAAAGGGGTTAAAAAAGACTGTTAGCTAATGCCAATCCGTAATGACCGTACTTTGTAATGACTGTGCAAATGTATTTATTTTGAAATACATATCATAAAACTATAAAACAGATTATTGTCCCTGAAAGCTGTATTTTGGATGCTATGTAAGAGACTTCATGAAGTCTAATAAATCCAACATATGAATGTGAAAGTGAGAGAAGAGGTTGAAGGAAAGTTGTCTGGAAACCTGCTGGGTTTCACCCCAAGACAAAAAATGATCCGCTGTTTACTCTCAAAACACCCAGAATGCATCCCTGCTGACGGGACGCTGACCTCTCACACAACAAGGACATTCTTCCTGGAGAGAGGGAGAAGTGTGTGCTTTGTTGCTGGTCTGCTATGTGTGTATATGTGAGAGAAACAAAGGCAACGTGATGGGGGTGAAAGACCACAAAGTTCCACTTTGTCTTTCATCATATGTTCTCTCTCTGTCTTTGTCTGATCCTCTTTCTATCTGACTCTTAGTTGTGTCAAAGATGGGACAACTTAATCTGGTGGCTGTTATGGCAGGTAAGTGAAATAACAGAAAACAGATTTTTTTTGTTTTCAAGGGAGTTTATAAGCACACAAAAGCTCACTTGTTGAAAAAGCATCCCATGACCCTGATACCCTTGAAGATTAAACTTGTTTTTGAGAGAAGAAAATTACCATATTTCTTACGAGCTCTGTAGCGAGACGTAACCGCTGACTGGAGGCATGAAAGACAACAAAATTAACATTTCATTTGTCTGATTTCCTTGCAGCTCTCTTCACCCTTTTCGTGGAAGCTGAAGCAAGTAAGGCCAAAACTCTTGCTTTGAGACTGGTTTGTTGAGAAACTGGTTTAGACAATCAAATCAAACACATTTGCTTTTGTATCCACAACAATGGCCACATTCATGACAAATTTAACCCAGAAACATGGACCAGTGTGGATTAAAATGTAAAAATCTTGAATCATCCATTGAAATGAGTTGAAGCAAGTCTTGTCATTAATGTACCCCCCCCCCCCCCCCCCTCTCTCCTTTCTCCTCCTTCTCTTCTTGTGTTTGGTCTGCAGATCCATTTGCTTACAGTAAGTAGAGACACATTCTTATTATCTGCAGTACAACACCTCACTCCTTGTATGGATTATAAAAAGACTAGTGTGGAGTATCGTCATCACATACATGCATAATGTCAAAAGCAACAGCTGCATATGTGATGAGAAAAAACAATATGTTTTAATAGCAGTTAAAAGTTTAGATAAATCATGAATAAAAAGTTAGTTGATTCTGCAATACATTTGAGAATGTGTTTGGAGTTGCTTTGTCAAGAACTTCTAACACTATCCTCTACCAGACTACGAAAGGCTACGAATTGGAGGCCTGATCTTCGCCTGCTTGTTGTTTGCTGGAGGAATCACAATTTTAGTCTGTAAGTTCTGAAGAGAAGAGAAAAAATCAATGTGGAGCATTTTAGTTTATCTTTAAATCCCAAATTAAAGTCCTAGTAAGTACTAATAAACCTCAGTAACACATTCTACTTTGCCTTCACAGATAACAAGTGCACTGGGAAGAACAAGTAGGTTTTTTTCTCACATACTGGCTGTGAAATGTGTGTTTTTGTGGATGTGGTCCCCATTTCATTGTCTCTATCTCTCTGTCTTTCGTCCTTCTCATGCTAACTGCCGCCCCTCCCTTGTCTGTTACCTTGTAGAAAAGTGGAAGACGACAACAGTGAAATCTGATATAGGGCCTGACAAACCGGTTTCGGCCAGAAAAGATGAGCTGACAGGCAAGGGGAGTCTAGATTTGGGTGTGTGGGTGGAGCTCAGATAATTATGTGTACAGACCTGTGCAAATATATACCGTTCAATGCAAAATGTGAAAACCGTCTCATGGATTGACATGCCACGAGTGACATGAAATAAATTAAAGGCCCCCTCCTGTTTTTTTTTTTTTTCAAAATGTATCCTTTTTGCCCAAATCTGTACTGATAATATATATAAACACCAAGCTGTTTATCCCTGAAAACACACAAGGACCATACAACATATTTAGTACGTCTGGCTATCATAACGTTGCATGTAGTTGCTGAAATGGTGCATTATTATGAACATAATGTGATTTTCATTGCGTGTTTTGCTGTATGATAAACTAGATTAATCATGTGGTTAGAAGTTAGAAAGTTAGAAACCTTTGGTGTGCACACAGAAAATGAAAATAAATGTCACCATGCCAAACAAAAAAATATGATATTTCATTGTTGTTTATCACAGGTATATAATAAAGGTCAGCTTGTCCTACTCTATGACCTTTAATGACCTTTACTCCTAAAACTAAGAAGGGCTTATTGATCGAGAGTAGTAGTAACTTCAAGCTATGATTGCTACATAATATTAGCTTATATTAGTAAACAAAAAAAATTATAGGCTAGTTTATACTATTTCCCTCTGAATGTTTATACTCCATAAACCAACATCCCGGCGTGGAAGTAAATCAGTCCAACTCGTAAAACTTCCACATCTTCGTTCTCGACAAGCAAACATTAACGTTTCACTCCTCCTCCCGGCTTTCGGTCCTTCTGACTCCGGATCAGCTTCCACGCCCCGCTTCTTCTTCAGCCGCGTACTCTTCAGCAGCCACAGAGGGAGCACAGAAACCGACCCAGGATCAGGACTCGCGGGACAAAACTACCAACATTTCCAAACTCGGCCCCCTTAACTAAAAGCAAGCCAACCTGTTACGCGTATCAGCGCTGAGGGCACGGCGGCTGGGTGTTGGCGTACTGAGTGGAGAGAAAATTCGCTGCTTGAGTCACATATCCGCCCTGTTGGGAGAAATATCCTCGCATCTCTCATTGCTGAATAACCTACACCGTGTGAAGGAAAGGTAAGTTGAACGAAGAAATTAGCTCACATCTCACTCAAGTGTGTTTTTAACTATTTTAAGGAAATGTTTGCGACGTGCAAATTTCCCCAAAATACGCTCGTGGGCATCTTTTTTGGGGGCGGTTTAGCTAACGTTGAGCATTAGTTCAGTCTCTGACATCTAAAAGTACATTACGTGTCATAAGACTATCGTGTTATCCGGCTGACATTTTTTACCCGAGCCATCCAGTGCCAGGACAATGGAACGGCACGCGCCCGCGGGCTAACGTGCGTAAAGGCGACGGTAGTCTTCCCTCGCGCGCTCTGACCGCACTGCTCGTGCCAGCTGTTTCCCAACTGGCTTAAAGGGCGCCGTTTGATGACCACATGTTCTTCTGTGTCTGCTTGTACCATTAGTGCTTGTTTAACCCTCCAGAAAAAAGGAACAGACTGACCCAAATAAATATGGAGGATTCAGTTACTACGCGTTTTATTTGATGCTACGCATAAAATAGATCAGATAAAAGAGTAGATATGTCACGGGCCAAATTATTTAAAATCGTTTTCTTATCCTGAATCTCCCTGCTGTGGGACTTTCAAGACCATACTGTTAAATTGAACACATACTGTAAGTTGGTTTGTGCCTCTTATTTGTGTGTGCCTGCCTGTGAGTGAAAAGGCCAGTTGATAAGAGAAGTGGTGATAACAGTTGAAGGACAGACACAAGAGACAAGTCAAAGTTGCTGTACAATGAGGTACAACTGTAAGGAAGAAACAACTTAAATATATTTATTAATTGTTGGATCAATCAGATTATTTTTTAGAATACAGTCGAAAGCCTCAAAATGGATCACACTCGTATGTTAGAAGCTATGCAAGAATTTGGCGTTTAAATGAATGAATTGATTATCAATCTGTCATCAATTTTTTATTGACTAATTATTTCAACATTTCTAATGTTTTCTAATCTCTTAAGGTGGGTTTCCAAATCATTTCGACTCTGTTCATTCAATACTTTAAGATGTTGCTTGGGAAATATCCTTGAGCAGTTTACTGATGTATTGTGTTTCTGTAACCCATGGTTACAGATACAGACCTTGTGTCAGCAATTTTATTTATGCTGAAGTAAGTTTTTACAGAAGTTTTAACATTTGTACACCATCGTTACTGAGTAAATTATTGATTTTTGTTTTTAAATAATATTGTGAGCAACAAAAAAAACTCACTTGACAAGACTACAAATAAATGCATCGCATCAACAGCAGAAACAGATAGAGATAGAGAGACTGATAATGAGGATGTAAATCCATGCCCGCATCACTCACATATTTGCATATAAATGCAGAAAAGGCGACGGTGTCGTAATGTAGGGTAAACCTTGCCTCCTAGCTAATAGGCGTCACTGCGTTTCAGTACTTGGAAACACTTAAAGGTAAGATGCCTCTTAAGTTAGGCCAAAAATGAATAGGCCTGCACTAAGAAGTGGGGTACATAATGTTTTAAAATGTTGAATTAGTTATGTTATGTGTTAAGTGTAGTTTGTGTGGGTAAAAAAATATACAAGGTGATTAGCTACACTTTTTATTTAACCAGAAACAGCCATTCAAAGCCGTCAGACTCCATTAGAAACATTTTACCTGCTGGTCAACACACCAGTTTGAACACACCAGTTGAACACAATATGAAACCCATCGAGGCAGCGGGGCACCTAACAACTCCCATCTCATACGGTGATGTAAAATTACAGCATTTGGTTATAATGGGTTTAATTAATTATAAAGGTTATAATGTGTCAGAAGTCATGGAGTTCTCATATATACTGTATGTAAGTAAACGGTGGCACGATTTATTTTAAAAAGTAACTTTTACTTTGAGTACTTGTACCTGTACTTGAGTACAATTATAATCATGTAACAGTACCTATATATATTTCAGTATACACCTCTGCTGTCCACAGGCATTGTCAGTTGTACAAGAGCCTCAGCTTGACCATAGGTCAGAAAGCACTGCAGTCGTAACATCTATTGTGTTTGAGCATGTGATGGTGAGCTGACCATTGACTTGCTGCTAAGCTAACATGCTCTTAGGCAAGCGGTCTGCACTATGCCTCTCCAGCAACAAGTGGATTCCTTCCTGTGGCAGTTTGTGAAAGTTATAATGTCAATAACTGGGGTAGAATTAAACAGGGGGATAGTAAATTACACCAAATCAGCATAATTAAGTTCTGATTACCAAAAAGATATATCATAGATTCAGGATGTTAAGCACTGCAAGTCTTCATTTAGTCTTCGTCATTTGCGTGCATAAATGAAACAAGAAATATTTTGCCATGCAACACATGAGTATGATTGCTTAGCAACAAACAAATTTGATTTGATTTGATTGGTTTCCACAAACTACAGCCCCCAAACATGGTTTTGGATATTTTAGTACTCTGCCGTACTGTGATGTAATGGTTTTAGCTGACAAATGTTAAATGTCACACATTCAACTCACACCTGCAAAATGTGACGCATTTCAATGCACCTTTGTTCTACTTCTGTGAGCGCAGTTTTGTCAGAGAGAGAGAGGGTGAGAAAAGTGAGACAGAGAGTGATGAGAGAGGTCACAAGGTGAGAGACAGAGGTGGAGG
The DNA here is from genome assembly GCA_029853015.1 of Chelidonichthys spinosus. NCBI lineage: Eukaryota > Metazoa > Chordata > Actinopteri > Perciformes > Triglidae > Chelidonichthys > Chelidonichthys spinosus. Next base: position 14,565,992 of record CM056834.1, on the reverse strand, counting down.
GAGGGAGGGGGAATGAAGGTGGAAACACATATTTGTTTTTCCTTTTGCAGGTGACTTAGCTCACTGTCCTCACCTTCTCACATGACCAGAATTCCAAGAAGAAAGATTAACAATCAACACCTCATAGTTATGTTATAACAAATACAAAATATACTATACCGTAATCATGAAATACTCGTCAATATGTGCATGATTAATAGTTTTATGGTTGGGAAGTGGGAACAAACGATGGTAACTCTACTCCTCCATCCTGTTGATCATGACTGCAGAGTGGAGAGCTTGAAGTCTGCTGAGCCTCTCACTGTGAGCCTTGTGGTTCCCATGTGTGACTCATGGCTCCAGTATGCTCCACTCCCTCTTACTCTCCGTCTGTCGCTTTGTATCCCTCCTCATTCCCTCTCTTTCCCTACCTCTCTCTTCCTTCGACTCTCTCCCTCTCTTTTGCTCACTCTCATTTTTGTACTTACCTTTCACCGTCCCTTGTTCCCTTTTTGCATTCGTAATCCGACTCCCCGCCTCCCTCTGTCTCTTCCTTTCTAACTCCTATGTTTATTACATGTAGGCTAGAAATAGTGAACACTTTAGTTGCATCTGTCAAACCTGTCTTTGGTCCAGAGCTGTTGACTGTTATAACCTCTCTATTCAGCAGCCATAAAGGCAAATAATAAGTCAAAATACCCCTCTGAGGGCATGAGCTTTATCTATCACATGTTCAGACATTCAGTTCCAGAGAAACATCATATACCGTGTTCATAACATGAGGAGTTTATTGGTTAAGTGAAGGGAGGAACAAGTTGAGCTGAATTCAAATTCATCACAGATTATAAAGCAGGTTCACACCGATCACACCACGCCAGAAACTTTCCTCTGTGTGTGTGTGTGTGTGTGTGTCATAAAGGATGTGTTGCAGACTGGAATCCAGTCCTGTCTTTGTAGTGCAGTACAGGAACACACAAGCACACATTGGGGTCCAGCATTCAAACGTTGGGTGGGGGAGTGTTGGGGGGAAAAATTGACAGGGACTAAGTCCAACACACACCACATCCTGTAACACAAACAGTCATGTGCACACAAAATAGAGGAAGCACTAACTGGATCTCTGGTTTGTGGAATAAAGTAGTGAAGGAGCATTAAAACAACATAAAATGTGAATTTATACTTATTGTGTAAACTTTTTTTTTTACGATAGTACTTTCCCTGACCCTGAACAGGATACGCAGTTTTAAGAATGGATAACTAACATTTGGTTGTTGTTGAGCAGTAGAAACTTTGCTTCTTTTTTTCAGTATATTTTTAGCTATTCAAAGACTGTGTGTGTTTGTGTGTATGTGCACGTAATCTTCTGTAAGGGGTTTGTGTATGTGTGTTGTCAACAAACTTAGTCACAGGGGAGTAAACCCATTTAAAGCCAACTGCTGACCTTTCTCTGTATGTGTCCACTTCCATATTTCCCTCATTGTCATCATCCACAGTAGCTGGTTTTGGCTGTCCATTCACCACCATTGACCTTACTTGACCAGATTTTAAATAAATTCAAATAAGTGCCTCCAATATTTCAGCCTCCAACTCACAATAAGTAATAAGTAGGGGTGTCACGATTTCGATTTTTCATCGAAATCGATCGAAATGACGTCACGATCTCGAGCATCGAAGTCAAAGAGAGGATCGACGATCCCCACTCCCCCCGTGTGCAAAGCTACGCACACTACGCAAAGTTACGCAAATGACGCAGCACATTGTAGCCGACGCCGCTAGTTACCTATCCTGCAGGTTATGACACGATGGCGAGTGCAGATGAAAGAGGAGACGCGGCACCGGAGCTTGAAGCAGCTCCTGCTTCTCTTAAATCACATGTATGGAAATACTTTGCGTTCCCGGTGAGTTATGTCGACGACGTTCGCGTTGTTGACAAGAAGACCACAGTGTGTAAGATATGCTATGCGCGTGTACCATACCCAGCCACGGGAAACACTACGAACATGGCAGGACACATTCGCCGGCATCACAAAGATGTAGATTTGACAGCTGGGAAAGCACCATCACTGGTCCAGCCAACTATTCAATCCTCGTTTGCAATAAAACTTCCACAGACCTCAGCTCGCGCAAAAGCTATAACTAGCGCTATAGGGCTATTTATAGCAGCAGACCTGCAGCCTTACTCGGTGGTGGAAAACACGGGATTTAAACATTTAATTAGCGTACTTGAGCCACGCTACAGTATGCCCTCTGTGACCTCTCATTGTTGTTTGTTTTTGTTGTTGAAAACAAGATTGTTACTTTTATATTGCAAATAAATAATTTAAATTTGACCATTAGTGCCTAATGTGATACATTATGGAAATTGCATCACTTATATGTAGCCCAACTTTTGAAATAAGATTTACTGTACAAAATTTGATGAATAAAACCAATGATCGTAGACTAGACTAGTCTGAAAATGGCATAGGCATCTGTGCTGTAAGAAAAAGAAAAAAATCGAGAATCGAATCGAATCGTGACCCTAAAATCGAAAATCAAATCGAATCGAGTATTTGGAGAATCGTGACACCCCTAGTAATAACTATAAGAAGAAACAGTTTCTATATAATATAAATATTTAAACGTAGTAAGTTCTATAAGTAATAAGTGGGATTGTGATTGAATGACACCTATAGCTACATTTAGAGTTAGGAGAGTTAGTTAGTCCTGCAGCTTGTTGCATAATCTTACCAATGGACAAGTGAGAGGAAGAGAAGAGTTGTTTGGAAAAGAGAAGATGAGACAGGAATAGAGCCTGAAATGAGTGGAAAAGACTTAACAAAGGGAGAGGGGAGGGACATGCGGAGGTGTGTCAGGACGTAGCAGAGGAGACGTTTAAAGGGGCTGGAGAGGATAGGAAAGAAGAGCTCAACTCAACAAAAGCAGTGGAGCACTCTTAAACTGTGTATTCATGAAGCTTTTCACATAAGCGGAGTATTAGAAGGAGAGCGAGAAGACAGAATGAAAGAAGCAGAGGGTGTAGAGACATTATAGCATTAGAAATCAATGTAAAGACGGGAGGAAAAAGAAAACCAGGGACAGTCAGAGACGGGCAGAGTGGCATGACAGAGCCAGAACAGGAAACTCTTTATCCCTGGACCAGGCGGAGCTGGAGAAGTGGCTCCAAGGGGAATTTGTACCAAGGAGAAAATAAAACATTTTCTATTTCTTTGACTACATTTGGCCGTTACATACAGTATACTGATCCACCGGGGTGCCCTTGGCTTCAGACATACACACAATGATTTCACCTCCTGGCTTCGCCTTACACTAACATTTGCTTTAGAATATGATCTTCAAATAGGACAGGGAGGCGCCACCTATTTTATACTCCCATGCCATCTCTTTACCCCCTTCACTGTTCTCCCTCTTCTCTTTGTCTCTTCTGACTCCCCTTTCTAATAGTCTCACCCTCAGTTTGCCCCCTGTGTCTCCTCCTCTCTCCTGTTTCTGTCTTTGCCTCTATGTCTTCCTCCTCTCTCGACGCTCCGTGTGTCTTTCTCCTGAGGTAAACCATTCTCTAGTGGTTGTTGGCCCGCTTCCCGCTCTCTACATTCCCCCTGACTCGCCTTTGGTTGCTGTGGTGAGGCACCAGGAGAGGTGCACTCGTCCTGCTCTTCTCTCTCTCTCCCTTCCTACTGATCTCCAAATACCAACCGCAGAGCAAGGAGACGCATCATTTTACTAACATCCTCCTTTATTTGGTCACCGTTGAATGTGACTCCATACTGGTGCTTTAACAACAAAGCTAGGGAATCTACTTGATGCTGGGAGATGAATCTACAGTCAGAAAGTGAGGAACATCTGATGAAAATGTTTTCAAAGTCATTATTATAACTGTAATGATATATTATGAACTACTCATACCAGTACTCGGTATAGGCAAGTACTAAAATGTAAGTACTTTTACTTGGCCTGGGGAAAAAAATGTGTTAAATTCTGTTACTCACCAATCGATTGCGTGTATCCTTGAGCTCTTGTGTTATGTTGAATGCATTTACTCAGCCATAAAACATTTGCAATGACAATTTAACACAAGAGTTTGCATCCTGCATTGTTAACGTCCATCTTAACGTGCATCTTCTTCTTCACTGCCTTTGTTGGCACATTGTTGTGTATCTTGGCTCATGAGTGCCACCTGTAGGTCATTTGAAACCGTTGACTATCGTGTGCACGACACAAACATATTGGGATCCATTAAAAAAACCCTGCTGTCTGCGGTCCAAAGTAGAGTTCAAACTAACTATGATTATCTATTGTGTGCCCCCTCAATAGATTCCCTCCAGAATTGTAATAAAGGTCTTTTTGAGCAAATCGTACCGTTTTCCGAGGTTAAAATGTAGCTTCAGCAGGGTGTGTGTCACACACACGTGGCTGCACGAATGCCCGTTTGAAACGAGCACGGGTGTGTTTGCTCCTCACGATGGAGTGCTCTGAACAGAAAAGAGCAGTAAGTGGAAAATCACTGCTGTGTTAGGTGAGGTGTGTCCTCACGGTGCACGTGTCACCTCTGCCGGCATGGACACAAAGACACTCAGTAAGTGCGTGGGATGTAATTGCGGCTGTCAGGAAATGTACTTGTTCGTTCAGGATGATATAAGTGGGATTATTGTAAACTCTGCCTCGTTATTAGGAGAGAACTCTGACACAAGTATTTAAGATTAGAAAGGATTTTTGCCAGTTTTTCATCATTTGCAGTCATTGGAAAATAAAAATAAATCTCCATTGATTGATGCTACTTCAAAAAGAAGCTGAAAGTTAACCATCTGTACACTAATGTACGCTAGAAATACGGCCCTAATGATATTACAGACATGAATAGCTTTGGAATGGGGAGTGCTCTTGATTCTATTCTCATAGATTTTTTCATCAGCTAGTGAAAGCTTGAAAGGGAAAGAAACTCTGGACACTTGCATCATGTGACCGCATGTACATGGATGTGCACATGTGCTGTACATAATACGTTTTAGAAACATATCATAGAAACTAAACTAAGAAACTAACCAAGCTTTGGATCTATTACATGGCAAGAGTGTAATGCATTACGCAGAGTGATTCAGTTCTGTTGAGGCTCAGTCAGAGCACTTTGCACCCACCAACATCAGATCAGGTTTCGGTGTGTGTCTGGGTGTGAAAGAGAGCAGGAGAGACCACTTTGATTCTTATCTAAATTTGATCATATTTGTTTGTGTGCGCTTCAGAGGGAACAGATGCCTGTGCTGTGTGTTTAAGTCCATTTAGTGCCCCTCAGAAAACACAGGAAGGCTGAGTGTTGCATCAGATCTCTGTTGATTCTGCCAGCTGGTGCGAGCCAGTTTGGAGTACTGTAATCTATGTGATTATTTGTGGCACTGGGACTGAAGATAATGTTATTAACCCAGTGTTGATACAATTAGAGCCTTGTTCTAATTGCCTGTCAATGAGGGTTTTTACTATCTGAACTAACTTAGAATTTTAATTATATATTATATTATTATTTGTTTTCTCAATCTCTTTACCTTCTTAATTGTTGAAGTTGTTGTTGATGTCAGTGTTTGTGTTAATCTCTGCAGGTAAACAGGCTCAAGCGTGAAGATGTCAAAGATCGGTGCTGTGGTGTTGATGACACGTGAGTAACTCTCTTTAAGTCTTTCCATTTAATCAGAGTTTTTCTTTAAAAAAAGACACCCCTTTGTTAAATTAAATCTTAAAACCTAAACTTTATTCATTCATACAGCACCTTTCATACAAAATTGCAATACAAGGTACTTAAGAATGCAATTAAAATACAACAATATAGGAAAATACAGCCAAACAATGAAAATTAATCAAATTAAAAGAAAAATAAATAAATAATAATAATAAACATATATATATATATATATTATATATAAAACAAATAAAAAATGGATGATTAAGAGAATGCTAAACTGAAAAAGTTTTAAGGTTCTTTTTAAAAGTGTTGATAGATTGAGATGCCCTCAGCCCTAATGGCAGGCTGTTCCTTGACAGGAAGACCATAGACACTACTAACTTCCTCATTATAAAAGTCCGAAAGCAAACCGTATTTATCGAGTTTTACTCAACCAGCAAGCCACTTAACACTAATCATGTTAATGGTACATCCCAATTTTCCTCCACTTCCTCTTGGAGCAGAGCGGTAGCGATGCTTTCTGGTTGAGCCTTATCTCTAGATTTGAAACTATCTTGACGACTGACGTGGTTATGTGTTGAACGAAAGCAGATCCCGAACACATCTAAATAAGACGGCAAATGAAGTGCTATACAATAACAGTCCTGAAAAGGTGAGGCTGACAGCATCCACAGCTCCTTCCGGCGCTGTAAAAGAAAAATGGGATGAAGGAGGAGGAAGAGAGATACAACAGAGTTTTATGACTGTTTAAACAGATCTGGATTTCCGTTACAAGTAGATAGTGTATAACTGACAGTTTCATTTGTCAGTGATTCGAAATAACAGACATGACAAGTAACGTGTTACCTCAAAGGTAAAAATAAAATAGAAGGTACTGCAGTATAAAGTTAACAAAACCAAAAGTTTAAACTACTTTGAGTAATTTAAAAATGTTGGGCAGTGGGATATTCTTCTTTCCCACCCTCATGATCCCTAATCAGCAAAACAAGATGCCTCAAGCTGTGTAACACTGATGTAAGTTTGTCTTCTTCTGAACTTTTGCAGTTGTGTCCCTGGTGTTAGCGGAAGAACAGAACTGTAAGTACTTTTCCCCCTCAATCAGCTCATCCAACTACAGTAAATATCTGAGTAATATAGTTAATAGATTTCCTTTTATTAAGTTTTCAAGTTTTATCAAAATTGAATGCCATGTCACTTTTATGTAGACATGTATTGATTGAGCGAGAGAAAATCATTTATTGTTTGTTCAACTTACTTTGTACTGTTGACTTCATTATGCCACTGTTTGTTATGTGGATGTTTCTGTTTAGCTGCTTAAAACTGACCCTATTCATTTCTGCCCCTGCAGTGGAAGAGGACCCCTTTACCTTTGGTAATCTATCTTCTTTCTAATGTATTATTTTAGAAGTTGATAGAACATGGACGCTGGTCTGTATCATTGACATAACAAATCAAAAAAAGTATTTTTTACATGTTGATAGAGGTGATTCCCATCTAATTTGCTTGCATGTTTCTTTGCTTGGATTTGCATTTTGTTCTGTGTATTTATTTTTAAATGGTAACCCAGAGCTCTTTGTGCAGACTACCACAGACTGCGTGTCGGAGGCCTGATTCTAGCTGCTGTCCTCTGTCTCATTGGCATCACCATCCTGTTCAGTAAGATTCAACGTATTCATACAGCCTTATCCACACATACGGAGTCATAAACAATGCACAGATACACCGATATAAACAAAGTCAACTCTTCTTTCCTTGCTCCAGGTGGCCACTGCAGGTGCAAGTTCAACCAGGACAAGAGGTGATCCTTCATACAGTTAAACATAAAACGCCTGTGTAACTGCTGTGATAATATGTGTTTTGATATATATTGTAGAAACGGCACATAGAAGTCTACCGTTTTTCTCGTCTCTTACTCTCTTCTTTCTCTGTGCAGGAGGAGGACAGGAAGCAATGCTCAGCAGATGCTCTCTGACCAAGGTAATGTTATCACCTAGCAGCAATCCCCTCTTTATATCCAAAAGAAAACCTACAGCCAAGACTATGCTGATGTCATCCCCGAGATGAAACCTGGAACGGCTGAATGAAATAAACAGTATATCAACTGTTAAAATCAGCAAATAGATTTTTGTTCCTTTTCACCTTACTACACTTATATTATTCTAAATAAACATACCAGTCTTCCCACTTGTAAAATAAATAATAAATGTTGTTTGCCCTCTTCAAAAAAATACTCCTTATATAGACATGTGTATGTACCAGGTTCTTATCCCTCTGGTCCCTTATTTCATCACCCGGTTAATGTCCTGCTCAGGCCTTAAGTTATATTTATTCTGTCCATCTGTTTCACTGTAGACAGCCTTATGTCACACACACGCACACACACGCACACTCGCATACTGACACAGTATGGAAATCTTCCATAGTGCTGGACTTGAATGCCTTGGACCTCGCTGTCCAACAGGTGGTGGGACTCTGGGTGTCTGGCATTCAGAAAAGGGAGAAAGCAGGGAGAGCAAGGGTGGTGTGAGGCAACCAATACTTCTAATGCCGGCTACAGCAGCAGTGTTACGTTTTCAGGTTGTTTGTCCGTCCATCCGTCCCATTACTGTAAGAAATGGAGGGAATGCAGCCTTTTCACAGCAGCCATTCTTGCATGTCATTGCAGAGCAAACATAGGTGTGGTGAATAATATTAATTATGGCCCGGTTCCATTGAGGTGGGCCAGGGGCCATGCTAGTGCATGCTGTGACACACTGCATAGGATGGGACCATAATGGATCATGCCATTACAGGTGTTGACTTGCTATGACATTAAAATGGCTGCTGTAAAAAGGGCCTGTTTGGTCTAATGTCATCAAAAGTCAAGGTCACTGTGACCTCACGAAACCCGTTTTTCTGTCAAGAATTAATATGCTAATGATGATTATAATTTCATACTGCAACCTGACTGGTTGGCCCATATGGAAAAACACTGTGTGCAACTCAGCAGAGCCCACGGGGACACATTTCCACTTGCATGGGCACATGCTCTCTCTCTCTCTCTCTCTCTCTCTCTCTCTCTCTCTCTCTCTCTCTCTCTCTCTCTCTCTGCACTGAGTGTGTTCATCTTAATCTTATTCACATACACAGAATGATGGTATAGAAACTGAAAATAAAATGAATTTCCAGTATGTTTAAGGTTGACCATTGAAAAAAGGATGTATAGTTATATTAGGCATATTGGTATATTAATAATATGAATAAATTGCCACATAAAATATAGAGTTAAAGGTTGTGAAATTGGGCTATATGCAAAAAAAAAGCCTTGATTTTAGCTTGATCCACATCACAAATCTGATAAATTGCTCTTAAAATGTCAATTTTGGTCGAAAAGTAATCTAAAACTACTTAAAATAATAGATTATTTGTTAGTTAAACCCATTGTATTTTGAAAGTGATGACATCGTCAAGCAGAAAATTAACCATCTGAATTTATCTGTCTGTCTGTGTGTCTGTCTGTAGGCCGCTCCTGTGACTGCTAGATGTCAACCAGATTAGCTACACCCATTTCCTGCCTTCCAACAGAAAACACGGAGGAGGAGCAGCAGCGATGGGGTTCGACGCATCATACGAGAGGCTTTTGTTTTATTGTTAGAGAGCAACAGAAAGTAGTCTGCGTGTACCAGCTGTGAGGCGTGACGCTTTCCGTCTGATAACTGAGCTACTGATCTGCAGCCTGCACCTTTACACATACACGCACACATTTATACACACAAGTTGTTGCTTTCATTTCAATCAGCCGAACCGTTTTTTGTCAGTTAGAGGTGGAAAAGGCTAGTGAGAATTCCTCCTCTAACTCAGTGTGAACGCGTTTGTCGTTCATTGCTGATAGTTTTGGTTGAATGAGCTGAAAGTAGCCCCATGAAACAGTTAACACAAACCTATTACCAAAAACTCCCTTACGCGTCCGTCAGTGTCTCGCAATACTTCTGTTGTTTGTATCGTGTGTGTCTGTAAGGTAAGCGTTGATGTAGATATTAGTTGCTTACTGTGACCAACCTAACCCACTGTTCATGCTTTCATGTCACACATATGAAACCCGTATAACCATGAGTGTGTAGAGTGCTGTTGATAATTCATGATAATCTGTAGCTTTATGGAGGAAAGTAGTGGATTGCACTGTTAAGAGATACTGAAACACTCTGTCATGTTTCTATAAAATAACTATTGAAACAAACAACGAAGAAGTGTGGAGGTTTGTTTGTTTGTGTGTGTGTGTGTGTGTGTGTGTGTGTGTGTGTGGGAGGGGGGGGGGGTATGGAGCATCCATGTTGTGAGCAGTGAGACTGATGGATGACATCATGTCTGATATATGGATGTGCTACAGTAACACACTGGCCAAACTACTGATAGATGAAGGAAGAAAGAGAAAGGCAAGACAATTTCATCTACAGACACAACATTTGTGGTTATTTGAGATTACAGCTACACAAGATCTGACTGGTGAGAAATAGTTAGCTTTTAAAGGTCCCATATTATGAAAAACAGGTCTTCTCTGGTCTCTACACCTATGAATTGGTCCTCCCTGAGCCTGTCAACTCCCAGGATGAGGAAACCAAGCGACTCCTGCATGGTCTCTGCAGCCCACCCACTGGTAAAACAGCGCTCCTGCAGGCTGTTCAGATTCAGCTCCTGTTGTTGCATAAAGAAAGGAGTCATTTGCATAGGCCGACCTCCTCTGCACGATGATAGGCGATATCTGAGAGGGGGCGTTTAGCCCGACAGCGCAGAGAGCGCAGTTCGACAGCGCGCACATAGGCGAGCCATAGTGATACATCCACGTAAACATTGGCGCATGCTACCGCTAACGTAAGCGGCATCATCTCCATCTCTCTCCAAGAGGATATGACAGACGGAGCTCATTAGCATTTAAAGGTGCAGACACAGAAACAGCCTGTTCTCAGGAGAGCTCAGCAGAGCTCATTTGAGAAACTTTTAGACAGCTGAAATTCAGGACCACGGATGGGTTTGGGGCAATGCATATCATAAACAGTGTTGTTGGACCTCCGACAGCTGTGTGGAATTGATGAAAAACAGTATAATATGGGATCTTTAAGGTCTATATTTTCTGTTATCATGTCAAGCACAACCTGATGTGGGAAAAGTCAACTTTCTTCTTTGGCCATTATGGAAAAGTGCCGTATAATACCATGAAAACATTGGAATGGTAGGCTTATTATGTTATTATTCCATAGTAACACTGTGGTACTATATCATAGCATATCAAGTCAGCAAATTACCACTGTATATCCATGCTACAACTACTATGATATTGAACCATACCTTTATAAAACACCATGGACAAGCACACATCACATGAACAGTTGTCTAATTTAAACAGAAGAAGATCAAAAACACAGGGAACTTTACTTGTAAACATCATATGTTGGCTTGAACACAAAACTCCATTCATGAGCTGGCACTTCCTTCCCATAAAACGCATAGAAGGGTGGGGCGTGTTAGGGGTGACAGCTGGTAACCCAATGATTAATTTGAGACGCAGCTCAGCAGTGTTTGTCAAGTTGTTTAAAGTCAGAAATAAGAATTAATCAAATAATGAATTAATTAAAATAAACTGCTGAGGTGTATAAGGGCTTAGAACAACATTATGATGGTTTTAGTATTTGATGCTCATCTCCAGGCTCTAGAATGTCTCATAACTTGCTGCAGCAATTTTTGGTTAGACAATAGATTTGGTGCTAGATTTATGGGTAATTTTATATTTTATACAGCGAGATCAATTTTCAAAACATGGTCTCACATTATCACACATAAAATTGGGCTCATTAGCTCTAAGAGTCTCAGCTTTCCAGTCATACCCCATTTATTTGTAACTCCAAGACGGTTTAGGGGCCCCATGATCATAAAATGGACATGCCTGTAAAGGGGAGACTCGTGGGTAACCATAGAAACCATTTTCAGTCGCATATCTTGAGGTGAGAGTTCAAGGGACCCCTCTGAAAATCATCATGTCAACTTTTGCCTAAAGGAATCCTTACTTTAGAGCGTAATCCAGCCCTGTTTGTGGCTTTTGCCTGCCTTTAGTTTTTTGGACTCTTCTTTTTTGTTGCCCTTTTTGACTGAATTTGTACATTTATTATTAAACCTTTGTTCCCGTTACCTCTTTGACTGCATTTGTGTCCTATATCCTTATTACACAAACCTGATGTGTTTGTGTATCAAAGCCTATGCAATGAAAGTTAAACAAGATATAAATATAGCCATGGCATAAAACTAACATGTAGATGACTTGTCATAACATGAAAGTGCAGATGCAATTACATTTAAAGTGGTTACAGCTGTGTTTTTTTCCTGTCCCAGGTTCTAACTTATTGAGAGCCCTTTTAGGCAGGCTCTGGCTCCCCCTAGTGGACGCTGTTATATGTGTATATATTTTACCTTCTATTTCCATACTCATCAAGCAATACTCTCTCTATACCATCTGCGTCATTTGTGTTTCTTCTTAATGCACGCACGCACGCACGCACATAATCACGCACACTCACTCCAACCTCGCAGACGCCTATCTTGACCCTCCCTCTTGAAATGTATTGGATGACTGTAATGAGGGCGAGGCAGATGTAAGCTAGCCATGGCTAGCCAGAATAGGACCGGAAATTAGACCGATTCGCATTTAAAATAAAAGCATGAAATATTTCGGAATGATAACTGTATTAATTGTGTTAAGGCTACTTCGAAAGTTTCATAAGCTGACTTCCTAGCAGTTTTGCACATGTCCTGTTTGTTTCGTAATTGTGTGTTTTTGGTTCAATTGCATGTGTGGAAGGCTGTGGATGACGAAGAGCTGATTCATCATCATCAAAATGGAAATTATGGAAATGTAAATGCTTTTTCTCAAGGAGTTAACCCTTGCAACAAACCTCATGCCACTATTGAAATACTATACTTCCTTGTGTGGAAAGTGTCTTGGAAACGTGTGAGTATACACCTATAAACATAGTGTGGAATAGACATGGACAGCAGTATAAGTTAACTGCTGACAGTGGCCAGAGCCTTGTAAAAACCAAGTGACGTTTTTCTCCAGATGGCCAAATGCCTTTTTTTTAGTCATCTCTTTTAATACAGCTATATTGTGGCGATTGCTTAAGTTGTCTAAAGATATATTCTGCATTCACATTCACATATTTGTTGTCAGACCATGCTCAGTTGGCATATTTAATGTATTACATTGCATGGGCGTATCTAGCCCATTTTTTAGGGGTGACAAATTGAGTCCCAGCACCCCTAAAAATATTGCATAGATGCAGGGCCGGCTCTACCTAATTTTGTGCCCTAGGCGAGATTGCTCTCCGGTGCCCCCCCCCCCCCCCCCACCACACACACACACACACACGAATTACACCAGCCAAATGAACAATCACACATGTTTAATTTGAACAACAACAGCAAACAGCAAAAAATCACAACTTTCAAGTATTGAATTACAGCAACCACAAGAACAATCACAACAGTTTCATTTGAACAACAACAACAAACTTTCAGGTAACTCTTTCCAGCGTGTCTTTCACTTCATTTTTATTTTCATTGTTTTAAAATTATTTATTTTATTTTTTTTGCTGGAGGGGCGCCAGCAGATGGCGCTCTAGGCGACCGCCTATATCGCCTATGCCAAGAGCCGGCCCTGCATAGATGAATGCAATATAAAAATAACAGTCATGTTGCTTCTTAAACGCAAGTATGTGTTGGACAAGCTTAAACGTGGTAAAAAAAAAAAAACAAACAAACATAAAAAGTAGGCCTACTTATGGTTTACTTTAAACTTAATATTTCAACAACGAAAATACAAATGACACCCCCCCCCCCCCCCCCCCCCCCAACCGCGTCATGGTATGGTATGATCCACTTTCTCTCGCTCTAAAAGCTCAGTTCATGTTCGACGGTGCTTTTAATTTGAAAGTCGCGACCGGATTTCCCGTATTCATTCTGCGTGACTTGACACTAATGAGAAACATTCTTATCAAACCTCAGTGCGAATTCGGACAAGTCACTTGGAAGCAGCGGTCGTGCAATTAGAATAACCAACGGTGGGAATTTACCTTTCATTAATCGAAGGAAACACTTAAAGGTCGATTTATTCAGTCGTGAAGGCTCAGAGCCCGAGTTGTTGAATCATGGACCCCACTAAATCCGCCACCGGTCCTCAGACGGAATGGTCTGATGAGAAGTCCTCCATGGGCCACGCACCCCCTCCTCCCTACCAGGACAACCCGCACCCGGGCAACCCCAATCTGGGATACCCGCCACAGCAGCAGGTAAGCAGAAGTGGCTGCTACACCACCATTAAATAGCTTGCTGACTTAGTAACATTATGTACGTTAAATTACATTTTATTAATTGGCAATAATGTCATATTAATGATGTAATATTTCACTATTTGAGCTCATCTATCGATGCCATTTACTTTAAACTCGTTTTCATCTCTGCTGTGATAGGCTATATAATTATAGGCTATATATATATTCGCGTTTCTGAATAGCTTGCTGACTTAGTAACATTATGTACGTTAAATTACATTTTATTAATTGGCAATAATGTCATATTAATGATGTAATATTTCACTATTTGAGCTCATCTATCGATGCCATTTACTTTAAACTCGTTTTCATCTCTGCTGTGATAGGCTATATAATTATAGGCTATATATATATTCGCGTTTCTGAATTTACGTTACATAGCAACTACACAGTAACTATTGGTCACTGAAAACATATATTTTTTAAAACAGTTCAAGTAACTTTAGTACCTTTTGTGGTTAAAAACAAACGGTACAACCCTTTTTTTAATCATTACCATTAGCCCCACCCTGGATGAGTCTATTCAGTTTCACTTCTCCACAAATCAAATTACCGTTTACGTGGGCGAGTCATGCAACGCCTTCCATATTGATTACTGGTCAAGGCAAGGCGAGTTTATTTGTATAGCACTGTTCATACACAAGGCGTTCACAGTACTTCCCGTCGGCAGAGAAATACATTATTAGCAAAGCCATTTACATTTTGAAAAGCCTAGAATTAAAATGGAAAAACAACAGGTAAGGTGACATGAAAACAGAATTAAAACAGTAAAAGTGTGATTAAAACAAGCAAACTTTTAAATGTTGTGGTGTTATATATTTGTTAAAACTGTAATAAATTATACATAACTTTTTTTTTAGATCTGTGGTTTTCATTTTGCCTGAAAATGTGTTTGAGTTGTATTTCCTGTGTGTGGCCTGCAGGGCTACGGAGCCCCCCCTCCACAGTATGGAGGTGCACCTGGACAACAGCAGTACCCAGGACAACAGCAGTACCCAGGACAACAGCAGTACCCAGGGCAACAGCAGTATCCAGGGCAACAGCAGTATGCAGGACAGCCAGGAACTGTCACTGTCCAGCCCACGGTGTACGTGACTCGGGGCCCGCTGGCTAACCCTGTCAACGACTACCTGTGCTACTCCATCTTCACCATGCTCTGTTGCTGCCTGCCACTTGGAATTGCTGCTCTCATCTACTCCATCTCAGTAAGCTTGATTCATTTTGCATTTATATTCCGTATGGACTGGTGCAAGGATACGCCCAAGAAAAATGTCCCCCAACCCAAATATGAGTCATTGTATTCTGAATATGTGCGATATAGAGTCAGTGCATAAAATACTAAACCAATAAAGAATCGTATTTCAGTAAGATAGATGAGGGTGGAAGCACACATTTCTGTAGTGTTTTAGTTTGTTTTATCTAAATAGCATTTCGTAATAAATGCGAACGCACTTAATTCTGAATACTCGCGAATAAAAGTGAGTGAAAACATCTACTCCTAATGAATTACTGCAGGGATGGAAGAGCTAATGACAGACAACAAACAAGATTGTTTTCAAATAAACTACAGAAAAAAACGCCCTCTCCTTAGTTAAATAATAGCTAGGTGATGAGCTTTCTATGTTCGCTGCCATAGTATTGTACCTGCCAACCTGGCGGGACTACGATTAAAAGTCTAGGCAAAGGTGAATACAATTCCTGTAAATAATTGATAGAGGACACAGCAGAACATTTGTGTGTGCATGGATGAGTGTGAGTGCCAAGTTTGGGGAAGTAAACGTGGATTACTGGAAGGGGTGGAGGGAGGAGGATTCCAGAAAGGGAGGACAGTGCCAACAATTGCATGGAGAAAACGTTTGGTGAATGTTGTATTAGGTGATGGTTACCAAGGCCAAATACATATACACATACTGGTTATATTCTGCCTCATGTTTCCCCTCACTCTTTGGCATCCTTGTTTGTTTTGGCTGCTAGTCATGGTGGTATTTTATCCTTCACAGTGAGGGGGAAAAGAGAGAAAAAGAAAAAAAAAACAGCTGCTATGTGGATTGTGATCCATTTTCTTTTTCAAACTTGAGAATGTTTGTAAAAAGCGATACGTCACCTCACTTTAGGATTGATCCTTGCGTTTAAAGGTAGTCGTGTAGTTGTTGTGTGAGGTAAGTCGGAAAGTTAACGAGTTTGTTTTTGCACTGTGTCTTATTAAAGTGGTATGGCGGAACGAGAGCAAACACTTCTTTTGCAGGAAAGCTGGCTGATTGTTTCCATGTGGTCGGTGTTTCATCCTCAGAGGGGGGAAAACTCTTGTGTGACTTCCTACATGTTTCTTAAAACGAATTAAAAGCCAAATATAACATTTTATTTGTCTCTAAAACATCTAAGTACATTCATGTATTTGCGCACTGAAAGAAACATACATCTTTTTGTTGTTGGGGGATTTTTTTTTTTTTTTTTAACCCACCAAGTCAGTGTACGATACTGTGGCTGTACGTATGCGTGTCAGGGTGAGTGCTGGTGGCAAATAACTCACAGTATCAGCAGCAGTTGTTTAACGTTATTTTTAGAGTTAGTCCACATTTAGCATCCATTACTTACCTTGATGTTTGAAAGCAATGCACAGAATAGAGTCCTACATGTTGTTTCTATGCCTGTCCTCTGATCAGCAATGACTCTGTTGTTCCATTATATTAGAACAAATGTCCTCCCCTGCCTTTGATTAAACTATCTCTGGTTAATATAGGTCAAAGCAAAGTGCATCAAAGTTAATTTATGGCCAGTAGATCATTTGACTGGTGCCAGTGTCTGCATCATTAGAGAGAGGATACTGTGTCAGTAATTCAGTCAGTTATTCAGCTCCCGTAATGAACACAATAATGAACAGATACTGTATGAGCTGCAGGGCTGAGCTGACGAGGATGCAAACCAAACTCAGTTATCTCCCACTTTGTTTCTGTCCATCTACCTATCCAGGATTTTACATATGGGACACATTTACATTTGGCTCAGCAACAGCAGATTGACATTTCAATATCAGCACATCGACTTGGACCAGAGTTTTTGTTTAATACTAAATTAAATATTAAACTCCCCTTTCCATGAATGTACCATTGCATCAAATGAAGAATTCCAGCGGAATTGTGCATATAAATGCAAAACTTGGTATTTAATTGATTTAAAGCTGTAAAATAAGCATACCGTATGTATATTATTGGTACATGTACCTCTGCGCACACCTCAATTGATGTAGATTATGTTTATTTGTTGATTTTCCTGAAATTGTTACCTGCGTGAAGAAGCGTTCCGGCTGTAAATGGGAGCAATGAGTAGCTCTCTTGAAAACAACTTGAACTTCAGCACATGGTTAGCTAACCAAAGGTTGTTTACATTTTGACAAACCTGTTGGCTGTTAGCAGTGTCTGTTTGCGCTGTTATTATGGGCGTACAGTTTAGACAACAATCATTGGATTACACTGGGGCGCGAATCAGAGATGAATTATTGGTTTTTATTTGGGGTATAAAAAGACAACATTCGTGCATGCTTAGTCAACCCAGAGCAGATAATAGGATTATTTGTTTATGAAGGTTTTTTTTTTCATAATTTAATTTTTAAAAAGGCTTTAATGAAAGCTCAAAACTGGTGTTGGTGTTGGTAAAACAACCTCAACTGTGCTTAAGCCTTTAATCACACAGAAATGATGAGCTCAAGCATCATCCTGAAAGGGTTAAAGAAAAAACAGAACTTGCGTGCTGATATACATTCCAGCTTCTGGAAAACCCCCAGTATGACTTACCTGCAACTCGGAAGTCTTGCTAGTTTCTCAGTTGCTCACCCTCCCAGACCCGTAGAGAACATGCTTGTAGATTATGTAATACCAGAATGTCCAACATTTCACTTCTTGCCTTCCCATATAACAAAAATAAGTCTTTGGGTATGTCCTATGGAATCTTGCCATGCCACATAAAAGTCAGATATTGGAACTAAAGAAACTAAAACATCATCATTAAGAAAAGAAAAGAAAGAAAATCATTGACTGCCCTCTTCCTTCTCTGGATGAACTGTGACATTCCAGTTGCCTCAAAAAGGCCAATTCCATCCTGAAAGCCTCATCACACCCCGGTCGCAAACTGTTTGAACTGCTGCCATCAGGCAGGAGATACAGATCCATAAAAACCAGGACAAACAGACTAAAAAACAGTTTCTACCCAACAGGCATTATCTCACTGAACGGCGCACTTAATTTCGTTGTACCTGTTACACCGACAAATAAAGATATTCTATTCTAAAACGCATGGACACATTTCCCAAATTAAATTATTCTTTTTAAGAGAACCATTCCAGATTGACACGCCGACACGATACGCATTTTTATAAGATTGTAGCTGGTGGTTTTTAAATTGAATAGATAAATGTATTCTACAAAGGTCGTCAAAAGTGTGTTTTGAGAGTTCATTTGTAACCATATGGTTCCACAGTGCAGAGATAATTTCACAAAACTCAATTAGATTTTCTGTTTGGCGATCTGGAACAAGAAACTTTACAAAGCTGTGCTTCCATACTGTCAGAACGCAGCTGTATGTACACAGCTACAACAGATTGCTGTTTCCATGATGCTGGCTTTCAGTAGAAAGACGAACTGATCCCACCACAAGGAGTTTACGCTTCTATAGAGAAACCACAATTCTGCTAAACATTACACTACCTTTGAGGTGGCAGGAGGCTACAGCTATGCTATCTGATCTGTGATATTATAGGTAGTGTAGCTTTGAGCTAAAATTACTATGCTGACATGCTCACAATAACAATGTGAAGTCACTAGTTTTGCAATGATTTGGTCTGTATTTTTGGCCTGGTGATGGCACTACATGAAAAGTCATGGGATCACACAATTATTTGTATTTTTTATTTATCATCTAGGGGCCATTAATGTCTCTACAAAATTGTATGGGTATTAGGGATGCAACGGTTCTCAGTATAATATTGAACCGTACGGTACGCCATGCACGGTTCAATATGCACTTGTGAATTAAGGTATTTTGGGTTTTGCAATAAAATTTCATGTAATTTCACTTATCCATCCTCATATTTCTCTCTGAATTGCCTGTCAGAGCTTTAAAGGAGCATGTGTACGCAGCAGAAGTTTCCTCAGCTCGTTGATGTCTGTCGTGGTTTCACTTGTTGTACACACTATGATAGTGTTACTGTTTGTGGGTTACTAACTTAAACTTCTCCTTACTTCTCTTTACTCGCAGCTGAATCACACTACTACAGGAAAGACCAGCGTATTAAAAAACTCAGTAGTGGTGACAGTCCAACACAATTGAGCACCGAGTGCTCAATCCAATATACCACAATGTCACACTCCTGCCTGTTCAGGAGTTCAGAGCTCTTCTGTGGCTTCTCCTGCTTGATTTGAAGTAGTTCCTTCAGCTGGCAAATCTCAAGCTTCTGCTTGTTTAGGAGGTCAATGCTCTGATCCGTCCTATCCTGCTCGATCTCAAGAGATTATAATTCCGAGGATCGCATGCAATTTAATTTTCTGTTGATGTTATCAAGTCGATGACTTAAGTGGAGACTTAAAAAAAACATAGTTTTTGCGGATTTCGACCATAAGAAATAATCAGGTGAAACATATCATACTGTTTAGCACAGACTACTCAAACGACAATTTGTTTTGAAACCATTTAACAGTTTTATACAGTCACATAAAGTATCACCAGCTCACAATATTCCAAGAACAATGTCTTTAAAATGATTTTATTTTTTCTCCATTACTAATATGGAATTTGTGTGTGTTTGGGGGGTGGGGGGTTGTTTCCCATCAATGAAATACAGAACCAGAACATGCAATCTGTCCATGCATGGTCAGAAATGTTGACACCGTCTGACACTGATTTTACTTTGTGAAACGAGCAATAATACACCGGAGAACTCATTCCTACTATTAGTGGCGGGAATCGTCAGTCACCTCACGATTCAATTAAATTATGATTCAGAGAGTCACAATTCGATTAGTAAATGATTCTCGATGCATCACGATGGTGGATAGTGGACATATATTGAGGGTGAGGAGATATTAATTCATTTTTGCCGCACATATATATATAAATACGGGTGTGCTCTCCCAACCCCTGGTCAATTTATAAAAAAAAAAAAAAAAAGAGAGAGAGAAAAGTGCCCTGAGAAAATGGTCTACTCAGGAAAGACACATCTGTCACAGTCTGTGTGTTGAGATACAGCAGCGTATAGTTCTCTGACCTTTTAGTTATAACATCCGTTACAGATTTTTGTTTTGATTATTCTAAAAGTATTTGTCTGCATAGCTAAACTGTAAACTGCCACCGGAAGAGAATGAACAACTCCCAATTGTTGAAAATAAATCATTTGTTGATCCTCAGACTTTGACTGATGGATAGGAAACTTTACTGTCAACTACGGTTGACTTCTGTCGTCATTGCTTTTGCAGTCTACTGTATGTCTCCCCCTCTCTTTCCTCACTTTCCTCTCTCTCGCGTTGCCCCTCCCTACTTCTGTCTCAGTAAATCAGGCAAAATTAACCCTATCTGACCTGAATGAATCCACTCTCTCAAACACGTACACCAAACCAAGTGTGCAGGAACACTGCAAGAGCACAAACCACTTGCAAGCTGAATTTTAGAGTTTCCCTTCTGAAACACGCGGTGCCCTGGCTAAGAAGAAAATGACCAACAGGCCGGAATGTTTTCTGGGTTTTGTCTCACTATGTAACTTGAGTGTTCCATCACAATGGCCGTAGTGTGCCGTTTTACTCACAAGCACTGATTTTCTGAAATGCCTTGATCTGTAAATAGTTTCTTTTAACAACATGAGTGGTGGCTATCACATGGTCATGAGGTTCTAATCAGTCTGGCGGTATGAGGATCTTCCCTGGATTTTCCTTGAAAGTGAGAAGAAAACGGTGCCTGTCGGTGGACGGCTCAATACGCCCACATTATTCACTTCCTGAGCAGGATGAACAGGAAAGCCTTGACAGATGCAGAAGAAAGATACAGGCAAAAGAATCAAGAACCAACCTTAAGAAATGAGGCCAAAACTTTGAGTTTAGGTGCAGAGAATATAGAGACAAAGACGGACAGTCATGTTTTTTTTGTTTGGTGTGTATCAAACTTTATCAGGGTTTATAGGCGGAAGGGTAAACATAAAATAAGGCAGAGACGGATACAGGATAGGAGATAGGAAACAGACAAGGAGTGGTGCAGTGTTGGGGAAATATGGCGCTTGCTGCTAGAATCTGTCTCACTTAACATTATCTCTCAGGCATTTCAACCTCGACGGGCAGGAGGGCAAAATGATCACTCAAACAAACCTGTTTGGAAACAGACTTGGTATCAATTTCAAGGCTTCAAGAAAAGCAATACTTGGACAATACAATCTAACAACTACAACGATTCTGATTCTCAGAACAGAGAAGTAATTGCATCATCTTTTGCCAGTTGTCTCATGTGGAAAAAACAACAAGAACAACTTTCTGCTGGACTCCGGATGAGACGTGAGAGCTCAAATTCTCGACACAGCAGCAACCGGTGTGTCCACACAAGTGAATCTTTTGTCACAATCCAAAATCAGTGCTCTGTGTCCCGCGCCAAGTCACTCCTCGCTTCTGTCTGACAGCGTCATCAAACAGTCCTTTGTTTCCCAAAACATGCTTTTTTGCTTTTTTTTCACTGCTTAGCTTATATTGACAGTGGATGAACATCCAGACAGTAACTTGCGGCGGTCCTTACAGTGTGAAGGCATGATCTGCATGTTATGTCCTTCTGCAGAGAAGGAGATTTCTTGTCAAATATTTGTTTCTCTGTTTCAAAAATCCTCAATGTTTCAACACACCTTGTTACTCCAGCTACATTGAATTAATGATCAGTAGACAAAGGATTCTGACCAAGTGTGCAACTCTAACCCCACATCATGGTCCAAATGGCAGTTGATTAAAATGATGGGGTTTGTTTCACCATATTTGCAACATGAGATAGTCTCCTGTTGCTCCTCTTTAAGACGTTACAGTAATCAACTTCCAATTTCCTTCGAGATAACATGCAGCCATCTCCCAGCTGTCTGTGAGAAAGAGTCCAAATATTATAACCCTTTGGAATGCGTTGCTTTTCTAGAGAGCGTTGCACGCTGTTACATTGCCAGTTTCAGGGATCCATGTCCAGTTATGTGTTAATGCATTGAGCTGCAGAGAACAACATGAAGTCAAACCTGCTGGAAGTGACGGGTTCTCAACCTTTTGGAACTGAAGGTGCACTTCTGATTGTTAAATCAATTCTGTGGATCACCCTCCCGAATAAATGAGGGGAAAAAACATAACGTGACCAAAAAAAGGAGAAAAAATAAACTGGGCTGTAAATGTGTTATGCCACCATACAGCTGTAATGACCAAAAAAAAATGCACCTATCACTGCCTGCCATAATGCCTTCATGTTCAGTCGAAGTGCCTCACCACTCACTGCGTTTACTGGTGTAGGGTCGTTTCCTGTGCCACTTTTTATTTAAAAAAAAACTAAGAAACCGCAAGCTAACAGCTGCAAAACACTTTGGCTCTACCTGATGACGATGATGTGTTGTGGTTGGCGTGGTGTTCAAACAATTGTGCGTTTTGATTTGACATTTCTAATCTATGTGAAGTGCAGTGACGCAGGTAGTAAGGACCTGCAGTAACTCTCCTTCACACACCGCGGGTGAAGCAGCCTGTCACTGAAGGAGCTGTATATATAACAGTGAAAATATGGTGAAAGTGGAAAATACTATTAATATGTAGTATGTTTATAACCGTTTAGTCACAGGAAAAACTGCACAAAAAATAACAATGCACCTTTACTCACTATTGTTGCTCATAATTGTCAAGAAAAAGTAAGGTGAAAGGTTTTACAGATTCTCTAATCGGCCTGCTTTCACATTCCATTTTATAGTTAATAAACGTCTGTAGACCACTGGTCCACAGTATTTACTTGATAACTTGTGACATACATGTTTTAATCTCTGAGCCACATGACACAACTCTGCTGAGCGTTTCTGACTGATATCAGCTACTTTGGTGTAGAGGAGAAATTAAACATTGAGGTGATAATGGCTGTTATGTTGGGGAGAAGTTGTTCAGTAGAACACAGCCTTATTGATGGTTGTAAATTCACTTTCACTTGCTGAAATCAGCCTTTTAGTTCATTGCTTAAAGTTTGAATAACCTGTTTTGTATTCTACCGTTTTCAAGGTGTGGTTTTACTTACAGCGAATTACAAGAAATGTTTTCAAAGCAGGAATTATAGTTTCATATGAATATATATATATATATATATATATATCTTTATGAATACTATGAATGAATACTATTCATTGACTTTATTTAGTTTTATTACAATAAAGTTTTTTCTGTACGAACACAGCCACTATTTGCACCATAGATCTGCACTTGTTAGATATATCTTTACCTTCTGCAACCTATTCTTCTGTAGAGAATTATAATTGAAAGTGTTCAAAGTTATCCATCACTGATTGTTTCACAACTCCTCTTTTATTATTCTATGATGCAATATAGTTAAATACCAGTAAAATTCAGCTGGTCTCTGAAATGTCCCACGTTGTTCCTTCTAGATGTTAGGCAATATGTCATTGTGAAATTCAAGTGCTTCCCTTGCGTTATGAGGAGCATTATGAAACTTAAGGACTTTAGATAGAGATTCTGATTTGATCAGCACTCTTTGGAGGATTTACAAGGTTGTAAACCTCGGACATAAAGATGAAGACGAGCTGTTGGCTAGCGAAGCAAATCTGTTGAAAGCGTCTTTAAGTACTTGCCCTGTTGAAAAGACCCTTAACATGGCTCTGAATACCAGCTCTGGCTGCTGCCCAGCAGCTGACCTGTTCAGTGGGGGAAGGGTCAGAGACATGCTTATCAACTTCTCTCTGGGACTCTTTAGAAATATGTATTTCCCTAAATCAGATGTCATGATCCCATGAAATACTTTAGCAATAATCCAATGAAGCTAACACATTTAGGCTAATGTATTATATGTATTGGCGACTAATCGGTCATGTTGGTCTCGGGTCAGCTAAGCTGCTGCTGAATGAAAATATTTCAACAAACGTATGAGCACATCTCTGGGAAACAAGATTGAAAGTGGTGCTTTTGTGTGATTCTTTGTGGAGGGACTCGGTTTTACAGATCTGTCGATTAGATCAGCTGATCGATTTGTCCAGTGTTCTTCTCTAGGCCTAATTTGAAGTTACAGTAATGGCGTTGTTTAAAACTGTCATCTCATCACTGTAATTCATCACCACTGACTAATTGTTCCAATATTGAAACAATTTAAAAAATAAAATCTAGATGGAGGACAATGGGGGAAACTGCATCCAATTGATCCACTTTGAGGGGTCTGTGTTATATGATTATAGTACACAGCTTATAGAATAGCTCTGCATTAAACCTTTTAGCGATGTGGCGGTGCAGCAGCCACTTGGAACCGCTCCAGACAGCACATTTTCCTGATTAGGGTCGTCTAATTTTGTTGAAATGTAAGATTTTTTAATTTACTAAAAGCAACTGGGTTATGTGGTGCACTAATTCATGGTTTGGCACAGAGCCAAGCTAGCTGTTTTCCTCTTCTTTGATTCTTTATGCTAAGCTAAGCCTTGCTGTAGCTCCGTAATTAACAGATAGAAGAGTAACATTGATCTTCTCTTCAACAGTTACCCTCAGCAAAAAAAGTAAATAGGTGCATTTGCGACATTTTCTCACGCACAAAGAAGCTTTATTATGTAATGCTGAAAACTAGGCACAGATTAAAAATACCGATCAAAAGATAAAACATGACCTGACGTCTGGCTCACTTCAGGGACGACTCGCTTCATGGAGTTGTAGCAGTTATCAGGGACAAACTATACACACTAGAGATGCACGGTATGCGGATCAGGCTGGGCGGGTAATTCATATCCTATGACATTTATAGCCTCATTGTGTACCTTCACTCATGCAGTGTGGTGTATTTCGTTTGTAGCCTAGCATTGAACTCCCGCTTCAAAACAATAATTGGTGTGTTCATTTGTGAAGATCATCTCACACAAAGCGTGTTAAGTATCTTAAACTTCAGCTTATTTTTTTCTGTTGTACTTAAAATTGCAATGGTAAAATGCCATTTGCTATTCTACCAAGCCAGTGAGGGACTGTTATCTCATTCCTCTTTGCGTGCCAGTACTCGCATCCCTTCATGACAGTGGCCAACACTGAAGGGTTTGTTGTGCTGGGGAAAGCTTTACTACATGAAACCAAGCAATCTTGATGATTTTCTACCAATACTGCATGTTTCCCATTTTTTACCATCAGGAAGATGAAACATTGATCTAGTTCTACTTAAAATGGCCGTGACATGGCTGCTGAACATAGTGAAGCATATAAAGACCCTCGTTGGTAGAAAGCAAAAGCAGTAAACCAATATTGGACTTGCATTCGCCAGGTGACTCCAAATGAACACTAACGTTCTCCTTAACCATTGATGTGTCAATAACTGTTCGCCATATCGACTTACGAGGTGATAACATGTCAGTGTTGTTATTCCAAGTTTAACGTGACTGATTTTTTTAAAATAAGTTGCGCAGTCGGCTCAACTTGTGTGTCACAACATTTGAGCATTGATTGTGTTGCACTGCAGGTCAGGCCAATACTTTATCACATACTTTGATAATGTAGTGTTTTTTTAAACCTGACTGGTATGTATTTTTTTCTCTCTTTCAGGCCCGTGAAGCTAACCACGCTGGGGACCAGATGGCGGCGGAGCGGAGCAGCAGGATGGCCAGGACACTGAACCACGTGGGCCTGGGACTCGGCATCGGGTTCACCATCCTCCTCATTGTCTACTTTGTGGTTCTGGCGAGTTTGGTTCAACAATAAATCTGTTTCACTATGATCGTTCCTGTATTTCTAGTTCCCATTTTCATTGTGCGTCATGTACTCAGACCTCATCAGGAACATTACAGGCCACCAGGAAGAAAATGATTCACATGATTTAACCTGATGTCACCTGACCTGGCAAAAAGTTATCGCTTAATAATCAACAGTATATGGCCATGTAGTCCGTTACTTTGCAACACTGTAGAGAGTAACCAAAACAACCTTCCAAAGATTCATATTTCTTCAACATTTGTTGTGTTTGTGATTTGCTTCCTACATTATAACACATCAAAAAATCGAAATGTTTATCTTTTGACAAAATGTACATCTAAAAACATTGATGCCTTAAGAGTTTAGCCTTAATTCGGTGTTGCTCCACCACACATATATTCTGCAAGTATTATCCAGTGTTTTACATTTTGTGACCAAATAGTACATGATTACCAATTTACAGAGTTTGTTTCAGATTATATTTTGAGTTGAGGTTTGTTTAGTTTTGCAACAGAAAATGATATGACTGATTGCCAAATATTGTTGCCTTTTTAACAGAATTGTTGGCTGTAAATATGCACTAACAGCCTCTAAACCTCTTAACAGTATGCTAACACGAAACAACATTTAGCTAACATTTAAATAAGTACGTGCAAGAGAGTGCAAACTAGAAATTCATTTTTTTTACTTTTTTTAAAGTCCTCTTTATTCCAGCTGACCAGGAATGCACAGCTTCACATACAATTTTAAAAGCATAGTATTATACATAGCATACTGGGAGTTGTCTGTCACGCAATGTGTGTTCTTTTATTATCCAAAGCTGAAAAAGGAAGATGTACTGTATACCAAATTTCTTTATAAATAAAATGATATTAAGAAAAAAATTGTGTTGTCTGGTCTATTGAAATTGTTATTAGGCCTAGCTCTCTGCAAAGCTAAGAGTGGCACTGTGGAACATAATCTTACAACCGTCTAATATGTGATGGCCAACAAAGGATAGACTCAAGCAGTGTACCAGATGATAAATGCAGAGCATGTGATCTGTGATCAAGAAATATTTCCTTGTGGACTTTTAAATATTGTTGGTCCAAGTTTTAATTGGATGTAGTGCTTCCACATACAATTCAAATATCTAATTGGTAAAAGAGAATGCATGCTTTGCGTCGCAAATTCTACCTGCAATTTCAGGTAGTTTACAGTGATATAACAGACCTTATTAAAATCCCTACAGGTTCCCAGTCATACTGTAGTACTTTGGCTGGTTATGTTAAAATCACAATGGATTCTATGTGCTATTAAAGTAACTTGCAGATGCCCTGTTATGGAAAGATATGTTTTCTTTTGTTTGGGCAGCATGTCAGAAGCTACAAGTACCCTCTGTTGTTTAAAGTGCAGACATTTTAACTGCAGGGATTTTAGTGTCAACACAGAATTGTTTTACCACGTCAGTAACACTGTAGCTTCACAGTGGAGAATCTTTCTGGAGATATATCAGGACATGAAATGGTCAGGACTTTATGAGTTACTGGATGTAATCCAAGACTGTTACGGTAAATGATTTGCCCCCATTTCCTGCTTTCCCGGCCCCTCCCTTCTTGTTTCCTTGAGCACAATTGGATCTCCTGCAAGAATACTGGCATAATTACATTTGACTTGCTTCTCCTACAAAGTACTGGCCTAATCAGCTACAGTGTTTGCTCTGCATTCTTTACATGCATCTCTGCAGCCACGTCATCCATTGCCATGGTCACCACCTTCAGCAGACAGATCTGACCTCCAAACAGACGCCACATCTATAACTGCAACGCACTGGCTCCCCATTAACTGTCTGTTTACATGTCTAGCTGTCGCTTTTAATTAATATGTTGGACATGGTTCTTCATGTGCCTTTTTTTAATTAATCTAGATTAATGGGGGATTATAATGAGTGTTTTCTATTTAAGTTTGTATAGCTGCCTATTTTGCAACTTATTTTTAAAACCCGTGTAGGGACAAGCATTGCAGATGAGCTTAGGCTGTAAATGTACGTGATTTTTCTTCTTCCCCTGCTCATTGCTTTAGCATCTAGGAGGTTCTGTTTCTGATGATGTGGACTGCTTTACAAGGAGGAACAAGGTGCTGTGGTTGCATAGGTCTGAATCATTTATAACTGTTGAAATTTACCATAAACATCTGCCTTGGAAAAAGGTCATTGACGGGTTTCAAATATTGCTTTTAGTTTCCTCACTATAAAACCACCGTGCTCTTCAGTCTTGTGGTTGCTTTGCAACACTGGAGTTTTGAGAAGTGACAAACCACACTGTTGTAACAAACCATGCTGTCATAAGGACACTGAACCTTCGCAATGTGCCTCACAGAAATGTCTGATACAATAATGGGCTGTTTGTATAGTTCATACAAGAATTAATTATTTTAATAAGAAAAGTACTGTTGCCAAATATGTACTTTTTTAAAAAAGAAATTACATTTAATTACTTGATAAATGTCATGGCAATTCGTAGCTTCTGTTTCCTATTAAACTATGTTGCATGTATACTTATCCTTATAATTGGTCCTATTTCCAACCACTCAATTGTCCTGCATACCCAAGCTCAGGCAGTAAACATCCATTAACATGAAGATCTCTCAGCAAAAGTGATTGTCTTGTCACAATTGATGTGGTGAGCCTGAATGTCACATGGCAGTAACTTCAGTTTTGTGCCCACTCTTTCTTATTTGCTCTCACTGGTGTTGTAATGTTGGCTTTCTGATATGAGATCATAGAAAATCACATGATGGTCGTGTTTCAGAAAGTATTCCACACATACAGATGGTAGGTAGATATAGTTTACTACAGGGAGTGGCATAAATGTAAGCCAAGTATTATTTCTTCCATTGTAAACTCACAACTATTCTTTTATTTGGGCTAAAAGGGAGGGTGCCAACTACCTCCATCCTATTCAGCACTGACCTTTCTGGGTTTGGCTTTTACAGCTGGTCAGGATATGAAACAGGTCGGGTTACTTCAGTGTTTGTTCAGTGATTATCGACTTCCTCCAGCAGAATTTCCAGTAAGGTGAAAACACTGTAAACAGCAGGGCCGCTATAGGACTGCACACCTCAATGCATTAACATGATTCTGAAAAGGGACAGTAAACAGCAACATTGATGTGATTTAAATTACCAACAGCCATTACAAGCTACCAGCCATTTAGAGCACATACTCCATTGTTCATGAACAACAGTAACCGTGTAATGCTGCTGCAGTACTTTCAACAATATGCTGTCTGCTGCCTCTTAGTGGCCATAAAGAGGTATTGGAAACCACAAATCTGCAAGTCACAACTCAAAAAGGATATAAGATTGTATAAATGTGTGAGATAGTCTGAACAAAACTCAACGTTTTACATCCATGTGGGACTAATTAAAGGGCCCTTTAACGGTAAAGCATTTAAATATGCAGGTGTCCGTGTTGTGTCCACTCTGTCCATTGGACGAAGACAAACCAAGAGCTCTTGTTTCTATGTATAGTCTACACTTTATTGAACATATGAAAATAAAGAACAAATGGCAGCATCAGAAAAAAATCATACCTTTTTAAATAACAACACGCAAATAAATTAAGTCTCCCTTAATTGTATCCAGCGATTCAGTACAAGAAGCAAAGTGTGTGAACCGGTGCAATACATCAAGCGACAGCACCGAGTGCATCCTTCAAAGTCACTTGTGGAGTTGCAGATTATGCGGCAAGTTTCAGTTGCTAGAGATTTCCAATCAATTCTAAATAACAGTTTTGTTTAAACCACTCTTATCACTCTTATGTGTTCGTCGCACTTGGAGCTTGCACCCATGTTAGCTAAACTAATCAGCAACCTAACAAGCAGCGTGTACTTCACTGAACCTGGGATTTAAGCTCAGTTTGCAGAGGCAACAGCAACACAGAATGTATAAAGAAGCCATTGTTCCAACAGATGTGACACCATATTTTGGCTAAAAACATACACACAGCAACCTTCTTAATTTGGTTAACCTTACGATTGAATAACTACAGAATGAAATCACACAGCCAATTATCTACCGAGCATGGGGAGATGATGTACTTTATAATTTGGACAACGCGCATCAAGTATCACAAAAAGTATCCAGGAGTGAAGGCCATAATGATTACATTAAGTATAACTCGTCATGTTTATTGTACATTTATGCAATATTTACATACTTAGAAGACCCCTCTGTGGCTTGCTGGGATGTGTATTTGAAATTGCAATCATTTCCACCATGTCTTCATTTCAGAAAGCGAAAGGATTATTATTAAAGAATGCAATACAACACTTAGATGACTATAGTGTCATCAAAGAAATCCAAGATTAAGTAGTGCACTACGCATGTTAAATGTGCTTTGTTCTTCCGCTTGAGGCTGATTATAACCGACTTGTCTTGAGATTTACAAAACCAGCTCACACAGTGTGAGCAGGAACCATGTTGGAATTAAATCAAGGCAAAACACACAGTGAAACAGGAAGGTGAGACAAAGGGATGACATTTAAAGACAGTTTTGCATTCAACCATGGATACAATGTGCAATCATAAGCATAGCTTGTCCCAAAATATCATCTCTATTACAGGACATGTATCTTTATAAATAGCAGATGAATGAGTGAATTAATTGAGAGAGGAGACAGGAGTCAGAAAGGAGATCTTAGTAGGAGCGGATGGCAGGAGGGACGTGGGCACAGTCCTGTTCATCCAATGACTGGTCAATAACAGGGCGGTACTCCAGAGTCACCTGTGAGGGATAAATCACATATTAATGATTCCACTGGTCTTTAATGTTAATGCTGGTTACTAGAGCAGCAGCAACACACCGAGGGGGATTTTACCTTTCCAGTCTTAGGGTCAACATAGGACATAGTGTGTTTCCTCCAGTGCTGTTCGAAGGGCTTTTTCTCCTGACCCTGCAGGGACTTTGCATAGTCGTACTCATCGACGCGATCCTGGAAGACAGTTAAGAGAAACAATGTGAGAGGAGTGACAAACTGCAATACAGAGCGAGAAGTTATTTACAACATTATTCACAGAGACAAAAAGAAATAAAAAAGGAAGTTTAGAAAAGAACAAGAGAGGGAATGAAAGTTAGGAGCAAACAGCGGGAGATTGATCAAAAGCTCAGGTAAGCAGAGAAGAACAGAAAGAAAAGGAGAACAATGGCACTGAGAGAACAATGGATAAAGAACCAAGATATAAACAGATTAATTAAGTACGGTAAAACTGACCTTGAAGTCCTCTCTGGCATGGGCTCCCCTGCTCTCCTTTCTCTGCTCAGCAGAGTGGATGGTCTGGACGCCATTCAGCATCAGGTTCTGCAGCTCCAAACTTTCCACCAGGTCTGTGTTCCACACAATGCCTGGAGGAGAGAACGGTGATGGTATCTCGTCACTTACAGTCGGTCACAGAGTGATATCGTAAGAGCCATTTTTGTTTGTTTGGGTAAGGGTAACAAGACATTGCAGTTGGAGTCATAAATTATCAAACCACTGCACAACAGTCATCATTTAGAAAAAGACACGTGGCATGATTGTCAGTTTTTCAAAAGGTCTCAAGCTGTATGCCAAAAAGGATATCATTTAACTGTAAATTTGTAACTGCTTTTTGAAAGTGCTATACAAATAAATATATATATAATTTATTATTTTGATTTCGCTTGAGATAAGGCCTAAGCATATGAATACTTAATTTCTTTATTTTGTTACAAGTGTCACAAGCACTGCACTTTTGCATGAACTCATGTTGTAACCCAAACCTAGATCTTCAATCAACCCAACACAGCAAGGAGGTAATGCATGTACAGGGGATATTGGGGAAACTTAACTACATGACGGAAAGGCATGACAAACACCTTTTTGCAGAAAAAGGCAAACAAACAAAACAGGCACACAAAGTGGTGCAGCACCTCTGTCAAAGGTCTTGATGTCCTCCATGGTCTGATAAATGGCATCCATCTTGTCGCATCCCTCCTTCAGAACAGAGCCAGTACGGAACACTGCAGCATGGGCTTGCATGGTCTGTAAGGAAAAGCAGGAAGAGACGGATGATTCATGTTCATATTTGCAAGTGTCTGCAGGCCTTAGTGCAGGAAACCCGGCAGTAGAACACAGCATTTAATGTACAGTGACTTAATTATTTTGCGACTTTGATAACCTGTACCTATACTTTTACAAGAAATTTTTTTTTAAAAACACAATCATAGTGACATCATGTGTGTGTATATGTTTTTGTGTGTACCTTCTGCATGTTGAGCCTGATCTCTGAGGTTCTCAGGCTTCCGTTGGCAAACCTCAGTTTGTCCAGGTTGGCCACAGACTCCTCTCCTGCACTGGGCGTCAGAGGGGACAGTTTTTCTCCTGGGGAGAAAACAAAAACACCTGTCAGCATGGACACAAGAAGGTAGTTTGCACTTCAACACTGATGTTAGATATTACCCTGTCTGTTGAGTACAAAGTAGTGGTGTTATTTGATATAAAAACAGAAGGTGAATGATTGATCCGATATTTCCTTTGTCTAAATGAGCAATGAAAATAGGACACGATGACGATACATTTTTGCATCATAATGCTCTAGGGTCAAATATGAAAAAAACAAAGCAAAACTTTAACTCTTCATTCAAATAAAACGTGTGAAGAAAGGTCCTCACCAGGTTTGTGCTCCTCTGCAATGGTGAGGGCACAGGCCCTGCCGAACACCACCAGGTCCAGCAGAGAATTAGCACCCAGACGGTTAGCACCGTGGACACTGGCGCATGCCGCCTCACCGCAGGCATACAGGCCAGGTACTACCTTGTCATTTCCGTCTTTATGAGTGATCGCCTGATAGGGGGGGAAATGGAAGAGGCGGGTCACTTTGCTGGTGAGATACTTAGAAGAGAGTGAGGAGGAAATGTGCACACATTACCTACCTGTCCCTTGTAGTTTGTGGGTATTCCACCCATATTGTAATGAACGGTGGGCAGGACAGGGATGGGTTCTTTAGTGACGTCAACTCCAGCAAAGATCATGGCCGTCTCTGAGATACCAGGCAGCCTTGTGGCCAGCTGCTGGGGAGGCAGGTGGTGAAGCTGCAGGTACACATGGTCTTTCTCTGGACCAACACCCCTTAAGGAAAAAAGACAGACAAATTATAGGAACTATTTCAGTGTGCATAGATTACATTTTTACATGCAGTTACATCACACACGCATAGATTTTGTCCATACCTGCCCTCTCTGATCTCTATGGTCATGGACCGGGACACCACGTCCCTGGAGGCCAGGTCTTTGGCATTAGGTGCATAACGCTCCATGAAACGCTCTCCCTCACTGTTGATCAGGATCCCACCCTCACCACGGCAACCCTCCGTGATCAGACAACCAGCTCCGTAGATCCCTGTAAATATTCACAAATTTAAGGGACTTGTAATTTGCTGAAATATGAGACAGTTCAGTTATTATTAATGAAAACATTAAAAACACCAAAAAGATGTTTTGTAGTAATTTTGAGCTTAATCCTCCTTTTACTACAACCAATTTGGTTTATGTGGGGTACATTATTCCTCTGGTTACCATGGTAACTTATAGACATTAACCTGCTGTTCGTGTTGTTCAAGCTATTGAGTGTGATTAATAATTATTTATATTAATGCAATAGATTTAACCACATCAATGAAATATAATGTCAACATTGAGGACATGAAATCCTCAAAGCTTTATTGTTGACACAATATTGTCTATTATCAAACTGTGCATTATAAAAGGACCAGAAAATGGTCACCCCTAAGTAGTCTTTAGTGCTCATGATCATTCAATGTATTAGGTAGAAAAAGCAATAGAAACATTGGTAAAATACCCCCCCCCTCCCCTGATATAAAACTATTGATACTAAGACAGCCAAGACGTCACCCTTGTTCAGCTATGGTAAATGACCAGCATGCATATAGCGCTTTTCTAGCCTTTTCAGCTACACTACATTAAGTTTGTCTACCATTTCACACACATTCATGCACTGATGGCAGAGGAGCCACCTGCACATCAGGATTTAACTCAATCACACACATTCACACACCAATGGCACAGCCTTTGGGTGCAATTTGGTGTTCAGTATCTTGCCCAAGGACACTTCGGCATGCCGACTGGAGGAGCAAGAATTTGAACCAACTCGCTCTACCTCTGAGCCACAGCCTCCCCAGCTACTACTTATTACGCTGTTTCATTATTCTTATTATTCTATTGCGTTCTACAATATAAAAAAAACAAGGCATACTGTATTTATGTTAAACAACTAACATGCTACAACAAAGTTGGTGCATCATATATAAAAGGTGATAAAAATCTGCAGTAGCTTAGCCTTTGGAGAGATCCCACAGGCCACATTACTGGGCGACTTAAGTCAATGTTTGTCATGTTAAACAGTTATGTAAAACGGTTTCCTTATTCTGGGTTGATCCATAAGTCTGTTCAGACCTGGCTGTTTACATTGAGCTCCAATAACACACCCCTGTTACAAGTGGTCATCTTTATTTTTGTTCCTGCTGGACATTTGACACCAGGCTCTTCAGATAAGCATAGCATATAAGAACCAGACACGTTATTCACAAAGTAAACAGGACAAAAGGAATTTAATTAATAGTTCTCAAAATAATCTTCTTCGTGATCTGTAACAAACACTTGACCACTAAGTTGTCTAAGCATCAAACCAGAGGTAATTTACTGCTTATAGGTCTACGTCTTCAGTGGTCTGTAGTAACTTAAAAGGAACAGAATGACAATAGCTGCCAAACATGCCAAACACACATTTACTGCTCAGCAATAAAATAACAGACTTTGAACAGTCATTGATAGAATATATTAACTACCGGTAGTTGCAATTACGATAAATATTCTAAAAAGCCCCTTTAAGTTTGTATGTAACGGCTGGCATGTAGCAGCTGTGGAGCTCTCAAGTGACTCAAGTATTCTTTCAAAATAAGATTCTACTTTTATTGAGCTGCTATCATGGTTCAGGAGATAAAATACTTTATGACTTGGGGATTAATAAATGAATAGTTTTATTTTTCTCACCAGTGGGATGGAACTGTACAAACTCCAGATCCTGGCAGGGCAGGCCAGCTCTGGTCACCATTGCATTTCCATCTCCTGTACTAGTGTGGGCAGATGTGCAGCTGAAATAAGTTCTTCCATAACCCCTGGAAGGAAAGAAAAACACATTTTTAACACCATTGTGCTTCATCTCATATCACCTCTTTAAGTATGACAGTTAACTAGGTTTATAAATGAGACAAAGTATCTACTTCCTCTGTCTTGGTAAACAGAGTGTGAAACATACCCTGTAGCAATGACAGTATTCTGGGCTCTGAAGCGGTGAATAGATCCATCCTCCATGCAGAGAGCGATCACTCCTTTACACTCTCCATTTTCCATCAGTAGGTCCAGAGCAAAGTACTCAACAAAGTAACTGGTGTCATAACGTAGCGACTGAACAGAAGACAGAGGGTTAAATGGTACTCCATAGTACTTTATGTATGAACTGAGTGAAAGAAAAGATGGAGAACAAGTGGTGGACTTACCCGTCCATAAAGTGTATGCAGTAGTGAGTGTCCTGTCCTGTCTGCTACACAGCAGCAGCGGTGAGCCTGGCCTCCCTTTCCATACTTGAGACTCTGACCTCCAAAGGCCCTCTGGTAGATCTTCCCATCTTCTGTGCGGCTGAATGGCATGCCAAAGTTCTCCAGCTGGAAAAGAGGCACAGCAACATGATGTTGAGATTTGCTGTGGTGTCATAGATTTATGCAGAGAGGACATCTTAGCAACATATTCTAAGGTTAGCACAACAAGTTGATAGGTTAACAGTCACTCACACTATGGAGAGTAAATGAAATGATGGCGCTGTACATTTTTTCATAAAATTATGTTTTATATTCTATATTAATTATTTTCATTCTCCTTAAGTGACAGTGACAGTCAGCAACTGTCAGCTAACAAACCAGTAATGTGTGTGTGTGTGTGTGTGTGTGTGTGTGTGTGTGCGAGTGAGTGATCTTACTTCCACTACAGCTGCAGGTGCCTGCTCTGTCATATAGTGAATAGCGTCCTGGTCTCCGAGCCAATCAGATCCCTTCACTGTGTCGTAGAAGTGCCACCTCCAGTCATCCCCCTCCATGTTCCCCAGAGCTGCATTGATCCCACCCTGTGAATAGGGTTAATATTCAACATTACAATACAATTGAACATGAGGCTTTCAATTTGCATTAAATTGTACTGAGAGTTTGTTAAATCCCAGTCTAATTCATGCAGAAGAATGT
This sequence comes from Chelidonichthys spinosus, assembly GCA_029853015.1. Classification (NCBI taxonomy): domain Eukaryota; kingdom Metazoa; phylum Chordata; class Actinopteri; order Perciformes; family Triglidae; genus Chelidonichthys; species Chelidonichthys spinosus. The sequence goes on along the minus strand of CM056834.1, from coordinate 14,529,771 downwards.
GAATCTGATTAAAAGATGCAGAAAAACATAAAACCATCTTTATTCTCAATATCATACCTGTGCAGCAACAGTGTGAGACCTGGTGGGGAAGAGCTTGGTGACGCATGCAGTGTTGAAGCCAGCCTCGGACAAGCCAAAAGCTGCCCTTAGTCCTGCTCCTCCAGCTCCGACCACAACAGCATCAAACTCATGATCCACAACTGGGTACTGAGTAGAAATCTGAAAACAATGAAGGAGAGAAGATACTGTAAACATTCAATTGAGGGCAGCTTGCCTGCATATAGTGGCAATTAGTGTAGTCAGAGTGTGCTTTGAGTATGCATAGTTCAAGACCAGTTTGAGGCCAATATTGTGTATTACCATGTCTATATTGACACTCAATTCTGCAATTAACAAAATAAGAAGTACAAACAAACTAAGATTTCTATGATAACATACAATCTTGGATGCACTAATAACTTAATTGAATGCTAATACTTAAAAGAGCAAATGTAACTCACGTCATCCGATATTTTGGCACTTTTCTTGCCATAGATGGAGAAGTGGAAGTTCCTGGAGCCATGAACTGCTGCAGCAGGGACCTGACACAAAAGAAAACTGCTATCAGTGGATAAATCAGACAAGAGCAGCTCCATTGCAACATTAACCATACTGAAAGGTTGCTTGCCTACAGAAAACTCACTCTTCTAACAAGCACATACTGCTTTGTTTATTCACATATCCTATGCAGCTTTAAATGTATATTCCCGATAACATTTGAATACCAACCCATACGAAAATAATTAATATCCGTAATCATTTATTCTCACTTCATTGTTATAGGGCTCTTTGTGACTTAAGGTTCGGTTTTAATTCGGCGTTGGCATCAGTGGCCGCTGAAGAGACTTGCATTGTGTCCATGAATATTTGGCTAGCTAACACACACTAGCTAAGACTTTTCCACAAGGGTAAGTGGAGTAAACATATTGTAATGCCTCACTTATGTCGACAGTTTACTGAAAACATCATTACTCTCCATGTGTACTGTGGTAGATGTACATATGGATTTTGTTGGACTGTTAAAGCAGCTTATATTTACGGTGTCACATTGAACCACCGTAGGCTACATAACATACATTGACGTTACGCAAGTCCAAGCCTGCATGTTACGAAAGCTGTGCGACAAAGTCTTCCGTTCAGTCAATCAACACGCAAAGACAAAGCATTTGTAGATATGAAAAATATATTTCTGTATATTTCTGTGGTGTTACTACTCACTGCTTTTGATTTAGCCAGCACCCTCTTGGAGAGGAGTCGGGAGGCAGCACGAACACTCGCCATGTTGTCAGTTGAAGGACCCAGTATGAGTCGCGGCGGAGGGGAACGTATGCCAAAGCAATGGACCAAACTACTCTCTAAAAACGGGGGTGTCGTGTATGGTACACCTAATGGCTATTCTTTAAAACATTGATTTGCATGAGTAAGCTTCAAACACCGTGTTCTAGTGTTCAAAAACCACTCCAAATAAACACAGAAAGACTTTAATTTTGATACGTAACGGTATCTATAACGGTGACTTGCCATGTAATACCCCCGATGGTAGAGATGGACTGTTACAGCGTAGAATTGTATAAGCAGCAAGCAGGGTGTGCAAGAGCAAATGTATAAGTGACCTAGACTTATCCTTCAAGGTGAGACACAGCACCATATTTTAAAAAGAAACACTCCGACTCGTAGTCGGATTTACAAAATAGTATGTCCCATGTGATGTTTGTACTAAGTACTCTAGCGAGCACGAGCCAAGAAGCTAAACGTTAGCTAGCATATTAGCTCACAGCTAGCCTTGTTTGTGGTTAGCTGGGATGTCAAAACTTCCAAGTCACGTCAGACTGGTATTGTTGTGGCTCCCTGTCGCAGTGGTTTTGCTAACGAACTTTCCCATCTATTGCTTAGCTAACACACAATTACACCAATACCACACACACATAGTTAACTAACGTCTGTTACTAATTTATTATTGATTCTAAAGCAATCTCTTTATAGTAATCTACGATTTCAATGGGTCCTCCGACATCCATTGTGTTTTTAAACAACTTCACAATTAACTTGTGTGTGGTTATGATTCTAGCTCAGTCACCTTACAGTACCATTTAGCTTATGACAGACACTTCTAATTTAGACATTACTGCAGTAGCAGTGCAAGACTGGAAATACACTGCTACTTTAAGGGCGCTCCTTTTAGATGCAAACTGTAAAAACCTCCCCAAAACCTTCAGACAGACAACTGTCTCGTGAACTACATACAGAAACTCTGTTCTGCTGCTATTTCTGGCACTATTACTATTCTCATCATTACTAATTACAACATATCGTACATAGCTGTTGTTGCTGCTAGTATCACCTACTGCATAACGTAGACTTTTTTATTATGTTATATTTGATTGTTTATTTTTAGTATTGGTAAATGTCTTATGTGTTGTCGTGCACTTTATTGTTTATTGTTATTGTTTACCTTAGTGTTTCGATTTATTGTATGTGGTACATGGAATGAATTGACAAATATAAAATTTGTCAATTAATTTGAGTTGTAAACATGTGTATTATGAGTGATGTGTTTGTGTGACAGCAGCCTCCATGAACAACTTGAATGACCCCCCCAGATGGAACATCCAACCAGACCCCAGAGGAAGGGGGGCGGGGGGCGCTGATGGCAACCAATGGAACTACGCCCTGCTGGTCCCAATGCTGGGACTCGCTGCGTTTCGTAAGTTTACTAAGAAATGTGAAGTGTCTGTGGTGAGCTAATGGACATAGGAAAACACAATTTAAGGAATGTATAGGTAATTAATGTGCTCATGCAAAGCTTCTTTTTTTTACAATATGCATCTTCACTGGAACTGTCTCTTTTCTTATTAGCCTACCAAATGATAAAGATAGAAATTATACCAAATTAACAGACCCTCCTCCTCCTCCTTCTGAAGGACTATTTACCTGAGCAATGTGACAAAAATACTATGTGGATATTTAATTGGAGGATTTCCCAACATTTTTAATTCAATGCAGATTTACAACTGGTCGTTTTTAACTGGTCACACAAAGGCATTAAGTTTACAATTTACTATGTCTATCTATATAATTATATAATAAATATTTTAATATTTGAGATAGCTGCATTTTATCTCAAAGTCTGGACTGGACCAAGGGAAATAATAATACATTGTTTTAGTTCTGGTCCAGTTCCTGTTCACATTTCCTTTTTTATGAACAACCTGAGTAAACTCAAAGTTATATGTAAGCATTACATCGGATCTCTGTCTGGAACCAGGGTTCGATTGGCAGCCCCAACAAACCAGACTATCTGACCAAACACTCAGGATTCAACAGGTTAGGTGGGAAAAGCAACCTAAATATTTACCTATGAAATGCCTCGACTCCCACCGTGCCTTTAGGTTGGATCTGGACCAGGGAGGCTCAGAGGGAGATCCAGAAGGTCAAAGACCAATATGACAAGGACGTGTCCAAAATAAAAAGTGAAATGGAGACACGATACCGGGACACACTGACAGAGAGACGCAGGGCAGCGGCTACACTAGAGCTGGAGCTGGAGAAGGAGAGGCAGAGAGTCAAAGGGTACAAGCAGGCCCTGGTCTCACAAAGCCAGCAGCTGATGGAAGAACGGAAACAGTTACATCAGGTAAAGTATTGTCTTGCAATCCATTACTGCTATTGAGTATGTTTCCCTTCAACCTGCATAAAACCAAACACGTCATCTCATCACATCTTCTCCCTAAGGAGCGTGAGGCCTTAGAGGACGAGAAGCAAAGGCTGGTAAAGTCAGGTGCTGCAGGGGCTGTGCTGCATCACGCCCTGGAACGTGAGAACAACTGGTACCTGCGAGCCACCATGACTCTGAAGGAGCTGGAGAGCCAGCTCTTGGAGCGCCAGAATGCCTACTGTTCCCTCATCCAACCTCGAGATCAGCGGCTGGAGATGGAGAAGAACATGCTGCTTAAGGTCGTCAAAGAGCCCATCGGGCCAGGACTGGATCTAGAGTCTGATCTGAAGGATATTTTTAAGAGGGATAAGCACTGTGCGGACATGCTAAACATGGACAAGAGGAAGAATGGAAGCCTCATGTGGGTGTACCTCAAATACTGGCAGCTGCAGGTCACCGTCCAGAAACACAAGAGAGCTGAAGAAGCCATATTTGGAGGTAAAATCCCATCTCACACCAAGTGACAAGCACAAGATGTTGTTTATGTCAAAAAGTATGTGAGCAGGAATGGAAAGATGCATGTTTTTTTGTTTTGTTGTTTGTATTATATTTACTTGATTGGGATTTTATCGAACACACACAAGAGGTGACCCAAATAAAATAATGTCCTGCGTTTGAATTCCCTCTCTTGATCCCAGAGTATTGAAAAAGAAGGGATATATCTGTCAGGATTTGAGCATGCTTAACTATTATTGTAACTTCAGAAGCCCCAGTTAAGACTCTGTAGCTTTAAATTAATTCTGAGAAAATGTATAGTGATAAAAATGCACTAGGATAATTCAGGTGATATCCATATTGGATGCACAACTGATGTTTAATACATAGAGATGTATTTTTTGGCCCCTTGGATTTTTTTGTCCGAATTTTGTGTCAATTTAACTTGCATTCTCTGAGTGCCATGAATTTTTGCTCTGTGCATATATTGTGGGTCACGAAATGTATGTTCCTCCAACTTGGATATGCATTTAGAGCTCCTATAAACTCTTACCAATGTGATGTGATATTACATATCTCTTTGTTGCTGCAAGTGTCTTCAGGAAAAACAAAATTCACAATGAAAACATCCAGGAATCATTAACAAACCTTTTTCAAACCTTATTTTATCTTAAAATCAGCGTCTTACTGTGGAGTGTGTTGACACAATGCTTTAATATGTTGATGGACTATTATTTGGAGATATTTAGCATAGTAAAATATACTATGGGACTTAATTTGTTTTTACCAACACTCCTGTCCATAACTTCCATTTCTGACATCTCTCTTTACACCCCGATGTGTGTGTTGATAAATGGTCCAAAGCCAACCAAATACTGTCTGTTTCTGGTCACTGGTTTGAATTTCTGGTGTTCAACGCAGGTCTGTGGGAGCTATTTAACTGTCAGGGAGACGGGACACTGAAGGTGCATGTGAATCTAAATAAGGGAATCGAGCAAAAGTAGTGCTTAGTATTGTAACCGCTTGCCATAATACTGCAACAAATATAGTCAGCACTCTTTTACTTCACACTTCACCCCTGCAATGAAAAAATGAACTCAAGTGGCAGCATTTCTGTACAGCTACAAATCCTCACTGTGCTGTTATTGTCTGGACCATAACATGGTAATTAAGTGCTGGATACGATGCCATGAATTCATATGTACCATCCTGTGACATTTTCCTAATAAATTGCTGATTTAAGAACTTAATTTCCAGACTTGTTGTTCTTTTCACTTAAGAATCTTAGAAAGTACTGCTACATTACCAAAGTACATATCAGATCATTGGTGGTACGATGCTGTTGTCTTGCCACCGGGGAGTGCTGCTGCTGCAGTGTTTGTATCCTGCAGGAAGATCTTTTAATACAAAGGCTATGTGGAAGCTGAAAATGCATAAAGAAAAACTGTATGCAACAGGAATACATGCAAAGCCTACTCATCTCATATATAGTCCCAACCTTACCATAGCACATGTATGTAAAGGTAGTTGTTTGGACAGTTTTATTAGTGTAAATGCCGTGCAAATCCACAGGTAGAATGAAGTTCCTGTTTCATGAAGCTTTGTGAGGCATGGAAATGACAATGACAGAACGTATTCTACAATCATTGTGAAGAGTCAAAGTGTTCAGATCTATGAAATAGTCTATTAATACCATTTTTATAGTATAGCACATGATTTGATGATGACTTTTGACATTAAATAATGAGATAATTCTAATTTGGTAATACAATTAGATAACACTTATACAAGAATACAACATTTTTTCTAGATACTAAAATACAAGATTTCTTAGACATTGTTTACTTGCATGAAAAGAATCCTAATGAGGCTTATCAGCAGGAGGTACTTTTTTGTCACACTTAAGATAGTAACACAATATCCAATTTAGAAGTAAACATTTATATTTCAATAACAGTGTGTACATTACAATAACAAAGAACATGTAATTTTTTCTGAACTTTTAAATGCCTTCCACCGCCTTGCATTACTCCCTCCTCTGCACCCGGTGAGAGACTTCCCTTGGCGAGGACATCAGACCCGAGGCTCTGAAGTTCACTCTGACTGGTTTGCTAAGGTCCTGAGTTATGGTAGTACCGCCCCGTTTACCTGCTTCATTATTCCCATTCCCTTGTATGACTGGCTCTTGCCCTGTGCGCCCAGCGCTGGTTGTATCATGATGTTGGTGGCCGGGGTTGAAGAAGGGCAGCTGGTGCATGGTCATGAGCGTGGTGTTGCTGCCCAGCCTCAGTGTCTGGCTGGGACTCCTCTCGACCATGAAGTGCATCACCTGCTGCTGCTTGTAACTCTCTTTACGAATACTGTCCGTCTCTGACAGAGTCAGCCTGGAACACATCACACACACACACACACACACACACACACACACGAGAAGTAGTCAGTAGAGTGTGTCTGTCATCATCATATCTCTTTCAACTAGACGATAAGGGTAAATCCACAATGAATAACTGATGAGCACTACACTATTATCACTCTACAAATACTTATTAACAAAATAAGAAAATACAGGGATTCATCCAAAAATGAATCCAGAATAAAGCTGAACTCCAAGTGGGAATAACTTACTTGTATTGTGGTCTTGTTTCAAGGACCAGACTCAGCCAGGATGCTTGGTAGCTCTCCTTCTTCCACTGGTTTTCCTCCTGGAGATCGCAGCGGGAGTTCACGAGATAGCAGCCTCCTCTGCTCACACAGTGCATGGTGGGATTGTGTCAGGTGCAGCAACGTCAGTAACAAAGCCTGTGCCTGGACTAGCGTCCTGTTTCATTCACAACTGACTCGAGAGAAGCGATCGAATCCCGCGTCGTCATCGATGTATGTATCTCTGCGTGTACCAGGTAGTCTGACGTGTGAGATGTGCTTGGCAATGTCTTAAATATCCAGCCTTGTTTCTATTTTTACTTCCCTGCATCACTTTGCAGTGAATGTAGTGAATGTCGTCACTCCAGGCATCCTGAAGGTTGGTTTTCATGTGAAAATGAGCGCTATCTCTTTCCATGACATGGGTCAAGCAGATGGACCCAGATGAACCCCCCCCCCCCCCCCCCCCCCCCCCACTTATTTCATTTATTTAACCTACTTGTGTTGTACCATGTATGTAGAGATAAAAGTGTATATGTGCAGTGTGTGTGTGTGTGTGTTAAAAAATGTGAAACAACCTTTCGGGTTAAATGACATGGATTTAGGGTTCATTCCATCAGGTCAAAGAAAAATCCTCCAACTCCTCGGATGTCGCTCACATAGACCACAGAAACAGCTGAGGGTTATCAGATCACTGACTAACATAACAGTCATAATCCAACGAGTTCCTTGGCCAAAATCAAGACACAGACTGTAAAATTCACATTTGTGACTGAGTTTTACACAGGTTCTCTGGCACCATTGACACTGTGCATTAAATTTGTGATTTGCTATTTCATTATTCCATACTCTCCGTGAATGTGGAATAACGAGATGTTATGTCTTCAGATTTCAGTTATAATGGATGGATGTGTAAACAAGTTAGACAGACAGGACTTCTGTTTTTGACCTTCTAATTACTAAATAATTTTTTGTTAGTTCACAGCCCTAAACACTGGTTTGGCTATCACTTTACTCTCAGGAAGACGTTGGCAACCCTGTTTCATCGAAGTGTGAGGGTGAAACTGAACCGGAGGGTGTATGATGACGTGCCTGACGCAGTGGAAGGTATGCTGGACTCACCCCAACAAAAACAGTGTGTTCCCGCAACACAAGGGGCAGCACTACTTGACTTCAGTTTGATGCTGAACCGTGACCAAAAGACGTTGCTGTGGCAACACAAACGTACATCCATCAATAAAGGTTGGTGACAATTCGTTTTCTATCACAAGGAGGCAATTTTAAAGCCAAGTCATTAAATGCAGAATGATATTTAATATGAATGAATCATATTTAATCAGTAGGATTATTGTGACGCTACATGTTTGTTATGTATTAATTGCCACAGATTCTTACATTAAATGTATGAAATCTTAAGATCTTCCATCTTGACGAGGAGACAATCCCATTTGTGTCACTAAATGTCACCAATCATGTGACCATTAGAAGTGTTGGTAGCCCTCTGCCTCTTTTTTCTCTTTTCTTATTATTTTGCTGTGCTCTGTTTCTCTGTGTCCTACATGGGGGTGTAACCCCCAGTCAATTAGCAGGGTGAGCATCGTGTTCAGGTCACCAAATATTGCTGCTGTGTCCCGGCCCTCTGTGTGTGATACCAAGACCTATTACATCCATCGGCACAAGGCCCACTTTAACTCAAAGGCGAATAAAGTAATACACAATGTTCTTTTATTTGTAATAATGAATTTATTGTCAAACATATGGAGAAGATTTAGCTCAGTCAAAAAAGGGACAAACTGTTGAAACAATGACAAAAAAATTATAGTAATGATCCCAAAAACTCCAATGACTTTGTGGCTGTGTGAGCCCTAAACCCACACACTATCGATGTAGCACAGTTTGTTACCAGATAAGTGAAAACATTCGCTACGTCAGCCTCCTTCATTTATTGACAGACTGAACAAAATATGCCGTTTACTAATTCACAATAAGAATAAATGTCTGACCACGCCTGTGTCCAACACAATCAAATGTACATATTCACACACAGCGTTAACATCTCAGCATCACTAGCTAAACCAATGAGGCCTCTTCCTGGCCCTCTCCACAATCCTTTTGTCTTTATCCAACTCACTTGGTGTTTCATCCTCATACAGGACCACAGACTCCACAGTTGGGGCCCTCAGTGGGCCGCCTTCCATCGCTTTTATCTGTTGGCGAATCAGAGCCGTCTCTCTGCACACCTTAGAATAACAGAAGCCACACATGATATGTTTCTGCTTCAAGTGGCCACACTCTTGACACGGCTCGATGTTATTCTGTGAGAGAGAGAACAAACAACAACGTCATGGTGAAACTGTTTCTGATTTACGTGTCACATTCATCAGGGATTTTCTGTTGCAGCACATCTTGGCCAACATATAATATAGCAGTACAGATGGTAGAAATGAGAGGGTCCAAAGTGTACCTTGGGTTTTAGGAGTTTGCTGTCAGCTCTCCTCCTGGTGCGGTTGATCTCTATAGTGCGTCTCTTCTTGGGTACTGCCATCCACATGATGCCGTCCAGGAGGCCAGGAGGCTGCTCAGGGCTATGCTGCTCCTCCAGCTCATCCTCCCTCTCGAGTTGTGGCAGAAGGCTGGGGCCACTCACTGCCAGCGCTGGAGCTGCACACAGAAAAACACTGTTACCTACTTTTCACTGCAACTCAAGGATGCAAATCTAGAGAGGTGGTGGTCAAAGGTAGCAGGTCTAAATGCTTTATGAAATCAAATGTCAGATAAAAGAAAAACAGAGAAATGCAGTGTGTGTGTGTGTGTGTGTGTGTCAGTCAGTCAGGGAAAGAGCTTGTTACCGAGATTAGTAGAGAGGTAAGTACGTTAGATGCCGTCCTGAGCTCCAGGCAGTAAACTCACCCAGTTGTCTCTCTAACGTCAGTCCGGCCGCCTGCAGGATTCTGCTTTCGATGTGTAGCAAAGAACATCTGAGGCTTTGCACTAAAGCGGCTATATTCATCATTTTATTTTGTCAGCACGCTGCCTTTTCCACCAACATGTCAAACAACTCACGGTCACGGAGGTTGGCTACGTCATCAAACAGCGACAGCAACTATACTTCCGTCAGGCGAGAATTGCAATGAATTCAGACGTCTCACTGCCATCTAGCGGCGAACATTCCGAACTTCACCCGTCGTTGTGTTCACAGTAATTCAACAAAACATGATGATGATGATTTCTAAGTGAACTCTCTAAAACAGTTCTCAAACTGTCATGATAGGCTGGACTATCCGAGCCTTTGCCTTTAGTTCTCAAAACGATGTTTTTTCAGATATCTTGCCTTATCATACCGTGGCATTCAAGTGGCACATATTACTAATACTACCTTTTAATAAGACACCTATCAATTGATTTAATTCATTTCTATTGTAAAATGTATGTTGGGATGTAAAAAAAAAAAAATGGATTTCGATGTTTCAGTGAAGAAATTGTGTCAATATAATTTTGGTAATTTATTTTTTAAATAAAGTTCATACGGGACGTACAAAAAGACGTTCTCTTCTATTGTACCACCAGATTATTGGTTTTGCTCCAATATAATCGATAATTCAAAATTATAAATGACAAATAGATCAGTTAATCAGATGTATAACTAACTATTAACTTATTCACACCATTAATGTAAGGTGTTTTCTATGGACGGTATATATATATAATTTCTATTACTATCTATCTACACTATTTTCTTTCTTTTTTTTAATGTTTATGTTTTTTTTGGTTTGTTCACAATTCATTTCAAATCCATATAGGTGGCAGTATACACCCTTAAGTGGATTTGCAAGTCTCCAGTCAACACAGAGTAGAAGAACAAGAACAAGATGGCGGAACGAGGCTACAGTTTCTCCCTCACCACATTTAGGTAAACTTTGTCCAAATTGCGATTAAATTTGTAAATAGCATGTAAACTTTCATCATGTAGAGACTTATGTTCAATAGCAGTCTGATAAACTGTGTTCAAGGTTTTCCATTTGGATAGGAAAGGCAGGTTTTGGTGCGGCGTTGTAGTTGATGCACTGTCATTGCCGGGTACCGTCTAAGTGGAATGAATCGGCTAACCTAACCGTTAGCATGTCAGCTAACGTGTGTTTAAACTAATGTAGCCGAGTGGTTCTTTTCTTCGAATATCGATAATATACCCTCGCTAAATTATTTAACTTGTGTGCGCATTACTTAATATCCAGAAACAAGTCAGTTTTCCATGCTTGTATCCTTCTAGATACGAAGGCTATATTAGTTAACGTTAGCTAAGTTAGCTCAGATGAGTCGGTTGTTTTAGCTTTTGCTTTCAGTTTCGCCTTTGTTAATCAGGGTACATTGTAATCTCATTTGCTCGTAGTTTAGTCGATTCTCCGCCTCACAGCATGCTAATGCAGCATCACCGTGTGTTTATTCCTGCAGCCCTTCGGGTAAACTGGTCCAGATTGAATATGCCCTGGCAGCGGTAGCAGCCGGAGCACCCTCCGTTGGCATCAAAGGTATGGAGTCCTGGAAATGTGGGGATCATAATAAACTCCCCGTTTGAAGAGGATGTTCATATAGAGAAAATAAGTGACATCCTTTCAATTTAAAACCTTTGATTAAATTAGGAAATAAATCATCAGATAATGCAACTCTGTTTCTGGAAAATTAATGCAATTAAATTGCAATTTGATTAAAACAAACCCATGGAATCGGATGTATTGTCACCCTGTCAGAGTAGTTTCTCCCAGCTTTTGATCATTGTCTGGTATTTGTGAAGGCTCATTGTAATATTAATTTGTTATTATATTCTTTCAGCATCCAATGGAGTTGTCCTGGCAACAGAGAAGAAACAAAAGTCCATCCTGTATGATGAGCAGAGTGTCCATAAAGTGGAGCCCATCACTAAACACATAGGCATGGTCTACAGCGGCATGGGGCCTGACTACAGGTGAGGATTCCTTGTGTGTCTGGAAGAAAAACAGAAGGCCAGCAGCATAGGTTTCTTCCAACAGCTTTTAAATGTAGAAAGAAAAATGTGAAGATGTTTGCAGATTGTTCACAAGCTCACATAAGCAGCAATATAAGCATTATCAAGTTTATTTTACTGGAGGTTTTGCATGTTTTAACCATTTTAACATTTTGTGAAGTAGACCATTAAGTTATTGATATCCTGCTTTCCACGCAGCTAGCAATGTCTGGTGCTCCAACATCTGAAATTTTAGAATTACCTGCTGAAAAACTACATTTCTGAACACAAACATAAGATATGTTTATTTTGACAGTACAGATCATATTGATATATCATGTGGACAAGATCATCATCAGGGCTTTGTTGGCTCTGAATGTTAGAAATCTGCAAGAGGCCATGAGTTGGTCTGACTACTGAACCTCATGCACACAGATACATTAATGAATTGTTTCGTCCTTGCAGGGTTTTAGTGCGACGAGCCCGGAAGTTGGCACAACAGTACTTCCTTGTTTACCAAGAGCCAATCCCCACAGGTCAGCTTGTCCAGAGAGTGGCCTCTGTAATGCAGGAGTACACACAGTCTGGGTGGGTTTACACAAAGATGCACTAGCACACACACTGTTTATAGATACATCACCTTTTCATTTCAAAGGTAAGATGTATTCAATCAGCGTTTTTGGATTTAATCTGTGTTGTGTTGTCCTCCAGTGGTGTGCGTCCCTTTGGTGTGTCATTGCTGATAGCTGGATGGGATGAAGACCACCCCTACCTGTTCCAGTCAGACCCCTCTGTACGTTGAACTTTCATATTTTTTCAATCACTGTTATTTCCAGTTCAAAGTTTATTCATCGTTTTATTTTATTGCATATTTGACAGCAGGCTAACCCTGCCTTACTGTAATAATACTCCTACTTGTTTTTCCCTAACATCAATTAATACTTTATTTATGAGGTGTCAGGATGGTTGGGTGCTGTTTGCCTACAATTGGGTGCCTGATGCCTTGAATACAACACAGGCAAACCAATGTTAACTGGTGCATCCCACACATGTGTGTACACACACACAAATCATCACACATCATTTTAATTTTTCTGTTTCTGCCTTGCAGGGTGCATATTTTGCATGGAAAGCCACAGCCATGGGAAAGAACTATGTTAATGGAAAAACATTCCTCGAAAAAAGGTAAGATAACAATAAAAGGCATATTCTGTTTAATTAATAGATTTTACATTCAGTTGCCGATTGCCCACAACAAGTCCTCTGCATGTTTTTGATGGCTATCTCAATGATCAAAAACAGGTGTAAAAAACTGTTTTGCATAGTCCTGCCATACGAATGACAGAATCTTTAATTTCATATAAACAGGAAAACAATAAAAAAAAGTATTTCTACAGTTTAATTCAGTTTTAACATAAGTTTTATCATATTATCATTCATGTCTTTTACTAAACAGGGCACAATTGACCCACCAGCCCAACTGCAAATAAATAAAAATACACCATGAATATGCACAGTTGAGTTGCTTGGGACAGTAGGCTCTCAACTCTTACAGTTCTTCTAATTAATGCTCATGAAACAGTTTGCTAGATGACCTTTTCTTTTTGTGTTTATTCCTTGATAATTTCACTGTATTTTGAAGCACTTTGGGGCCGTCTGTAAATGCGTTATATAAATAAATTGACATTGACCACTTTGTTTTTGTTCTCTAGGTACAACAATGACCTGGAGTTGGAAGATGCCATCCACACAGCCATCTTGACGTTGAAGGTATATTTGTTATAAAAAAAAATAGCATAAGGTGTGGAATCCATCCCTTGATTATTATCGGTCATTTAAACTCTCCTGTCTGTGCGTTTCAGGAGAGTTTTGAAGGTCAGATGACAGAGGAGAACATTGAGGTGGGGATCTGCAATGAGGCTGGCTTCAAAAGACTCACCCCAGCCGAAGTGAAAGACTACCTGGCAGCCATCGCGTGAACACACCCTCTCTGGTGATGGGGCTCTCTGGCCACATTTCAAGACATAGCAGCACAATAGCCAACTGTCTCACGTCACTTAAACCAGTTATTCAGATAAGTCCTGAAAACTTGAGAGGACACCCACTATAACTTCACTATATTCAGAAATGATTCATGCGAGCAAGAAGAATAAGACAGCCTGTTTTGGATTATGTCCAGACCTAATTTACGTAAAATGACAGCATGTGTGCACAGCTCAATGTGGCTGGTATTCACAACCAAATTGAGTTAACTCCCATCAGTGGCTGTGTGTTCACATACAAAATTTACTTTATTGTCATACATAGATCCTGGTGTTGCGAAATGTGGCAGTTGGCTATTGTGCATATGAAAAAGGAACATGGGCACTGATGAGTGAAATCTCAAGTCTTTCATTGAATCCTTCAATTTTCTCATTACTGTTGCAAAGGCAATGCTATCAGATTTGAAAATCGTGCACCATTGCTTATTAAAATGGTAATGAGGCCAACTGTTATTAAAGACCAGAAAGAGGTTTGGTCTCTGGGGGTAATTTACTAATCCAGAACATTGACAGTTTTCCTTCTATTCCCCTGACTGTACTTCATTAGTATCCCTCAAATACTAGTAATGAGCATCAGCAAAAGGGAGGATGCAATGGAAAGTTTTGTGATTTTTACAGTTATTATCTGGATGCCTCTACAGCAGTTTTACACAATGTACTTTTTTTCAGGCTAGAAACTATTCTAGAGTTTGTATTTTCTCTTCTGGTATCTGTCACTTATTGAAATAAAAGATGATGAGAATATGTTGACTGTGTGTTTTGAAACAATATGCATACTTTTTTGGAATTGGCAGTTTGAAGCAGTACATTTTAAATACGAATGTGCTCTCAGTACACGGTTGGTGTGTAGTACATAGTGAGCGCGCGCTAGTAGTGCGCAGTTCGAGGCAGAGCGCGCTTAAACATCTACCGGAACACCTTTTCACATTTCAAACGTATCCCTCCGCCGATGTTATATTTAAAAAATATACGGCGAGTGTTAGAACAACTAAACAGAAACACAGGCTGTATCGTATAGTCGACAAAGCTGCTGAATTATAATACTATTTGCGAGTTTGCTTAATTTGCCATTTTGCCAAGAGATCTAGTTTTTCTGGCGGTAGCGCTTAGCCAGTTACCTCATAACCACCGATGACGTTTATGGCGCCAGAAATCAAGGGTTTAGTGAGGAGCCTGTGCTCGTCAGCTGGCGGATATTTGCCGTTATCTGTGCTATGTTGTTGTCACCGTAATCACTAGACATTTCAAGGCAAAGTAGTGGCTAGTAATCCATCGTTCGTGCTAGTATACGGTCGGTTCGAAGTCAAGATGGTGATACTACGCAGCAGCAGCGGTGCCGGAGCTGAGTCGGGGGCAACAACTCCGAAGAGGAGGTCGATGGAGTTGGAAACGAGCACCGAGTTTCTGTCGCTGCTTCCCGCGTCGCAGAGAAAGTCCGCCCGGCTGACCCGGTCCTCCTCCCAGGCCCTGGATGACAGCTTCAGCAGCATCGAAAACAACATGGTGAATGTGAGCATGTACACCTCGGCAGCTGGTCGGATAACTAAATCAGTTGGTTGCTGTATAGCTAAATTATCTATGAACAAAACTTTGCTGTGCTGGCTTTGCTAGCGTGCTAAGCTAACTAGCCACCGTGTCAGATTGTCACTTAACGTTATTGACAAATCATGTACAGTAGCACTTGTTAACGTTTCACCCCAACTCGCATGTCTACTTGATCTCGGTCGATTGATGTGTATCGTACATGTCATCAAAATGACAGTTATTAAACTGTTTCAATTGTAATGTCATAGTTACTAGACAAGGTTGTCAAGAAGCGTATATCCCTGACATCAGATGTCATAAGTGTCTCTGGCGAGGTGTTTTTTTTGTGGAGGAAGTAGATCTGTTCATTCATTAGTTTATTAACTTAACAGTTAGTGTCGGTTTAACTGTGCAATGTTATCCGATTTATGGGTTACTTCAACAGATACTTTTCAGAAAGTAAATTATTGAATGTCCCTAATAGACTGATACCTTAATGTTCACCGAGGCACTATTTTGTAAAACGAGTCTGCAGGAGTCCCATAGACCTCAGATTTAAAACCACATTCTTGCATGCATGATTGACATGGGCATTGAGTTATGTTGATCACAAATTAGTTGCTAAAGAATCCTGAAGACTTCTAATCCGCAAACTACACTCAGCAAAGTGCCTGCATAGGTGGTGGTCAGCAGCAGCAGCACCCATAGAACAGACTGTGATATAGTGGCTGAAGAACACTAATATATTGTCACCTTTTCTGCTATAAGAAGCAAGCCTTTAGCTTTCTAGTCATGGGACAGTCACTACCACCCAGCAGTCTGGTCCGCACTTATATACATTAATTATTCATAGATAGAGACAATATGTATTTTAAATTAATATCAAGTTCACTTTGTATGTTATATGAACATTTACATTTTATAAAATACAACTGAAATTCCAACATGTCGCATGTTAAGATACAGCTGACACTATACTCCATGTTAGTACACCTTGCAAAGTAGAAAGTCACGCTGATAACAGACCTAAAAGCCTATCCCATGATTCATGTGTATTTATCAATCAAGCAGACACTGATCAGATGAACTGTAAACATGCTGTGAACTCTAAACTCGCAATTTGACTCTGCCAGGGATGTACTGACATGAAGAAGGATGAGGGAAGTGGACTCCATCACTCACTGAGGACCCGAGGACAGAGAGTTAAACTAGAGGTCTCTTTTGCTGACATCGAGCCAAAGACCAGCTCCCCTGTGAATGATGCCAACACTGGAGGAGGATGCCTCAGGTAATTTAACTTCTGCAAGTGCAAGCGTTTTTGTCCTGGCAATCAAAAAGTTTGAGATTTTTCCATTAAAACTTTACATAACATGCACTCAACCTTACTATTGAGGACAAGTCCCCGGTTTTCTGATTAAGTGTGGAAAGAATGCATCAAAGGATTCTTTGGAACTTAAATAGTATTAATTGTCTAGAATATTTCTAATTTTGTACATTGGTAACTAGCCACGTGACCTACATATTATGTAGATAAATACATTCCCAAAATATATGTTTAACATCAAACATTTTTATGTAAAGCCTATGTTGGGAGTAAACAATCTTTTCAGAATGTGTGCATGACTATGCACATTTTTAACACTTGGCTAATGACAATATACATGTGGATTTATTAGATTTTGATGAGTCCTTCTTCTCTTCAGGAAATCTTCCAGGCTGCAGAGAGAGGGAAACACATCAGGTGGCAGGCAACAAGCAGGTACAGTGTCATTTCTTTACAAAGATCCCTAATGATCTTAAATACTATACCACACAATGCACCTTTAGCAGCATTTAGTGATTAGGAAGTGTCTATACTACTACTAAACTGACAAAAACTGTTTCCGTTACCGCCGGTGTTCCAGATACTGTAGAGGGGTCATCCACTCCCAAGAGGAGTCGTTTTGATCTACCAAGCAGAGAAGGGGAGGAAGAGGAGGAGGATCAATCAGTACGACGCAGTTCCCGAATTACCAGATACAAACTGAATTCCCGTAATCAGTCGGTGCTCTACGACCGCCTCATCACCAAGTAAGTTCAGTAACATTCAATCCAACTTCTTTTGGCTCCTACCTCACTGCTTCACTTCAACGTAATGCTGGTCTACCATGACCCGTAGTATCTAACAAATACATTGATATAAACCATAGGTTGTGGGTGTGAGTGAAGTAATTAGATTAGAGATGGGCACACATGGTGAGAACAACTTTGATAAAATCGTATACGTTTTTCCTCTGATTGTCCCTCAGCACGGCCGAAGCTGTTCTACAGAAGATGGACGACATGCAGAAGATGAGACGCAGACTGAGGAGCAGAGATAGAGACAATGAAAATGAGGTAATAACCTACACAGGAAACTGAATTTTCTCATTTCAAACTGTTGCATTGTTCATGCTTCTGAACTGAATTAATCAGCATTTGACTGGTTTCCCCTGAGCAGCTTGGTGTGTACACCAGAGGCAGAATGACAAGGTCTCTGAGGACAGATGTGGAGAGTAAAGACACAGAGGAGGAGAACCAAGGTGAGATGGATTAGGATTTTAAGATACTACATGGCGTACTACAGACACGACAAACACAACTATGTAGCTAAATCAAAAGCAGAATTGGTTAAAATTATAATTCAACATTTTTCCTAACTCACAGGAGGGGATGAGGATGATCACGACGAAGAGGAGGGGGAAGAGGGAGAAGAGGAGGAGGAGGAGGAGGAAGATGAAGAGGATGGCGAAGATGAGGAGGATGAGGAAGAAGAAAATCAGCAGCGCTATGACTTCAGACAGCGAAAGACTGTGGTTCGCTACCAGGCACCACAGGATGGTACTGCTTTTGTTCAGCTAGATCATATCGTTTAAATGGCAGATATGTCATGTGAAAGGTTGGAAACATTACATGAAAATTACTATTCGACTTAAATGCAAATTAAGGGCATTTCCATGAGGGCCTTTTTTAATTACTGTTTGTAGTTTCTACCAAAATACAAATCATAGTATTCAAATTGGTTTCAATTACTTTATCGGAGATCTTAGCATACCCTTATTTGGACGGTAGCACTACTCAATAAAATACATCTACTCGGCAAAGTATTATGAATTTTT
Organism: Chelidonichthys spinosus; assembly: GCA_029853015.1. Taxonomy (NCBI): domain Eukaryota; kingdom Metazoa; phylum Chordata; class Actinopteri; order Perciformes; family Triglidae; genus Chelidonichthys; species Chelidonichthys spinosus. Next base: position 14,511,261 of record CM056834.1, on the reverse strand, counting down.
GAAGCACGTTTTGCACGGGAGAAAATAGATAAATGACATTCAGTACTTTCTTGGTTGTCAGCTCAAGGTCGAGTCACATTCATTACCTAGTTGAATAATTTGTGAAATCTGTAAGATTATTGATGTATTTTATCGTTGTCTTAGAACCCAGAGAGCCCAGGAAACGTAGCATGTACTTCAAGGACCATTCGTCTCCTACCAGACGCAGGTTTAGATTCAGCTCAACGGCCCCCAGGAGCCCCTACAACAGGAGAAGAACCAGCAGGTTAGTATGACAGCCACCGAGAAATATAACATCTATTATAAAGGGATATGTTTTCTTAGTTACACTTGATGTACTGATTATTGGCTTACGAAAAACTGTTAGAACTTACTGTAGCATTCAGATCATAATCACAGTTGCAATCATCGCAACCCTGTGGGTCGTAGTACTGTCTGTTGTAGCCATTAGTATTGACGCGGCATGTAAAATCAACCCCAAAATTCCTCTCTTTTTTTTCTGATTCTCTTCATCCCAACCTCAGGAGTAGTTCTGAGAGGTAAGACCCTCACTACTTGTCCATGTTGGTGTTTATTATTAGTCTGTAGTTTGTTTTTGGGTTGCTATCTGTCTTTGCTAGCACTGTAGCTGTTGGGAGGTTTGGAATATTTGGGTGACAGGATAGTTCAAACTTCACCAGAACATAATCATTGACTTAGCCTTGTTTAACTTTGGAACAAAGAAAGACCCATTGTTTGAAAGCTGAGTTTCTGTGAATTTTATATTCAATATTTATATATATATATATATATATGATTTATATATTATATTATATATTTAAATTCTATTTATTTTGCCTTGCAGAAGAAGACATGCCATCCATAGTAGTGATTCCACTTCTTCATCTTCAGACGAAGAGAAATTTCAGAGACGGAGAAGTAAGAACAGGAGCATGCCAGTGAACAGGTGAGAGCATCAGCTGTCATATAGTGCAGGTAGACAACAGTAGTGTTCTCTAGTACAACGTTTGGTGGTAGAGGGTTTGAAGAGTAACTTTTGTACTATAATTACAATAGGTCACCAAATTTACAATTCTCAACCAAATAATGTTTACTGTCGCTATTTTATTAAAATGTAATTATTTAATGTCTTTTGTTGTGTTTTCCATTTCTTTCCAACAGATGTCTGCCTATGAACCTTGTGAAAGACGACCTGCTGGGTATTCACAAGGACAGGATGAAGATTGGAGCAAGCCTTGCTGATGTGGACCCCATGCTTATAGACAAGACGGTAAGCTGCATGATAGATGGATGGATGCAAACAAATATTACTGCATTGACTTAAATATAGTTAAATGCATAGCAAAATGTAGAACTTCAGGGTGCTTCTTCAAAAATAGCAAAGTAAGGAGACATACAATATTTCATCTTTAAAATGTTTTAGCATATTTAAATCAAAATAAAGTGTAAGCCTATGCCATTTTTTATATAGTAACTACTGAGGATAAAAACAAAGCCTTATGTTACTGCTTATACAAACATGATGACTGGATGATTGTACAGTCAGTCATAGTATTATGAGTAAACAATCCTAACCTAACACTATTTGTCTCCCAGGTGCGATTTGAAAGCATTGGAGGTTTGAGCAGACACATCTCAGCACTGAAGGAGATGGTGGTGTTTCCTCTCCTCTACCCAGAAGTCTTTGAGAGGTTCAAGATACAGCCTCCCAGGTAAACAATATGTTTGTTTTTGTTGAGAAGATAGCATGTGATTAAATAGTTAAGCATTTTATATCCATGTGACTTAATATCACATTTACTGTGTGCTTTAAGGAAACAACCAAAACGATCTGACTTGTGATGTCCTTTTATATCAGTGGAGAGAGTTTTGTCATCATCATGAGACATTTTGGCTCAAAACTATTTAACCCTTTCTCTGTCTTAATTGGTTTCTGTTACATGTTAGTCCTTTTCTTCTCAGATTTTACAATATCTTCTTTAACATTGCAGATTGTATTGTACCAGTTAATCTCTAAGAAACCCCTATTATTGGTCTTATTTTGGTCATGTTTTCTCTTGTTTTAGGGGCTGTCTGTTTTACGGTCCTCCAGGCACAGGGAAAACCCTCGTAGCCAGAGCGCTGGCCAATGAGTGCAGTCAGGGCGAAAGAAAGGTGTCTTTCTTTATGAGGAAAGGAGCTGACTGCCTCAGTAAGTGGGTGGGAGAATCTGAGAGACAGCTACGGCTACTTTTTGACCAGGTAAACCAAACTCCTCATCAACATGCAATATACATTTTGGGAAAGATGGGAATTGTTTTTTCTCTTTGATACAAGCATGGTTGGTCAGTGTTGTCAACAAAATGGAAAGCTCAACAAAAAAGACCAGAAAACCTTTATTGTAATTATTATCAAGTATCAGGACAATCTGATTGATTGAATTCTTAATGAATTGTTCCTAGGCATACCAGATGCGTCCATCCATCATCTTCTTTGATGAGATTGATGGTTTGGCTCCAGTCAGGTCCAGCCGCCAGGACCAGATTCACAGGTGAGCAGTAGCCCTCTTCTCAATGTTGTACTATGTGATGATTGTACTGAGATTGGCATGTGTAAAATGTACTGAGTAGACCAATGAAAATAGGTGTGATGCCAAATTACACTCACTTGCAGTCAAGGTTGAACTGATTAGATTTGGTGGCCAATGGTCACTGTGACCATAACTCAAGTATTCATGTTTCACACAAATGCCACAGGGTAATTTGATAAAGTGATGATATTTTGGACAGACAAGATGTAAACTACAACTTCTCTAGTTCAAGGATGCTATCATACTGCCCTTGAAAAAAAACAGTGTTGCTGTTTCAAGCAAGTTGTCATCACTACTGCCCAACAAAATCTCCATACCCTACAGTGATATCCTCTTTGTTACCAGGAGATGGTGTCGATGAGTTGAACATCTTTTTCTGTTTCTATAGTTCCATTGTTTCTACCCTACTGGCTCTTATGGATGGATTAGATGGGAGAGGGGAGGTGGTTGTGATAGGAGCTACAAACAGACTGGACTCCATCGACCCAGCACTGAGAAGACCAGGCCGTTTCGACAGAGAGTTCCTCTTTGGCCTGCCAGACAGAGAGGTGAGAAACTGTAGATCCCCCTTAACACATAGAGGGGAGAGAGAAGAATAAGTCTTTCAACTTGCAAGTGTTGGACCTGAACTTGGTGTGATCTTATTTTGTATGGCAGGCAAGAAAGGACATTCTGAAGATCCACACCAAACAGTGGACTCCACCACCTGCCGACACTTTTCTGGAAGAATTGGCAGATAAATGTGTTGGTATGTTTGCATTAAGATGGTGCAAACACAGTGGTCCAACAGTTTGAAAAATACACATCTTGATAAATTTGCCCAGTAAAAATAACAATTGCATTAGATTAAAATTGACATTACTGTGTATCTTGGTATTAACATCAGAGAAAGTAATTTGAATTATTTTAGTAGCACCATCAACTGGAAATGTTACTGGTATAAGCCCAGGATAAAACCTGTGTCTTGGAACAAAACCAATTATGTTTCTCCATTCAGATGATAAGCACACACACTTACAGCTACAGATTGTATGTTGATTATCTACAATCTGCCTGTTTTTGTTTCCCAGGTTATTGCGGAGCAGACATCAAGGCCGTTTGTTCAGAGGCTGCCCTGTGTGCATTGCGGCGGTGCTACCCGCAAATCTACTTCTCATCGCAGAAACTTGTGCTTGATGTCAACTCCATCGCTATCACCAACAAAGACTTTATGTGCGCCATGTCCAAGATGGTGCCTGCTGCCCAGAGGTATTACCAAGCTAACTGTACTAAACTCCATTTCCAGTGCCTGGTTCTCGCATATGGTTCATAAGTCAATACGATGCTACTTGTAATTCTTAGGGCAGTAGTGTCACCAGCCAAGGCCCTGATACCTGCCATTCGTCCTCTGCTGAGTGCCACCCTACAGAACATCCTCCAAACTGTCAACAGACTGTTCCCGCATGCTGAGCAGGGTTTAAAGAGGAGGAAAGACATGGGTGCGGTCTCTTTTTGTCTTTTTTTTCTCTTGTTCTGTTTGGCATTCACTTACTGCGTTACCTGTCTGTTCTGTTCATGGTCAAATAACTTTCCCCTTGTCCATAAGTAATTGCCGATTGGTTGTTCATTTGCCAACCTGTCTTGGGGCATCTGGAGTAACTGCTATGCTGTGTGTTTTTACGTGTTTATTTCCAGATGCGGCCTGTGGTGTGTTTGAGGAGGATTTGATGTTCAGTGAGGATGAGAACTCAGAAGTCTGTTCCAATGGACAGACCTCTCACTCGCAAGACAAAACGCCTGCTGTTAAGGGACTCCTCAGCCTCAACAGGTATCCTCTATTCTTCCCTATTATATTTTACTTTATTTCTCTCACTTGTAGTTCTATAAATGGGAAGTCACTGCTGATTTATCTCAAGTATTTTACTATGTAGTCTTAAGTGTTGAAGTTGTCTTACTTCTATTGACTTTATCTTTGTTTTACTTTAGAAGTGCTGCAAGCAGTTTTGTGTCCCAGTGAACCAAATGTTTTTGGCAAATGAATGAGCCCTTTCCGACCACTTCTGGCATCTCAGTGTCTCTGTCATCTCTCGGTGTGTAGGGGTGTGCTGAGCCACCCGACCTCCTACCGTCCCAGGCTACTTTTGCAGGGCACACCAGGCTCAGGACAGAGCACCCACCTGGCTCCTGCTGTCCTCCATGCTCTGGAGAAATTCACCGTGTACACACTAGACATGGCTGTGCTGTTTGGAGCCAGCGCAACTGCACCAGAAGAGACTTGTGCTCAGGTAAATGAGATGCCATAATGCAAAATGATTCATGTACCGCCTGATGGAGACTAGATGTACTCTTTAGTCTTGCAGCCTTGTCAAATTCAGTGAGTTCTTTTCAGTGGACTCCACTGGCCAAAATGGCTGCCACAGTGACTGTAGTTCATGGGCCCCACCTCCTTACATCATGGGCAGTGGGGATAAATATGTACTACAGACAAATCTTTGGCAGAGCCATGTTGATGGAAGGGTTGAATGAGACATTGTGCTACTATAAGTGATGTCTGGATGTTGTTTATTTATCAAGGCCAGTGGTAAAAAAAAAATATATATATATATATATAAAATTTACAATGACATGAAATGGAAACAGAGGCTGTAACCTGGGCATGTGTTTGTTTTTTACTTTACAAATAATTACTATGGGGAACTTTTTAAGTGGTTTTGAAATAGTATTAATTCAATACAGATATTGCTGTATGACCTAAATAAACAAGAACATCAGCGAGAAGAATGGCTATTTCTCTAGCATGCATATTTGTCATCCGTTTTGTGAGAAAATAACGATTACAGAAATAATTTGCATTTACATTTACACATTGCCACAGTGGACTACCAGCCCTACCATAACTGGATAACAGGAGTTGTACTGCTGACGTATAGTGATACAGATTTATTTTAGCCACTTCTTCCTATACTCCCTTCCTATACATTTCCTTTCGCAAAGTAGAAAACGGCATCTTCTCGACTAGGCGATCATTAACCAAACTCTTCAGATTATGCTACAGCTTGCTCTGTTGTTTGAGGGCATGTCGGATGTTTTACTTGGTGACTCACCCTTTACATGTCACCTGTTTCACCCCTGATGAGTTAACATGCCTTTATTTCTATATAGTTATTCTTAATGTTTGTCATGCCAGTTCACTAGAAAATGAGCCTCTGTAAAATCTTGTCTCTGCTCTCTAATCTCCTCATCATGCCTTTGATTCATGTATTAAGTCTTTTATCATCCTGTCATATTGATCCCCATCTTACATACTGCAGATCTTTGTTGAAGCAAAGCGGACATCTCCTAGTATCCTGTACATACCTCACATCGGTCAGTGGTGGGAAACCGTGGGTCCGACCTTAAGAGCCACCTTCCTCAGCCTGCTCAGCTCCATCCCTCCCTTTGCTCCAATACTGCTCCTGGCTACATGCAATCTGCACTATGACCACCTCAGTATGGAGGTATGGAAAGTGGAGTGATGCCTAGTTGACTTAGAGTGGTGATACTTGAGGGCATACCATTTAAGAAAAGAGGTGTGGAGTTAAAATAAGATGTCAGTAATTCTAATTCCTCTAATTTTCTGATAGAAGTATTTTCTCTTTCTTGTCACAGGTGCAGGAGTTGTTTCGGCTGGAGTATGGAGAGGTTATCCGTGTCCAGGTCCCCACCAGCAGAGAAAGAAGATACTTCTTTGAGGATCTAATCCTCAATCAAGCGGCCAAGGCCCCGGCCTCAAAAAAGAAAGCTGGTGAGAAACGGATGAGTGTGGTTATGAAATACAGATCCAAGCTAGCTTGGTGTGATCTGTATTTAAGGTGGGCTTTAGTCCCTCTTAAACTATCAACATTCTACTTTCTTTAGTGCTCAAAGCATTGGAGGTGCTTCCTGTCGCCCCTCCACCTCCCCCACGTAGGCTGACAGAAGAGGAGACTCGTAGATTGGAGGAGCAGGAGGAAGATACCCTCAGGGAGCTCCGCCTCTTCCTGCGTGATGTCACCAACCGCCTGTCGCAAGACAAACGCTTCAAGGCTTTTACAAAACCTGTGGATTTAGAAGAGGTATCTGTGCCAATTAATTTCATTTTCTCATTTGATATTCCCTATTTAAGCCTGACTATTCCCTTTTCCCCACCGTTGTACTGACAGCAGCCTCTTTGTCATATTTCTTTTAGGTGCCCGATTATGCTGAAGTGATCAAGAAGCCTATGGACCTGTCGACAGTTCTCTCTAACATCGACCTCCATCAGTATGGAACGGTCAAAGAGTTTCTCCAAGATGTGGATCTCATCTGGCAGAATGCTCTTGAATACAACCCAGACAGGGATCCCTCAGGTACACACAGGGATCGGCAAAATACATATACCATCCTCACAGAAGCATATACAGTATAATCACTTACAGTAATCAAATAGTGTAATGCAACAGTTTGAAAAAAAAGTTGCATTTTTGTTTTCTCCAGACCGTCAGATCCGCCACAGAGCGTGTGCATTGAAGGACACCGTCCATGCGATCATCAGAGATGAACTGGATGAAGATTTTGAGAAGATTTGTGTGGAGACCAAAGCATCGCGTAGCACAAGAGGTGAATACTGTGTGTATACATTAGGGCTGGGTTTTTAAAAAATCAATTTTCCGATTCATATCGATCTTCATTTGAATGATCTGCTATCAATTCATAAAGTTGTTGGATTGATCTTTTAATATATGCCATGTCCTGAAGCCTCTGCGTTCGTCTCGTGACTGTACATGTGAAGGACTGGTGAACCAAAACATAGCAGCTGCTCCACTGAAAGTACATTCAGGCCTGAAGGCAGATGTCTGGCAGCATTTCTGATTTAAAAACAAAAGCAAAGTCTTATGCAAGATGTGCAAACTAGAGGCAAAAAGTTAAATTCCAACGAACAGGATTGACTCAGGATATTTCATTTCATTAGAATATGTTGTGAATGTGGAAATAATTACTTTTATGTTTTGGACTGATGACTGGGACAGCGGCGCACACAGCACAAGCTGTAGTGAATGTTTCTTTTTAAACAATTAATAAAGAACACAGAACAAGCTTATATCTTATGCATTTATATGTGCATCCAGAGAAAAGATAAACAGAGACACGACGACGACCTTGAAGGAACTTTTGTCAACACACCCGAAGCTGATTTTTTTAATATATATACTTTTAATTTCATTCCGAATTCTGAACCTGCACTCTGCTGCAGAACTGGAGACTGGATCTGACTCGTGGGATTTACCAGTATTGAAAGCACTTGCTTGACCGGGAGGAAATCCCACAGCATGCACTCCTTCTACAGCAGTGAAGCAGATGCACCAGCACCACTCTGTGACCCGTGGCTGTCACAGATGTGCTCCTAGGTGTCCAGTCTTGTCAAAATGACAGGGTTGCTCTCTCTCTTCTTCTCAGTTGCTGATCAGATTTTGTTCTGTCATTTCGCTGCTTACATGTATATTTTGCAGCATTAGTTTCATGAAAATAGATTTCATAATCCAGCGAAATTGGTATTGAAACTGAAATATCTCCATCCAAATGAATTAATATGAAATTGTGAATCAATCTGTGGCGATACCCAGCCCTAGTATACATGCATGTAGTCAGAAGGCAAATGTCACATGATTAAGATTGTCCTAGTCTCAGGGATTATATAGACAGTCTGTGTGACCCCAGTTTTAAAATATGAATATTAAATTATGTTTAATTTCCCCTGCCTATTTTGACATTTAAGTCCTTCATCTCAGAAATTACTTGAGTTTGTCATCTGTTTGTCTTCAAGTATAACTTTGCACAATTGCATTCGCTAAAACCATAGCTTAATTTTCAGAATGAATAGTGTGTTACAAGGGTATAGAATGACAAGCATTGCTCCTTATTTTTTTTAATACCTCAGATTGCACCACTGCCCGGTATGCTCCGACGTTCTACCACGTCCTTCCCACAGCCAAGATCACTGACATAACCCCACAGAGAGAGCTGGCTGGACCCGCAGCTGCACTCACTCCCAATACAAGTGCCTCTGCTGGTAATACACCTAAAAACACAGGTAAAAAAAATTACTGTAATGATAGAAGAAAATGAAGTGATTAACCTTGATGTTTTTGTTGTTTGTTATAATTATTTCATTGCCTTTTGTTCCTCCAGCCCATAAGAAGAAAAGGCGGAAGAGTCGCTGGTCCGCTGGCTTATATTCAAAGAAGAAGTCTTCCTGCTCTCCTCACATGTCCAGAGATGATGAACACTTAGAGTCTGATGAGGAGGATGGGGACGATGAGGAGGAGGTTGAGAAGGGAGGAGAAGCAGAGTGTGATGAGGGGACTGGAGGAGAGGAGGACCACATGACTGATGTAGACTCAGGGTCTGCACCAGCCAAGGAAGGTAGCTCTGGGCCCGTTGCAAAGGAACAGGACGGTCAGGAGGGAGGAGAGGAGAGGAGTCAAGCTGCTGAAGATGAGGTTATCCTGTGTGAAAGAGGGAAAGCAGGAAATGATGACCAGGCTGAGAACAAAAAAAAGGTGGTTGAAGTCACAGATCAACCAGGACAGTCACAGGAAAACAAAGTGTTGACAAAGGCAGAAATCATTTCAGTAAACACTAACCAGGATAGTCCCACTGAGACAGAACGAGATACCCAGGGGCAATCTAACACAGAGGAGAGCGGTAAAACTACTAGCCGAAAGCTGACAGAAACTGAGAAATGTCAAAATGTAATACAAGCAGATGAAAGCAACAAGGTTGTTACTGTAGAGGCAGAGCAGAATAGCCCTGCTGAACCAATGGAGGTGGAAGCAACAGATACTTCAACCACAGATGCCTCTGCAGCTGTCAAAGGAGAGGACGACACAGGCACAGGTTTGATATTAACACCAACTGTCTTACACTTAAAGCTTGACTCTAAGTGAATAAAAAAATATATATTAACCTGCAATCCACTAGCTAAATAAAAAAAATCTGTAGTGTTTTAAGAGGTAGCAATGTACAATCTCATGTTGGTTTCAGCAGATTAACACAGTGATCTAAACACATTGTGCTCATGTTTTTGTGTCTCAGAGAGGAACGTTAGGCGAGTAACCCGGGCTCTAAAGAACGCTGTGCTGCAGCAGCAGATGGTCGACATGGACAAAGCTCTGCAGATCCTGCACCAGGAAACTCCTCTAGTGATGGACAGAGACAAATTAAAGGTGTGTGGGATACCTCTGCTTTCTCTTTTTTATACTTACTGGTCAGATGTGTTTTCTGCATCTTGACTTTATTCATAGAAGCCCTAATAAACTGATCAGACCAGGCTTCTTTATGTTATCCTTTCCTTGTTTTACTTTTTCCCCATAGGAGGGCATGACGTTTGACAAGTTATATGCTTGTCATTCCTTACTCTTTTCTTTCCTTCTCCTTTCTTCAGGAGCTGTTGGAAAGAGTCATTAACAAGACGGAAGGCTACGAGGTCTACAGGCTGGAGAAACTCTATGCTCTGCTCTGCCAGAGTATCTATAGACACAGACGAGACTACAACAAAACTTCACTAATACAGGTTTGTTTTGGACTCTACTGGTATTCTTTTTTTACTGCAGATATTCTGACAGGCCATAGAAAGAAAAGGTTAGATGCAATTTAACTAATAACCTTTATGACGTGTCAAAATGTCTGCAGCAATGGAGGCTTTTGGTATTCCAGCCTTCTCACGTTTTATTATTGCAGTGGTATCTAAAAGGAGATATATATAACATAGAATATTGCTAGTATTATTATCAAATTCATATTTTCTATTATTACCATACAGTAGATGGTTAGTTTTGCCTAAAATACTTTACTGTTTCTAATCTATTGTCTTTTCCTGCTCTTCCCATTTCTTTAGGAGTTGAAACAAGAGATTGAAGACTTCTGTTGAATTTTCTACAGGAACATTTTTTTGCTCATATTCCTCAGCTATGTACATATACATTGGTTCTATTTTCATAGAAATATACAGGCACCTCTATTTGTGCATTAGAAAAATCTTTGTATTACCCGTTTTGTTTATATTTAATTAAAAGGGTTTCCTCAAAATGTTGTGTGGCTTTTTTATGTGCTCACGTCACAGCTGCAAACCCTGGTTCGCTGAGCTTTACAGTGTGTGGGGGATTTATATTAGAAAGTATCATGGTTGCTTCCTGGAAACATCACCTGTGTTTTCTTGTTTTATGCACAAAGACAGGCCGAATTACAAACTGAGTGTCTGACTTTTTTTTTTTAAAGTCTCACCCATTTAGAGACTTAAAGTCTTTTCTATTTTGTATTCCCCCCCCCCTTATGGAATTGTAATACTAAATTGAAAAAATATCACTTAAGTTATGTCTGGTATCTAAAGTTACACAGGGTATGCTGTTTAATGCTGCCTTCGCGTCGTATCGGGATTATGGTAAATGCGAGGTGCCGGCTGGGAAATTGTCCATGAACGCCCTCTCAAATCCTAATTACGGGTGGGGAAACACGGAGATGGTGTTAATACCCGAGTTGGGTTGACAAGAACCTTTCAACATGGCAGAGAAGATAATCAACAATGGACAGCAAGTCATTCTTTATTGATAACAGTGCAACAAGTATTAGCTGTTGCTTGTGCACCTCATTTAAATCTGTAATCTTTATACATTTAACTTGATGTATAGACCAATGTTATGTGTTGTTCTTTCAATCACAAATGGATTTATAGTCTGCTATCGGGGTAGTAAAGTTATTACATTGGCGGACGCCTTTTTTCCACTTGAACATGACATTCTCGTAATTTCGATTTCGCAAGTAGGATCTTCCGACTAGCACGTGAAGGCACCATTAGTCCTTGTCTTGACGTTTATTTTCCCGTATTTGGGATATATCGTCTTAACTATTCTCCCCGCTAGTAATATCTTATAGTATTTCTCGTCATCTGTGTCGTGTTTAACCAACGGTTGTAGGATAGTACAAATGTGTCTTACTGTGAAATTATCTACCTACAAACTGATAGCTACAATCGCATTTTATTTTTTCGCGCGCAGGTATTAACATACGAGAGTGATAGGAAGTGTTTGAAACAACGAACAGACCAATCTGAACGAGATCTTGTGTCGTGAAGTGAAACTTGGCAGTGCCAGCGTTGTCCTCAAGTAGCTTCCAATCCACACAGGCGGGTCATGTAAGGACATTTTGGCAGACAGCCGGGTCAGGCAACGAACCAGTTTATGCTCCGCTTGTAACGACATCTGATACAACGTATATCCTCCGGGCAACACATAGCTCAATCCTCCTCGTAATTAGTTTGTTGTATTGCTGATTGTATATATTTTTTTCGCCAAGTTTCGTAATTGTTAGGAGTACAGAGAGTCGCCGAGGAATGACGTCAGGACGTATTACATTGAATGATGACGCTGTTTGATCATTAAAAAAATCTGCCGTTAAAAAATATCAGAATTAGGTCAGCGAGCTACCACGGTACAACGGCCCCGCTATGAGTGTAACCGCCGTGTCTTTCATTGTGTAACGTCCACGGGTCCTAAATAACCTGCTCCGACGAGGACAGAGATGTCCGGTGTTTCCAGCATCTGCAGACGGGAGCCGTAGCCGTTAGACCGGTCCCGTCTGTCTGCCTCCCTCCGCCGGGGTTTGGAGACCCCCCCACCCCCCAAAAAACGTTAACGCTAGCTAGCTTCTGTTAGTTTTTTTGATTGGTTAACCGGGAGAAGGAGAGACGCCGACAGACGGAGCCCGAAGGTCGCTGTGCCGAGACTCAGGAAATTACTCCTCGACTCGACAGCCTGGTAGCAACACAGTGCACATTTCAGTAGTTCCAGTAAGTTTACCGCCAGACATGATCAATAATAATGACTGCCCGGCTAACACCGGCTAGTTGGCCCGCCTCATATAACATTACATTGCTAGGCGCCGTGGAGCTAAGTTAGATGCCCTGTTATGTTGATTTATAAACGTTACTTAAAACGACGACGGGTTAGCTAGCTCACACCTCCAGATTGTTATTAATGTGCTAACTGTTAATGCAAATGATCTCGTGATGGCAGCGTAGCGTACTGAACACGTTATTGTTAACACTGCAGTCCGTTTTACAGACTTCACCAGCAGCAGGTCAGGAACACCAGGCACATTACTGTGGTGTCTAAATATTTGCAGCAAATGTGTAGTTAAGGAAAAACATCTTCATTCGTGTGATATAATTTGGGCCCTGCTACTTTTGGAATAGCCTCCAACATTGTATGAAGGAAGGTTTGAGGGGCAATTCAGTCCTATAATTAATGGCTTTCATGTGGAATCATATCGTGTTAGGATTTTTCAGAAATTCAGTTGTCTGAATGAATGGCTTCAAATAGGGCTGCAACAAATCATTAGTATCCGATGCATCCAATTTCATGATGAACTGCACAATGCCCATCATAATTCGTTTTTAATTTTACAATTTGAGGATAACATTATTGCCTTTGTCCATGATAATGATCTAGTCATGATTCTAAGATATTCAGTTTCCCTCATATGACTTGTAACTCAACAGAATCTGTGTAAGGCCAAATGTTGAAAGAAGCATTTGATAATTCAACTTTTTTTTTTGGTCACAGATCCCTTCTTTGACATTTGCATATTTGTTATGTTTCCTCCACCAGAAACACACGACTCAAGGACTCTAGCATGTGAACACAACCACCTAAGACATGTGAGCCTCACTCACACTGTCCCAGATCCTCTTTACCCCGAGTAGACGTAAACAGAGGTCTGACAATGTCAAGCCGCCGGAAATCAACCACACCTTGCATGGTGCTGCCCTCTGATGTGGTGGAGCAGGAAGAGGTGGAGGAGAAAACTGAAAGGCCAAAGGAGGAAGAGGTAGAGGAGGAGGAGGAGGAAGAGGGGAACGTTAAGGAGGGAACAGAGGAGGGTCTGACTGCAGAGGAGCTGGGTCAGGCAGTAGTGGTTGTCCCCACCCCTCCAGATACAGGTGAGATTCTTTTTGAGCCATTCTCCCATGTGGAGACGGCAATAGCACTTAGATGCACGCCTGAAATCTACACACATTGTGTAAATGAATGTATTGTTATCACAGATGAACCCAGTCTCTCTACTGGAGAAGACAACGAAATCCTCGCTCCCTCACTGAAGCGCAGTGCTACAAACCTTCCTGAGGATCCGAGCAGCGACCAGCCAACCCAGGAACAACATTGTGATACACTGGAGGAGGAAGACCCTGGTGCTGTTGCTGCCATTTCCCTCAGCAAGACCCCCATCATGAGGATGAAGACCAAATCTGAACCCAAGAGGATTGCCGTGTCATTGAAATCCACAGACGAGGTGCCTGAGAGCTTTGGAGGGGGCGTCGAGGGAGAGATGGAAGGAAACCAGGAGCCCATTGAGGCTCCTCTGGGGCCGATGACACCGGTGGAGATGCTACTGCAGGACTCCATGAAGCTTGGGGGAGGCGGCTTGCTTGTCAGCCCGTACTCAGACCAGCAGAGGAAATCAGCCACTTTAAACCCTGCAGTTCTGCCTGCTGGCCTGGCACAGGTAGAGAGTCTTGATTATACAAACGCTTAGTAGACTCATTGCAGCAGCATTGTAGTAACAATACTACATTTACCCCTAACTGATGATGGATTAATGCATGTTTTTAGATGCAATAGTACACCTAAAATGGCTCGTAGACTTTGCATAATGGCCAGGAAGTTAAATCCGCAACAAAAAGACATCTTCATCTACAGAACAGCAGCCATGCAGCTGATAGATGTTCATCGTCTTGTTCAGAGACACTTTGCCTGGACAGCAGTTTGCCAATCAGAATTCGAGCAGTCAGTATTTCACCTCTGCCACAATGTGGCATTATTGGTCCAGACCTTTCTTATGTCCTCCCTGTCTTCCTTTATTTCAGGTGCTTTCTGCTTTCCAGGCCCAGCAGAGTGCAGCAGCAGCTCAGCCTCAGCTGCTGATTCCACTCAGCAGCATCCCATCCTACAGCGCAGCCATGGACACCAACCCACTCCTGGGCAGCACGTACAAGAAGTTTCCTTACCCCTGCATGGCCGAGATCTGCAGCCTGGCAGCCCAGACACAGTTCACAGAGGAGCAGATCAAGGTAGATGAAAGTTGGCTCATGTTTTGGGTAGATTACCTCTGCTGACAAAGGATAATGTGTTCACTCCTCTCTGTTACATCAAAAAGCTACAATTGGAAGCACCTTTCTCTGAATTTTAAGTAAAACGCCACCTGTTTTCACCAGCATTTCAGTCTGAAGTGTGCTAAATATTGCCTTTGCTTATTTTGTAAATGGTAGAGTCAAATTTACTTGATCTACACACAGGTGTGGTTTTCAGCCCAGCGGCTGAAGCATGGTGTGAGCTGGACTCCTGAAGAGGTGGAGGAGGCCAGGAGGAAACAGTTTAATGGCACGGTGCACACTGTGCCTCAGACCATCACTGTCATACCAGCTCACCAGCTCTCAGCTGCTGCCAACGGCCTGCAGTCCATCCTCCAGACCTGCCAGATAGTGGGCCAGCCTGGCCTGGTGTTCACACAGGTAGGTAAGGAAAGAGAACACATCATCTAACAGGAGTCAACTTTGACCTGGTTTTCCTTGAACCCAGTCAATTTAAGACTGATATGACTCTGACATGCTTTAGTTTGAAATCAAATCTACATGGATTGTCTGTTTTAGTTTTATTAGACTTTGTTTTAGATTGATGGATGCACTTTATTAATCCCAAACAGGGAAATTGAATCTGATCTCATTTGATGTGACTCAACTAAAAGCCAGCCTGGCATGGCTTGATTTGATGTCCATTTAAACAATTTGATTGTTGCTTTTGCTTGGACATGACTTTTCTGCTATACACACACACACACACACACACACACACACACACACATATATATTGAAACCGTTTCCATTGGCAGTAATGCCTTATAGTGAAGCTATAATAGATCATAAAGATGTCAAAACAAGTGTGTTGTGAAAGTAAAGACTTTCTTAGGTTACCCTTTCTTTTCTTTAACAATGTTGTCATGAATGACGTGTGAATATTAGCCATTTTGCAACAGTTTGAAAACTACTTGATATCATCAAATCTGTTTGTGTAGGAATGCTTCCTGCACTCAAGTAGTTTGGATGATGTTCTCGTTGGATAGGGACACAGGTATACAGAAAAATCTCAAGAAAACTCCAAGGCAGTCTCTTTGAAACATTTCAAATTCCTTTATTGTAATCCATGCCAATAACATAAAGTGACATATGGCATTACAATAAAGGACTTTTAAGTGGGGAGTGCCTTAAAATTGTCTACATGATTATTCTTTACCAGGTCATACAAGGTCACATAATGCTAACCGTTTAACAGGTAGGTCTAGTATTTTGTGATGTCTCTCTAATTTACTTTTAATTGAATATATTCTGTATATATTCATACTCATGTTTTACAAGTTAGGGGAGAGAGGACGGTTTTAGGGCTCTTTTCATACATGAGTGTTATACATAATGGCAAATAAATACAATAAAATGTATAATCATCATATGTAATACACATTCTCATCATCATTATGTGCTGACTGTGTAGGTCGGCCCAGGGGGACACCTTCCAGTGACCAGTCCCATCACTCTAACAGTGGCAGGGCTGCCCAGCCAGTCCCAGAGCTCCAGCAGAGTTTCCTGCCAGCCCACCCTAACAAACAGTGAGCTGAAACGGGCTACCACTGTCCAGCCTCCCTCTCTTTCCCCACAGGTAAAGGATAGCACTGCTTGCTGAATTTCAGGCAAATACTTTTTTCAGTGAAGGTTTTGATAATTTTTTTTATTTACCTCAGTCAGTGCACCAATCTACAGCATGGTGTCTATCCGATGTGAGTGATGTTTGTCTGAGCTCAAAAAAGTTGCACAGATCTTTCATTTTGTCTTTCTCCTAGCAGGTACTTGGTACTTCTATTTGCAAAATGGCACTATAGAATCCCATCTTTAATCTGTAAATCTCCCCTTCCCTTTCTCAGGAGAACTCGGCGCTTAGTGCCGACACGTACAGTTTGCGGCCCAAGAAGTCCAAAGAGCAGCTGGCAGAGTTGAAAACCAGCTACCTGAAGAATCACTTTGTCACTGATGCAGAAATTTCCCGACTGATGAAGCTCACCAACCTCACAAAGGGTGAGATCAAGAAATGGTTCAGTGACACCAGGTACAACCAGCGCAACTCCAAGAACAGCCATGTCATTGTTTTCCATGATGGAGGCGGCAGAGGAAGTGGCGCGTGTGGTAGCAGTGCTAGCACCACCATTATTATTGACTCAAGTGATGAGACCCCCACATCGCCCCATCCTCCACGCACTCCTCCTGTGAAGGACAAGGAGACACGGCCCAAAACATGGAATCCGTTCCCAGATTTTACCCTGCAGAAGTTCAAGGAGAAGACTCCGGAGCAGCTTGTGGTGCTGGAGGAAAGTTTCGAGAAGAGCGGCACCCCGTCAGATGAAGAACTGAGCCGCTTGAGGACGGAGACTAAACTGACACGGAGGGAGATTGATGCCTGGTTCACTGAGAGACGAAAAATGCCATCGCTCAGTACTTCCTCTCCGGATTCTTCAGAGGGAGGAAAGATGGAGGCAGACGGAGCAAAAGCAGGAGGAGGAGCCATTTCTTCTTCTCCTTCTGCCTCCTCTTCTCGTAAAGGTAGTCAAACTCCTCCCGGTGGTCGCAGTAAGCAGCTACCCACCAGCAGCAGCAGCAGCAGCAGAGACATGAAAGATAAGAGTAAAAAGACTCCAGAGCAGCTCCATATTCTGAAAAGTGCCTTTGTGCGGACCCAGTGGCCCACACCAGAGGAGTACGACCAGCTGGCAGAAGAGAGCGGCCTCCCTCGCTCCTACATCGTCAGCTGGTTCGGGGACTCTCGGTATTCATGGAAGAACAGTAACCTGAAGTGGTTCTTCCAGTACCAAAGTGGCAACGTCGAAGGGCCAAATGGCGGAGGAAGCAATAAAATGGGAAACAGCAGCAGCAGCAGCAGCACCGGTCGAAAACGACGTGGCCGGAATCGCGGTTGGGGGCGGTCCCGAACCAGAAAGCAGCCAAGAAGGTCCGCTTCGTCCAGTGCAGATGTCGATAGAGCCCCCCCATCAAAGAAATTCAAGACTGGAAGGGAGATTTTGAAGGAGTACTACATAAAGTACCGTTTTCTCAATGAGCAAGACCTGGATGAGCTCGTCACCAAGACCAACATGAGCTATGAACAGGTAATGATTTTATTTTGAATATACCCAATATATTTGAATGCGTGCCAGGTAAGCGGCGTGAAGAAGCTCTTAGTGGCGTGTGCGTAACACACGCTACTGCTCTTAGTACTGCTTAGGGAAATTGTGTAAGAATATTAAGCACATTCGTAGAAAGACTCTCACAAAGTACTTTTTGACATCTAAAATTGATCGTTATAAGGATACGCTAGATTTTATGATTATGAAAGTAAATTTTATTTATACAGCCCAATATAGCAAAACCCAATCTTGCCTCAAGGGGCTTCATTTTTCCTTAGACCCTCATTTCGATTAAGGGAAATCTCCCCAACATCCAACATCTCTCCAACATCAACTGAGGAGGGATCCCTCTCCCTGGATGAAAACCATGCAACAGATATGTGTACAGAATAATCAACATAGTAATAAAATTACAGTATAGACAATCAATGATAAATCCCACATAAAATGTAAACGGATATGAAGAAAATGGAACCCGGGAGGATGTTAAACAGCTTCCATCTGACTCCACAAGAGAGGGAGAAGAGGCTGAGTCTCTTGGAGGAGAAATACTGAGTCGTGAGTGGAAAGTCCCCCTGCAGAACCCAGGAATTAAAATGGATTTATTTAACCATTCAAGTGATAATGCCCTATACATTTTGATCTCCCTGTGCTATGGTCTAAAGGTTATGTAAAGGTGTTCTCTAAACTGCCAGATAGGTTATTGTGGTGAAGGTTAATGGTTAATGTTTTGCCTAAAGTGGAAAACGTGTTTAGTCATAAATATATATATCAGATCCCAAACTCATCTTTGTGTCATTAAAACCCAGCAGTTAACGGTTTCTACAAAGTTCTTTTACTCCAGACTCTCACTATATTAACAGCTTTTTAATAAGTCCATGAGGTAAAATGTGTTTGAACTCTGAGAAATATCACATGACCTAACAGTTAACGCATTTCTCTGTCCGTCAAAAGGTGAGGGAGTGGTTCGCCGAGGTCCAACGGCGCTTGGACACCGGATCTGATCCCTTCCAGGAGGCGGCTGCAGGGAGGACAGATGGAGGCGAGGCCGGGGAGGGAGGGGAGTCGCAGGCAAAGGCGTCTACGGCCACCGAGGAGCAGACCGGCACGGGGGAGGGAGACGAGGACGATGATGATGAAGGAGAGGAGGAGGAAGACGGCGACGATACGGACGACAGTGAGGTTTGGGAGCCATCGCGTAGCGTCAGGAAATCCCTGTCAGTCTCTGAAGACTAATGATTGTGGAGAGCATGCTGCAACATTACAGAATATTACAAGAGAAATAGCGGTATGATCAATGCTGGAAGACAATTAGCTGAACCAAGTCTTTTTGCCACTGATTTATACTCATTTGCAACATTAATTCACTGTATTTTCAAACTGTTTCTGACATCACGTCAACATGGGACGAACAGATGGACTATTAGCTTTAGCTCACTCTCTCAATACGTATCTTATTAACTGTAAGTAATGTGTAACACTTTAGATAAGGATCGTCGTAAAAGGAGTTTTTAGCAAAGCCTGGTACACCTTTCTTTGATAAAGCTCAAAAAAAGTTACACAACATTTTGTCAAAAGGAATACCATAAAGTGTAGCCTTCAAGTTGAGGATGAAAACTGTGGAGATGAAATAGTTGCCCCAAAAAAGATAGACATCCATACATTTGGTTGCAATTGATGAATCCTTACAGTTATAACTGTGAGATTTTAACATCCCTTGTAAAATTTGCACTTCTTTATTGTTGAAATGAAGCCAGCAAGGCAGATAAGCTGTGTTTCCTTGAGAAGGAACCCGGAGCCGTTTAAGTGCTCAGGCCTATATTCTAACTTTAATCTCCAATGTTAAGATGTTTCAACCTTGGCCCCTTTGTGTTAATGAAGGTGCTTAAAAAGGAATCGCAGCTAGATGTCACTGCTGAGCCCAATGAAACTCGTTACAGCATCGTTTTTTTTTTTCTTCTATCATCTGTGAATATCATCAAAAGGACCGAATATGAATCAGCAGGTTGTTTGAGGCTTTCATGGATTGATAATGACACTGAGAGTCTGGGCCTTTTATCTCTCGGAGATAAACCCCTAAAACGGTAGGAGACCTCACTGCTGAATGAATGCCAATGCCATGTTGCTTTTAAACACAGGATGTCTACTCAAGTCTTCCCTTTATAGCAGCTTGTTGTTTCAGTAGTATAGATTAACTGAACACATACAGATCTGATAGAAAAAAATGCCACAGTATGTGTTTAGTATGCACTCCTAATATTTTTACACTAACGATTCATCTTTTGATACAACACATAACGTAACGAGCCTTTTAAAGGGTGAGTCGGATGGGATGAGGCTGTCGTCCCGAAGTTGAATGTGTCGTCTCCTGAGCGGTGAGCTACAGTTTACAGTTTGAGGCTGACCTAAATAATGTCCACTGTGAGGCAGACTTCTGGGTCCACCGAAATAATAATGGAAACCGTTTGCTGCAGTGTTTTGCTTCGAGTTGACTCTTCGCGGATTACTGATGGGTCGATGGGGTTGATTTGATTTAAAGATGGGGAATGCAGCAGTTTTAACCAAACCATGTAAATGTAAGCACCAGCTGCAGCTCCCGTGTAAATTTCCAAGTCAATCCACAAGTTGTCACCTTGACTGTAATCACCAAATTACCGACACCTTGCCTTTAGGTTTGGGCTCATGTGAAAAACCAGGCCTGTGAATAATTTTGGGTCTACTTTCAGAAAGACTGTTAAACAGTATTTCGAATAATAATTTGACTTCAGTCTGCACTGAAGAGACAAACGTGAAGCACCTAAGCTAAACTTTTGTGGTTGTTGTTTTTTTAAAAAGCACTTTGTCCATTTGTATGCATAGTGGACTAAATCCTGATTTGGCACCTTAATCTCTTATTATACCATACAATGGCTCTGAGAGACCAAATGTCTTTTCTACCAACTGAACCAGTATTTTTTGCCTTTTTTATCCTCCGAGTGTTTTTCCGGAGGAGAAATCAATTTGTCCACTTTTCTAATAATGTGTTGTTTCATATTTAGATATTTATATGGCAAAAAAAAAAGAAAACTAGTTGAACAATCACCCACCTGCTTTCTTTTGCTAAATTGCACAATTTGAGCTCCATTTTTAAACTTTTCTTCTTTTGAAAGTGCACGAGTTATATTTGTCGTTATACTTGTACTGTTGCTCTAAACAATGGGAATTGTCTCTCTCTCTGCTCCCAAATACCCCCTGTCTGACCCTTCACCCCTCTCTTCCAGTACACTTTTGTGAAAATGAATGCCTAGACTTATGATGTGCACTTCCCAAGACATGTCTCTGTAAATGTTAGCAGTGTCCCGTTGGTTCTCTGTCTCATTAAATCATCTTCAAACGGACGGACGGACAAAGAAACGGAGCTATAGGGACATCGTCAAAAGACTGAGAGAGTTCAGAAAATGAAACTTTCTTGGAAAATCTGCTGTCTCTCGTAGAAGGAATTGTTGTGATGCCTGAAGAAACAGTGCAGCGTTCTCTCTGTGGTGGGAGGTCTACCAAATAACACTCCTCTTTCTATCTGGTCTCCTTGTGCTTTACCGCATTGAATTGACCGGACAATAGACTGAAAACTGTCTGACCACAGTTCTTCACGAAAAGGGGAGAGACTGATGAAGCTTTGCAGATAAACCTATGTGCCTACATGGCTCGTACGCTTGTTTGAACAGAATTTCAGCAACTCTTGACAGAAGATCACGAGAGAGAAATTATGAATGCTTTGGAAATCCCATAGTCGGGTGATTCGTACGGAAGGCTTGTTCAAACTAAGTTGTGATGCACGACCGAGCTCTGCTTCCTGCTGACGCTAAAAGATGCCTAGATACTCTGAAGTTGGAAACTTCTGTTGTAAGTCCTTAAACGGATACCTTGGTGTTCCGAATTGTATTGTATTATTTCACCGGGCACCTGTCACATTACACGTTGGCACCTTTTAAGTTGTCCAAAAAAAACTGCATTTTAATGCGAAAGCAGCGTTATCTTCTAGCCGTGAACTAGCTTCGATGGCTAGTTCATAGCTAGAGCTGCAACCTTGATTCGTTCGTCGTGAGTGCTTGACCTTGAAAAATTGCAAATTCAAAATGTTACGGTATACCTTTTGTCTAATCCTGCATGCAATAACCAAGACAAACAACTACTCATTTTGTACATACCATATTTTGGGTTGGTATACTTGGCACAGTAGAAGCCTAATCTGGGATTCATTCATTGTCTAGCTTTAATAATAGCAGTTATGTTTCAATACCAAGGGGACTGCAACTATGTATGATGTGTTTTCTTCTAAAAAATAAAATACAAAAAAAAAAAAAAAAACCCAATTCAAGGACACATTTAGTCCTTTTCTTGGAACTAAAGTATCAACACAATTGCAGTCATTGGTTCAGCGGACATTTTGTGGCCTTTGTTGAATCCTGGTACTTTTGTACACATGCTACAAACTGGCTGTCTGCAGTTGGCTTGGTTTAAGTTCACAGGTTAGGCTTAATCCTGCCCGCGGGTATCCAGCCCACAGTCTTTTACAGTGTGCTTTGTCTTTACTATAGTCAGTCTGTTTTGAATGGTTTTATATGTTTCTATCTATGAAAACTGTGTCTTTACAACTCTATCCAGACTTCAGTGGATTGCTTGTTAACACGATAGACTCATGCAATATGTACAATAGATTAGTGCTTTTAAAATATAATCAGTTTTAGAGTTCAGTGTTGCTCAAGTCGCTTTTTGGTACCTTGGTTGCAAAAAAATATAGAATCGGAACTCAATAGAGAAGACATGCACTTGCTAAAACTAAAGTCCTGGTAGAAATGTATTTGGCTTGTTGGTAATGTGTCCAAATATGAGGCTCTTGAACTAAGCCGGTTTATAAAGATACATTAAATGTAACGGGACAATTATTTAAGATGATGGTACTCCATGGATTTTATACACAAAGTTTACTGGAGCAGTACTACCCAGCCTTAGAAAAGACAGTAAAAAAAAGACTATTTTCTCCCAACTTTATGAACTAGCAGCATTAAATCGCCTTTTAAAATGTTCTGTCCATTAGACAGGCAGTAGAAACCAAACTAGCCTGGCTCTGCCACAATACACGGGCCTGATAAGTCATTCTATTTTAAATATGAATCGTGTATTTAAATAGTTTACCCAGGTCGCTGAGGTGACATGTCTGCTCCCTGAGTTGTGATTTTATATCCAACAGTCATCATGTATCCCAGCTAGCCTTGTGCAGTAGAGCTAAGCGCTAACGTTGTGATCTGAGTAGTTTACCTGCTGTCCTAATGTGCACATGTCATATCTGTATCCTTCGCTGTACTTCTGCTATTGTCCTCACTCGTTTTCTCTATTTAGACAGATACTTGGTTGAATGTTTCCTACAGCAATCAGAGATTCAAATGTTTTCACTATACAGCAGCCAGCTTTTTTGGCAAAAAGAAAACCCCCACCTTGTTAGAATTGTAATATATTCTATGTATAAATGTTTATTGTAGTCAAGAGTGAAATTTTCATCTTCTGTTTTTTTTTTCTGATTTGTTTTTCTCTCTCATTTTTATCTGTTGACAGTTTTTACTCCAAGTGATTTCTTCTAAAGAGCGTGCTTTGCTTTTAACCGTTTTCTCTTTGTTCCTGCTCCAATACAACTTGTTCTTGAAAACCTGTTTTATCGAATGATGACAGTAATCTCAGCTCCTGTATGAAGTCACAGCTGGGTCCGTAGACACAGATACTGATTCAATGATCTAACTGTAAACTCTACATAAAGATAACAAATATTTACTGTGCATCTTTAAAATGCCACTCCCATCTTTAACTGACAGTTTGTCCTCTAGAACTTGGTTCTTAAAAAGAAGCTGTGATCCCAGTCTGTATCTTGAAGATCCTCTTTGAACTGACGAGTATGAGGGATCCTGGGAATAAGAAACTGACTTACTCAACGTAAAGGTTAAAATCGGTGATATTCTGTGTCTACGGATCTGACGTTTCCATCCACACTAAGTTATTTCTACATTCTGCCTGTACATCTGTAATGTGTAAAACCTGAGAGTCTCTGTCATAAACTTTGATTAAACATGGTATGTATGTACGTGGGTTCATCTCTGCAGGCTTCCTTTAGAAAGCTAACCCTCTGCAGTCTCTGCACTCGTCGGTGTGCAGCTACCAGCTTTGAGGCAGAACATTTGTGCAATGTTAATTTAAAAGCCCAGCTTTTCTCGAGGCTCTGGTTTGATTTCTAGCTTGATTTAGAAAAGATTTATATTTTATACTTGTTTGAGGACAAAACCCAATAAATTTTGATCAAAAGATGTGCACTTGTGGGCAACATTTTGCATGTTTTGCTTTAAATAAATGTGAAATGAAGCCGTCTGGGCTAGATACAAATGCAGAAAGGAAAGGTCCCATTAAAACTATGACGGCTAGTCAGCATTGGTAACTTTAGAGGTTTAACTATTACTGTAGCTGCTTATTTCTCATTTATCATCACTCTTGATGGTATAAACAGTGTGTTTTTCTAACTAAACCATCTGTGATGCATTGTCTGTTTTTAAAAACGGTTGTTATTGTTCCTGCTTTCAAACATTAAAACCCCCTTTGTTGAACTGTAACATGCAACTGATAGTCAAATGTATCTTTCATCAAACCGGTGGAAAGTACTGAATACTGGTGGAAAGACTGGGCATATATTAAAGAAAAACATTTCTGTTGACGTGTATATCAAAGAAATGCAGAGATATTTGTGTTAGGACTGTAATTTGACCTGAGGGTGATTTGACAATGCAATCATAGTATGATGTTGATGTTAATATTCATCTGGAGGCGCTTCAACTATGAAGCTGGTTTCCAAGTGACAACCAGAAGAATTGACATTGCTCCGTGTTACATAAGGTCAGGGAAGCGAGAGAGGCAAAGACGGCTCTGGCTAAGAGGGCGTCATTTTATAAAAAATACTAGGAAAAGGTTGCAAGGTGAGTGTGTTTAGTACAACCTAAATAGTCAATTTTTCCACTTTTGTAATGTTAAAGAGTCCTTACAAAGTATCTTCTGCCTCTTACAAAATATTAAGATTGCCCCAGTAGTTGCTATGTTTTCTCCTCCACAGTAAAGATGCTGTGGAGTCTCATGTTCATCTCTTGAATGGGTAAGTCGCTCAGTTTATGTCCGTGACCTTTTTAAATGACTGAAGCAGAATGAGATAAACCGTAAATTGCTCTACTCCTGAATGGAGCACACATAACTGCATTATTCAGAAAAGAGGATTTGACTTGTCATCGCTGCAATATCTTGAAATGACTGAACAGGAATATTTGCTTTTTTTCCCCACACCAGTCATTTTTATTTGTCTCAAGTCATGTATGCCAAAAATAACAAACATTTCCATACAGGAATGGTTGGAAATGATTCACTTCAAGATTCTTACTATGAAGTAAATTCTATAACTTTCTCAAAGCACTCCTGGATAAATATTTACATCAGTCAGCAACATATTATGACTGCAAAGCTCTCTCGGGCCATTTTTTCTCTGTTCATCTACAGCTCACTGCAGCGCAAACATGACTTAACTGAATGGGACGACTTCCCAGTCTAAGAAAACCCTTACACTTCTGAAAGAGCCATTGATGGGGACACTGAGAAATGTGCTCACGCTTTGAAAGAGAGAAATTCCTGGTGGAGAATTGACCTGCTCGGTGTCTACATCATTTCCTCTATCACGATTTATGACAACGAATCTTCCCACACTGACTTAAGTGGTGCTCAGATCTACACTGGGAACATGTGAGAATAATGACACCAAAGACATGTAGGCATCTTTAAATTGCTTTGTTTCCCCCAAGATAGCTCTGCATCTCTCTCTCTCTCTCTAATGTATCTTCATCTTTTTCTCTCTTCCAGGCATAAAGAAATCACAAACTTCAGACATAGAAGAGAATGACAAAATCACTTGAAATGTGTAATAATTTCAAACCTCCAAATGTCACATGATTCTGCATGTAAATTGCATCACATAGACTCATTCATTCATCAAACCTTTCTGCTTTTCTCTCAGATGTTCTCTTTTTTAGGAGATGTTCTCTATTTTGCCCTTAAGGGAGCGCTGGACTGAATACATGTTGAAAGACTTAGAGAGTCAAATTTATCATGAGAAAAATGCCTTTTATAAGAGGAACACATTTGTTTATTCTTATGTGGATTTCTCCTAGGTGACTCAGTTTAAGTGTTCATCCCTCTGATAATTAAACACAGTTGTTCAACCCTTGTTGTGTGTTAGCCCTAACCCTCAAAATTGCTTGTGCGTGTTTACTTATTTTGTTCACTTAAAAACAAAATGTACCCTGATGTTTTCTTTTTCCTTGAATCACCCTTTGTGCTGATCAGAGAGAAAAAGAGTCGGGAAGATGCCCTGTATCACTGCAGAGACAACAATATGGACCTGGCATCCATTGTTGATGATGATGACCTTGGCTGAGTTGGCGGTCAAGGATGCCAGTACTCCCTTTGTGTGGCTGGGCCTTCGCTACACCCTGGATTTCTGGTTCTGGGTTGATGATCGGGCCGTACAATTCTGTCGCTGCAGATCCAAAGAATTAGATTGAAAGCTGTGACATAAGTGGTGGCATGAAGGATCGAGGGGAACATTTGTGGTTAATATGTAAGGTAAATCATTGTTTTTTCTTCATTTGGACGATGGTCAGTAGTAGCATTGTTGTGTTGTGACAAATTCTCCTCTGATATGTGTTGTAGGTAGTGGGTTGATGCCCAGGGCAGCAGCAGCAGCAATGGAAAACCATGATGGATCGAGTGTAGCAGAGGGCATCTCCATCTCCCTGAAGTTTTAACATGGCTTACAACAAAATGGATATTCCTAATTTTATTTTTTTTATACACCCTCTTTACTAGGAACTTGTAGACCTGTTTTACCGAATGATGACTGTGATCTCGGCTCCTATGAAGTCACAGTTCGGTCTGTAGACACTACTGTAGGAAGAATACAATGATCTAATTGTAAACTCTTCATTTAAAGATGACACATATTTACTGTGCCTCTTTAAAATGCCACTCCCATCTTTGTCCCCTATGTGCTGCGGATAAACGGGTCGGAACCTTTCTTTTTTTTTTTTTTTTTAAACTTTATTTTTATTTTTATGGTTAATCATTTATACAATGAACAAATAACAAAAGAAAACAGAAATGGTAGCAGACAGGGTCGATACAGGTCCAGAATGATATACCTCAAAACATGCTTGTTTCAGAAGTGTTAATCCGGGGCTAAGCCAAAGAGATACATTCATTTGTACATCTTATTCAATAAAATTCTAAAATGAAATTTCCATACAGGGTAAAATGAACATTTTCAGTTTGTATTATTCATATAGGAAGTCCAGGGTTCCCAATACCTCTCAGATTTAGCACTGGCATATCTCAAACAAAATGTCAAATGTTCCATAGTGTAGATCTCCTCTATAATCCCTTTCCAGTCTGTTAACGATGGTGGCTCTCTAAGGAGCCATTTCCTAGTTATTGCTTTTTTGCAACCAACCAGTAAGATTTGTATCAAGTACCTGTCTCGTTTCTTCATGTTTGTTGGTAAGTTCCCCAAGTAGACAAGACTGAAAGAGCGTTCTATGTCCAAACTTAGGATTGAACTGATTTCTCCCGTCACATCTTCCCAAAATTGAGAAAGAGCTGGACATTCCCAAAATATGTGAAAATGTCCAGCAGACGTATTGCCACACATCCTCCAACAGTGACCAAGTTCAGGCCTGCTGGTCTGGGACCCTTTGATCTTCGGAGTGATAAAAAACCTTAAAATATTTTTCCAAGCAAACTCCCTCCACATACCCGAGCTTGATGTGGATGACAGTGTTTTACAGATGTTGAGCCAATCTTCCTCAGTTATCATTATATCAGCTTCTCTTTCCCACCTTGTTTTAATATACATTGTAGAGTGCCCTCTTTCTAGCTGCATGGACGTGTAAAGTCTAGAAACCAGTTTTCTGTTAGCATTGCCCTTCAATGCGTCCATAAGTATTCTAATCACGTTTAATCCCCTCTCCGTTGTCCATTTGATCCTTTTATCATAGTAATGTCTCAGTTGAAGGTATCTGAAAAAATCATGGTTTTCCAAGTTAAAGGTGTTTTGTAATTGTTGGAAGGTCATCAGTCCCTTGTTATTAATTATTGTTGAAAATGAAGTGATTCCTGAGTTACTCCAGTACCTAAATCTACCATCTAATTTAGCAGGTATGAATTCTGAGTCATGTATTATCCATCGTAGAATTCGTGCATTCTGTTCAAATTCTCTATCCTTGAGCATTTTTTTCCAGATGTTAAGAGGAACTATTATCCAAGGAGGGTCGGAACCTTTCTGTCCGGAACTATTAACGCCGGACGCCGCATCATAGCCGTGCTCTTCTAGTTAAGGACCAAGAGGGTGTAAACAAATAATACACGAGCTTCAGCAAGCTGTATTCTCAAATACGCGTAATTTAGCTACTTAAATCAGGGACTTGGTTGTGTTTTTAGGCTCTTGATGGAGATATTTGGGAGTACGTTTGACGACTCGATGTTTTTGGAGTCGAGAGACCGAGTCTCTGTGACTCTGTCGTCTTATAACGCCAAGTTGTGTGAGCCGGAGGTGAGACTCGTTAGTTAGTTAGTTAGCTAGCCATCTACGGTTGATTCGACTCATTGGAAACAACATAATTCCTTGTAATGTTGTTATAACGAACAGCCAGCGTTACACACTTATTACAATAAATCATGTGATAAGAAAAAAATCGCACAGTACAGACACAGGATTGAAGACTGGGATTACAACACAAGTTACCTCCCTTGTGGGCAACGTTAACATTGATATTTAGCCTAGTGTGTTTATTTAGCTGTAAAGTATAATATCTGGGGAAAATCCAGGTTCTTCCTTTTTAAAAATATAATAATTTTAAACAAATTTTTGCATGTGAAGAAACTTTCATGGCATTTGGTGGATATGTTTTTTCTGTAGTAGTGAAATTATTATTATTATTTGTGGCTCCGTCTATGTAAATGATGGAGTGGTTTAAAATGGTTCTTTTCTTGTCTTGTTTCTCCCGACAGTGGTTCTGTGATAGTTCTGCTCTCAATACAGGCGATCCTTTGGAGAAGCAGAAGATCTATAAGTTCAGAGCTGACTTGGCTGTGAGGCGGGGACACCATCAGGTGATTAAATCGCCATTTATCCTTTATTCAAATATGTAGCGATGTAGCAATATGGTTTTTGGGTTATGCTGACAAACTACCATTGAAGTTGGTGACAACTTACAGAAAAATAAGAGGAAGATCTCCGTTCAGTGTCCTTCAGAAATGTACATTTTTATCAGCCTGCTTGTATTATGCAGCATCACTGTTGTCATGTTTCTGTAGAGCTTGAGATATAGATAATAGGCTCCTTCCCATTTCTATACTTTAAATACTTTAACTACAGTTCATTCCATAAAATGCAATTCAATTCTCATAACTTATTCTTGTAATGTACATTTTAACATACAACAGAGGATATATTTACAGTAATGAGAGGTGTGCTACAGACTACAGCCACATCACACCAAAACTCCTTGTGAAATATATCCAGGTTAAAATGTTGAAATATTAGATACACATGTGATCTGCTATATTTGAACAACACCCTTTCTGCTCTCATGATATGTAAATATACTCACACTTGACTAGACAGAAGCCAAAACTCTGGGTTTCACTTGCCACATAGCTGTTGTCACATCATGTAATGTACCGCTCTCCGTTGTCCACTATGAGGTGTGTGATGTTCTGTTTTGTGGTGCGGTCGGTATAGAAAGCCTTGGATGCATACAGCAGCTGCCTGGAGTGGATCGCGGACAACAACACGGCCATCAGACGAGACGTGCTGGAGGGAATGGCCCGATGCTGCACCAAACTGGGACAGAGAGGCAGGGCGCTGGACTTCGCTGACTTAGTGGTGAAATCCTTTATGCATCATTTGTTTATTTAAATATGTTTGCTCTCTCCGTCATGAAGTGCTATTACTCTAGAAAACCACTAGTATATGATACGTAGTCTACAACCATTAGAGACAAAACCAGTATTTCCCCATTCTTGATATTTTGTCTGGTGTGGCAAGTACAACAGTTAGTCAGCCAGGGAGAGGTTTTTACTAAACATATATAGTATATATAGTATGTGTATGATACAATATGTTACACACTATAAATATAATATTCATGATCAGGTCTCAAAGCATAGCAAAGTTTCTATCCATGATTGTTATTTGGTTTGGTTGTTATTTGGTAATTTGGTTTGTAAACAGGAATCGTTTTAATACATTAATTTTCCAGTGTCCATATTTGCTTGTTGTCTTCTGTTTTAAATTGTTCGCCAACGTAGCTCATTATTTCAGTCTGTTTGGTCAGTGATTTCCTCATTTTCCCATTCGTATATGAAGACTTTTTTCATCTATGAAATAACACAAATAAAGTCAAAGGTGATGTTCTCTGTGGTTGATATCCTATCTGAAGGGGCAAGTTGCATTTATTAGTCTAGTTAAATATCTGTCAGAAGTCAGTGTGAAAGCTTTGGTTTAGGAAGTAGCCAGAAGTGAGTTGTAATGTAAACGTGATCTTTATTTCCAGAGCAAGGAAGCATCCAACACCTCTCACCTGACCAGCCTCCTGCTGCTCAAGGTCAGCATTAGCCAGAACACACACACACACACACACACACACACACACACACAGATACAAACACATTCTATGGAAATGTAATAAAGTTATTATTTAAATTTAAACTTTCACTAAAGGTCAGTATCTACCAGCAATTTGGAGCCGTAGGACCAAAGATGTTGTGTCTGCAGCAGCTGTGTAGCCTGCTGCCCTTCAACCCCTGGCACTGGTACAACCTGGGACAGACGTGTCTGCAGCTGCTGGAGAATGACAGAACCACAGGTCAGACGTTCTTCATTTCCTGTCTCTTTAGCACCGATATAATCCATCCATCGACAACCGCTTATGCTGTTAAGCATAAGCAAACACTCACATTCACACCTAGGGGCAATTTTAGAGTCATCAATTAAGTCATCAATCCTGCATGTCTTTGGACATGTGGTCTAATGGGATCTGATGTATTTGCCTTTACTAGGATCCTGTTCCCCACAGAGCTGTAAATCAGCAGAAGAGCAGAATGATGGAGAGACTGAGGAACAACAGGACGAGGCAGCAGAGCTCGATGAGAACACAATCTGGCTGAAAGCCTGCGCCTGTTTCATCAGAACGAGGTACATCGTTTGTAATCCTAATGCTTCATATACTGTATGTCACCGATGTCAGAACCCATCTGCTATCGGTCTGATGACGGATAAGCCTCTGGGGGCAAGGGGCTATATTTCTGGGGTTCCAGTGTAGCCACTAGTGGATATCCGTGTGAGCTCATTGTTTACAATTTGATTAACAACGTGAGATGCAAGGCTGGAGTTGGACTTGAGACGACGTGTACTACAAGATTGTAGCCAGTTTTCAAGCTTATTTCAAACCAATACGAATCTTAATTATCATCAATGTGTCCCAAGATTGCATTTCGATCAGGCTGTTTACCTGCATCAAACTAACTAATCTAATATACTACCCTGACTACCAAAGAGAAACCAGAATGCTTGTGATACCAAAATCTTGTGCTGCTGTTCTGTTTATAGTGATTATTATGTCACATATACACGGCACACAAAATTATCATTATTTTATTTATACTACATGTTGTAATCGCTGAAAGTCACTGGAAACAGCAGCTGGCCCAGTTATGTTCTCGAGGCAAAGGAGTTTATAGACTTAAAGACTTTTTTTTTCACATAATTAAGAAATGTACAGCTTTTTAATGACCTAATTTTAATGAGTTGTCCCACACATCAGAAGCCAGATATTCTGCATAACACAGTGACAAGGTGTGCTTTTTGAAGAATTTCAATGTGAATCGTAGGGTCTCTTCTGTGTCCCTCAGACTCCTGTTGAGAATCCTTCGACAGCAGCAGTCGTCCTTTGTGTTGCAGCGTACTGAAAGCACTCTACAGATGACAGATGAGGTGTTACAGAGGCTGAATCCCAAAGAAACCACCATGCAGGCTCTCACTCAGGTGAAGACACTCCCCTGGTCAAGGCCAGTTTAGTGTTTTTGGGGCGGAATTAAAGTCAGTGGATAGGTTTTACACAGTAGCACACTTTCAGGTTCTCTCTGTTTGATCTCTCAGGTGGTGTCGGAGGACCTGATCCCGGATAAGATGAGGGAGGACTACCAGGACGGGGAGACTCTGGCCAGTTTGTGTGTGCAGAGCTTCAGGGAGCGCTGGTGGAACAAGATCTTACTGACTGGTGTGCTAGAGACTGACTGCCATCAACGTCGGACACAGACGGACACAGAGTCCTGATGCTCCAGTGAAGCCTGTTTGCAGAGAAGTTGACAGGGCAGGAGGGGACAGAAGAGCATGCTGAAGGTCCTGTCACTGTTTCAAGAGCTGTAAGAGCAAAAGAAATAGACTAGATGAACTGAAAGCCAGATCCAAGTCCTGAAACAGAAGTAGAAACACACATATACAGTTGAAATGCTGAATGTTAATGCTGACAATCTAAAAAATACCAAACAAGCACAAAATTAAAAAGTATGAATCATACATTAAAAAGAAAATGTTCTAGATTTGTTCATAATTGCATCTTCCCTTAGTTCGAGCCCAGGGAGGACTGCACAGTGGATGCAGTTACAGTTAATCCCACAGCATCGAACTAACCAGACTTACACAGACCCGTTGATGTTTCAGTAACTTCATACTGTGTGGAATATCATTTATGTCCTGCGTTCAGACAGGAATCAATGACATTTTAAATGCTTTGAATGTTCTGCCAAACATATCACGTATGCCTTCACATGTAACTTAATGATTTTAATAAAAATGCCAATTTTTTTTTACCTGAAATATTCTCAAACAATTTGTACAGAAGTAACCTAAACGAGCTGAAAACAAATGGTGTCTTCGGGAAAAGGCATGGCTATTAATAATAACAGATTCATAGGTGTGCCTGTTCAAATGCATGCTAGCATACAATACTTAAGCTTAGCAGAGCGGTTGTTAGTGCTTAGTGTTCACCTGAGCTTCTGCTACGACGAGTCAAAATGCTGTGAAAAAGGCCGAT
This sequence comes from Chelidonichthys spinosus, assembly GCA_029853015.1. Taxonomy (NCBI): domain Eukaryota; kingdom Metazoa; phylum Chordata; class Actinopteri; order Perciformes; family Triglidae; genus Chelidonichthys; species Chelidonichthys spinosus. Next base: position 14,478,231 of record CM056834.1, on the reverse strand, counting down.
TCTTAGATTGTGGGTACTTTTGTCTATGAGCTGTCTGCCTCCAACATTAGCTCTTCCTAGAACTGACATTCACAACCGGCAATCCACTTTCTACTGTAGCAGGAATTTAACAAGCTGGTCTTAAAGGTAAAAACCTTTATGCAATAAATAAAAGCAGAATAATGGAATGTGGAATTTATTCAATTCAATTTATTCAATTCAAGTGTAAATTATAAAGTAATTAAAGCTTAATGGGCAGTTGGTAAGGGGAAACTTTATTTTCTCCCTTTATGTGGATATTTAAAGATCCTAGACATGGTATGCTATACTTCTTTTTTACAAACAGTCTTTCCAGGTTTAAAACAATAGTAAGCCAAAATAACATATTTTGCAGAAATAAATCCTTTTTTTTTTTATAAGAAAATTATGTGCTTTTTAAAAATCCTGCACCCAAAAGTTGTTGGTCTTAATAGTTCACAAATCAGTCTTAACGCATCATTTTTTTGGACAATAGACTGGTTAAATATAATTTCATACGTTTTATTTAGAGTACATTTCACAGATTAATGCAATGTGTTTCATTGACCTGTATGATTATATTATGTGTGAGGGTGAATAAATGTGTCCAAGCATATCAGTTTATATAAAACCAAAGGTCAAAATTATTTTTTTTTAAATATGTTTATTATTATATTATTTATTATTTTCAATAAAGAGAAAAAAGAGAGATAAAAAAAAGATATAAAATGGAGAAGAAAAAAAAGCATTATAACGATATGTCGTGGTCATAAAATGAGTATAGACAGAATATAAGAGCAGAAAAAATATATAATAATAATAATAATAATAGTAAAATAAATAGGTGGGTAGACTTATACAAGATCATATTCTTGTTTGCACTGTGAGGCTTTGTACAAAAGCCAGTGTCTATGGGCTCACATTTTTAAGATAATTCAGGACTGGATCCCATGTTTTATCAAATGTATCCCCTCTATCTTCATCGTAGAATCTCAGTCTCTCCAGATGTTAAGTGTTTGACAATAATCCCAACCATAAGTTATAAGTAGGCACAGAGTCCCAAAGGTCAAAATTAGTCTGCATAATTTAACAGTCTATTTTCAGGTCTTGGTTTTGTTTGGATGAAGGCTTGCTGAGTGTCGGTCAGTCATGCTGTTGCTCCTTCCTAATAATGTACTGATGCTGCTCTGGAACGGCCTCCAGCCCTCCTGTCCACCTGTATTCTGTCCCGTCCCGTAGGTGGTGCAGAAGGAGCTGTGACGCGCCACAGGTCTTGGTCTTTCAGTGCGACTCTGGGGCATCCAGTTAAGTCTTGGAGGGGGCCTCGCCTGATGGGAAGCGCAGGGCTGTAGATGTAGTGTGGCTCCTGCACCTGGTGAGAACAGCTTGGAGTCCATCTGGAGCTGAGGTTTAAGATGAGCCCCCATAGCTGATGATGCTGGCTTTGAACCGGGAGACGCGTGTCCTTTTTGCGGGGTTAAAGGAAACCGCAGAGCTGTCTTTGCTTGTTTTTTCTGCGACGTGGAAGGAGGCAGGACTTTGGGATTATCAGATAGAAAGTCCACCTTCCATTGTCTACTTGGTTTGTCTAGACCTGCAGCAATCCCTGAAGGCTCCACCAGTCTGTTCCTATTCCTTTGTTGAAAGAAAACAGGTTCAGTGCCCACATGGTGCTCAACATTACCCTTAAAAGCTGATTGATAGCTGACGACTCTGTGCTGCTGTTGTGTGGGGGAAGCAGCAGCGTGGACAGAGGTTGATTCCTGAGCCCTCATGTTCTTTCCAGCTGTAGTGGTGATTGTAAGGCTGGTGAGTTGAGACTGAACATATGATACAGGGGTCTGACTGAGAGGGTTGGAGTGACTCTGGATCTGGGTTTGATTCTTCTGTGTTTGTGCACAATGCTGAGTGAGCTGAGCTCCCACTGTATGCTTTGACTTGTCCACAGATACAACGGGCAGTGCTCCTGGTTGAACAAGAGGTTTTGGGTTCAGCTGTGGAGGTTTTTCTTGCATCCCAGTGCCTGCTCTGTGTAGAGCCTGGTTGTGTGGATTCGATAAAAGCGGCATTTTTGCTTTTGTCCGAGTGTTTTGAGCATCTTCATTCCCAGCTCTGTGGCACATCGTTTTAGTCGGGCTTAATTTTGACTCACTGGCACCAATTTTAGTATTCTGAAAGGCAGCTAATGCGGTGTAAAGAGGGACAGTGTGAGGCACAGTGATAAAATTGACAAAGCCAGGCACTGGTTTGGAGCTGGAGTATAGCCTGAGGAATTCCTTATGGAACGGTTCGACTGTGCTGCCCTTTACAAGAACAGCAAGACTACGATGGACCTGCCAAGTCAGCCAGGAGAAACTGAGGAAACACACACACACACACACACACACACACACACACACACACACACACACACACACACACCGTTAGAGGTGAAAACTAAAAAAAGAACACACAATGGTAGACAAAGTGGACACAGACTAGATATGTGAAAACACTTGCACATGTACCTGTATGAGCCGGTCAGCACCTCAGCCCAGTCAGTGATGATAAAATTCTCAGCAATCTGACCGGTCAGCTTCCTGCCTGTCTTGGCACAGTAAGTCTGTCCATCCACACTGCGTACTGACAGTTTCTAACACACACACACACACACACAAAGTTATTATGTATAATTAGTTGGTTTTCACCCAAGGAAACAGGAAAAACACGTCCTCAACTCTAGCATGTCGAAAAAAGTAGTAAAGACATTAGTAGTATAGTACGTCCAAAATATTAATATAGTATTGAAAAAAGTCATAATAGAGTATGTCGAAGAAAGTCATAGTATAATATCTTTTTTTTTTATTTAATTTAATTTGTATTCACAATTTAACACATATCACACTCCTAACCACAGCCATACGACATCACACAAAACAGCAGGGACAATACAGCTAAATGTGTCCACACGACAGAAAAGAAAGTAATAGTATAGTATCTTGAAAAAAAAAGGGCTAAAGACCCAGGCCTAAATGAGGAGCTAGATTTTACTCCTTTTTTTTTTTACAGTTTGTATTTACCAATTTGCTCTTTCATTGAGCTATTATGATTATAAATATATAAAAATAGCCATCTTTAAATCTTTAGATCATTATACATTCTAATTTATTTAACTTTCTTTATATAGTCTTAGTGTTAATATCTTTTTTTATATTGTACTTTTCTTGTTTTCTTGTTAATGCATGCATATTATTTATTATCCTTATTTTTCTGCTGTCTTGCTGCTGTAACGATGTAGATTTTCCCCACTGTGGGACAAAGGCTTAATACCAAAACACGTTGGAGTTTGATTTTAGGTCTAACCTGATTATGCCTTTAAAATAAATGCATTTCAATGTTTCCTTGCAACTTTTCTGTCTACATATATTCTTATCCAGAGAACACCTCAAACAAACTCTAAGTCCAAGAAGCGCTCCTAAATATTTGAAAGCTTAAATTGATGTAGCAAAAGCCACGATGAGGCTCCAGAGCCCCTAAAAGTAAGGCAAACTGTGTTTTGACCCTTGGATTCTAATGATTTCACAAGACCAAGGTAGATGCAGGCAGATGGAAAGAGGACAACGAACCGACTCACAGGGAAACCTGCGCTGTTGAGTTTCAGGTCCTGCCACATGCTGATGAACAAGTTCAAATTGAGATGATCCAGCAGCAGATGAACGGACACATTCCTCTTCCTGCTCGCCTCCAGAAGATCACAGAGCAGCTCTACATCACTGAAGCTGTCCATCACTATGGCCAGGGCCTACACACACACAAACACACCCACGTGTCAGTAAAGCTGTCAGTCACTGCAGCAAAGACCTCTACAGACAAATATCTCTCATTGTATTGGACTTTACAGCACACAAGATCCAATAACATCTTTTTTAATCATCTCTCACATGTACAAGCATGCATGTCATGTTCCTTTTTACGTGCAGACAGACAGACAGACAGACAGACACACACACACACCGTTCCAGCCTTTCTAATGAATTCTCTGATCAGGTCCTTCATGCCAGCTGCCCTGCTGTCAGTCTGGAAGTAAACCTCAACGCTGCCCTCATCCAGGACAGGATTGGTCCGATTCATATCTCAAAAAGGACAAAAATTTGAACAGAGATGGCAGAAAATTTGATTTCATGATTTACTATGAAAGTGCTTTCAAGAAAATCAGACTGACAGACAAAATTCTGCAGGATTTTAACAATTTTAACACTTCAAATATCAAGAGTAAAAACGACATGAAAGATACTAAGGTACTTAAGCTCAGTATCAAGGTGTTTTTATAATAATTATAGTGATAACTAAATAGAAGTTTTCTATTCCGGTAATACCTTTTAGGCAGCTCAGGTTCAACCCTATCACAGTAGGATCACTCTCTGTGGAACCTGCAAGACTTGAGTTTTCAAACTCTTTGTCACCATCATCAGATGCACCAGGATCAGCTGCGTAAAGCAAACAACACTACATAAAGCTATGATAAATAAAAACTCATTTAACCAGCAATCATTTTCTTTTTACCTAATTAATTCATCTTCTTAGAGGGGGGTATAAACATTTACAACCTGTGTTGCCATCCCTCCCATTTTCCAGGAAATAGATCTTCTCTGGCTCCGACAGAAAGTCCACTTCTCCCTCTGCGTTCAACATCTCATGGTATCCCTCTAAGCCCCGGCTGAGCAGGGAGTCCGCTGCCAGCCGAGCGCTCTCGTTGTGGCTCAGGTCCAACGCGGATCTGCTGGCTGTGAAGTCATGGCAAGAGGAAGGGATGCGGAGGTCTTGAACCCGTCGCCTCAACTTCCCCACGGGTTTTGACCTTCTGTACAACAGCACAGACATACCGCTGGCGTCCATCGATGACATCGGTCTCGTTCACTCTAGTTTGGTGTGTAAGAGGTCAAATTATCTCATCAGGCAGTTAGTTCAACCACAAGCAAGACCGCGTAACAGCTGTGCATGATCCTCAAAGCCTGGCTGAGGCAGTCACCTGCACTTCTCTGACACCAATGACAGAACTACTGGTTGAGCACAGACAGGTAAAGAGAAAACAGAAGGTCCGCCTCCGGGCAAGATAGTTTCATAGTAATGAGACTTGACAGGTGTGAGCGGAGAGCAAAAACCATGCAGCTGAGATGTTAATGAAAGACAGAAAACACAAGGAAGTACCTCCGTGTATAAATCTAGCACATATTCATTCAAAGGGAAGTTCACAACATCTTGTGTGAGATGTGAAGTTTGGCTTGAAGAGATATTCCTTTACTTCCACAAGGCAGTGTAGGTTTCTGCTTGTTGATTGAGTGATACAACAGAAAACGATCTGCTGATTTAGCCGTTTTCCTTCCAGGGCCTTTAGAGAAGGGGAGGACAGGTGGAGATGGCTGGAGGGAATGAAAAGAATGAGTGACGGGAATGAGGATGGCTGTCATTTCAGCTCGCGTCAAGCAACACCTGGATGAGTGTTGGACAAAAAGCCTGACAGGCACGCCCAGTGATGAGCAGAACCAAACAGGTCCTCAGCAAATGTCCTATTGTATTGACATAAGCAGACAAACGGACCATGAACACCCCGAATCACACTCACTCTCCGGTCAAGACATTGAACGTTGTCTGTTCATTTTACACGATCAATGTGTTCTGCATGAAGGAAATGGGAGCTGGATCTCCTTTCCTGCAAGCAGATGCCTAAATCCCCGTTCTCATTTATTTCATCATTTGTTTGATTGGATAGCAAAAGAGTTTGAAGTGCATTACTAAAACAGATGGGATGCATGTATATCTTAATAGGCAAAACCAAACTGAATCAGGATTTTTAAGGTAAATTTTATCCAAACCAAGATTTAAATAAGACAACTCCTACAGAATTCATTGTAATAAAAACTTAAAATCAAGCACCAGTGCAAATATGCAAATAAACCATGAATATACATTGTACAACAGAACTGGAAGGTGGTATAACACATGGACTGAATCATTGTTTCTCCCTCCAGACAAGAATGTGTTTTTGTGACACTATGGCGACGGTGAACGGTTTGCGGTCACTGGGCGACAGAGGAGAGCGTGTGGACAGACTGTGAAGAGGAAGAGCTCTCCTCTTTGGCTCTGGCGGCCAGCTTCTGTCTAAGTTCTCGGATTTCCTTCAGCATTCGTCTCTCGCTGCTGTCCAGCTGGGTCCGGCCTCGGTCCAGGGAAACTGACGGAAAACAAACAAAGACAGAAAGAACATTATTTACACAGAAACTCAAGATAAAAGGAGGGCATATTATGTAGACTGCAACAATCACTAGATGAATCGATAAGTTGATTGGCAGAAAATTAAGCAGCAAATATTTGTCATGAATCGATCAATCGTTTAAGTCAATTTTCAAGCAAAAATGCAACAATGATTCCATCTTATGGTCTCTGCTATTGATCATTATCTTGCTGTGGTGGCGACCCGACACCAGATAAGCGGTAGATGATGATGATGATGATGATGATGATGAAAAGGATAGTTGCAATAAGGTTAAGCTTCAACCTACACCTTTTCAGGTCACATGTATGTGTTTACTTCCATTTTAATATACCCCATTGTTATTTATTTTTATCTTATGTGCATTCCTGTTTGGAAAGCTGTTAATAAGTCCAAAATAAATGACTGCTATAACTACAACATAAGAGATCACATGGTTCAGCTCCTCCAACCCCAGCTCACAGTGAAACATCAACGGGTGAAGAAATATGACATCGCTTGATGCAAATATTAGAGTGCATTGGCTTAGTCAGTTGAGAACTACCATTTAAAAAGGGCCATGTTGTCTCAACAATTATCTCCCTCCTGTCAGAGGCTGCTCTTCCCTGTCCGTGAGTCTAACTGGCCAGCGAGCGACGGACGCCTGCAGGCTTCTGTGGAGCGTTTCAACTCCAAAAAGGAAGATGAACACAGATTCATGTTTATTTTATAACAGACATTTGTGTTGTCATTCCCAGTGGGTATTGGCCTCCTCCAGCATAGTCCCTTCTCATAGTGACTGGGATTTTCATGGACAGGATTTCAAGGTGTAGCCAGGGGGGAGGAGAGTGTCTGGGTCTCTGCAGATGATGTGCTTAGGCTCCTTCAGTATGCAGTGGGGTGGTTTACAGCGCGGTGTGAAGCGGTTGGGATGAGCCAGGACCTCCAAGTCTGAGGCCATGGTTCTCTGCAGGGAAACGGTGGAGTTCAAGTATCTCTGGGTAACGTTCCTGTTCATGTGAGGGTAAAATTCACGCACTTGTGCAACTGGTAAGAGGCTCGTAGTAGACCCACAACATGTTGGAGAGAGAGAGGCCTGATGCCCCCACGACCGGCCCCAGATAAGTGGACTAAAATGAATGAATGGATGCACATTTGTGTTGAGATTTTTAAACAAACCAACCAAGAAGAGAGAAATAAAATCCTCTCTGTCCCTCTTCAGAGAGCTCCAGGTTTGTTTTTTTATGATGTTTGCTTCCCGATGTTGATTTTGGGTTAGTTTGCTTAATGCATACTACATCAATCTGCAACATTTTGGCCAAATTAGTACACAGTGTCAGTATAATATGCAGCTTCGAATATAGTCATTGTTATTCTAACATTCCAGAACATTCCACAAACTGCTTTATTGCATCAATTTTCAGTTCAAGGAGCATTTTAATATGGTGGTACATGTAGTACCACAATGTTTTACTCTGAAGATATACACAGTAAAGCTGTACAGCTGAGTTGCATATCAATAAATTCTTTAGGATCTTTAATATTTTAACATAATACAAGTATAGCTCTTTGGAGTTCTTTGAGTTGGGGGTACCAGGCCCAGGTTGCCTACCTGGTCCAACTGGAAAAGTCTGTTTTTTCTTCTTCTTGTGAACCAGACTGTAGGCCTATTTCACCAGTGTTTCTGACCATGAGCCGCATCTTGAGTGTCTTACGCAACTATGTCATGGCATGTGTGGGGGCGGCTGTGGCTCAGAGGTAGTGGTCGTGTGTGTTTCACAAGAAAGCTTCAAGCAGCAAAACCACAGGCCAGACATCCATCCCAATCTGAACAACACTGCACTAGTCCTTTTTGAAAACAAGAGCATAGCTACAGTGACTTACAGATGGTGGAGGTGCTCTCTGAAGGGGAACTGCTGTTCAGACACACCATGTTGGTTCCTGACTGCTTTGGGGAAGTGGCAGAGTTGGGTCTGACTGCTGGACCTGCAGCGTCGGTTCCAACATAAACAGCATTGGTGGCACTGGGTGTATGAGGAAGTCCTGTGGTGGAACATAATGACCTTGAGATCCATCATTTGGATATATGACAGGTCAGCTCAAAGGCCAGACAGAGTACTGTTGTATGTGTGGTGTAATACCTGTGTCTGCTGAGGACAGGAGCTGTCGCTTCTCCTGTAACTGGGCTCTGGAACTCATTACTTCATCCCACTGCAAATTAACAAGTATTCATCTTCTAATTGAATAATAATAACGGCTTATTTTATCCATATCCCATCTTCAGTGGTGTTTTCATTTCATCGTAATGAGAAACAGATGGTCAGATATGAAAGGTAATAGAAATTCCCATAACAGATGCCGTAGTAATTGTATACCGTCCTGATGAATACATGATGCAAGTTGTTGTCTTGACAAAAATACTTGTTCTCACCTTTCTTCCTGCCATATGTCTCATGGTGTCAGCCAGTCTCTCCTCCTCTGCCAGGGTTTGCCTGTGAAGCTCTGCCAGTCTCTCCCTCTTCCTCTCCTGCTCGACATCGACCTGCTGCAGGCGCTCTGCCACCTCTCTCTGCCAGTCCGACTCCAAGCCCAGCTGGCACGCCTCCGCCAGGGATTCCTCCAAAGCCTGTGTGTTGGGAGAAAGAAAGTTAACGGGTGCAGGAGGACACCTGTGCCAAAAGCTTTGATCGTTTCTTTTTGTTTGTTTGTAAAGTCAGACAAATTTACGAGGGGTCGAGATCATGTGATGACAGATCTTATTACAGTGGCTCCATATTGGAATGTGGCACCAACCTGCATGTTTGTCTCTGTGCAGTGTAGCAGCTCTGTGTATCTCTCCTCCTCTCTTTCTGCCCTCCTCATCCTCATCTCTGCCTCCTCCTCAACCTCCCGTCCCATGCACTCCTGCTCCTTAATCAGGTGCTGTCATTGAAAAAAACAAGCCAAAAACATCAAACTCACAATTATGAACACAATCAAGACATTGTAGATGATGGAAATTCACTGTATTATATTAGCTAAATACTTCTTGTTTGATGGATCTCACTGATTGACTGTGAGAATTTGAATGGTTATTGAAGTATATGTGTTATTGATTCGTTATGATTAAAGGCGGCTACAACACTGAGACGTCTTGAATTCGGTGCAACCATGTCTCAAACAGAGACTGACCTTTGATTGTTGGCAGCATGTTATCTACTCAATGTCCATTGAGAAAGCACAAGCTTTAGTTAGTTATTAGTATGGAAGTATTTCAAATGCAACATGTGTTATAGGATTAAGAGAGTCATCATTTTGGAATAAATGGTGAGAGATACAGGGGAGGGAGGGAGAAATGCATGGAAAGAGGAGATTGGGACAGAGGGAGGAGGGTTGATTGCAAGCTGTTGCTTGTCACCTGTTCAAGCCGTCTCCTCTGAGCCTCCAGCTCCATCTGTCGGACTTCTAGATCCTGGACTGCTGCAGCTGTTTCTCGCTCCCGGAGATCCATCTTTAAAACAACATTAAAAGGTCATAATTAGGTTCATGCTCAAACATGATGAACTGTGACCAGCAGAGATTAGGATTACAGCCCAGGATCTCTGGTCGGGCTAATGTGGGCTCCTTTGTATAAAAAGGCTACCTTAAATACCATTAGGTTACCTTCCTGCTGATCTCCTGGTCTAGTCTTTGGACCTGTGAGGTTCTGAGGTCCTGTTGGTGTTTGAAGAAACGTCTTTTAGTTGCATCCAGTATTTGTAACTCCTTCACCTTCAGCTCTCTCTTCATGGCTGCCAACCTGCAGACGTGGGAACAGTGTTGACAACCCATTCTGCTAAATAACAGGGTACTTTTTCATAACAATACGGGTGGGATTGTCTCGTGCTTTTACTTTGCCCTCTGCTGTGTTAGTTTTTCGTCTTCTTGTGCCAGGATGTTCCTGCGCTGTTCCTCTGCCTTCTGCAGCAGCTCCTTCGTTCAAACCAAGTATTTAGTTCACCTAACTTCCATTTCAAGCTTATGTTTCATAGAAAAGGTTAACTATGTGAGCCAGCCAAAAACATAAAATACAAAATATATGCTCAAAATGAATTTTTAAAAACAATATCTACCTGTTGTGCATAATAGGTCTCCTCTTCAGCCTGGCGACGCACAAAATCTGCATGCAGGGCTGACACTTCCTGCCTGATGAGACAAAAATACAATTAATTTAGGGGTGTCGGATAGCTCAGTGGTTTGTTGGCGCCCCATGTGACGGGGCTAAGTCCTCACTGCAGTGGCCCCGGGGTCAAATCTGACCTTTTCTGCATGTTGTCCCTATCTCTTACCAACCCCTAACACAAAGCAAAAAAAATAAATTTTTAATTAGTTGCGTATTTCCTCACTAATGACTTTGAAAAGTATTATCCAACGCTCCTTCTAGCTAATTAAACATGCATCTTGTTAACACTGTTAATACACTTAATGTAATTTACCTCTCGCGGAGATACTCCATCTCCTGGAGTCGTATCTTTTCCCTCTCCTGGCTCTGGTATTCCACTATGAACTCAGGGTAGTGGTTGAACACGGGGTACTGGCCTTTGGTCAGTGGTGTAAAGTCAGAAAGCATAGTCGTGGGATGGATGTCAGCTGGCGTGCTGCCCATGAGCCTATAAGCTTCTTTTATCATGGCTCCCAAATCCAGGTTGTTACGGTGGTGGAAAAAATACTGAAAGGAAAAGAAACAGGAGAGAACAAACTGATGGAGCTGGAGAGGAATAAATTATTACTGAATGATGGGGCTGACTTTATTTTCAGAGGAGAGTTACCTCAAAGTCCTGTTTCTGGGAGCAGAGCAGTAGAGGCTCACGGCAGCAGGTGATGTAGGCCACACAGGCCATGAGTAGGAAAGATGGATGGTTGGAGAAGATGTTGTCAAACAGTTTAAGCCACTCATCACGGGTCAAAACCTCTGAGAACAAGGTCTCAAGCAGGGGCCACACGTAGAGCTGTAACAAATTTAGAGAAGTGCAAGAAAATCTCTTCATCAAATGTCTGTGAAACTGCGAGTCTGGAGTTCCAGGACAGCCTGTCCATTCGTCCATCCTTCTCCTCATGCTGTTACCTGTGAGGTGATGCCACAGTCCACCAGGTGCTGCAGCAGTTCCGTGTCATGATGAGCCAGAACGTTCTCCGCCATGCTCAGGATGTTCAGAGGAGGGTTGGGGAAGTACTCGAACCAATGCTGAGCCCAATTCACTGTGCAAACAAACATCTGAATATTAAAACAGACAATACCTTGATAATACCTTGCTGATGCCTCAAGACATTAAGATGCCTGTTCAACACAGTCAATGCAGCAGGGCCATTCTCTACACATTAAAAGGGAAAACAACCTGTACTGGATTCAAACCAGCAGCCCAAAACACTGGAAATCTTTTGAATTTGTCTCGCTAAATTTACACAATGTGGTGCTTACTGGGAAAATTACATTTCATAATAACAGTACCTATGACCGTGGCCACAACCTCGAAGCAGAGCATCGGGTTGTTCTGGAAGAGCTTGACGAAAGGGAAGGATACCAGGGGAAGGTACTCCACCTCTCCAAAGATGGCTGCCCAGTGAGCTAAGGCAGACAAAACCCTGTGGAGCAAAAGAAAGACTGTCACATCTTATCTTCGCTGAGTAATCGGACATTTCGGTCATAGGTCAACTATTCTTTAGGTGATTTTTAGTTTTTTTTTTAAGGATTTTTCATACTGAATGACTTGCTTCCAATACATTTTAGTCAACAAAAACTTGACTTGGGATTATATGTGTGTGTGTGTGTTTTGTGAGTGCGTACCTCTGCAGTCCCCTTTGGAGCTTGTGACTTTTTATGGGGTATTTATCATGAAGACTGAGGTAGGCAGAATGCAGGCCTTTATCAGTCAGGCTGCTGTACGCTGCATGGTTCTCTGGGAGACACAACAAGGACCGCCATACAAACATCCTGTAATGTGGACACACAAATTATTCATGCGAATCTCAACACACAAAACACGGTTGGCATGCATATTCAGCCATCAGATACATGCATCCTCCTCCTGTGAAGTAATCATTACCTATATTTAGCTGGATATTCTCCAAATGCCTTGAGCATAGCCACCAGTCTCTTCTTATTAAGACCAGCAGGTAGTTCATTCTATTGATAGACACAGAACATCTATTAAATAATGCACTGTCTAGTCTGATGAAGGAAGATACTTTGTGTGTATTAATGGTGGAACATCTCTATGATAAATATAATGTAAATGAAGAATAAAACACAATGTATTGAGACATTGGTGGGTGTTTCTCCCACCTCTTTATCCTCAGCTGTAAACCCAGCAGGGGGTCTCAGTATCTTCACCCGTGGTCGCCTACCCATGCTCTTGGCTGGTCTGTGAACCACCTCTGGCCGGACCTGAACCTTTCGGTTAGACAAGTCACGCTCAGCTCCACAGCCAGAGACTACTGCCACCTGGGAGGGAGGAGGCTGGGTGACACACACATTCAGTATGAATACACATATAGATCATTGTATTATCAACAAACAAGAAATCTCTTGAACCATGTACATCTTTGTACTGATATCACACCTTGTTTATTTCCTGTGTGAGACTCTGAACACTGTAGACATTTATGCTGCCGTTATCCATGATGGCCACAACATGTCGGCCGTTAGGGCTGACCGTCACTGTGGTGATGGCGTCCTCGTGGGAACCCATTTGGAAAAGCAGCTTGCAGGATTGAATGTTGATGAATCGCATCATGCCCTCCTGGCTTAAAACACCTAGTGTCTACAGAGACAAACACATAGGGTGCACCAATGAAGAAGAGTTAACATGTTAAACATATGTGTACAGAGATACAGAAGCAGACTTAATGCACAATACACAAACAGGGGCTCTTCCAGGAAGGTACGGTAAAAAAAAAAAAAAAACAGAGAAGATGAGAAAGAAGTCCTGATGTCTGTGTACCTGGCTGGCTCCTACGTCAAAGCTGTCGGGAAGGAATTCCAGCTGTCGGACGGTTCGGACCTGCGTGGGCATCTGAATCACTCTGACCAACTCTCTGCTGTCCAGACACCACAAATGCAGCAGGTTGGAGCGCCCACCAGCAACCAGGCTCTTACCATCACTGCCAAGATATAATAATAATAATAATAACAACTTTATTTGTATAGCATCTTTAAAAGCAGCAGTTAACAAAGTGCTTTGACATGTCAAAAATCACAGTACAAACACAAATACAATAAAAGCAAAACAACAACAAATGTACAGAGGACAGAGGAAATTATTATTAGCTTGTAAATGAATGTGCTTGCAAAGGAAGAAAAATAATGGGATAAAGGGATAAAACGATAAAAAGATGAAAAGATAAAAAGATAAAAAAGTCTGGTATCAGCATTACAAGACTTCTGATTTTTACTTTAAGCGTGCTCGAATTGTTTAGAAACAGGGTGGGAAATATAGTCATGAAGAACTAACCTGGAAAAATACATAATCAATGAGCTAGTTATGATGCAAGAGACACACCGTGTTACAGCGAAGGCCTTGTAGGAGACTTTGGGTCCACAGTCGGGGACTGGGAGCTGGTATTTGCAAAACAGTGTGTCGCTCTCCCAAGCAAAGATTGAGTCATCACTGAAACAGCTGAGGATGGTGTTACTGTGAGGCAGGAAAAACACCTGCAAAACAAACAACGGTGTAAAATGATCATGACAATAATATAACAGCCATATACTGTAGTATCAACAGCTTAAAATAAACCAAAAACCTATATTCCTACTTGACGAAGAATGCTTTGTAATTGATGACCTTCATGATCAAACTACTATTTGTACATGTTGCTTTGATTTTGCATGTTTACCCTCTGAATGCCAACAGACTGTCGGATGTTGAGCTTCCTTTTCCTCTGGAAGGTGTCCAAATCCCAGAGCTGAGCCGTGTCTGAGGACGTGGTAATGGCGTAGCGACCGGAGCTGTGGGTAGAGATGGACGACACTGCTCCCTCATGACCCCGCATCCAACTGACCATCTGCTTTGTGTCTGAAGAAAGACAATGAAACAATAGAAAGTGTCCTTGGAAATTACCTTTTGTGAAAAACAATCTGAGAAACTAAAAATAGAGTACATCCCTAAAAAAATAACTATTAGAAGTACAAAACAATGTGTGGCTGTACCCATCCTACCTTTGTCAAAGCACTTGATGGTGTAGTCAGCCAGGGCCACAAGGAACTCTGTGGTCCTGCGGAGGCTGAATGCCAGGGCGGTGCAGGCCTGTCCTGTCTTTTGCACCAGTCGAAATCTGACCCAAGAAATAAACAGTGAAAAACGCAACATTACATAAATGAGAAAGCATGCTGAGTTTAAGGGTAACGGTCACTTTGCTGAATAGAAAGGAAGATACATTTATCGAACCACAATCATGAACCTGTAGGTGAAAATAAAAAAATAAGAAGATAGAAGTGTATAATATAAAATAATATAATAGAAGTCATCAAACAAACAATTGAAAACAGCATTTGGGTGCTTTTAATGTACGATCAGCTACCTGTTTCTACTGATGTCAAAGACATAGATGTTGCCATGGTGATCTCCAGCCAGGAAGGAGTCTCCTGTGGTGTCAAAGGCCACGTGGAGGAAACGCACCGTCTTGGCCTGCTGAGCAGTGCGGACCACCGTCACCAGCACCCTGAGGAAGACAACCACTACCCTTGAGAGGGGAACCGCCACAGTGCTCAGATGGAAAGCAGCACGTCTCAGTGAATCGCGGCTGCACTCTAGTGGTTACAATACATCCCGAAACGTGTTTGAGACAGAAACAAACATCGTAATGTTCATCCCTTGGGATTATACAGCATAACGTTATATGTAGAGCGGTGCAATTCAAGTGTTTACAGTTCATTCTCATGTACGATGAGTGCAACAAGTGTGACTGGAGATAACAGCATTAAAAGCAGTTAGCTACCTTCCTGGGTTTTTCTAGGCTCAGTTCTCATTATAATGCAACGCCATTCCCCGCAGCATCAGGTGTAAATAACAACTAACTCATCAAGCATCCTTTAGCGTTAGCCGTTTCAAACCTACCCCTTGCCTGGAGTTGGTTTTCTATGCCAGACTTTTCCCTCTTCTTTGTTTCCAATGTCCGTCACCTCCATTTCAAAGACAAAACGGAAGACTATCTCCTCATTTACCTTAATGTTGCTACCCGAGTAACATGGTTAGCTTAAGGGCTAACGTCGAGCAGCTAATATGGTTAAACGCGGAACGAACAGCGCGAAATTTGAAAGGAGAACGTTATGTTTAGTTTTACATTACGGGCAGAGAAAGAGTCAAGCTCAGCACCATTTAACGATAGAGTTAATCACAGTTCAACAGTATCCCGCAAGCTTATCGAACTCTACGCTAACAGTTATCTTGCACTTCAATTTCAGGGTATTTTTTCTAACTTATTTTTGAGAGGACGGTTCTTTTGTCGCCCAAAGGTGACGTAAGAGGTAAAGAGAGGAGTGCATGTTGGGAGTTGTCGTTCAAAACTATTTCGACTTAATTACTACATTATTACCAGGGCCTACATAGACATAATTTTGTAAACTGAGAGTGGCACAAAATTAAACGTGAAATAATAAAACAAGTACACAATATGTACTTATAATTTTTTATTTTATTTTGTTTGGTTTTTAATATGTGTATGCAGGCTGCAGGACATCATTCTTCGATTAAAAAAAGACACTGTTTTCTGTTAAGTTTTAAGTACCCCAACCATGGAGGCACAGAAGTGTCCAGTACAGGCTGTACTGTAAATGTTCAGTGTAGAATTCATTTCCCAAGTATAGCTGTTTCAGATGTATTACTTTACACTAACTTCTGAAGAAAAGATAATCTTCTGAGAATATCACATCTGAATTAAGACTATTTATATTATTTCTATATTTCTACAATCAGTAGGACATTTAAAAGAGATACTTGTTTGATACTTCTGTTCCTTCAAAAATTGAAAAACTGAGTAAAAAATCTCCAGAAAGCAGCAGGCAGGCATACAGTGGTGTTGGCCTAAAGCAGGGGTATTCAACTAAAATTCAAATAGGTCCAGTTAGAGAAAATGTCCTCAAGCAAAGGTCCGGAACATCATAATGTCTAAATTGCGTTATGATTCAGTGTGATATGTATTGAAGTAGCCTAGTAGTTGTATCAACGTCTGCATGTAATCAACAACTGACTGTCAGATCAATATAGGAAGAACAATTCAAAAACATTTCGACAATATTTATTGTCACTTAATATAACAGATAATGAAGATATGTATTATTTAAGCAGGTTCAACTGACTCAACTGAAACTAATCTTTTCAAGGAAAAGAAGGGCTGCATTTAAATTAAAAATGGTGAAAATAAATATAATAATAATCTTAAAATAAAGATAAAATATATACTTCATTTTTGAAAAATTAAACAAAGTATAGCAGCAGCTTGAGTTTCCCCTTTTTCTTTGAGAATGTTTTAACAGTCTCAACCAATTTCAAAAGCAGATATCTCAACATATTTTAACAATCGAACAGTTTTAGCTTCTCTTTCTTTCCCTCTTTTATCCAACTCCCCCACTTTCTGTTGTTCAGTGAGAGAACTGAGCTCTAGCTTTTCCTGCCAGGAGTTTAAATCTAGGCTGGAATGATGTCAGGGCCATTCTCATGCACATGTGCAGGTGCTCATTGGTGAGCCTGGATCGATATTTACTTTTAATAATGTTCATTGCAGAGAAAGCTGCCTCGCAGCTGTATGTGAAGCCAAACATGGTCAATGTGTACAGGGCTACTTTCTCACTATTCTCCCGCTGTCTTTCTCACTCTTCTCCCGCTGTCTTTCTCACTCTTCTCCCGCTGTCTTTCTCACTCTTCTCCCGCTGTCTTTCTCACTCTTCTCCCGCTGTATTACTCACTCTTATCTGACTTCTTTCTCTATCATCTCTCGCATGATCTCTCACTGTCTGTGAGCCAGGCAGGCAGCGCCGGGAATGCACAGATTTGATTGGCTGAGTAGCATCACGTGGGATGGCTTAACTCGAATGCAATTGGTCAGTGGATTTCCTGATTCGCTAAACCAGTACCGTAAAGTCTAGAAACGCTGCGCCGGTCAAAATAGAAGCGCCCCGTCAAAATTTTAAATACTTGAATAATTTATTGACGGGTCCGTATAGGACGGCGTCTGGGTCCGGATCCGGACCGCGGTCCGCCTGTTAGTGACCCCCGGCCTAAAGGTTCCCATCTGTCATCAGACGACAGTAACAGAGACAAAGATCAGTAGTGATAGTGGCTACTGGACTGTAGGCCTCGTGACTCCATCATATTAAACTGGACAAAAAACACACTGTATTACGTTTGGCTCATCTTTGAGTTTCACTAAAAAGTAATGCGAGAGTATTCATGGGGTTTGTTGAGACAAGTCTCTGTGCGACTGAAGAAGGTCGGCACAGAGTTTCATTCACAGCAGGACCAGGGGTCTCATGGTGCTGACTCATGCATTGGAGTCCTCGTCTGTTACAGCTGGGTTCAGTGAATTTGAAGTCTCCTTGAAGAATTCATCTGAGAATTTCACCAGATAGTCTTTTCTGTTGTTGAATCACAAGGTTTTCCTTTTTCACTTGGTCTACATCAGCCAGTTTGGCAGAAATATGAAAGGTAAGTCAAATAAAGTATATCAATACAATACATTGAATTAGCTGAAGAGATATTTCACATCTCCTTATATGAAACTGAAACTTAACATCTGAGTTACAGCGTTGTTGTAGTTTTGACTTCACAGATGGGCATCAAACTTCACAGAAAGGGATAGTTTGGTTATTTATGTTCTTTCAATTCTCCACATCATTGGCTGTCGCGTCTGCCCCCGCCTCTCTCTGCTGCTGGGTGCCTCTGGATTGGTCAAGGGGAAGCTTGCTAATTTTTCAGGAAGTACTATCATAATGCAGAGCAAACAGAAACTATTTTGGTTTGAGATAAAGATTTATCCGGTTTTGACGGGTTCCCTTCAAAATAAGAGCATGATATAAATCAGTCTTAAAAATGAATACATTGATGTAAATTACCTAGATAGAGATATAAATGTCAAACCCATAATATTGAAAATAAATAAGAATTTCCCTTCGTTGGTGCTGCGTGCCTTATAATCACATGTGTAATATTATCTGATAAGAAGAGAAAAAAAAGCCAAAGTACACTAGCGGTTTACATCGTTCTTGAACGACAGTTTGGTTTTAATTTGAAAAGCTGAGCCGGATGTGTCAGCCACGCCCTCCGTAACTTTATCATATGTAAAGCTAGCTGCTTGTGATTAGCCACGTCATGTAAAGTTAGCAGTGGAGACCCTCTCATATAAAAGCAGCGAGGCGTCGCAGTGTTTTGTTCAAACCAGCTCATTTTAAAAGAGCAGCTCTTGATTCA
The DNA here is from genome assembly GCA_029853015.1 of Chelidonichthys spinosus. NCBI lineage: Eukaryota > Metazoa > Chordata > Actinopteri > Perciformes > Triglidae > Chelidonichthys > Chelidonichthys spinosus. The sequence continues at coordinate 14,459,586 of CM056834.1, read as the reverse complement.
TGGTTATATTCGGTCGGTGATCATATGGAAAGATGTCAGATATCGGGGACTGGTTCAGAAGCATCCCTTTCATCACCCGGTCCTGGTTCGCTGCCTCGATTGCTGTTCCTTTTATTGGAAAACTAGGATTGATTGATTTCCGGAACCTCATGCTGGTGCCGGAGCTGGTCTTCAATAAATTTCACGTAAGTCCACCTGGTCTCGGTCCGCCTTCGTGTTGCAGCAGTTGGCAAATGCTGTGGTTTTTGTGTTTTGGATGCGGTCGGTTAGCTAGCAGGTTGCTAGCGAGGCTAACTGAGCAGCAGGCCTGTGTGACAGCCAATGAGAGGACGAGACGCGGCTACGCGGAGACGTCACGACTTCCGGAAGGCTGTCAAAATGCTACGTAATTTAGAAACGTGTTAATATAATAGGCTGTAAGTGTAGAAAAATAATAATGACCAGAGACGGTGACGTAGCCGAAGTGTTGCATTTCCAGTATTTGGCGGAATAAAAACATCTGGTGTTTTTCAGATACTTCAGTACTTTGGAAGGGACTTTCCTTTCAGGCTGCGTCTTATTGATCGAACGGGTTGACAGTTTATTCAAGGTTAGGAGGCGGGATGAATCCTGAAAGACTGTCCTTATGGCAAAATAGCCTAAAAAACTGCTTACCTGCAGTATACTTAAGTATTGCACTTATGTACAAGTTGTATCTTACTTAACTTAAGGGAAATATTTTAGATTTCCCCTTAATGTATTTTTTGTTATTGTGACAGGTTACTTGGAAGAATAAGAGTGTATTATTACTTATATTGATGTATTACTAGATTATACTACCCAGCGTTAGTTAAAGTTAGCTCCAACAGCAACAGCAGCCACTTACAGCAGAATTACTGCTTTTTATTTATCTTTAAAAAAAAAAAAAAAAAAAAAAAACAACTTCTACCATAGCTGGTTATTTGATCAATTATTACACTCTCTGTAGAGTTATATGACTGTGTACTGTTTATGGTTTCCCTATGGTTTAACCTGCCAGTTAGATAACAGTAAACCTACTGGTATCTCCCAGTAACACAGGCAGTGTTGCAGCTGAATAGATTATAGTCATATGACTCTTTATATATATTTTTTCTTGTATGGCAACCAAATAAGAATTTTAATCTCCACCATGTGACATACTGTGGGGCTATTAATCTTTGAAGTTTTTCCCCAAACTCAAATATTATACATCTGAAGACTTTTCCAGCTATTGTTGAAATAAGGAAAAATTATGAGTACTCATGATATTTTTATTAGGACTGCAACTTAATGATTATTGTAATTATTGATTCATCGTATACTTTATTTTAATTAACGATAAACCATTTAGTCTATGGAATGTAAAATAATATAGTGATAAATGTCCATCAGTGTGGGAGCCCAAGGTGATGGGTTGTTTTGTGCAACATTCAATTTAAACTGATCAGGCAAAAAAAAAAAATCCTCCGGTTTGAGAAGCTAGAAAGTCAAATCTGAACATTTATTGACAAGTGCCTCATCAACTAGATTACTGCTCTATTTTAATTTTTACCAAAATAAAATGAATGATTGAATGAATAAATTGAAGGTGTTGCAACCACATTTCCAGTTACTATCTAGACCCAGTTACAATGTGTTCCACTTCAGTATTGTATGTTGCAATTACTCTTGATGAATTGTAACTTAACGAAGGAAATGCTTATCAGCCCAAAGCCATTTCTTAAATGCTGCATAGATCTGATGTCTGTTAAACTTCTGCCACTTCGTTTCTGCTTCCAAGTTAATATTTACAATCCTCAGGAGACTTCATGTGTTTCAAGTGCAGCCTTAAAAGTCTGGATCTCTGGCATTTCTGTTCAACTAATGTCTCTACTGTTTTGCTGCAGCTCTGGAGACCAGTGACTGCCACCTTGTATTTCCCTATAACCCCGAATACTGGTTTCCTGTACCTCGTCAACCTGTACTTCCTCTACCACTACTCCTCTCGGTTAGAGACAGGTGAGAGAACTGGCCTCAGTGGCTTTCAAACAATGTAATCTTGCATACGGGATGCTCTTTTGTCACGCTCTTTTTGTTTTCCAGGGGCGTTCGATGGCAGACCCGCAGACTACATCTTCATGCTCTTATTCAACTGGATCTGCATTGTTGTATCCCTTGACACCTAACCTTTTTAAAACATCCCGTTTAATGATAAACTCAGCATCTCTGGTTACATCCCTGTTAGTCCGTTTTCCACTCCACCATTGATCCACCCTTTGCATTTCTGTCATCTGCCTTTTCGGTGCCACCCCACACACTCTCTCCCTCTCTCTCTATGCAGCACTGTGCCATGTCGGAGTGGCTCTGTGCCAGTGGCCCAGTGTCAGTCTACCCCTGCAGAGCAGAGAAACCTAATCTAGGTCACATGCAGCACAAGCAGTACGGCCCAGCCCAGATCACGACTCTGTCGTTTTGTCAGGAGCTCAGCTTTGATTGTCAGCTTGTCAGTTTTTTTTTTTTTACAAATTTGTTCTGTTCTGCTTTAACCTGATCCAAACCAAGTGTTCAGTTTTTGTTACTACAGGCAAATTGTGGGAATAGAAATGGGGGGAGAATTCAGGTGTGGGAGGTTAGGCTCATGCAAGGGGAAGAGGCAGAAGTGGCGGGTGACAGTGTGGGGATTTGACCTGGCAACCTTCCAGTCACCAGCTGCTCTAATCTTAGAGCTCCAGCTGTGGTCTTATTGAGCCACGAGGTTGTCCTTGACTCTGACTATAGATAACTGGGCTGCTGATGAACATGCGGGTAAGAATCCTTTTTGTATTTACACCACAACATGAAATTATGGCCGGGTTTAAAAAAAAAAAAAAAAATCAGAATCAAATCTATCTTTATGCAAATTATCTGATTATCGATCAATCAATAAAGTCCAGAGATCTATCCCTTATTAAATGCCTTTCCCGCGGATGAATGAACCTTTAACCCAGTTAATCTCGCGTGACCAGCCTGAAGTTCTGCATACAATGAGATTTGACCACGTGAGAGACTGGCGAACCTCGGCTGAATGAAAGCATGCCAGGAGCTGCTCCACTGAAGGCACCGCCGAGCCTAAAGGCAGATCTCCGGATTTAAAAACTACGAGGACAGAAAAGAGCTGGACAAAAGCAAAGTCGTATATAAGATGTGCAAAGTTGGTTGTTATTGAAATACCACAAATCTCCATTAATATTTTAAAATACACAAGGTTGGAGAAATTCTCTGACAATTCAAAGCAGTAGTTCACTGAGAATCTCTTAAATATCCAAGCAAAATTGGTATTGTAACTGAAATATGAACACGCTTCACGTTAGGCTTAAGCAGTGTTACAGTTCATCTGCTGAAAACTAAAGAGTTTTCTTAAAAGTTCCTTCCTGAAACTTCCCCCATACTGCTGCACGATGAGCAGGCCATATTTTACACAGGTCTCAACTATATTGTATTTTAAATTCAAGCTCATAATGTTTCAAGTATCTGTTCAGTATTCCTGTCAACATTTGACTTGTATAAGAGGTTTTATAACAATCCGTCTTGTTGCGGTATTTGATCTGTGGTAAAGTCGTGCTGCATGGCACATTCATATATTGTTGTTTATGTTATCAGCTGCTGATGATCCCACTCATCATGTCGGTGCTCTACGTCTGGGCTCAGTTCAACAAAGACACGATTGTGTCCTTCTGGTTTGGAACACGATTCAAGGTACCACAGCTTTTATACAATTTTATCTAGTAAACCGTCTTGTTAAAGGTAACCCATATTTCTCAGTAAAACCACAGCACATAAATAGCATGTGTTATGGTATGGACTGTTATGTGTTTTTTACCACATATTATTTACTACTGTTGCTCTGTCCCAGGCGCACTATCTACCGTGGGTCATCCTGGTCTTCAATTTCATCATCGGAGGCTCGTAAGTAACCGATTTTAATTGGTTGTACCAAAGCCACTGTTTAATAGTTGCAACTCAAACACACTACACTATAAATGTAAATGAAATGGTTTTAAATGAATCAGGAATGTTCTTTGTGTCTGTATGCCACAAGTAGGGAATAGCCTGGTAAGCAAACACATAGTATATTTAAAAGAGTATGTACACGTTACAACAGCACTGTGTCATGTTATTTCTGTGAGGTTTGATTAGTGTTCTCTTTGCCATTATTTTGCAGGTTTGTGAATGAACTGACGGGGAACCTGGTTGGTCACCTCTACTTCTTCCTCATGTACAAATACCCGGTCGACCTGGGAGGACGCTCCTTCCTCTCCACACCGGAGTTCTTGTAAGTTTTTTTTTTTTTTCCTCTTTCTTTTTAGTTAAAGCATAATAATTTACTCACCAACTTCATTGCTGAGCTGTCAAGGACGTGCTATACACGGCATTAAAGTGTGACGTCTTCCTCCCCCCTCCAGGTATCGGTTTTTCCCTAACCGGAGGGGAGGTGTATCGGGCTTCGGAGTCCCTCCCACCAGGCCAGCTGCCCAGGAGCAGGGGGGAGGGGGAAGAGGTCGTTACAACTGGGGCCAAGGCTTCCGCCTGGGAGATGGATGAGCAGAGACACAAGGAGAGAGAGCTACCCCCCCCCCCTCCTTTTTTTGCTCCCAATAACAAACACTGTTGCAGTCAACGTTGAGGTTAAGGTGCCTGCTTTTCATTCTCATTCTTGACTTTGAATTCACATTAATGCTTAGTGTTAAAGGATACAAGAGGATGAAATTGGAGGAAGCATGCATTTTAACCCAGAGACAGCACCTCAGTCTCTGGCCGTTGGCTCAGTTAAGTACAGCCAGCTCTACAACAATACTTCTGTGGACGCGTGTCCATGTGAAGCAGATGAAAGGAAACTTAAATAAAAGAGATTTTTTTTTTAATGTGATGTTTCTTTAGCTCCCATCCTTTCCATCCCCCTCTTCTTTTCTCTACCCTCTCCTGTCGGGTCAAGAGATGATGCAGCGCCACACCAGTGCAGTTCATTTTGACTCTTGTTTCTCTCTCCCCCACCTCTCTCTCTCTCTCTCTCTGATGCCATATCAGATTACATTGTAATTACCAACGCACTGGCAGCATGCTCTCAGCTGAACGTGGGTAAAGCTATTTCGAGAGCACTGTTTCCAGGTCTGATTTTTACATGGGTGTAAAATGTTTTTTAAGCCTTTGTGGCAGACCTTATCTCCCTCTGTCTTAGGAGATGCTCAAAATATACTCTTTTTGTAAATATAAACAGTTGTTTATTGAAGGATGAGCGAGTCAGAGTAATTATTGTTCCATCTATGTGTCCTTAATCTTCCTCTTGAGTCAGCAGAGCTCAGACATACGAGCTACTGGGTGAAAATCACTGATTACAGTTTGTACAATATACAATTAGTGTGGCTGACATTTTCATTATCAGATAATCAGCCAGTTATTTTTGCCAATATTGATCATTTTTGTGTGAATATAAGTTATAAAAAGTTACAGTGACCTGACAGACTGGTGTAAAGTCTAGAAGAGGGGATTTTTCTCACCCATTCAATGCTCAGCTCTGTTAAACTTGAAATGCTTGAAATGCTCTACTTAAACAAACAAGCGATCTTAACCAGTCACACATGACCTGGTCCAAACCCAGATTTTCATAATACAATTTACACTGGAAGACAGTTGGTTGTGTGTTTATTGAGTTACAGCAGATTTAAAGTAGAAAATGAAAAATGCAAGCGTTTTTCCATTCTAGTCAACCGATTGTACAGTATCCCAGATACTTGTCTGAACATGAAACTAAAGCAGCAGCAGCAACAGACATTCAGCCAGCAAACAGCCATACACCTGCTGTTCAAACCAGGGTTAAGTTAGTTTTCTTTTTCCTTTTGCTGCACAAATATTGCAAGCGTTTGCAGTTTGACCCAGAAAATCACAGATATCCCTTTAAATCATTCCTGAAAAATGAGTTGTTCAACATGAAAATTGTTGAAGCACATGCAAGAAGTTCATGACAGCTTTGGCTGTTGATATTCCAATTTTTTCGTTGCCATTTTTCAGAAATCAGCACAGGTCTGACCATTTTGACTAAATCCAATCCAGCTTTGAACAGAAACACCTTCCAAAAGCCAGAAGGACTAGATAAGCCAAGGGGTGCGTTAACATATCGCAGGAGCCTCAGATTGTTCATCATGCGTGAAACACGTTCTGCAAAATGTTCAGTGGAGACTATTTGTGTTAAGTGATGAGCTGAACTCATCGTTGGTTTTGTACCAGTTCTGAGACGGACAGAAAATGTCATAAGACAGCAGAAAAGGCAGCATGGTGCAATCAAACAGACACTTCCCTCTATGTGATCAATCATTTCTATATCATATTACATGTTCAGATTGCCCAAAAACACTGTCACTCCTTCTAGCTGCCCCTCAAGCACCTCGGAGAGATTTTCACCTTTGTCAGTGTGACTTTTAAGAGTCGAGAAGACGCTGCAAAAGAAAAGTTAGTTTTCCAAGTGGCCTAGTATGCAAATGTCTATCACTAACGCAGAGTTATATGCAATTGCCATCAATGACTACTCTTAATGAGTCGTGTGCAGGTGTGATTTTTTAACAAAAAATAGGACTTATTTTCAGCGAATAACACACTATCATACACTTTGATCTTTAAACAACAAAAAACATTCCAGGTTTTAGGGCACCAGTGATGACTTTTTTTTATGTAACAAAACTTGCCCTCTCAGTAAAACTGTACAAACTTTTTTTTTTGTAAAACAGAAAAATATTTACAAGGGTGCTTCTTTAAAAAAAGGAGAAAAAAAAAGTGTAGTAGTAAGAACAATGCATCAAGTCCAGCTTTGGCACTCCTCTTAAAGTGAGCATCGGCACCACACATCAGTGCTTTAACAGTGGAACTCCAACGTCCGCGGCGCTTTGTGACGACGACAAAACAGACAGTTACATCACTGGTTCCACATTCAGTCATCGAGTCGGCATATGATGGTCCTTGACTCAGCGGTCAATGATTCAGTCGACCTGGAAGGGAAACCAGACAGAGCAGGTTTTAATCAATGTCCTGCCTCTCTGTTCAAAGGAAATACACCTCATTGTTTTATTAACATCGTTGCCAGATTACAATTTGAACAATTGAAAATTCAGAAATACCAAACGGTTAACCCTAAGGGATGGATGTGAAAATATATATTTTGCACATAGAGTGAAAACACTTTATTGGATACTAAAAAGGTTTAAATTCTAATAAAAAGCACTAGAAATGTAACAGCCTTTGTTCTGCCTGCCTGTGACAATAACAATGTGTCTACATCGTTGATGTTAATGATGGTGAGGGTACAAATATCATCCTGCCTTCCCAGCATGCCATCTTTTTTGAAGGGCCAATCAGAGGTAATTACACCATAATAACTTCCTGGGTAGCTGGAGACTGCAGCTGTGGATTCTTAAAGGAACAGTTTATTTATCCGTTTTTTTCAAGCCAAGTCACAGTAACAAAACGGCCGATGCTTTTCCCAGTTTCTCAACACTTTAGAGGGATATTTCACCAATATGACCTACTATCAACTAGTGACCTTCCCAGGTTGCTCCAAGGTCAGAACTTCAGTGTCTGTTGCCAGCTTCTGTCTTTCCACTCCCGCTTCACTCTCCTCCCCCACTGCCACAGTCACCTGGACCCACCTGGCAAGGAACCACACACATAGCTTAAACACTAACAAACTCCTTTAAGGAACTACAAACACATATGAAAGACAGATTTTTATGTGCACATTAAATGGTTTCAATAGAATGGAGTAATTCAGCATCCACAACTTGTGATGCCCATATGGTGCTGTATTTTTAGACAGTTTTCACAACAACAAAAAATCTTAAAATAACCCCTCAGATATTAAAAAAAAAAATCAAATATTGGCAGTGAGCTGATCTTTTTTTGTCTGCATTACATCTCACATAAGAAAATAAATATAGGATGAAAGATCCGCTTCCCTCTCTCCACCCACCTCCCTTTGTCCGCAGTGCTGGAGCTGGTCTGGTCCGGTCTGGTCCGGCTCAGGTCTGTCACACTGTGGGCTAATCTGCCAGTCAACCACTGGACTTTGTCTTTGTCGGACAGCCGGGAGTGCTCTGTAGCAGGAGCTGTGTTCCTGCCAGCCTCCTCCACTGCACCAGAGAAGACAAAACACAAAGTCAAATAAAGGGTATAAAAAAACACTTGACAAATCAAATTGTGAAAAAATACAATAAAAATTCCACTCCAAGTTCTCTTCTGAAACTCACCTTTCACGGCCTTGACTTCCACGGAAACACTCATTTTTTTTTCAGAACCCTGGCCGTTCTGTTCCTGGCCTTCTCTCTGCCCCTCTACAGGGTTTTGGTTTTGGAAACTTTCCATCCAGTCCAGAGCTTCGCCGTTCTTCAGTGCCGAGCGGTGGTCCTTGAACCAGCGGACAATGTCGGTGCGTCCGAGGCTCGTTTGGAGCTCTAGTTGGCTGTACTCCTCAGGAGATGGCCACTGAGTCTTACAGAACATCTGTCAAGACACATTATGTGACCAGACACAAAAGAGCCGTTTGTGAGACCGCTCAAATACACAAGGAGGGGCCAGCAAGGCGGACGTGCAGACAGACATGTCTCTGGCCATGGCTTTCTCCAGCAGGGAGGCAAAATAAAATGCTTAATTGGGCGTGTGTAAAAAAACTAACCCAAAGCTCCAAACTCAAGGATCAGTTATTGGGTCAAGGAAAAGTTAGCTTGTGCCGTGCTTTTCTATTAAGGGCACATTGTGTGCGTAGCCTCCTGCCAGAGCTCTTGGTTGAGAGACACTAATAACTGATCAACAATGAGTTGCGAAATGTACAAATTTAGCACGCTATTGTTAGCATGTGGTTCTAAGCGCTGCTGTGTCCGAGTACAGCCTCACAGAGCTACTAGCTGCATGGCTGGAGACGGTCAGTGTTTGCTTTCTGACATTTCATCCTATGTAGATAGAATTGTATTCATGGAAACAATGTGAATACCACAGTTAAAAGCAGTTGCCTCTATTGCTACAATTTGGACATTCTTGCCATATTTCCACTCGTTATAAAACGGAGAAGCACTTTACAGGGGCTCACAGGAGTGTACTTGACTGCCACCTTTAGCAACTCAGTTCAGTTCAAATCTGGACATGTAGTGTCAATCACACAGCTTTTCCTCAGGCACTGGTGCAATAGCAGCACCACCCCATGTATTCATCTTCATATCATTATAGCTTGCATTGTAGTTCTCACTCTTGTCATATTTTAATATATTGTCATGTAACCAGAGTTGATGTTTTCGTCAGCTTTACTCACCTCTCTGAGAAGGCTGAGGGAGCGGCTGGTGATGGGAGCCGGGCTGGTGGAGGCCGACAGGATGGGAGGATGGGGAGAAGAGGAGGAGGAAGAAGAAGTGAGGATGGGAGGCGATGCTGAGGAAGAGAGGTTTGGTGGGTGAGGGGAGGAGACAGCGAGCACAGGAGGGGAAGAGGAGGAAGAGGAGGAGGAGGAGGAGAGGACAGGGGGATGAGGAGAGGAGCGTGTAGGTTTCCCGTCGTGCTCTCGATGTGAAGTCCCATTCAGCATTGCTCCCGGCCAGTCTGCTCGGTCCTCCATGTTCTTTGAAGACATGGTGAGTAAAGCCTTCTCCATGTTGTCCCTCAGCGCCCGGCGCTCCGAAAACCAGCAGTCCACTTCCGTCTTGGACAGCCTGGTCTCCTGGGCCAGTTGGTCTGCAGCAGAACAGTTCAGTGGATCAGATGAGCCATGTTACCTCCACGTGGAAGGTTTTTTGGAAACCTGGGAATTCACTCTCTCTCCAGGGGACTTAAAATGGGCTCATTAAAACATTTCTGCTATTCCTGTCTGCAGGAACCCAGCAGAGAAAGGCCTGCAGCTCCTTTGGGGTGAAAGAATATTAAGTCACGTGCTGTGAACTAGTATAAATAGAAAAAACACTACTGGACTTCTTAAAGTAAATTTGACATGAAAGTTACAGGGTGGGGATATTGAATTTGACGAGTACACGGCCAACTGCTTATCTGATCAACAGAATCTCACTCATTTTAATCCCCTTCAATGATATTTTAATCAGGACTAAAACGTTAATACATCAATTTATTATTTTTCTCAGGAACTTCACACCGTCAAAGGATCCTAAAAAAAGATGTGTGGCAAGCCGATTTAGTGATTCATTAGCTACCAACCTGCAGGGCGGCGGTCTTGTGTTTCTGTAGGTATGTGCTCAAGTATCTGTATTCAGGCCTGGGATCACCAGCAAACGATCCGATGAAATATTTTAAATTTGTTTGACTGTACAGACATTCAGTACAGCTGAGTGGCTTCTTGTGACTCATGTGATAAACTATGAACCAAATTGCAATGCTTTCCATCCAAAGCCTTGGGTTTCATGCATTTAAGTTCATTTCAATAATTAGTGAGATGGTTGGTAGTAGGCTTTACCTAGCTCTGCCTCTGTCAGAGTCCCGCTCCTCTGAAAACTCTCCTCCAGTGCCTTCAGCTGTTCAGACGACTTCCCCTTCACCCTCTCCAGCAGGGGAAACTGGCTGGGGACCGCTTTCTTTACAGGATCGCCTTTGGGAGCTGCAGTCACCTCTGCTTTCACCAGCACTGGGGGTGGAGGAACGCCTTCAAGAAACACAGAGAGTGAGGGACTTGCTTATGATTATTTTCACGGGTTATTGATATTACTAAATAACACAGCACAAACAGGTTTAGCAATTTAAAAACGGCCTCTGAGGACCTCCATCCCGTTTAAAACCACCGACAGAGAGATTAATCACAGGGTGTTTTATCATTTTAGATAATCTCGAAGGTACCTTTGAGATTAAGGAGCCTCTGTTCACTGAACCACTTCTTTATCTCTCCTCTGGACAGCCCGGTGGTCTCGATCAGCCTGTAGATCTATCACATGACAAGATGCAACAGTGAGACAAACAAGTGTGGGGCTTTATCAGTGGCAGTGGTGTGTTAAAAAATAAATAAGAAGAAGAAGAAATGAGAAATTAAAAGACCTTCTAAGACATGGCACAAAAATGTCATTTCACTCACTTATTCTTACCTCATCTTCCTCAGGGAAAGGACACTGTGTGTAGCTGGACCTCAGTACTGATAGCTGCTCCGCTGTTTTGTTGTGGTCAACTGTAAAACTCAGCACTTTGGGTGACGCCAGCTTGGAGGTGACCACGGGCACCGAGGTGGTCTGAATGATGGAGGGTCGTTTGCTCTCCGTGACGATCATGGGGGAGGCCAGGGGTCGTTTGAGCGACTGCGCCACCTGCGGTAAACACGGGGCAAACTTTGACCACCTCAAATCATACGTCTATGTACAAGTTCACATTTCTGCCCTCGGGTTCGTACCTGGTTAGCCACAGTGAGCGCCAGCGGTGCACAAGTGACGGTGCTGACTCCGTTCGCTACAGGAGTCAGCACCAGGCTGGTCTGTCCCAGGAGCTGACAGGGGAGGGACTGCAGGACCGAGGCCGCCGACTGCATGGCTTTGGAGGCTGCCGTGGGGCCACACGGGTTGGATGACTGGGAGTTGAGCTGAGGAGTCACCACGGTGAAGGTCTGAGGCACGGAGGAAATTGTACCGTTGAACATTTTCTTCCTGGCTTCTTCCACCTGTCAAAGAAGGAAAGCACTTGTTATACTTTTAAGAAGAAACCCTTATATCTCTCATGTGTAATGTATGTCAACCAGTGAATGCAGTAATTAGGGTGAAATCGGTTGATCAACATGGATAATATGGTAGAATATTTTGATTAACATAACTGTTTAAGTTATTACTAAAACTAGAAATATATACTGTAAGATTGCTTGTTGGCTGTTTGTTAAGGTAATCATTTTGAATATTTTCATTTAAATAAGCATATAGCCCACTGATGAAAGCTATTGTATTTTCAGTAGTGCTGTCAAAACGATTAAAAAATGTAATCGAGTTAATCACAATAACAGGTTGTGATTAATCACGATTAATCACAAGTTTTAAATACTAGTATTTACTTGTATTTTTGGGGGTAGATAAAACAAATACACCATGTGTGGTGTTGGAATAAAGAAATGCATGACAAACTGGTTAGAGGAATCAAAGTTTTTACTTTATAATAAGATATCAACTTAGTTGTGATCATTTCTGAACTAGAATCTATTAATTTGCTGAGTAAGAAGTGTCAGGGAGTGCTTGGCATTGCCCACAACATCCGTAATGAACTGCAGACTAGAAGGTGGCAGTCTTTTGAAGGTGAATTTGCCGTTCACAAATCGCCCCTGTGGACACGTACCTTGAAGGTGCGTGTCCACAGGGGCAATTTTAAACGCGTGTGGACGCGCCGCTTCCCAGTATTGCACGCTTGATGGGCTGCCACTAGAGGATGATTGACAGGCGCTCTCCTTCAAACAACACATTTTTGCGAGCGTTCGCGAGCGTTCCCGACGCGTTAACTTTGACAGCCCTAATTTTCAGTCTAACAACAAAATGGGCGTCTGGTGACGTTCTCAGGAAAGGCAACACTGTCTGGATATCTGAGAAGTGATATCCAAACACCTGTAATTACTGCTAACTTCTCGAGAATGTTACTTTAATGCAACGTGAAATACAAGTATAATAATAATAAAAAATGGATCAAAAAAAGCTCACAGCCTGATCAGAGGTTATCACAATGGACTATTCTACTTTGTATACTTGTGTTTTGAGCTATAATTTGCTTTAGCGTGAAATAACATGATGGGATAGCCAGGTTAAAATGCAAGCCAGGCTAATTATTCTCAATATTTGGAATATGAGTAAGTTAATTACAAGCATTTCAAAAGCAAGAAGGTAGTAATCCAGTCTCTATCACCACTATTCATTATTTTAGTTTCTAGGAAACCAGATGATACCCTATTTGAGCGTCTCAGTTTTAAAAGTGACCTGGTAAAATACACTACTAAAATACACAGAGAACTGAATGAGTGCCTCAAACATCGTCATTACTCCAATTCCTACCTCCTCAGGCGACCAGCTAATACCCTGTTTGAGCCTCTGTGTGGTGAACCAGACTTTGATTTGCTCCTCTGGATGTTTGGAGGCTGCGGTGAGCCAGGACAGCTCAGCCTGTGTTGGGTAGGGGAATTTGTTGAAGGAAGAGATGAGCGTCAGGTTGTCGTCGAGCGAAGGATTGTATTTGGTTGTGTTGAGGGGCACTGCGATCTTCGGCACCTGAAATTATACAGTAAGCATAAGTGTATAGAAAACATAAAATGTAACAAATGGTAACACTTTATTTTTTAGGGTCTGTAATTTCCTTAATAATGTCAGAAGATAATCCTGAAAGGACTATGAAGACTAGTATCCTTCCTCCACCGGGTGTCCTACCTGAGTATAGTTTAGAGGCCGCTGTAAGGAAGGCATGATGTGAGAAAGGCCTTCTGCTTTGAGGAGATTCGACTCAGGGATGATGACCGTCCCGTTCACGTTGACCGCTGTGATTGGTTTCTTGGCCAACTCTGTCCGTTTATTATCCGACGTCATTGTTTTTGGTTTACCGATCTTGACCGTGGTGGGTTTGCTGATTGGCAGGGTGCCTAGTCCCTCCCCTTTGCCAAAAATGGTGCTGGAAGTGTTATAAATTGCATTGTTACTGAACCCCTCTATTGTCTGTTCCAAGATTGTCTGATTATTCATTTTGATGCGCTTGAATTTAAAGTTGCTCTCCCCTGGGTGACACCTCTCGTTGTGTTCCGTCAGGGTGTCGAACTTCTTTGTGTTGAAGTTACAGACAGCACACAGGTATAGGGGGTTGAGGATGACATTAGGGTGGTTGGCGTCAACATGTTCTTTGAAAGTGTTGAGGTTCTGTGTGGAGAAGGGGCAGTATTTACACTCGTAGCCGCCCTGCTGTCTCCGCTGAGGCTTGGAAAGGTCTGGCGGCTCGGTTGCTGGTTTGTCTGGAGCCGTGGGAGGGTCCGAGACCTTTCCCATCAGGTCTAGATTTGCCTCTGTTGAGAGATCTGTTTCCATAGGCCCCTCCTCAGTATGGTTCTCGGATGTTGTCTGGAAGAAGGCAGTTTTTGAAAAGGACACTTTACTAGAAATTACATTTACATGTATTCCCTGTTTACATTAATCACACCGCATCACATGTGTCATCTCATAGATTTACGAATTAAACACTTTAACTGAAATACAAGAGAATGTGAAATAAAAGATCAGGATGAATTAAAATGACAAATTAAAGTGCAGTGTAATACACAAAACTATTTTAAATAACAAATTCAGAACTGTTTTCATATGACCATGTACATAAAAAAAATATAAATCAATCCAGGAAAGTGTGAAACCTTGTTCATTTAGTTAATCCTATTAAACCAAGCCAGGTACAGACATTAAAAGAGTACCTCCATGTCCTCCTCTGCGTCATCATCCAGCTCCACCATGGTCTGCTCTGGTCGGATCATCAAGGGAGTGGAGGCCTTCCGACGGCTGGACATGATAATGGATCTTGGGTTTGCCTGGGTGGACAGCTGCCCTACCTTGGTGCCTGTGCTTGGCCAGTGACGATATTAAGGAGGGTGATGTGCCCAGGGTGCAGAATGAAGGACTGCTATCACAGAGGGGTGATTGGAGTCCCGGCTTTTACTGGGACCCAGATATAGGCCCGTGCTCTCTTTTCTATCAGGAGAGGTAGCGAACACAGAGCAGCCAGCAGCCAAGGAGTCTAAAGAACTGTATTCCTCAGGGGTGGGATTAGTGGCTGGAGCAAGAGAGGCCAGTGGAAGGTGAAAGTCTGGTAGAGATGGGACTGCTATGTAGTGTAGGCCGCTGACAGCGTCAGCTCCAGTGCTGGCCAGCCTCCTGGAACTTCATGACAGGATGCGACCTGGATGGAAGAAGGAACAGAAGAACCAGAAAAACTACTTATTATGAACACTGGATGGATCATTTTCATTTTGGACGTTTGTTTAAAAACCCTTATGTAAAATAAAGGCATCACAGCATGTCAACATCATTAGTAATAGTACTAGTACAGTAGTAAAGTGTGTCAAAAATTGCATGTGTTGTTCCTATAACTACTAGCTCTGGCAACTTCCCATTTGTCACACCTTTGTAACGTTTTGCACACAAATTCATCGATTAATAATGGTTAATTCACAACGGAAGCCTTAGTTCAACAGCTCTTGAATTTTTTCTTTGTTGTGTGATTTCCGTTATATTTATTATTTTATTTTGTTTCCCATACATTGATTTATTTGTGGCGGCCTGCCAAAATATCAGCATTGACTGTCACATATTGATTTTATTTTTTTTAAACCATTTAAAATGGGTAAACTCTTATTTAATTGGAGAGCTGCACGCAGCGCATCAGCCCCTCCCCCCGATGTTGCTCTCTCTTGGACCTGTGAATAGCCCTCCTCTCTGTGAACACTCAATGCTCATGGGCAGGAAGGATTGTTTTCCCCGCAGAGAAGAAAAATCAAACTTTGCTACAGGTAGGTTGTGGAGCAGTCACTTAATGTGTAGCAATGGAGCACTCACTGTATATTTTTCAGTTATTTGACACAAAGTGTTGGCAATGGAGCACTGTATATTTTTCAGTTATTTGAAAAAGTGTAGCAATCGAGCACTCACTGTTTATGTTTTTCCCTTATGACACAATGTGAAGCAATGAAGCTGTATATATTGTTCAGTTATTTGTCACAAAGTACTTGCCAATTAAAATATACAGTGGAGCACCTTATCTACAGTGGTATTATTTAATAATTGATTTAAGAAATTGTGTGTGCCCCCCTGGGGAGGCTACCACCACAAATAGAATCTGATTCTGTGGGAAGCACTGATGTATATAATGTTAATCTTTTTTATCCATCTCATGTGGTGATGGCAAAACAACGAGGCATATTAGTTGGATAAATTAGTATTAGGCCAACTATTCACTGATCAGTAATAAATATTACCAGCTTGGGCAAGTTTGTTCTTGTGTCTATTTATGTAAATATATATTATCATCACACTTTGATAGCGTTGGTTTGATAGTGTAACTGGTATGCAAATATATGCAGCTGACAGGTTTGGAGGTGTGCGTAAGACAAGTTGTTCTGAGAAATATCGACTAATCATGAATCAGATTGTACAAAGTGTGAATAGATTGATGAACCAGAGACAAAAGCAGCTTGAATATCTTAAAAGCCAAGAGAAGCTTTGCTTTCGGTTTTGTTAAAATGATAACTCCATGAAGAGAAATAAAGAAAGCAAAAATGAGGGGAGAGTCAGTAGTCGACACTTTCCAGGGATAATATTGTGATGAGAGGAGAGAGAAAAGCTTATCTGGCTGAAAAAGTCTATTGATATTCTGGAGGCCTCATGCTGAAGCTTCATACTCATATTCACATGAGCAAAAATCAAATGAGTCAATGCAGCATTGACGCTCTTCTATCAAGACATAATGAGTTCCAGAACATCAAGTCGGCACAGACACAGGAAAGTCTTCTACCTCTCCTGTACACGAGACTACTTAAATATGTGATGCATACAGGTTAATATTGACACAAGGTTTGGGTTTAACCCCAGCAAACAAAAATCCTACTTATCAGTATGATTCATATTTAAGTCTGTACACACTGTAAAATAGTGGGGCTACAGTAAAAAAGTAAGTCAGCCCATCAGGTTATGAGGGTACTTTGTAGTCGCACCAAAGTGCCAAACACTTGATTTGAGTCTCTCCGACAGAAAATCATTAAATCACATGACAACGTACCTTTCAAGGTACAAAGGCTCGTGTTCGATAGTCGACTCATTGTCTCGAGATATCTCAACTCCTCATAGAATCCACTCAGGTATCATCAGAATGCAGACTCATTGCCATGGTGTCTCTATAGCAACCGTGGATGTAGAGCTGTAGTCAAGTAGCTGCTACATCCGTGTCACTGGCAGAGACTGTATATGTACAGGGACGACCATAACACCCGTTTTTGTTGTATTTAGAGACAACGGAAAACAGAAATCTTGCTGAAGGTCATGCAGGCCATGTGTCTTGAAAGCCAAGGAAACCCCATTCTCGCTCAGTGGTGCGGTGCATTTGGGAGGTTTCTACAGTTTCACTGCCTGAAGGTTGATGGGAAAGGTAAAGGAACAGTCACAAGAGAAGTTTTTCCAGATTAAGTGGAGCTAATTCTGAGCAGCACATAAACAATTTCTCAGGAAGCAAGGTTTAGCGCTTCCTGATTATGTTGCTATTATTGGGTGCTGTATAGCTGAAGACAGTGAATACGGCAGGTTACATAATCATTCTGTCCCACATTATCTGTCCTTTAAAGTCTGTCCGAAATCCAATGATGTAGTCAACATCTGGTAAGAAGGAGCTGGTGATGCATCCGTCAGCTGCATCTGAAGTGCCACTATACACGACCTGCTGAACTTCTGCCGTCTCCCTGCTGACTGTGCTGATGGGCCACAGTGGCTGGATGAAGATATGACTGTGAGCTTGCTGAATTTTTTTCGTTTTTACCTCCTACTGGTGTGTTGAACCCACACAAGTACAGGGAAAGTCTATGAGCAGTTCCATTTATGCAACAACTATGGCTGTGGATACAATTGTCTTTTCAATGTGACTTTTGTGATCAGATGTGCCAGGTCAGAACTCTGCTGTGTCCACATTGATGTGTCCACATTTGACACTTCACATGGGATTGGATAAATTGGGTTGGATACGCATTTCCTCTAAATTATGTTTCGTTATTTTTCCTGCTTACGCTTCCTCCCTGCAGTATTAGTAGACTTGTTTTATAGAACAATAGCTGCAAACAAAGCGTGTAAAATAAGCTTTTATTTAGAAGCAGCAAAAACAGGAAATTATGGGTTTTTGTTAGCAGTAACATGACTCAGACAGGAGGTCTTTGCTATGCTCCAACCCCTGGTTTTCATCCTCTCTTCGCTTTGCTCTCCTTGGGAGAGTAACCCCAGTGTGGGGGGGAATAGGATATGCGACTTACATGTGGCGAGTTGTGCGGATTGTGCCCACATCTCATTAAAACCAAACTCAATGGGAGCCCCGTCACCTTGGCATGGGGCCAGGCTGATCAGATCACAACGAGAGAAGGAACCGATCTCGGAGCATACGGACCTGACACTTAAGTTCACCCTGGCATGAACGCATGACAAGATTTGCAATGAAAAGTCAAGTGTAACCACAGCAATGCAACTGCAATATAGTTCAACAATGTCATTGTTGTCGACTCATAAAAGCTGTAAGTGGGTCCTCAAAAAAATTGCTGCTAGTGACTGGATGGCATCAGACACTGATTTGCATGTAAAATAAATGCCTATTGAATAATTTATTGAAAAAGGCACGTTATCGTACACATCATCTAAACAGCTCTGCCGTTTGAGATGTTGCCGGCGAATTAAAACGTGTGTGAGCTGACTGCCTCAAACAAAGGGAAAAGCCTGTGCAAAGAGTGCTGAACACTGAGGATACAGTGGCACAAAAATCCTCTTCCTCAGTCTCTTTACTCTATCAGGAGCAGCAGCAGGAAGAGGGGCACTGGCTACTGGGGAGCACTGAATGCCATCACGGAAGAAATAATTGGTACAGTGTGTGATTAATAACCATAGCAATATAAAACGCTTTTCGCCAGTCACGGTAACTTTATCAAAATAATTAGTACGATACCTTCATAATTACCTTACTAACAGGCTCAGTCTCACTGACAGAAAATAATAATTTAGTGTCCCCGAGAGACAAATCTTATTCTTTGAACTGTTGGTTGTAAACATCTCAGATGTGGAGCTGAAAGAAATGTGTTCAAACTAACGTTTTTTCCGACTGCTAATTAATCAGCCATCTGAGCCTCTCACGCAATTACTTTCACTTTGTTTCCAGTACAAACAATAATTGCACTCAAACTCGGGTGCTTTCATAACCAGGGTCAAACAGTCAGTCTCCCACCTTTTCGTAAGTGCGACTCACCTAGTCAGCCAGTTTGCGTCTGTGTGCACAGTGAGCTCTGTGCTGGAGCCACAAACTCCCTACTGTCTGGATGCTCATTAAACTTGTATGAATACCCAGCCTGGCAGCCCCTTGCCTGCCCGTCTGTCTGTATTTGCCAGTTGTCTGTCCGTCTGAGTGGTGCATTATATTAGTGTAGCTATCTTTCTGAAGGAGTTACCTTTAATGCTGGCAGGCAGCACATTCATTTATCAGCCCTGGCAGTAATCAGTTTATTCTACACGCTGGCATACATGCTGGAGGCAAAATCAATACAAACCCTTCATACCACTGAGCCTGGATAATGTATGAAGACAGACTGATGATCTAATACAACAGAAGTACAGCAGCGCTATAGGAAGGATATCTATCCAAACAGCAGCGAGAAGAGGATGAACAGATGAGTCACAGCAGCACTCTCCACTCAGCTCCTATTTCTGTGCATCATTGATGTAATCTCAAAGTGTAGTTGTTGGGGGGGGGGGGGGGGAAGATATGACTCAGCCTCTCTGAAACTGGAAGTTTGGAAAGCCACTGTTAACAGAACACATCAATCTTAACTGAATTACCCTCTTGCCAATTGTCACTAGATACATATCTTTTGATTGATAGTGATGTAATTATGGGGAAACAGCTTGTTATGCATCACTACAGTAACAGCCGTACTTGTGACTCAGAGGTTAAGGTAAAAGGTTGCCGCTCTATATTCAGTGACACAGTAAGGAAAGCATAGGAAAGCTTGCCTGTGCTCCACGGAGAATTGGAGCAAGTGCACACTGCCGATATGATATACAGAAAATATACAATTATGTAATGCATCCAGCCAGACTATTGGGGCCGTATGATTTCTGCCACGAGGAAAACACAAACGAAATTGTAGAATCTTTTTCCACCTAAGCTGAATGAATGGGTGTTTGTATATCCTCTCCGCTGTGTTTACGGGCACGCCGTTTCACTCCTCTGTCAGTGTTTCACCGAGTCTCCACAGACACACAGACGCACAGAAGAGGCCCTCGGAGACAGCAAGCGTACATCACACTACGCGACTGTAGCCCTGATTTCCCACTGGCAGTTTTCAGAGCTTCCCATCAAATGCCCCATAGGCAAACTGGCATTGGCTTGGCGCATGATGCATCATTTAGCAGCCCAGCAAGTTTCACTTTATTTGATTAAAAAAAGCATAGCACAATGTTGTGTTACATCAAAATCATTCATTTCAGTAAATTTGGGATATTTTCTTCTTTTGAATCGTAAAAGTTGTATCAGGAGAAATTAAACATGCAAAACACAGAATTTGGGAAACAATCAAGCGGATTTTATGGTGCCCTAGCAATGCACTGCCGAAAATGTAGAGAAACAGCCAACCAAGTGCCAGAGTTTTTCAGGCAGGCAGTCATCACAAACCCAAAGGCATGTAGAAGGCAACCTCTGCAGCTCCCGCACTTGAAGCCATGCATGAAGCCCAAACCAGTCAGTAACACCAGGGCTCCAAAATAACAAGCACAACAACACAAGGAAGCCGCACAGAAACCACAAGCTGAAGAAACACTTGACTGCTACAGTGACATGACTTTTTCTGTTACATTAACTAAAACTTTAAAGCTCGATCACAAGCAACAAAAACATTGCGCCGAGGGAGGGTTCGCGTCGCTTTTTTGGCACTGCTGTGTGTGATGTGTTTTCGATCCTGACTGCTCGGCCCAAAACTCAGCCACTGCAGTGAGGAGGAAAGTGTGTGTCTGAATTGTGTGGCTGAGGAGAAGCACCACCACCATTATCAAGACGTGTCCCAGCAGGGGTGGAAGAGGTGGAATTTCGGACCGTCGCAGAATTGATTTAAATCTCATCACGCGGCGCCTCTAGAGCAAAGCAGTGCTGCACTGTGTTTGAGAGCTTGGCATGTTCTGCATAGCAACAGAGCAGCACTACTTTTGCTGGTCTGGGATAAAGAATAGATGTGGATAAACGATGAGAATGGTTGTTTTAACATGATCGCCAACTAGTACTGGATTTCTGAGACGGGTGCTAATATTGAGTGATAAAAACGGTATATATATTTTTTTACATACAGACGTAACATAAACAAACCAAATTAAACAAACCCAATAAATGTATCTCCCAAAATGTAACTACTCCTGTAAAGGCTTTACATTTGTTTTATTAAAGAATTGTGACAGGATATGTACTATGTGGGACTTCATTTCCCCACAATTAAGAGAGTAATCTTGTCTCACTGGGGGATAAACTTATGGCGACACTAAGGCTGTTTCTATACTGCCTCAAACATATTTTTGTACTGCAACTTCCTTGTTTCTTATTGGCTGATGCTGATATATGTATCAGAGTGACAAAGCAGATTTTACGACACGCTCTTTCAATTGCACAAGATTTCAGTCACATCAGCAGATTTTCCAGTAAATTGTGTATATTGCACATATTCACTTTTTTTCCAGATGAGCGCATTTCCTCTCCAGTACTTTATTAAATCTTCTTAAAAGGTGTACCAGGGAGGGACTACTTTCTCAATATCATACAACCAGCTATCAGCTTTTGGGACAAAAAAAAAACTTTCTCCTTGAAGTGACAAGAAGCTAGACCGGTCATCACTAGTGTGGACTTATTCAACCTAGGAACACTGTAAGAGACACAGTGGCCTATATACAGTGATATGGAAACACTGCCAAGAAGACTACACTGCATCTTCTTCTTCCGTTTATTCTGGTTCATATAACATTGAACACAGACACTGATCTCACATTGACAGACCTGTCTCACTGAACACACACACACACACACACACACGCGCACGCACGCACACCCACTCACACACCGTCACGCACACAAAAGGGCAAGCTATAAAAATATCCAAGTGTCACCCACTCTGCTGCTGATGGTTGCGTTACTATGGGAACACTGTAACGAACAGTAAGCATGCGTGTGCACTTGTATCCAGGAGCCGAAACCCAGCAGAGGTCAATCAGTGTCACAACAGCAGCTATGTTTAAAAATCCAGCTCACGTTTTCGGCACGATGGTAAGGTTCTACAATCTTTTAAATGCAAATGTAAAAATCTTTTACATTTTTAGCACTTCAGAATGACATATTCAGAGGCAACAAACATTGCGTAAGCCAGTGTACATACATGCAACTCATGGGGGACTGCATCCTCAGGGATATTCCAAGAACTAATTAAAAATAGACCATTCTACATGAGGGTGAAACTAGGGTGGGCTCAGATTTTTGCATTGCCTGCTCAACATCAGGAATGCATATAATGTCACAGAAACACGCGTGGCCGTCTCAATTCAGTTTGTTGCTGCGACCCCATGTAAACTCACAAAGTGACCCCATGACGAAGAGCCAACACCTCTGCCAGCATTCACTTGATCTCAGGGCTGCGAGCGGGAATGAAAAGCAGATGGGGTGCGGCGGGCCTGAGTTTCATTACAGCAAAAGGAACAACAAGGGTTAGCCATCCCTCCAGAACATTTTTATTTAGCTCCCTTGATGACGGCCTCCTCGACTTTGCTGTCCTATTTGCACTCCCTCTGTCCAGCTCTATGCGCCTCTCTTTCACTCTCCCTAATGGCGTTATACACAGACAGCCAAATAGTCCCAATGATAACAGCACATTGCTCTCCCACGGAAACCGTAATCCATGTCAACTTTTAAGAGCTTAAACCACAAAAATGCTCTAGAATGTTTTGGTTTGTGCACGATATAATGTGTTTTTACTTACAGTAAATGCACTGTGGAACACAAGCGGAGTAGGGCAAAGGTCATCTCTTGCACCCAACCAGCAGCCTCCAAAATTAGGTCAACAATGACAAGGGAGGGGCTCTGCAAAACTTGTCCAATAGTTACAACACTCTAGTCACCGCAAAGGCAATGTGAAATAGCGTTCAGGTTAAATACGGCATATTGTCGTATAGAGTATATCGTTTACGTGCATGTGAATGCATGAAGAGGGAGAGAAGGATGTGTCATGAGTCCAAGAATGCCGTCTTTGGAGCTCTTTATTGTGTGTTTGTTAAGAGTCTCAGCGAGCATTTAGTGCTCCTGTATGGCCAGATTTCCAACCTGTCAATCTCTTCCTTCGCTGCAGTGGGTGTGGCTTGTGAATTGTCTCCAACCTCTCCTCATTGGTCTCATGTTGGGAGGGGTGTGTCTGTACTGTGCCAGCGGCTGACGTGGTGCAGTGCAGAAGGCCTTTCAGTAAGCTCTCTCTCCCACCCCCTTTCCTTTTTTCCAAACTTGAAATTTGGAGGACACAGTGGGATTGGAGAAGGGGGGGGGCTCATCCACACACATGCTCACACAGACATGAACGTATGTGCAAGGGTCTAAAAACGAACTTTTTCAATAGTTGCACATATTATGTTCAGGGGATCCAATTCAAACATTCAAGTTCTAAAAGACTAGATGAGAAACGAGCCCTCTGACTGGATGTACATGGGGTAGTTTAATAAATGCTTACACATGCAGAAGCTAACTGCTGTACAAACTGCTTTGCACCCGTGGACTTGCATTATAATAAATGCAGCAATAAAGCAGTGGTGTCTTTAATAAAATACACAGCTTATTAAATGACCGACTGCAGATACTAATGCTGGGGTTAGGGTAAACCCTAACCCACCAGTCCAAGCGAGGAAGAAAATAAAATGTCCAAAAATAACCAAATATTAGGGATGCAATACCAGTGATCGGGTCTTATACTGTACTTGTGTACTTGATACATTTTCATTTTCCAGGAATCCAACTAGCTCATGAGATAGCAAACCGCTGCCCTTTTCACCAAAAACTGACATGATATCAAAAGGGGAAAATAGTATTTTACAGGTCAAGGTGCATGTTGGTTTTTATCCTCCATTGGCTTCTCAATCCTCTCTTCCTCTGTCACAAAGTGCAACTCAAGTGTCTCTTTTCCTGTATGCGTCTGTCTTTCTCAGACGTCACATGTACTCTCTCATACAGTGTTGATTTCACGCTCCCTCTCCTTCTGTCCCTATGTAACCCTTCAGCTCTGCCTCCTAATTGTCTCCTTCCCTCCACCACGCTCTCCCTCTCAGCCCCACCTACAGGTGATGAGCTCATCTCTGTGGTTGCCTTAGTCACCTAACAACAGATCTGAGGAGCCGGTGGAGGCACAGCGGAGAGAGGACTTGAACCAAAAACACCGGAACAAAGCATGGCGTAGATGTCGGTGATGTCATCACAGAGCCCAGCTTAGCACGACAGGCCACGATGACAACAACCTCCGTTCTCCAGCCGGGATGACTCAGTCCAGGGTTTAATGGACAATTATAAAAGCTTGGGATTGGATGCGTTAATGTGATGTGCCCTCAGAAAATGCTGGATGTTCCTAATGAATATGTGAAAAGCTAAAACTTGTTGGGGTCCACCATAGGCTAGTTAGCATGGCTCTAAATATAACATGATGTCTATAATAAGGTCTGGACTCAAGACTATCAAAAAAATACAGGAAAAAATCAACCACTCAGGGCTCAAAATTCACACTTGCGCAGGAGCAAGTTCGGGCACGTGAATAATTGGAATCCCTCAGTTTCACATCACATTAATATTTATATCACTTTAATCAGGATCTTTGGACATTCAGAGCCGAGTAGCAGCTTATCACGTCAGTCTGTGACACTGTAACGTTAGCTAACGCAACGTTAGCTCAGCAGCTAAAGAGCGAGACTGAGCTGTCAATGGGATCAGCTTCAAGGATATCTGATATATTCAGCTTAAATTGTCAGGTGTGGCTTACCAGCAGTTTCCCCATTATTGCCACATGTGTAAAACTCCATAGAAATCAGAACTGATATAAAAGAATGGCACTTTTGCATGAATGTTTGGAATAATGAAAATTATAATTATAATATAACTACGGCTTTTCAAGACACAGATGAAATTTGACGGCGATTAAAATACTGATTGAGTAATGTCAGTGACTGTCTTCCACCTGCCCATTTGAATTTACCAAAAACAAACATTTACCGTCAATCATCTGCCCCAGGTTAGTTCCAGATAGCAGTCAGAAACTCAGTCAGATCATTTCAAAAGCTCTTAGCATGATTGGCACATGTAACATCTTGTGGTTAGATAACTGTCAACAATCAGATCTCACACATCATTTTTATGAATGATATCCGACTGTGGTGCACTTTCTTCGCTGTCAGACCACACCAATGGTTTCTATTTAAATGAATCTGACAGACTGAATCTTGTTCATTTTCCACCATCTGACTAGAGGAAACGAATAAACGCCTCTAGGAACAAATAGAGCGGATCACCTCACAGTTGGATGTTTTGGCTGTGACAGTCTAAGAGGTCACAGTACATTGAGAAACAACACATGGTTGAGCAAGACTGGAAAAATAGGTGATTCAGTGAAAGTAATTCATTTTCTATGACACTTCCTTAGAAATAATAGCTGCAAAACTCCTTACTGTAACCAAAGCTGAAGATTTAAGTTTCCTTACCAAAATGCACACTTTCTTGCCTACTGTCACAGTGCGGTGATGATGGGACACTCACTGATGTTATGGACAACGAGGTAGGGTGGCGGACATCTGTGCATTCGCTAATCCCTTGAGCAATACTGAGAATAACAATTTCCCCCCAAAATGTTTTTTTAAACACTGCCTTAATCTTGCATCTGTCAAAATGTAAAAACAATTCAGTAATGTCCTATATAACACAATGGGGATTTGAAATTGTTATCCGCTATATTCACCACTTCCTTCTAATAGACCGACTTTGTAATGACCCACTTGTTTGGGCATGCAAAAAAAAAAAACAAATAGTTTAATTTTATTTAGGTGGGTCGATGCATATATTAATTTGCTATATGCCTATTTTTGGCTGTATTCCCCACAATGTCTGCAAAAACAGATTGCCTGCACGATGCACTGAAAGAAACTGTGTCACATGAAATGTGACGATTTACTTTTATGAACAGAAACTCTTTTGATTTTTCAGCCACAAATTAAATATGTGCTGGTTGTCATTTTAAATTACATAACATTATCTGTGATTTGGCAGATCACAGGTGCAAACCATGTGAAGAACAAACATGAGCCACATTTCTACTCGCGTGGAAAGAGCAAGAGTGCGTGGCTTAGTGAGTGAAGCCAAGTTTATACCCAGAGGAATAGCTGGTAACGGGTATGACAGGGGGGGTGGGGGGTAACTGTGCTGTGATCAAAACCACTTATATCTTTTATGGATTGGGCTCCGTTGGGCTGCGTTGATCAAAGGATGTTTAGAAATACAACATAGTAGGTCATCCCAGTATGAGGGAAATGTCGTTGAATCAACAAGATATTTCAGTAAGAATGTGAATGTGATCTGGGTGACAGCTTTACTTTGAAAAGCAGCATCCATAACAGACACTGAATTCTATTAAATTAAATTATCCACCTGTAGGGACCTGTGGGGTGTAGACCCGCCAGAGATCTGAAACGGTTCACTGTGGAACAGGTGTACTGAGTTACAGCATAGTAGATCTGTGTCAGGGTGTGTTTATCACAACCGAGATAAGAAATGCTACTTTTATCTCAACCTGGCCCTTGGAACCAGAGTGTCTCTGTTCTTGGAATTGTGGGATGCTACTTTTCCCTCTTGCTTATCATTTATATTGCGGTCATTACCAATACTTATGTGTACGTTGTTTGGGACAGACTCAAATCAAACCATTACTATCCCCACAGTACGCAACAATTACTGACCAATAAATGGTAGGTGTATGCAAGTTGTGCCAACTTTTCCTCTCCCAATACATCAATATAGGATATGAACCAATACGAAGTACTAATCTGATACCAGCGCTCTCTTCGTCATAAATTGTAAATTGGCATCTCACTTCACAAAACTCATTGTAATAACTTTCCTGTAAGGTAACGTGAGGAATGTTCCGTTTATTTCAGAATAACAACGGACAAATAAAGTGGACCTCATGATGCGGATGGGTCTAGTAAGACACTAGATGTGGACAGTGTCAGCAACCAAACCAATACAGGGGATTTGGCAACGGTCCCTTGATAGATTGACAGGAGTCGACTGTAGGTGTACAGAAAAAAAATCTCCTAAAAAGCAATAAGATAAGGACTTGAATAGCACGCACTCAGGTCTGATGGAGACACATCTCCCAAATTACTGGAAAGTTAGTGACCTTACATGGACTTTGGAGACATTTCATGGCATGGTCTCCCAACAATAAACTATATGACATAATACTGCATATGAAATGTACCATTACACAACACAGTAACGGAATACACCAGAAAGCTATGTAGGAGGCAATACACATCGGCCTAGCAGAATTTCCCAGTTTGATGAGTACATGACATGTTTATGGGGTTTCTAATTATGACATAAGAGGCGTTTGATCCTCATCCTGCGTCCGTGTATGTTCAACGTCTCTTCAGTCCTATACAACATGTAAGATGCGACACGAACAACCACTAACCAGTCACAGGGTTTTACTGGGTGGACCGAGGACACGTTGACTCATACGCTGCCTACAGTCCGGGGCCGCTGGGTTCATTACCAAAGTTGATATTGTGAATAAAACAGAAACCACGCCTGACTTTTTTTTTTTTTTTTTTTACAGCAGGATACAAGTCGGCTCCTATGCTACAGCACTGTGTGTGCGTCTATCCGTCTGCATGCAGTAAAAGCCGCGGTCTCGGGAGGGGAGGAGGCATCACCAGGGGTAACGTTACGCCTACATCACGGAGTCGCGCAAATCAAAGTCTATAAACAACGTCGGACTCCAAAAGTTGCGCTCAAACCCCCCGGTGCCGCTGAACGTGAGCGGGTACGGGCGGCGGCGGTGCTGACTTTAACGGCCGTTTTCCGCCCGGCCAACCCCGAGATGTGACAGCGGGGCGCGGGGAAGGAAAAACACACTCTCCCCCAAATGTTCCCCCTCTCGCCATCGACGTAACAACATGTCGGCAAAGGACGGCCATGTTTTGCTGGTTATGTCGACACGGGGAGGAGGAAAAGTAGACACGATGTTTCTCCTGCTCCGCGTTCCTCCCGCGACGTAGCTAAGTGAAACTTAAAACACGGGGAGGGGGACACAAAAATGTCCAATTAACAACTTGGCGGGACACATTGTCTCAAGCACGCAGGTGTTAATGGCAGGGGCAGGCAAAGTTCATCCGGCTAGACAAGTTAAAATATTTATACAGAGGCGTGTGGCTGTTAGGGAGACAGCGAGAAGGAAGCGCGAGCCAAGAGATGGGGCACAAAACAACTACACGCAGTCGTAACTTGAGGGACTTTTGAGGAGGAGGAGGAGGAGGAGGAGGGGAGAGAGCCGTTAGAAAAACAGAGGAAGAGTTTATCCGTTTCTTACCTGCCCACCGTTTTTTGGCGCGATACTCAGGTAGTGCGGTACAATCCCAAAGCGACCGCTGAACACACAAAATAAGACGAAGCCGTTTGGGGGGTTTAGACGCTCTCGCGGCGGTCCGGTAACCGAGCAGACAACAGGCGACAGGAAAGAGAAAATTGGCGATCACAAGGAGGATCTACGCCAAAAGCCACATGATCGCCGACGTCAGAGTACGTATTTGCATGCCGTACCGGAGCGCCGGTGTCAGTCCGTGGCGGGTCCATGGTGTTGTTGTTGCCGCGAAAAGTTCAGAAGCAGGCGGGGGAAAGTGACACAACTGTTTAATCCCGACGACAGGAGGGGTGCAGGCGGCTCCACGAAGCGTGCCCGCCGGTGTAAAAATGAATGAAGTGCGCCTTGTTGCCGTTAAGTTGTCGCCCGAGCTGATGCCTCTCTGCCTGCCTCTGCGCTTGGAGCTAATTGAATATTAAAGTATCAGAGAAGGGGGGGAGGCGTTCGTTGCCCCCCGAAAAGTCCCACCCTTCCCTTCTTCGCCCCGCCCACCGCTCGGTATGCATGTGTATGTGATGCGAGGTGAGGAGCTGCTGCTGCAGTGGAAGTGGAAGCCGCTCTGCAGAGGGGAAACGTCTTCCACCACGCACAGAAAAAACACCACAGTCACATCTGGTTCCGGTAAAAGGTTAGTCTGAGGTCGGCCGATACGCACACGTTGAGTATGTGAGACAAACTGCCCTGAAATGACACGGCAGGCGGCCGCAGCGAGCACAACAGTGACATCTACTGGATCCTCGTCAGAATTGATTTTGACCTTGGCCCCATGCATGCATCAGATTATTCATGGAGCTGTGGAGTCATGTACACAAGCTGAACTGCAGTGAAGCTTCTTGGTGTTTATCAGACTCAACGTCAGACTTGCAAAACGTTGTGTTTAAATGCGTGAATGTGTCACATAATCGCTTGCAGCGTGTAGGCTGATCCTCCTCAAGTGCGTTCCTTGCAAACCTGAGCGTAAGGCAAAGGTGTATTGTGTTTGGTATTTGAACTGGTGCATGATTGGTATTCTATTTTTATCACTTTAAATATCAAGAATGGCCCCAAGGATAGGAATTCCAGGTGCCGACCACAAAAGGTGATTAGTTAAAAAATAAAGAGAAAGTATCTTTATTTGTAGCCAGCTTGTTCATTTTCAGATTGATCAAAAGTAGCGGCGTCGTCTCTCAGACCAAAACATTGAGGAAAATTGTCGGACTAAATAAAACAAAAAAAAAAAACATAAAAGGAAAGCTGTTGTCCAACAATATTATGAAGGGAAAATGGCAACACAGAAGATCAAGAGCAGTTTTTTTCTCCAACCTTGTTTTGAAAGGCTATTCTACCTCCAGAATGCTTTACCGTGTTTTGTTGATCCAGCTTTTCCCATCTCTTCTGGCCTTGACATCAAAACCTCTAGTGGTCGATTTAGCCGTTAGCTGTCAGATCACTGAAGTTTCTTTCTGCTAGTTTAGTCATTTCTCGCAGTAGTTCAATTTAGTTGTGATTCTTTATCTTGATAAATGCTTTCATCCACAAAGGCGCCTGCTTCCATGACCTCTTGCCCACGGCACCATAGAACACAGTTCACTGAAGGTCAACCAATCTTCTCTCTTTTACAGATATGTGAAAGCAATTGAACCGACAATTGTCACATGCCTTGTTATTCTTCTGCGGGCCTCAGAGGAATACTCGATAGGAGCACAAAATCAGAGTATTAAAGAGAGATGTTTGCTCGCCAGTCTGGATATTAAGGTCCGACTCGACTATCTTGTCCATCAGACAGAATAAGGCACAGTTCTACTTCAAACAAAACAGGTGGGACACATTTACACAACTGAAACACTGTTCTGGTCATATCAAACTTAGCAAATCGGTCTGTATGCGTGCACAATGCTGTTTGAGGCATGATCCAATATTGTGTTGACTGAGGGATGCTGGCAGTCTCATTACACATGCAAACAAAAAATACACCCAACAATTGAAGTGAATGTGCTATGGATGTAAAAGACCCCTCTGTTTTCAGTGTCAGGTGACATGGCCTGTGGCCACTTCCAACGTTTGTATGGGTATGAAACTCTCCAGGTTAAATCATCAGCACAACGCATGAGCACATGTGTTGGGGAATATTTTCTATGACTTCTGAGTTGCATTTATGAAACATAACCATCATACACTTCTGCCGTGAGCCCTTGTAGCCAATGGTGAGCCAAAGCTTGAATATATGTTTAACAATACATTTGCCAGCAGAAATTCACCTTCAGATTCTGGGTAGAATTTGGATGATAATAGCACACTGTTTTCTTCCCAACTGTTTTTTTATTTGCTACAGCTTTGACTCATGCCTCTAACTCTTCATGTCCAAGGGTGCCCTATGCATTGTAATATTTAGAGCAAATTTTAGTTTTGCATCACTGAAGAAGGAAGGAAGAGTGATCTTGATTATGGTGACTTTGGGCTCCAGGGATGTCTGAATTTGTGTTATTGTAAAGATTGTAAAGAAAATATAGTTATCCCTTAACTTCCATTGAGTAGGAGCACAAATACAACAACACTTCACAGTGAATTCTTTATCTGTGTAAATGCGATTAAAATAGAAGGTCACTAGATGGTGCCACATGCCTGTACAACAACTTGGACAAAGCCTGATCTCCTCTCCATGTACTGTCCACTGGATCCACTGGATCAGTGAAGGGCTTTCCTTCTCTTCATGTGTTGGTTTATTTGTTTGTCCTTCATGTGATTTTCTTTGAGACACTGCTGACTGCCCTCCTACAAATGTGAAACAAATGCAATTTAGTACAGCAGTTGAGTTCAAGCTTTCTCAACACGCCAAGCGCGTGGAGCACCACTAAGAGTGATATTTGGTATACTGAAAATGTGGAGGGTCATGTTTTTTCCCCTTTTCATGACCAAAACTTACTGTTACTTACAAGGGGATGGGTAGCATAATAATAGGTAACTATTGTGTGGAGATAGATGTTATGTCAGGAAAAAAAAGCCTTGTTCAGGACCGGCACATCCCATGTGTGAGGGCCACTCCCACATGTGGACTGTGTTAGAATTTTTTTGCAAAAATTATACATTACATTACATACAATAAAGCATAAATCTACACTGTGTTTCATGTCCAGACATGTTTGTGATCATTTAAACGGTCTTGGTAAATACTTCCATTCAATTCGATATAATACTGTACTATAAAACGAAAGCTAACTAGCTGTAGTCTGCAATACATAAAGAATTCTGACATTTATTTTGTTCATCTACTTGGATCATCAACTGATGAGGATGCTTGCTTTTTGCTTTATCCTCAGTTTTTATTGCATTGTTAGATGGTGCAGAATTAGCATGTGGCACGTAGCTAATTAATGCATATTTAAGAAAAATGTCTCATGGTTTTCATTTTCAAATAACAGCACAACATAGTAGCAACAGTAACTAAGGGGGATGGGGCTTAGCGAACGGTCCATTGATCAACTGGCTGTTATACAAATACAATAATAGGCCAGTTGTAGTGTTTTATTGCTTTATTTAACTGCTGAGATTGCACTGTGTAATAGAGATGTTGTAGTTCAAATGAGATGTGGCGAGTTAATGTGCATTTGTGAATGTGCTTTTATGTTGTGTGTGCACTTCCCCGGTGAGCAGGTCCATTCAGACGCATTCACAAATAGCTCACCCACTGGGGGTTTATAAATCCTGTTATCACCACCGCAAACTCAAACCAACTTCCCTTCCCACGTTCAGGCTCCACCATGACACAGCTGTTGAAACAACCGTGATACAGCAGATGAAGAGGAGTGAGAGTGGGGAAGCTGAAGGGAGGGAAACGAAGTGACAGCAGAGTAGCAGAGGAGAAGCAGTGAGGACTCGTATCTGGAACCCTGATACCAATGAATTGGGCTTTTTCAATGTACTTACTGTATGTGTTACGAGAACGCAAAGAGAAGGAAGGGATGACCTAGTGGTTAAAGAGACCATCCTGCAGCTGTGCTCCCACAGTGTGATCTGGCAAAGCACCTTTCCGTAGTCTCTGAACGCGAGACTCTCACCAGTACGGAGAGTAGAACAGCACAGCAGAGCTCGTTCTTTTGGAAAAGACTTCTGCACAGACCCTCTCTCGGTCACAGGAGAGGAGCGCTTAATTGAGGCCAGAGATGCTGGAGGTCAATTAAGTTCACCGTGCTGGTAGGTTTAGTAAACACACAGGCTCTTTTCACAGAAAAGCACCAACGCTTGTGTTGAATTGCGGTATTTTACAGTGGAGTCCTGCTTTTTAAACAATACTGCAAATGGTCTTGTTGGCTCGGACGAGGATCTTTGAATCCAACTATAAACTCTTGGCCCATTTTTTTTATTGAACATTGTTCAAAGGAGCAGCGGTTCTCAGATGATTACCTTGGATTGCAAAATGATTTCACATAATGTGAGAATATACAAATACACTATTACAGTGTAAAGTGTGTTGTTCAGCCTGGAAATCCTACTAGTCATTACAAGAAGGAAACCAGATCGCTGCTCTTCCTCCTCTCCCACTCCCTCTACTCCTACCTCTCGTCCTTGATTAACTCAGCCCCCTTCGACTTCAAATCTATGCGATTCTTGTGTTTTGCAAGACAGAAACAGCATTCTTTCTAATTGAGCAAGGCAGCAGCACAATGCACAAAGCTTGGCACTATTATGTTTTCCCAAGAAACCAGAAAAAGAAGAGGAGGGCCCATTTCCCAGACGATTTATCAGCCCATTTCCATTTCTGTGAAACACTAATTCTTGTGGCTCAGGGTACCGTCACGTCACAAAAGTGTGATATGAAAATATTTACCACAATGACATACATTGGGAGGAGATTCCATCAAATCACTTCCTCTTTGTCTTGAAGCATCTCTGGCATGATGCAAGTGTTTGAATGTGTGCGTCTGTCGCTGCCACCTCTACGCGCCGTAATAAAGTTTCTCGGAGTCTCACAGAGCTTCCACTGTATTCATCAAACACACACATGGTTTCAATCAGACCGTGCAGCTTCAAGTAACAGGCAGAGAGAGGAAAAGGAAAGTGCAGAGAGAGAGAGGGAGATAGTGGAAGCAAAACAAATAGGGTGAAGTTACAAAGATAGGTAAGTGATGAAGGGGTAAAGATGAGGACATTGGAGTTGAGAGGGAAAGATAAACTGAGATGGGCAGAGCGGTTTCTGGCATCTTTTAAATCCTCTGTTGGCTTTCAGGTGGTACTTGTCATCATTTAACTACGCAGTGTGTGCGTGTACAGTTGTAAGGGACTGGGTTTATTCCTATGAAATCACAGTTATCCACATACTATACTGAAAGCCACACACACATACAAGTGAAATGATTTTACATAGACAACTGAAACGGGTTGGAACAGTGGACAGCCGCCTAGCATCTCTCTTCCCAGCCCGCCAGTGAATGAACAACAATCGCTTGCCTTTCTTATGAAATGCTTGTTCTTCTCTCAACCACCTTTCATTCATATCAAGTGGAATTCTCATATACACCATACTGAAATGCTTTCACAAATTATATGTTTTTTTTAAATGTAGACGCTTTTCAATAGTTTATAATAAAGTTTTTCTGAATTTATTTTCAGCACATTTTACTATCATGTGAATCATTTTTCAGTTGTTTGTGTGAGAGTGTTTCAGTTGTGTATGAAAAAGCATTTCACTTGTATGCGTGTGTGTGGTTTTCAGTAGTATGTGAGTGACATTTCATAGGTGTATGTGAGAGGAAAAGTACGTGTATATGCATGGTAATTATGAATAATGTCCCTAATGGCCCCTCATAGAGATCTCTCTGTGTGTGTTGTAATCCAAGTTTCTGTGTTGACATAGCTGGACACACTGCACATGCATTTTAGTGCATGTTAGTCCTGTGTGGCTATATAGCTAATGGCCAGGCTTGTAACGGAATACATGGAGCAGCGAAATGTAATCAGGATACAATGAAAGGTTACTGTATTCCCTTACAGTTACAGACAAAAAAGACATAATCAGATAACAGATGCATTTTGAAAAAATAGGGATTATTAGCAGGATTCAAACATTTAAATAGTGTAAAATGTGTCAGAATCCATTTTCTTAAAAGTAACCCTCCCAACACTGGCTTACATGGTAGATATGCTGCTGAACATCTTGATTCAACAGCCATTAACTGGTCATACTGAGCTTTGGGTGGTGAGCAAACGATGAAGATGAGAAGGATACAACTGGCTGAAATTAGTTTCCGTCACAGGATCTCGTGTTTATAGCCAAAAAGTTGTTGTCTGAAGAATGAACAAAGAGAGCCTGAGGGTTCAAACCTGCCTGTTTTATCACTTAATCACTGTGTGAATGGGCACGATTGTCAGATTGTTGACAGTTGAAGAATTGCTGTTTTGCTGATTGTGGGGTAGGGGTCCAGGCGGTTTCAGATTGCCATTTTCAGATTAGAATAAATTGGCAGATTGTGGACACAATAGCCTAGACCAAAATAACATTCAACTTAAAAACAGCTTGAAGCCAAAAGAGGAAATCAGCATGCACATAGTTACAATGCTCCCTTTGTGGCCTATTAGATGCAGCGGTATTGACATGCCTGCCAAAAACAGTTACTGTTGCATTGCGTTATATCGAATCATAATGGTGCATCATACTGTTGTGCAACAACCACTTTGTCAGTGATACTTTGTTTCCTGCACTCAGTCAAGTCATTTATATGTGCATTTTCTCCTCTCTTCCCCTGGTTTCAGTGTGTATCAACGTGGTTTACATACGCATGATGCACTCGTGCTGTTGGTCTGTAATTAAAGTATGCCAGACCAACGTCATATAATCCGTTGCGATGTGCTGCCCTTTCATTTCTGTCTATATAACGTTTCAGAGAGCCTCCTCTTGCTTGACACTTGACATGCATCCAGCGGTAGAATTCCGACAGTGCTGTAAACAGTGCTGTGGATACATGTAGTAAATAGTTTAGATTTTTTTTTTATTGTTACATTTTTATTGCAGGACTTGGGAGTCAGGCTATAATCTGTGAAAGAACACACTCTTCTGTTCCCCATCTTCTCTATCTTACCACTTCTGCCTGTTCCTGTATATATTTCTCATTGAGTAATTAAAGTGTTTCACCCTCTCTCTCTCTCCCACTACTCTGTTATTTAGAGGCCACAGATTTTTTGGGTTCTTTATCTGTTTGTCTGTGTTATCATTTTGGTCTCTGATTACAGATATCCTGACTCTTTAAACTTCCACATCCTGTTTCAGTGATGTGGAAGATGCAAGTAAACATTGAATGACACATATGTGAAAATACCGTCACCTTTTATTTCTTAACCTGCTTCATTTCGCTTTTCAATTCCCCTTTTGAATGAACATGAGTCAGTTCAGGATGCTAAAAAATCCTCCGGCAAGAAGATTACTGCAGGATACAGAATGAAAACAAGACCAAAGTTCTGCCTCACCGCCTCGTTTCCTCTCTTCTTCCTTTCCCATTCCTCCCTAACTTGCTTGAACGTTTCCAATCTCACCTCAGCTGACCTTTCTGCTTCTCTGTTCCTTCTCACTCCCCTAGACTTGCTCTCACTCCTTGTGTCTTTCTCATCTATACAATAGCACTAACCGTGGTAACCTCTGCACCACATGATGGTCATACCTGTCTTTTAGTACACCAAAAACACCACACAAAAAAGATCTATATCCACCTCGTTCTCCTCTCTGTCTACCTCTCATTTTCTCTTTCTCAAAACTCAATCATGCGCCTTCCAGCTGGGCGTGTTGCGTGTAAAGGAAAGTTAATTGGCCTAATGTGGCTTAACAACCCCACCAACTAATGGTGTCCGCTTACAGCCAAGTGAACCAAACCCAGCAAATGAGTGGACGGGGGCACTGCTGTGACCGCTGCCTGAGCCGGTCAACTTGAATTGGACTCACCTGAGAAGCGGGATTTATTCCAGTTTGATTCACTCGCATTTGCTGGTTCAATTGAATGACTGACCCGTGGTCAGGTACATGGGTTAAACAGCTTCCCCGGATAACAGAGAGGAACAGGAGTGAATGGACGTGTTTGCTGGAACGGAAAATAGTTTGAGCCCGGAGAACATTGTTTGATGTCCAGTGTGGGATCTGGAGCACTGCCTGATTTCCTGCTGTTTCCTCTCAGTGTTGTGTAACAAAATCAATTTTGACCAATCATTCAAGAGGTCGCTACGATGTTTACAGCAGGGGACGGCAACCTTTTTGATATGAAGTGCCATTTTAACATTTTGTTGTTAATCCGTGTGCCTCAATGTCAACATTTAAATTAAGTTATTATTACATCCATATAGGCAACATGCAAAGAAAGACAATTTAACAATGTTCTCCCATAATCAGGACATGTTTATTATATATGACAGCAGTATATAAGTAGGCTGCTATCCTGCCAGTGGTTAAAACTGGACAATATGATAACATCATAATGCACTAGATTCTATATAGGGCACACTTGCTACAGCCAATAAACAGTGAATGCAGGATGAGGCAACAGAAATGCAGTAGCAAGCTGCTCCATCTCCAAGTCTGTTTATTGTTGCAGTACAATGCAAAGTCAATGTGATATCATTCAAAGTTCAGGAACTAACAAGAGCATGGGTGGAGACTGCCCCAACAGAATTCCTGCCATTTTCTATGTTTACAACAAATTTTGAGGAAACAAAAAGTTTTTTTATATTGAAATAAACTGCGATAACTTGCTGTACTGCTGTACTGTGCGGTTGGCGCTGCCTTTTTTCAATATGTGGGGCCTCAGCAACACAGTAGCATAACAATACCAGCAATACATTTGCCCCCATCTCTGAACAAATTTTAAAAAAAATCTACATTTTTATGCATAAAAGTGTATTTTGATGCAGAACCGGCTCCAGATGGACAACATTCTGTTATTAATATTTGACATCTAGAGGATTGTGCAGCCATGGGGGAGGCATTTGCTCTCTGGGTTTGGCTTATATGCACAACTCCCCTCCAACACACACCGCTGTCACATGCTACTTCTTTTCTATCTGTGTCCTGAAATAACACAACTGATAAGATCAGAGTATTTACGCTTAGTGGGGTATTCACTAACCCAAAACTGAAATATAATCCTCCATAAATCTGCCTGGGAAACTGAAACTGTAGGCTGCTGTTGAGTAGAGTCTTCTTGTAAATGTGACCGCAGTCAGTCCCCTCCTCATCACTTTTTAGTGGCATGTATGTGAGCCACTGTGTGTGTATGTGTGTGTGTGTCAGGCAGCTAGAGGAAGTTGAATGGCATTCTGGTTTCCTTTCCCCCGCTCTATAAAGCAGGGAGACCATTTGTTAACTGTCAGTTGGTTAGCCTCTGTCCCTACTCTAACCCGAAATAAAAACCACCGGACATCTGTACCAGCTTTGAAAAGGTGAACCACACTGCTGTACCTCCACATCTGCAGGCTGGAGCATATTAATGCCATTTGGTGGTTTCTTTGATCTCAAGTGCTTTTTCTCAACGCAGAGTTAACCCGGTCCACGGGCTATACTGCAGTTTCCGAATATTCAAATTTTTTCATTACAATGAACAATGATTCACATCCGTATCTGGTTAAAACAAACATCATGGCCAGCCTCTGGATATCTTTTGTGCATTGTGCTCATTACCACACACATGTATATCAGACTTCCTTCTGGTCAAAACCAAATTACGTCAGCGGATAGTGCAATGGACGTAGCGATTTCCAGTAGTAGTTAACTGTTTGCATACATACAATTTTAGCATGAGTCCCTGTCTGTGGTCTGGGGCCAGACACCATTTAAATACGCTGTGTAACACATGATTGGTAGTTTTCTCCCTGTAAACTCATGGCAGCTGTCGTCAGATGTTCTCCTATGCAGGATGACTTTCATATTGTGTTAAAATAGATTAAATCCATCAGGTGCCTGGAGTGTACAAGCTTCTAAGCATTCTAAGTAGATGTGATTTGTTGAGCTAAAGCATGCAAATGCGTATAAATTAGTAAATTAAGCATGCAAAATGCATCAGCTGGACTCGTTGCAAACTGCCTGTCCACTAAAAAACTTCCCAACTCCGAACATAACTTGGGATTTATCTTCATGACTCACCAAAAACTCAAGTTGCTGTCAGTCCCCCTGTGTTAGACCAAATAAAGCTGGGTTGTCTTTAGAAACTGTTTATCTTGTTAACCTTGACTTCCTCCACAGCTGCTCTGTCCCAAACAACAGATAAGTAAAGACATTATTGGTTAAATCCCAAAACCAGACACACCAGGCAAATGATACACGGTGACTCAACACATTGCAACTACTAGAACTGAGGGGAAACTGCATTTGTAATCACAAGTCTCACAATGTACACTATTACAAAAGGGAAAGTGCAATTTTTCTCATTGCAAGTGGCGGTAGTCACCTCATTGACAAAATGGGCCGATTTTAACATTCATAGCCGGTATGAAATAACATCATGAACATTCCCTTGAATTTTCTTTCAGTTATTTGGACATGTTAATAAACAAGGCAACCATTCCAAGAAACTTTCATTATTTGACAGTTCCTTCATGTTTTTTGGGCTGCTATAGGCGAGAGAAAAGTGCAAAATATGCAGTGTGTTTCTTCTGCAGACCTTGATCTGACTCCATCAAACTTTACCTTTTGTTATTGACGTGACTGAGGTGTAAACGCCTTCTTGATTTGTTGGTTCTCATACATTCAGCTACCAGACATAAAATACACACTGGCCTCTCCTCATCTCCCATAACATTCACTATGAAGCCAAATGTCTTTGTGTTGTTTTTTTAAACATTCGAAGCTTTGCTTGAGGTTTTTGAATAGAAGCTTTGTTAGATAAGAATAACCAAGTAATACAATTTTACACTGACTTTGGGACGGTGGTGAAAAAAATTAAGCCTGGAGCCTTGCTGTTCTAGTTCACTGACTTTACTGATTTTGGTCATCTCCTGATTCGTCCCCTAGCGCCACCATAGAGTTGACATTTTTTGTGAGTAAGTATTGTATGATATGGTATTGTATGTATTAAGTCAGTCAAACTTGTTTTTGCTGAATGTGCAATGAGCAACTTTCATAGGAATAAAAAGGTATGAAGTTCTCTTTATATAAACACAGATGCAATGTCATGAAATTTGGTTGATACCCATGGTCTCTGGAGAATTTTCTTGTGATTGAATTGCAATAAACAGATTAAGTGAAGTAACTACAGAATGATGACAATTTGTAAAACGTCTGAAGTCACGGTCTGTTACGCCTGTCTGCTTGTTTTCGATCGGAGGCAGGCTATGCTAACATGCTAGCTGCGCCATCAACACTTAAAATTAGGTTGTATCGGCATAAATATGGCAGCGACCTTGTTGTTTGTACCACAGACTGTCAATGGTTTCTACACATAGTTCCGTTCAGTCTCTGTACAAATGTGAGGTTGTATCGTAGAGCTCTGGGTGACCACAGACCGCTACAATATGTTTTGTCTTCATTTCTAATTCTGTGTCGACAGGAGGAGAATCTCAAAAATAAAAGATTTGCCTAATTTGTGTTGTGTCATTTGTGTCTTTGTATTTTCTTACCCAAAACTGGTGAGCAGATGTGGCACACACAAACCTCAGAGTCTCAATTGCAATTTCATATTAAGAGTGTTTTTGTGACCTCTTCTGTAGATGCTAAATATTGATTGAGGAAGCGATAGCAGGGAGAGAAAGGGCGTGATGTTCTGCAGGAGTCAGAGGTCATGTGCAGTACTCATCATTGGGTGGTCTGACAGTAGGGGATTCCAAATGACTCAATAACAGCTCATCCTTGGGGGACCCCAGGCCATTCAAAGTGCAAACACCAGCAACCAAGAGAGAACCTCAATTAATAACTAGGCCGCGGATGCGCGGATGTGTGCAGCGTGATGTGATCTTAAAATTAAAGGTCACAGCCGTAAAAACAACTCATTAGCGTGTCACTTATGGAGTCATATCCTGTGACACATCCACACTCCTGTGCTCCAACGTTCAGAAAGGTATTTGATATTATGACATTACACAAAAACTTGGTCGTTGGTGTTTGAGATTTTCACAGCTGTGTGCAAGATTCTACAATTTAACAGCAACAATACACGTGCCGCTGTTTCTTCAGTGTGAAAATTGTTTGCCATTGAGCCATTTTTTGTTTTTTACATGTTGAAATCTCCATAAGTGCTTATTATGTCAAAGCAGCTGAAGGAAATATGTTACCATTTACAAAAAGCAACCCCTGCACAGCTCAGTGGACTGGCTGACTAACTGTGGGGGCTTTGTTCAGCCTCTGAGTGTGTGTGCTTATGTCTTAAAACAGACAGCGGGGGGGTGGGGTGGGGTGGGGGGGATGGGGGGGCTGCCTTGGTGGTGGCCTGTTATGGAAAAAGGCAGCGGGAGGCTAGGCACACACACACACACACACACACACACACACACTACCCCCAAACAGATGCAGCTACACATGTGCATCCATGCACAAGGACACCTTTTCTCCTCTAACACATAGACAGCCCGATCACAAAGGCTACTGGAGGTAATTGTGTCAGGGGTGTAGGAAGCATGAGTGAGGAGGCAGGGAAGGAGGGAGGGAGGAGACAGAGGGAGCTAGAGGGGGCTGCATGCTAATTGGAGCCAAATGGGCAGCAGATGAAATGAAGTGGTTTGCTGTGTAGCCCGGACACTCATTCTTTCACACACACTCTTTCTTCATAGCTCCTTCTCTGTCTGTCTTTTTCAATATAGCTAATTAGATTGTGATATACATTTCCTCCTTTGTTCTCTTTCCTTGTGCCACACACTAACCTATAAATCACAGCAACATTCAAGAACTTCACCCTGGCCTCAGTTTAATTCAGCTAAACACATACTTAAATAGATTTTTTTTTGGCCACTTGGGGGCAGGGCCACATGTTACCACCTTATAAAGTTGATATGAAGAATGTGTTGGCAAAAAGACACGCGGCTATATTAGCATTTGGAGCCTTTTTGCCACGGGACAAACTTTCTTTCCTTTTTTTAAGATCTTTTTTGGTTTCTGCTAACTCCTGTGGAACCTGTCTGGTTATTTAGCTGCTAAATGCTGCACTGTGTTATATGGTGTTGGGCATTGAAAATAATGAATTGATCCCTATCTTTGTCAGTTAGCATTTTGAAAATACAGATCTTCTGCTAAATAATTGGTTTGACTCTTTCTCAATTCAAGTTCAATAGGTACTGAGGTAACCTGGTGATTTGCTTTGGATGAATTGAAGTGGAAAATTTAAGGTTGCTTTTTATGCTGTAATGTAGGACGGCGTATTA
Organism: Chelidonichthys spinosus; assembly: GCA_029853015.1. Lineage (NCBI taxonomy): Eukaryota > Metazoa > Chordata > Actinopteri > Perciformes > Triglidae > Chelidonichthys > Chelidonichthys spinosus. Next base: position 14,417,894 of record CM056834.1, on the reverse strand, counting down.
GGGCCACTGTAGGGGAAAGAAATGGAGCCGAGAGAGGTGGGCAATATTCTGATAAAAATAAGCAAACTTGCTAGTTTTAAAGTAGCAAATTTGTGACTTTATCACGATGCAAACAACCGGCGTGTATTCTAGCGTGTGACAACGCTTTGCTAAGGTTGTTGATGGTTATTGTTGGTTATTTTTATATGGGCCAAATTGTCATCTTATGATCGGGTGGTTGGGCTAAGGTAGCAGTAGGTTTCACTTGGTGTCATAGCAATTGCAAAATAAAATCCCATAATAAAGTAGCAAATCTGCGACTTTATACTCTGAAGTGGCAAATTTGCGACTTTAAAACTAGCAAATTTGTGACTTTAAAACTAGCAAATTTGCCATTTTAAAACTAGCAAATTTACGACTTTTTTATACAATGAAGAATCTTGCCCTCTCTCTTACAAAAATAAAAAGCCAGTAGTTAGTATACAAAGCAAGTATGAATTTTTGCAAATAAAAAAAGAAGGGAAAATATATCTCCCTGTGTCTGGCTTTGATTTACAAGATATGCCATAATCTGTTTTGTTGTTATGATAAGAATTCCTAAAATACGCAGAGCAAGCAGACAGAGAAAGCAACAAAAATATGAACATGTAGAGGAAAGACAGGACGAACCCGGAGGCAAAACCTGCCAGATTTAAGACACAAGTAAGAGGCTGTAAAAACAGTCAAATCAGAGAGTGAAATACTCCAGTTATGAAACTGGAGTTGAAACAGGATTTCCTATAAGCTTTGGCTGTCAGCAAAGCACTTAGCTGTCTTAGGGGTTAGGGTTAGCCAACATATAAAATTTCATCTTAGCTGCTTAGATAACTTATCATCAAGTGAACGACCAGCAGATATAGGTCGGAGATTACGATAGCATTTGTGTGCGCGTATGTACAATTGTGTAGACGTGTTTGACATGTGTGTGAACGCGTGTCTCTGTGTGTTTTTAAGGGCTTCTAATGAAATTGAACACATGAATCGAAACCCTCAACATGATAAGAATGTCAGTAATTATGTTGATCCAATTAGCTGCTGGCCTGCAGTGTCCAATCAGGAGATAGAACACCATGGGGTTGTCAGAGAGGCACCAAAAGCCAAAATACTAATTAGCCCGCTAGCTTTTAATGCTCCATGTGATGAGGAAGAACAGGCAGCGACACACGCACACAATCAACTAACCAACACACTTCCTCTTGTGCAGACACAGCGGAGACAGTAAGTGTGCGCTCGCAGCAGGCAAATATTGTGTGATCTCTGAGAAGCACGCATAATCCACCTGTCGCTGCTTGATTTTGTGACGAAGGTGAACAGTGGCGTGCAGCCACCAAATCAAACAAAACATCTACACGGAAGATCCCACTGTGGGACTCAAAAGACACAACCTTGTCTGTATATGGGAGTGAGAAAGCAGATAACTCTAATTAAAGTATCTAATTCATCGTTCCAGTCACATCCCAGGTGATGTCTGTTTGTCTTCTATTAAACTGGTGTGGCTGCTACTGAATATTGTTATCTTTCCATCTCAATTTGATCTTTTATATCTGCATTTCCGGGCTGCACGGTGGTGTAGTGGGTAGCACTGTCGCCTCACAGCAAGAGGGTCCCGGGTTCGATCCCCTGGTCGGCCCGGGTTCCTTCTGTGTGGAGTTTGCATGTTCTCCCCGTGTAAGCGTGGGTTCTCTCCGGGTTCTCCGGCTTCCTCCCACAGTCCAAAGACATGCAGGATGGGGATAGGTTAATTGATGACTCTAAATTGGCCGTAGGTGTGAATGTGAGCGTGAATGGTTGTTTGTCTCTACATGTCGGCCCTGTGATAGACTGGCGTCCTGTCCAGAGTGTACCCTGCCTTCGCCCAATGACAGCTGGGATCGGCTCCAGCCCCCCCGTGACCCTGAATACTGGATAAGCGGTAGAAAATGGATGGATGGATATCTGCATTTCCACAGTGTGATACTGAAAAGACACTATTGCAATGTCTTTCAGAAAGTGGCATTTTTGTTCTTTCTGAGGGAAGGAATAAGCCTTCTGGAGATAAAAAAAATAACTTTATCTTCAGCAAGACAGTGAATTGTTAGCGTACTGACAGTTTCTGTCCGAAACAGCTATGACTGATTGATTGACACGCATACAAACAAATCAGTGTTGAATTCAGACATTGATAAGCGGGAGCATGATAGTAACTATGTAAGCGATGAAAATGATGTTGTGATGAAAACTTTGACATTTTTACTTTACTCCCCTGATACCACAGTAACCCATGCTTTCAGAATACCCGAGGCTGGTGCTGGGTGCACATTGAAATCATGACGGGAAAAAGAAAGTAATTAGTAATAGTCTTAATGAAAACAAATGTGCATGGAGAAAGGACCTGTGATGATTATGCCGGGTCATGTTATGCCACTAAAGTCAAACTCTGCCGGGCCTCTCCAGGCTTTAAACCATGGACTTTCTAGCGCTTTACATTCAGCATATAAAATGCTAACTAACTAATATATTAATCTTAAAGATTGTTGGGGTTTTGTCAAACCAATTGTTTTCTAGCTGCTAACCTCCGAAATGATGATGTCATGACACATTCTGGCATATAAATCAGAAATAAAACATATGATCATTCAGACAATGGAGTCAAGTCACAAATTAAGTGTTTCTGGCAGGATCAAGCTCTAGTGGGAACGTATCTCAAAAGCTTTAAAATGATATCCAGGGATTGATTAGTGCTGAAAAACAAAACAGATGTACATATTACAATATGTGTAATTGTGTTGATCTTGCAGTATTTTGGGCTTAGAGCAACCTATTAACAGTTTTCAGCAGATGGATTAGATGGATGGATAGATGTATGGATTTTATTTGTGACACACACACACACACACACACACACACACACACACACACACACACAATCACACACAAAATTACATACAGCAAGTATTTAGAGAAAACGAAATAAAGAATTTAAAAAAATTGACTCACAGTCGCTTGTTTCATACAGCTGGTGCCCGCTCCGTCCTGGCTGCACCTACACAGTATGCCTCAGATTGGCCACTGGCTGTGAAAGACTAATGTTAGCTTAGCTATGATGCTAACCGGCGCTTCAACTAGACCGGCCATTACCTGCTCAGAACAACAGCTATTTCATCATTAAATTCTCTTCCGAACATTTCAAAGTGAGACATCAACTGTATAGATTTCAAATATTGGCAGTTTCACGAAAAATGTGAATTGAAAATGTGACCCAACACAGCCGTGGGGCTTGCAGGAGGATGAAATAAAATAAAAATTGAAATAAATAAAGGTATTTCTATTTACATTAATTTATGTCTTTATTGCCTAATTTATTTATCTTAAGATGTATTTATTTAATATTGACATAAATGGTTCCATAACTCTGAAGTAAGTTGATTGATGAGGTGAAGGTTCGCAACAATGGGTATTGGGGTAATGAAATCCTTCTGCATGGAAGAAGAATAATAGAAAAGTCTCTCCCAACTCTAAATTCCCCTGATTTGTTTTGGACACGAGTTCTGTATCTTGGCCATTTCTCGTGTCACCATCCCTTCTCCGACACTTCTACACGGCCATTTGAGCCGAGAAAACCATCACTGTGCACAATTCGGGTTGGTGTGCTTGATGACTTAGTCTCACTGCGGTTACTGTTTATGTTATCAGCGCTAAGCTTAACACGCAACATCAAGTGGTGGCTGGACACCACTGAGATATTTTACCACTTCAAAATAATAATGTGAAATTCTGATGATGGTGATTGCATTGGCTTCTCTTTGTCTGTCTCTTTTTTCATTGCGTGCTTTGATGTGCGAGGATGCATGACTGGCTCTCTTCCCCAGTGTCTCTAAGAAAACATCCAGGACACTTAACCCAATTACATGCTCCCTGACTTTGAAACAGAGATGCAGCCCACGGAGGAAGCATAATACATCAAGTTAAATACTCCAAATTCTCAGTCTCTGACCATAAACTGTCTTGATTCAAATGGGAAGTGAATCACGGTGACTTTGCACTTTAGCAGGAATGTGAATATCTATCACCCACTGTGATAAGATTTCACCGTGATATTTAAAAACCCGCAAGCCTGATGTTATATTCACGAACAAATCACTAATGTCGTGGCTTTAGGTGGAGGGAAGGTATAGTGCAGTCCTTTCTTTTATTTTGGAGGGATTAGATGACAGTACCTCTGGATTTTTTTAAATGCCATTTATGGATCAGATCATTTAAAAGCAGAACCGGAGCGTGAGAATAACAAAGCTAGCTGAGACGAGCCCTGAAACGATCACCATACCTAATGGTTTCTGAACCTGAATGAAGTTACTTCAACTGTCTCAACTTTATTGGTTTGGTTTATCAAGAAACACAACTTAGTGTTCATTGAAGGAACAGAAAAGTTTACATTCTATGCTTTATAGTGTTAATATCGTATCAATACTATACATCAGGGTTTGTTGACTTTGATAGTTTGCAACAGCATCCAACACTTTCCCATGACGGGTGATGAGAGATGTTGCGGTAATATGTTAATGAGCACAGGCACCAAAGGCAGTGTAGTGGTGAGACAGTGATGCACAATTATTTAAGACAGATGCCAGTATGTTAGAAGCTTTTTTTTAAAAATGTCACTGATGCCACTGACTGCACACCATCCGTGTACTCAGAGCCTCAGAAGGATTTTCGAGGAATAAGAAATGCTGTGTATTTGAGCAGTTTGTTTCATTTGGCATGCCTTGAAAATGCATTTTGTACTGTTTGAACGACAAAACAAAACACCGTGGTCACATTTAAAATGCAAATCCATTCCAGCACAGTTTAGTTGGACTTAAACAAATAATGCATCTGTTCTAGGTTCGGATTTTTAAAAAACTAATAGCAAGTCTCATTAAGCCCTGCTGTGGATAAGGGCACTAATGATCACAGTTAATGACGCAGCTAGGGCTGGGGGGTCAGATAATTCCTGGATGCCAGTAATTTGCTGCTCTGTAGTCGGACAGCCAAACAAATTGTTTAAAGGCAGAAACAGGAGCGTGAGGTTTTGGCAGAAGGGTCACCGACTGTGTTTATCATGATCAAGCCTGACCAACAGATTAGTAACTTCCTGCAGAGGTCGGGGGAGTGGGTGGCCACAGAGGGAGACAGGGAGGATTGTGTGTTTGAGAGAGAGAGTGCGAGTGCATCTGTGTTTATGAGCAGCCGGAAGTCTGGGTTCTCGGTTATCTCTATCTGGAAATCATTCATAACACCATGAATAAATAAAAGATAATATCTCAAGCTAAAAAGTCTAATAATATTTTACTTGCTATTTGCTTAATGTTCTGATGCAACTTTTTATTCTCTCACTGACGCCACAACGATGGCAGACTTACGAGTCAGAATTCAGAGTAATGCAGGGCTGCCAACCTTCCACTACCAGCTGGAGGGGTATTCTTGTTTTTTTTTTGGTGGGATTACTCCCAACACAATGGAGATTTCAACAGACCTCATTATGGACAGTTTTATACCGAAAGTTTCTTCAATCGGAAATATTTCTCTGAAAATACAAGACTCTTTGGATTATATTCCATTCATCTAGAAACCAATAGTTTGAAGCTCCTCAGCAGCGGACTTCAGCACAGAACAGGAATACATGTATATGTTCACTTTAATCCCTAACAGAAGTTTGGTACCATGTAAACACTGATGTAAAGAGAGTAATGCTTCATGTTCCTCTGAAACAGAAACTCTCTGTAGCTGCGTATTTAGTGCTCTGTAAAGACGTGAGGGCAGAGTTTTTTCTCCAGGCGGCCTCATTTGGAATAATTGTAAACAGACGCTGGCACTCAAAAAACGCAATAGACACTCAGCCTAATGGGTCAAGTTCACATACATGATAACAAGTTGGCTCAGCTGCTCAACTAATGTAATTTCAGCAACCCGTTGAGTGTGAGGAAAGTTAACCAACCATATAACATACTCACAAGGCTCCACATCCACTTCAAATAAGTGACCAGTCCCGGTCTGTTTTGGTGTTCCTTATGGTAACGAGTGCACAGTCTCCTCTGACATCACAAACTCACTGTGACAAGTTCACTCAAATATCTTTGTCTGGCTTTTGTTAGCATGTACGTTCAACATATTTGTTTTAGTAATGGTTGAAATCTACATCTAAAAATGACACACAATTAAATACGAACACAGAGTAACACGTTATAATAAAACTAGACATTTTAAAGTAAAAGCACTTAGAAGTTCCCAATAAATAAATATTTACAGGTCCAGAGAATAATTTGTGTTTTCTTTAGCACTCACACGCATCTCTCTGGGTTCAAGATGAGCTCGGAGAGAAGAAGAGAAGCACTATCGCAAATGCAGATCTCTGTTGGTGGATGTCGACCGTGAAACTGAGAGGAGAGCAGCAGACCGACGGCACAAGTGTGTGTTGAGGAGAGTTTGGGGGAGACGTTACGATGTTGGAACGGCTTTGGTCTGTTTGGTCTATTCATTGGTTTCTTTCGTTAAAACAGTCATGTGATCCACTCATAACATTTATGTTGTTTTTCAGTCATGCGTCAGTCATTAAAAAAACATGTTTCTCTTAGTCCTTAATGCCTTAAATGTAAACATTTTAAATTGACAGCATTTTCAGCAAGAAATATAGTCAGTAAATCGTCTCTTTTCTTAGGCTGGGTGAACCCTGCCTGAACTTCCGGGAAATTTGGATTTCGCTCGGCAGTTTAGGCTGGACACCCTCAGGCTTACTTTCGCTGTTACACTGCCAGAATCTTTGGCTCCAATCAGAAACGGCCATTCTCTCCTGGCACGCTATTGGCCTGCTCTGATTGGTTGTAGGACTATCCAATTGCGTACGGAGTCATTTGAACGATGCCCATTGATCCCGCCTCTTGAGCAGTAGAAACAAAGCGCAGCTTCCCCAGACTAATGTTCAATCTTAAAAGATTGACCTTAGTATGGTGAAAACCAGACTACTCATTTCTATCAAAGACATTGGGTCTTAAAATTCCAATGGCTTTATTGGCATGATGTAAAACTTCTCATATTGCCAAAGCATATTTAAATGATGAAATGTATGAATTTACTATAAACTAAAATACAACAAGTCCTACGCATGTAAAGTTGGTTGGAACAATACAGCAATGCAGGCAGCAACACAGTGAGGGTCCTCTCCCTGTAGTGTTAGTCTTCAACTGAGAGCTGGACTGAGAACCTTTGGTTCTTAAACATGTTTTATAAATTCAATGGAAAAGTATTGAACTTAACTTTAAACGTGGTGCAAGAAAGTGATTCATACAAACGTTTTCTTCTTAAAGACATCTGCCATCTGAAATTGCTTTGCAAAAGGGGAAAATAAATAAATATGCCATTGTGTCAACCCAACATTGTATTCCTACACAAAAATAAAAACATTGTAACAAAATTTACATGCAACTGCAGCCCTATGAACAAAGAGATCACGTCAGCGGGAATGATTTTAATTCAGAGGTACATGGGTGCATTTGGAACATACAAACAACCTACTTGGCAGATCGTATTAAACCCTTGCTTTTTCTTCCTTGCTCTCCGAGTTTTTGTGTGTGGATGTGAGTGTAGCATTATGAACCACTAAATGGATCTGGATGGAAGCCTAGTCCACTAGAGGAGAGAGAGAGAGAGAGAGAGAGAGAGAGAGAGAGAGAGAGAGAGAGAGAGAGAGAGAGAGAGAGAGAGAGAGCACATATAATGAAGGATTAAAGACAAGGTATTGTTACATTGTGGTAAATTATGACGTCTTAGTAAGAAACATATGACTTTCTTTCAGTGCCATCACTATATTGTTGTCACCCTATCTATTTCCCTGCTAATGAGAAATTAGCTTATATGCCAGAGACATTAGCTTAGCTTAGCATAAAGAAAGCAGGGAGAAACCACCCCTAAAAACAAGCTAAAGTTCCCTCATCAATGCTGTATGTTGATTGTTACGTTTAGAATTGATGAGGATTGAGACTCAGATTGTATGGAAATAGTGCTATTGAATCATCTTCAGAGACCCCTATTTAATTCCTTAACTAACTATTTATAAGAAACTGGATACACCAGAAAAATAAATCATGAGACTATTCCTGTGAAGCATGGGTAACTATTTCCTCTATCATCTTTACTTTTTGTCCCCTGGTTAGCTTGTTTTCCTCAAGTTCTACTTCATTTCGATGTCATCTCGTCCAATCCATGTTCACACATTTGATAGAGCTGCTATGGCACTGAAACACCACTCACGCTCTGCTGTGGATTACTATGACGGTCTCCACCAGCCAAGCGTTTCCTCACTACATGGAATCGAGACAAAAGGTTTCTTATGGTCATTTTATTGCAGCCACAATCTGAATCAAATTTGCTGTAGCAGCTCTGGAGACTCCGCTTTTGGAAAATGTTTGTATAAGCGGTTGTCTTATTGTGTCATGTGCACAAACCGGTAGTTAGGCCATGTGTGAAATATGCAGGCAAACAGTGCTTTATTTATATTTGGCATCTGTAGAACATGTTCCGTGATGAGGAGACACATACATGTCACTATATTTCTGAATATCTGCATTTGCCTTATTAGTTTAATTTAGTGTCCAAAGTGAATTCCTTAACACGTTACTTAATACTTTACACATAACAAGAACACACTTTCTTTTCCTGGCTGCACCTTTGAGTGTGTATTCCAACCACACTGCTCTGCCATGATTTCCTAATGGTGATGAAGGCCACTACCAACAATACAGATTGCTTCCACACAGTTTAATGGACTGAGGAGACCGTAACCACACTGTGTATACAACCCACTCAGAAAGTGGGGGCAGAGAGAGTAATAGAGAGATTGAGTAATATATGTGCATATTAGAGAGTTTAATGGCTACAATATTAGAAGTAAAGGACGTGTTTTTCTGTCACTCAGCCAAATAACGCAAAGGTTCTTTCACATTGCTACCTACAAGTAGGCATCTATTTCCTGCCAACATTTTCATCACATAACATTTATGAATCTGCAACACCCTCAGGAGGCAGACTATATTTCATACTTGCACCAGTTATTTCAATTACAACTATTCAGTTAACTTGATCTGCTTCATACATTTTAAGGTCTTCTGTTGAAGATTTTTGCTCATGACTTCACTTAAAGCTACATTACAGATCACCTTACAGTATCATTTTTATGGAGGTGTTTTTCAATGGGTGTGTTTCAAATCAATTGCCTGTCTGAATAAAACCCCAATCCAACCATTCACTAAGTTCACCTCGGTGACTTATTTGGTGCTGGGCTGGTAATGTACACTGGATGTATCAGAAGCTTCCTTTATTTTAACACCACCATATAGACCTATTTGGGAACCAATATAATGACAGAAAAAAACAAATGGAAGCCACCAGGGGAGCAAATATTCATCTCATCAAACAGGCTGTTCCAGTGTCAGCTATTGGTATAATCTTTGAGCCCCAGGTTTTTATCTTTGTTTACATTTAGGCAAAGTGGCTGCAGATAAGCTATAATCATGTTCATGTTATATACTCATGGATGTACAGACAGCTATCACTGGAATTAGTTTTTACCGTGAAGAAAACGTTCCCAGGTAAGTTTTAAAGCATATTTTTTTCTAAGATTTCTAAGTGAATCTTTAGATGTTTATTCACAGCAGACATCCGAGATAATGATGTACTTGGGAAGCATAAATTACCTGATGGTTAATACGCTGTCTGGAATGGAGTGTTAATATCAAAGAGCGCCAGCAACATTAATCCACTAAAACTGCCTTTATAATTTCCCTTAATTATTATGAGGAAACTCTCATGAGGAGTTTTTAGGTGAGAAAAAGTAGGGGGCGGTGTAGCAATAAAAAGGCAAAACTGAACATGTCAGTAATATTGATGATGACACACCCTCCTTAGTGACAACTGGAGCCTCCACACTGTTACAGCCTCACCAAGTGAATGCTTATGAAAGTAGAGTAAAGACTCCCCTCTCTCTCTCTCTCTCTCTCTCTCCCTCTCTCAGCTCCTCCCTAGTAATTCAATCAGAGGATTAAATGTTGCAACATCAGCTCTGGATTTGGACTCCATTCCCTTTATCACTATGGAGATGGTTGCTTGATAAACAAAGAGAAAGTCGGCGTCTCCCTGACGTGTCACACAAGAGCACAACCACCTCCTTTGCCGAGATGGAATGAGAAGGATGGATTTTGCAATATGTACTACTATTTGTAAATGTGTGTTTCAAATAAATCAAAATTGCATGTAGAATCTGATCAAAATAGAGTTGGCAATGTTGCTACAGTGGCAACAGTGCTGTGTCATTCAGTCTTCAACCAGACCACAAATGCTTAACATTGTTCTGAGCTGTAACTGCAAATGCAGTTTCCTCATTTTATGCCATTTTAAACGCTGGAATTCAGTGGTTGAATTCATCATGTCTGGGGTTTTGTCAAAAGTGGAACACGAGTCGGCAAATGTAGCATACTCGTCGTTGGAACGCTGGATTGTTGGGCAAGTACTTACAATATTTTATATGTAATGGAGAGACTAGGTCCAATCCAGACATGCTGCCCCAAATCCACCGTGGAGTTATATTAAGTATACATTTTCCACTTTACACTAATTGCCAAAAAGAGGCTGGAAAGTTCCCCAACTCAGTCCTTCATAACAGAGACTCTTCACTAGAAAAAAACAGCATAATTTATTCACAAGTATAAATCTGTGACTATGTTTATGTTTTCCTGTGACCACTTGAGGTTGTAAATACTGTCAGTCTTCCTTCAGTTGCAAATGTGGACATGTCATCCTGCCGCCAAAGCTCTTAAAAAGAAGTTGGGCTGCCTGTAATTTATTATTTTAACAGATTATTACATAAATGAATCTCGTCACAACCTCTGCAAAATCCATGGTGCAGTTTGGGTATTCCTTTGGGAGAATTCCTGGAGAAGCCATGTGTGTAAATATGACAAAAAAAAAAAAAACATTTTGGTGTGATGTCACTCTTGCGGTGTGAAGCATTCTGCCAACATCTGGGTTTAGTTAGAAAGCGCAGCGTGAACATCGCACTGGGGGACTGATCCGAGAGATAAACTGATCACAGCCTTGTACCTGCATGCATTGTCATTGGGAATAGCAATAAATGTAATTCAAATAGTGAAGGCCAATGCAGTGACAAATGACACAATTGTTATGAACAACTCAGTTACTCACACCCTTAAAAAACAAAGATGTGATATTATCATGACGCCATAAACATGGAAACCTACAAAGGACAAGTGTCATCAACTCTTAACAAATAAGCTAAACATTTAGAAGCTTTTGGATGACCTGCTGGTAGACACTAACTAGCTAGTAGTAGAGATGCACACCAAATAGACCAAACTCAGAAAGAATCTCTGAAGATCTGAAGATTGCTAGCATGCTAACAGGCTAACCTACTTTACATGGGAAACATACTGCTAAACAGTTTTTATTGTGAGCATGTTAGCATACTGATGTCAGCATCTAGCAGGTAGCATTACTTTGCTTACATGCCATTAAATTTACATTTAGGGCATTTAGCATTTAGCTTTCATCCGAAGTGACTTACATTAGGTACATTTGTTGGAAGAAGCAGTATATCTCTATCAGTACAATAAGGAAGACATGTTGTTGGTAACGGACTCTCACTGCATAACTGGCCCTTTTTTTCCTTCACTTTTTACGTTACTGTGCCTGTGTACTTTTGAAGTCTTGTTAGTTTGTCAAATGAAATGGATGGCAGTCGTTAGTAGCAGCCACCATTCCAAAGAAGCAATTCCTCAAATGGCAGCTGGATGTTTCAAGGTAAATTCACAATGACTCTGAGGTCAATATTTTCCCTCTCAATAAGATAAGGCCTTGTTGGTCATTTTACTTGTTGTCTGCAGTAAACCCAAATATCCAAGTATCAAAACATTTTCTGTTTAGGTTTTCCTCAGTCTATGAATGAGATTCATTTTCTCCTGAGAATGAGTTGTGAGTCTTGTCAAGCAGGGAACCACGATTTTCAGGGGTCTTGACCGTTAATTACAGGAACCAGGAGTGAACTGGAGTAAATGGCTTCTTTGTTGACAGCATTCAGGAAACTGTCTGTAAATCAACACCGAATGCTGTTTTCTGATGGGGTTAAGAACACCTTGTTTATTTCCCACTTTTAAAAGCTCTACTCACTGCACACAGCGACGTAGAGCAGGTTCACATGATGAATGTGGAAAAGTGTTATGTGTAGAACGGTGGGCTGCCGAGCAGCCTCAATACAAAATGCTGCGCATAAAGTGTCAACTTGCTGGAAAGCAGTCTATTTTGAAGCCAAACTGGATCAACCTGTGATTTATGGCAAATGGCTGAACTACAATGTACAACTTCATTTGTCACAACGATTTTATATTCAACTGTCATCATCACCATTTTTCTTCTTCCACAGATAGTGTGTCTAATGTGAATGAATGGCATGTTGGGCTGTAAAGGGCATGGCGAATGGAAAAGTTTCCTATTTCCTCCATGGTATTGGCTCCTGAAGTACCCTTGAGCATCCACCTATTACTCACATCACATCATTTATTGATAGGCTGCAGTAACACAGAACAAACAGTTCCACCACTCTCACATTAAACAAATTGCACTGTTCCGTGTTTATGATGGAAAATTGCTAGTAAAAACAGTATTTAACTTCAGGTCTGTTTCTTAAAGCCTCACTTTTGGTTGTCAAATTGTTTTTAATTTGCTCCAGACAGACTGCTGCCTAAGTTGACAATAATATAGCAATAATATAGCATAACCGCCGTTGGGATTGCTCAAGCAAGAAGTCCCCGTCATGATGCAAAGTTTAGTTTTGACAACCCATATCCAATCATGCTGCTCAACATAACCACACAAATACCTGTTATAGTTATGACGTATTATCAAAGGATGATGCGTATAGCCATAATCGTGGTGTCAGGACCAAATGTGCTGCATGTGTGCGTTTTCCAGCACAGTTACCATGGTAACCCAGTGTTTATGATGGAGAGATTTATAGGCATTAAGTTTTAAGTGATTCCCGATCTTTTGTAGAGCTGTGTGAACTGTTTTCAATGTGTCCGGCTTCAACAGGCCTGTTAATGTTGGCTGAGGTGTGTAAAGTAATCGATCAGAGCACCGAAGGCCTTTGGTATAATGCTACTTACTGTCATGATAGACAGAGCTTTACTTTGCCAAGCTGCTTTAGGCATTTATACATTTTGTAGAATACAGTTTGTGTTACTGTAAAAAAAAGAAAATACTCATTCTAAATATTCCTATTCAAATCCTCAATTAACTTATCAAACTATGTTTGCTAATTGAAGTTTCAGTCCAGCAGACAGCACGTGCAATCTCAGGAATCCATCACATTAAAAATAAATTGTTAAAGGGCCAGTGTGCAGTATTTAGGGGCATCTATTGGCAGAAATATAATTTAATATTCATAGCTAAGTTTCCTTAAGTGTATGATCACGTGAAACTAAGAATCGCTGTGCTTTCGTTAGTTTAGAACAGTGATCCTCACTACTCCTACTGTGAGATTCTGTTTATAGCTGCTCATCACATGGTTCTTGAGGGTCGACTCATTATGTCGACAAAAGTCAGAGAAAAGTTATGATAAATGTCTTCGGCATGACAATCATCACTGTGTGTGTGTGTGTGTGTGTCTCAGCCCTGCCCTCCGGTGAAACAGACAGCGAGAAAAGACGCTGGATGAAGTGGTGTGCCCGTTAATTACACTAAAACACAGTAGAGACTCTCAACAACGCCTATCCAGATTTTGACAAATTCCACGAAATTCCACGTTTTTCCGAGTTGATTCAATATTCATTGTCAAATTCCGTGATTGCGTCAGAAATCATAGGGCCCTAGCCTTGGCGAGCTGCAAGAGGATCGTGAGCCGTGCAATGTGTAACACTTGTTTAGAAGTATATATATATATATATATATATATATATATATACACACACACACACATGGGGAGATCCGTCATGTTGCATCACCATGTTTCTACAGTAGCCCAGAACGGAAAAACCAAACAGCCTCTAGAGAGAAAATTTGATGTCTTTACACTACCTGAAGGCCGCCATAGTTCTCTGACATGCTTGGCATGCGGGGGATGTTTCAGTTGGTTGTAATTTACAATCTCACTGCTAAATGGCGCCAAATCCTACACTCCCTTTAAATAGAAAATTCTGCAAAATCGGGTTAGCATACAGACACTTTTGACTGAAAAAAAAAGAACTTGGCTGACAATATTCTCCGGATGCAGGATGCTAAATCTAAGCATGCTTTTCACACTTGGCCAGTTTCAACTTTTTCAGCTGACTAATATTCATCATTGACCATGATGACCTTTCATCTATACACGCTGAAAATGCTGCAGAACTTTTTAAACAAAATTCCTGGGGGTTGAGGAGCGATGACCAGAGACCCCTGTGGTGATCACAGAAGGCCTTCTCATAAAATGCACCGATACTGGATCTCACTGCAAACTGAATTGAAAACTTGCCAGCCCTGCATTAGAGTTGAGCTCAAAGCACAGCTGTGACTAAGAACAGCCTCACAGAGCTGCAAGCATGGCTGTATACTCTTACTGTCTTGTTTAAATTAGACTGAAGGGATATCTTAACTCCTACTGCAGTTTACATGGTGCGGAACATAACGGGTGATTCACAATCGTTTGGCTTGGATTGATGGAAGACTAGGTGCTGAGTGGACTACTTGGAATTTAAAACCTTTAATATCAACCACAAATATTTTGTCTCCGGCAGCCGGTTTTCCTCGCCATCATCAGTCGCTGTCACTGCAATAGTTCAGTTGTAGGAATGCTCTTTGATGCTTGGCGATTTTTACGGCAACGTAAGTGCTGGAGGTAAAGTGAGAGATTTTGCGGTTGCACAGTAACATCACAAGAATGATGTGCATTCGGCCCACCTGTGAGAGTGAGTGCACACCGCACACACGGTTTTACTGTGGCTTTTCCTTTGTGTATATTATTTCCCTGTTAATCACATTTTCTCACTCAATCGTCTTTTGAATGTGAGCCAGTTAAAGCTGTACTTCTCGTCAAAGAGGGAATCATACTCTCCATCTCTCTCTCTCTCTCACACACACACACGTTCTTGGAAACTAGGGCAATGGAAAGCCCCTTTTTCTCCCTTCACTCTCTCCGGCTGTCCTTGAGTCAACTGCAGCCCCATCACTCTGGTGCACCAGAGCTGCTCACAGTAAAGCTCCGTTCACATACAGGCAGCATGGTGGTTCTCCAGCCTCCTACAGCGATAGAGAGACCTCTGCTGCTCCTGTCGATAGTGTTCTTTTCTTGGGATGTTCGATGCACACAGTAAAAATAAGACATACAGTGGTTACTTGTGTATAATGTAGTTCTATAGTGCAAGTAAAACAAAGTGCTTTAGGCGGTTGCTTTCTTATGCAACATATGGAGCTACATGACGTAGCTCAGCAGGTCATTTTTGAAAATAATGTTTCGTTTTCATTCGTCCACTTAAGTTTTTTCTATTGGCATCTCTTCTCATGTAAACTTGTCACGTGTTAAACCACCTCTTTAAAACTTCTTTTGAGAATCGACATTATTTTATGCACGGCTTTCACTCGCAGTGTGCTGTTGAATCGAGCTCATATGCTAATATTGACCCAATGTTTTGGCACAGACTCTGTGGTCAGCGTTGTTACTGAGCAGATGTTGAGCAACATAACACTCCGGGAGAACGTAGCAGTTCCATATGTGCTTCCAACCCAGTTCTGGCTTTCTCTCTGACGGCGACCAGAGCGACAAAACAAGGAATGCCAAACCTTAAAACAAGTTTTGATGCCCCTCAGGGCCCCAGAGTGCAACCATTTTGGGCGCACATGCGACCAAAAATTAGTGATGTGCGGTATATGTTCCTTGGTCGCACCGGTACGCCTAACATTTAGCTGGTCTGTTTATGGGTGTAGCAAAATGTTTTTTCCCCCACAGCATACAGCGAAGAAGAAATACCACGGTCTGAGCCAATCAGAGGCCGAGTAGGGGCGGGCCTTCGTCTCTGATGGTTCTGACCCTGGTCTCTTCTTTGGTGAATGTTGTTGCGAAACATCAGGCGAAGTGACTTGAGCGACAAAAGATAGTTGCTGTGCATGTAACCTGTCTCCCGTCGCACCTTAAGATACCGGTCCTGTCTCACGCGTCTCTGTCTGAGCCGGTGTCGCGAACCGGGTGGTCCGGTCGCTCGTAGTTTTAAGAACCGGTCGTTTGATTCAATCTCCGGTTCGCCGCAGGCATTTACTGCAAAGAGTATGAGCCAAGCCCGACTGGGAACGCTGCTTTTACTGTCTGAGCATCGTCGTTCAGAATTGTTAAAAAAGCACCAGAAACACAACCGGTACCGGGACAGGTGCGTGGTGGGCCGAGAACTCCCCTCCCCCGCAGCTTCTCAGTGTCAGGCAGCCACAAGCCGGACCAGTGAGGAGTCAGACATTATAATAACATAAAACACTGCTTATAATATCACCAAAGAAGCACATTTTATTAAACAAATTAGGTTATTTTGATATATTGTTTGTGTTGAGATTTAAATAAAAAAAACATACAAAGATTATGATGTCATTATAAAAACTCTGGTATGAGATTGCACACTGCACAGAACCTGTAATTTTCTTCAGTGGCGTTAAAAAGTACTCTCTGTTAAATAGCATGTTGCTGATCTGGCAAATGCACAAAATAATGTTTAAAAGAGCACCACATTTTGCACAACTATGCATTGCCATTGCCTGAAGGCCTCTTGTCCGATCTTTTTTACTTCCCAGTATCAACAACTTCCCTTTTTATTTAGTGTGATTAATCTATAAAATTGGATTTACAAGTGCATGTGGTCTTCGTAAAGTGCATGTGCTCTTTATAATGTGCTGGCAGCGTAGTTAGTCAGCAGGTCTGGCTTGTGTCTCTGATAAGCTTGTTGGACTTTCATGGCTGTTAAACCCAGGCTCCTTATCGCACCGTTTCCCATGACGCAGAGTTTGGGGTCAGAGGTCAGGAAGTTCCGATTGACAACAGAATTGTAATGTTTTTTTCCAGAACAAATAATAACGCATCTATATCATTCCCTTGTCTGATG
Organism: Chelidonichthys spinosus; assembly: GCA_029853015.1. Taxonomy (NCBI): domain Eukaryota; kingdom Metazoa; phylum Chordata; class Actinopteri; order Perciformes; family Triglidae; genus Chelidonichthys; species Chelidonichthys spinosus. The sequence goes on along the minus strand of CM056834.1, from coordinate 14,400,741 downwards.
TTCCCCGGAGATGTCCGAGAACTGTGCGTCCAGACTCATCCATCACAATCAGACTTCAGTTGGCCTGGTTGCCTCTCAGATAGACTCCTGACCAGTGACACTTGTTACACTTGGGTTGATCAAGCTCTTCATTGTTAGGTGGCGAGGTTTAAGGGGATTTATATGTTGCCAAAAACATGATGATTCAACCACCATGAGGGAGACTTCTAAAAGTAAGGTCTACAATAAGAAGGATAAGCAAGCTGCAATAGTTTACAATTTCCTTACGTACTGAATTCTCAGCAAATGCTCCTGTGTAGAAGAACGATATTTTTTACTTTTACCTCCACCATTTGTGAAAAACGCTAAACACATTGATATGACATTTTGCGTGGGTGGCACACTGCAGAAATCATCTGCTGCTTTGAAGCATGTTTCTGTTTCTGGCCACACCTCGGTGATGTCACAGCAGGTGTTTCTCCTTTAACAGCGGATGGGAAACACCTGAAGCCCGAAACTGAATCAGTTGCACTCAGATGTCCACTTTTCTGACTTCTGTAATCCAGTGTTGAAATACATTTAAAACAGACTTTGAGACTAATTCGCACTGACACGATCTTGTGGGTTTTTCTGGCGAGAAGAAGTTCACACTGCATACATTTTCACTGCATTCCTCTATGGGAGAGTAAAACATTTTATCTGTAACTATACATGCAATTCCCTGTTACCATGTGAATCCTGAACCTGACGAAATGTTTGACTGATGAACTGCATAACATAAACTCTGTCAACTAAAGTGATTCTTAAGTAAACAGGACAGTTTTCTGTACATTTGGCTTATTGATCCTTTAGTTCAGACTTCCATTTAACTCAGACACATACCTGTACACACAGTGTGAAAACTAACCTTCCTGAAAGTAGCACTTATTGCAGGTCTGTTATGTTAATTTCAGCAAAGTGTACCTAATAAATTTTAAACTGAGTGCATGCTATCCTCAGGATAAATCTGTGATCCATTCACTTTCCACAGAGGGCCATTATCGGGTCTTAATTTGAATTTGAGCAATACTATGGTTTATGATCAGTCTGGAAGCCTGACATTCCCATCAGTCTCTGAACTTTTGCTATCCCGCGGCGGTTCCCACATCCTGTGTCAAGCAGAGTGTTTACTGTTTATTGCCTGATGCACAGTCTGGTCGGCTTGCATTCACACTGCTCGCATCACTGTTCGGATGAGCCCGTAAAACCATAACCAAAAATGTTGTTCAGAACCTAAACTTTGCCTTAACCACAGGATTGAACCTACAGGAGACGTCATGTCTAATTGCAAGTTCAAACTGATCACTTTTGTCATTTTTGGGATCGGTTTACAAAGATTTTTGCTTCTTGTACTGCATGGCTGCAACCATGACAAGGCCTGTAGATTTACAAATGACTTATACCTGACTACTGATGGATTCTCAAATTGACCCGCAGAACTTACACTGGAAGATATGTAGAGCCATGTTATGTTAAACATTGACATTGAGCAACAAACATTGACATTAAGGGGGACTAAATTATGTCCAACAACAAAAAGCCACTCAGATAGGAGTTCTATATTCTATACTTAGTGATTGTCTTATTATCACCAAATATAATATCTAAATATATTATGAGCACAAGTTTGCATACAAACATGCTAATTTAAGATGGTAAAGTTACACCTGTTTAGCATGTTGATGTTAGCATTTAGCTCAAAGCACCAGTCTGCCTGAATGCAGCCTCACGGAGATACTAGCATGGCTGAAGACCGCCTTGTGTCTCTATTTTTCTAGGTCACTGGAGGTGAGTGGTTCCTCCATTCTGTCAGTTCCACTTATAGGATATACATCCTACGATGCGACTCGGTGACCCACAAAAAGCACACGTGGCACCTGCAGAGGGTCACAGAAAGGCTCTCTGCTCTGGGGGAGCATCAAGGACAAGAATCAGGAAAGATACAGGCGGAGACAAATCAAACCAAAATCAGTTATTCCAATTATTAACACTGAGCTCATATAAACATTGACCTAAGACATGAAAGAAGAACCAGATAAGGCAGAAGCAGAGTCATTAATATCAAAATGTTTGCCCACTGGAGTGTATTATATCCCAGATTCATTCAAGATGTTTTTAATCTGTGCATTTCCCCCACCTCCTTAAACCCCATAAAGAGCTGAACAGCACGTTGTGACTGATCTGCTCACTTCCGATCTATGCTCTTCTAGTTACGCGGCTGTAAATACAATATGTTATCGTTTAATTCACCAGATGTGTTTCGTTAAAAATCATTCTTCAAGGTTGATGCGTATGCAGGCTCTAAAGTTTGTCATTACACAGAAACATTACATTCTCATGTCCTTGTGTTGAAAAAGAAACAGCAGAATACTGCATTCAAGGTTTGATTTTTTCATTATTCACATTAAACCTTTTGTGTGTTTCATCCAAAAGACAAGACATATCTGAAAGAAGCTAAAACCCCTTTACAATACCTTTCAAAATGGGCCCGTGTAGCTTCTCATATGTCTCCCAATGATTTAAACAAACCTTTAGCAGCAACCAAAAAAATTGAATAATTCAAAAAATGATATTCTTGTTAACAGAGACGGGTAACAAAAATAATCCATATCTGTATGAAAACACACACATGCCCTTGTGCTAATTAAAGGCAGCTACACAATCCTTCAGTGGGACAGGTCAACCAGGGTCACAAACCAGGCAACCAGGGTCTCTGCAGCTTTTCTACATGCGTACGTGCACACATGCATGTGCACACACGGGAGGGAGGGCGCTGCTAGAGAGGAAACAATAATAGCACCTGTCTTCAGAGAGTCTGTCAATAACACCTTTTTTTGCACCGTTCCTTTTGTCACACTGACACATGCCCTTGAACCCTGCAGGGTCATTTAAAGGTGTTTGTAGTTTGAAATGTAATTTTAGCTTGCAGGCCCACACATTTGTCATGTTTCATGTATCACAAAACAAAGAGTCAGAAGTTTGGCGGTGCTCGTGAGTTTAACTAAACTCAGGTGTGCATTGTGGTGTGACTGGACTCGAGCTGACAATACGTTAACCTGTGAGGTGATCATGGATTTATACGACAACTGCAACCTCACAGACATGTGATCAAAACAGGCCAACAGGAGGGAGCATGTTACCTACATTTCTAGTAAGTGTCTTTCCTTCAACTGGATCTACAATAGTTGTTACTGTCAATATTCTACATTCAGTGCATTGTACCTTCACTGGATTACATGGAGGCCAATCAATGGTTGAATGGTTAACGGAAAACATTCACGACCACTCCAAATAAATCCCTTTAAAATAAATGACAAACCCCTAAAAACGCTCCCAAGAGGACTTTTACTGAAGCATTTAATTAGACTAATTTAACGAGACTTAGTCGACTTAGTTGTCACATGTTTTCAGACACATTGTATTTTACATGTCACCATAAAACACTTCTTCTTCATTAAGTATTTTACGAGGAGCTTAAGGCAGTAAAAATAATGGAATACATACAAATTTAAACCTTGACAACTTGGTCTATTTGTATGTATAGACACGTGTGGCGGTAAAGCAAGCAAAGTGAATGATGTGGTGGGTATTTGTAGGTTGGCAGTGCTTCAAGGTCCGACTGTACTAGAACTAAGCATGGAGGTTCGGTGTTGACATTGGGCTCAGTATGTGTCACAAAATAATCACAATGTCCACTTACTAGCTTGTCCTAAACTAGTGAGTGGACGGTATTAAAGTAAAAGGTTGAGTAGGTCATTTGGATAAACCACAGAAACTTTGACTTTGAACGCATCATTGAACTGAAAAGCCCCGCCTCCTTTGTTCAGACCGCTGTTCAGCCGCTCCCTCATAACGCCAAACGAGTGCTTGAGATGGGCAGAGTGCCACAATCAGGAAGTAAACATTGACAGACAGGTAGGCCATCCAATTATCTTCTCCGGCCCGACTTCTTTGATTGGACGGGGTTTTTACAGTCCTGCCACAGCCACAGATTACTTTTTTTTTATGTCAGAGCATAAAATGTGTTAAATATTAAATATGCTATGAGGATTTCAAGTAATATAACAGAAAGTGTTTCTGAATAGAATTACCTACTCAACATCAAATTACATCCCAACAGCAAATCAATAAATAATGTGCAAAAAAATATATTTGTGGATGTTGCAAGCTTAGTCTTGACAAACTGGCAATGGGCCAGGAATAGATTGGTTCAATATACGCAGGGATGGTAACACAAACAAACCACTGTAGTCCAAACATCCTTTCACTACACGATTCAAAAGCTAGAAATACTGCCAACGAATGGCCTTCAACATCATTCACAATAATCAGGAGGCAAACGCTGCAATATATTTTGGGTGAATTGATACTACACGATGTATTTTAACGTCAAAAGAGGTGATACAGACTGGGGCAAGAATTTCTAGATGCAACTGCCTCAGGCCAAAGCAAATTCATGTCTGCATGGTGATATTTGTCAACCTTTTTTTAATGGACTACATTCACTGTGACACAGCTGTGAGCGGAGCGGCACACTGGTGGCTCATTTAGGCAGAGTGCGACTCTTATAAAACCCTCAATGCCAGTGGATCGGGGCTGATTAAGGCTAATAGTTTGATCCGTGTACCGACCCTGTTTCTCACAGTTTTTCCCAGAGTAAAAAAAACAACAGTATTATGTACTGTTGAAAATTCCAAATGATTTAATCATTTCCAGCCACTGGGTATGCTCGCCGTCTCCTGCACACTTTCTTGGGATCCCTCCTCTTCCACACTCTTGGCTCCCTCTTCTCTGGCTTTACCTTTATATTCATATAACCTCTGTCTGTGTGTCCCGTGACTTCACAGAAGCGAAGCCTGTGACTGACAGTGCACTGTGGTAATTATTGTTACTACCACTGTTTCCACTGCCCTCACTCTCTGCCCCCTGCAGAGTCACGTTGGGTCCTGATGGGAACCACATTGTGGGATCTGCCATGTTAGACAGGGACTTCAAAGACACTTTCACTCTGTGCTAGTGCGTTATATGCAATTATCCACACACACACGCACACACACCAATTTAAACATTGGAACGCGTTGCAACAGATCTGCTGTGGGAAAAAGTATTGAGAAATTAAAGGACAAAATTGGAGATTTTCACATCAAGCACCGGCGCTCGCCTGGTCTCAAACACCAGGTCTTCTGTTTATCTCCTTCCCTTCCTAGGTCATGGTTACCTGGATCATCAATGCTGGAGAGTTTTCTTAGGATTACCCAATATTACGGTCAGTTTTCATGTTTTTTTTATGTTCAGTGCCAAAGATTTATCGTATTCTTTTAAAATGTATTTTATTTATTTACTTATGAAACAGCTTTGTTGAATACTTGATTCTGATTGGTCAAGTACAGCATCCTATGGTCTGGTACTGTTGCAATGAATTGTTGCTATGGTCGCAGTTCTGATATTCGTACACAGCGAGTGAACTATTTGGTTGTTTTTCTTTTTAGCAAAAGGAAGAAAAAGTTTTTTTAAATCAATAAAATAATTTTAAAACCAATATTTTGTTTCAAATGATTGATTTCTTTAGAAAGTAGTATTGTAATAAGCAGGGGGATTTTATGTAAGCAGGTCATTATTACCAAATAAAGTGTGACTCAGCTCACCCTGTCGGGGTCATTCTGCAATAATGACCTGTATGTTTTTCCTCGCATGACAATTGTGTATGTTTAAGGTTAGGGAACAAAAACACCATGTGCTGCATTCCTAATGACCAGCTCAAACTCCACACTTCAGGGCTTGCTACATCCTACTTCCTCCTTTGCACCCAACATTAGCATTGGATGTAAATTGTGAGGTGGGGAAGCATGCTGGTTACCTTTCATGATCTAAACGTATCTACTGATGTGGATTGTGAAAGCCATATCATTAACCTTGTAATAACTTTGACATTTCCCATTCTGCAGCAGCATACATTTTGTTGTGAGTCACCATTTGGAAAATTTAAATGATTATTGATGCATCTGTCTTCACATGATTTTGAGCAGAGTGGCAGGTTAGCAGGTTAAACAGGCTGTTGCATCAGCCCAAGCCAGTGTCAATATTTTCTGGTTTATCCATGGTTCCACTGGTCATAATATTAATTCTAAACCTTTACCTCTGCTCTAAATAAACCACTCCTCAAAAAAAAAAAAAAAAAACCCAACCTGCTCATGTTGTGTACGACATTCTTCCACTAACACGATATCAAACCCTGCATGCTTTGTGTCCACGTACAGCGAAATCATGAATTATGGAAACATGAATTATTACATCAATATGATGAGTACAGGTGTAGCTTTTATGTGTTCATATGGGTTTCATACCCCGTATCAGTCATAAGCTGATGTTGGTCAGATCTTGTGAACAGTGGAGAACATATGGAGACCCTGGAGAGCACAATAGCCTTCACAGCAGGAAGATCCTGTCCAGGGTCGGCACTCATGCACACATATCCACGGGGCTCCATCCCTGAGAAGAGTAGCGGGTAGCAGTGAGGAAATCATTTCCCTGTGTAAGGGAACCAGGAAGTGTTATAATTCATTGGAAAGGGGAATCAAACCCTTATGCCATCTATGCATATGATCTGTCCCACCTCTCTCTCTACCTTGTTTTTTGTCTTTATCTCTGTATAATCCATATGTCATAACTCATGAGGCCTCATTAACCTTATTTCCTTCTGTCTCTTTTCAAACTCTCATATATATATGCTCTTTGGCAGACGCACAGGCTCAAATAATCTGAATGCTAAAGTCTTGAAAAGCCGCAAATGTAATTTTCTCATGGCTGTACACAACCACACACACACAAACACACACACCCCCCACTTCCCTCTGCGGTGTGGTCTCTGAGGTGCGTTCGCTGCCGAGAAGACAGGAAGTTTGGATGTAAACCAAAGCGGGAATACAGGCCACGTCTTACCGTGAGGTCACCCTATGGTTTCACTCACGTCGGCTGTGATAAGGGGACACGGACCATTAGAGACGCTGCAGGTAAACATTGCGTTTAATTATCAAAACACAGAGCCATTCATTCTGTGGAAATGTAAGCTGACAGCTTTGTGAACGTACTGTACGTTTTATATGTTTGCCATCTGCATTTGTTTTGGGGAAGAAGAGACTGAGGGGTAGATTTACTAAGACTGGCGCAGTTTGTGCTGCGTTTGTTATTGCAAGTTCGCAAACAGCGCCTGCTGTGCTTCCTCATTTTACGTAGTATTTATCAAACTTGACAGCCACCGGGCAAACAGCGCATACTCCGCCCTCCAGCGTAATTAGCGCGCCTCTAAAAGAGCAAGGAATGGGCCCACATGTATCTCACATGGATCTTGAAATGACAAAAAGAAAGCGCTAAAAAGAACATAGCGAACCAAGGAAACGGTAGCGTTAGCGGGCAGACACAATAACTGGTTTGCGCAATGAATGGAATGGCCAGAGTGGAAACCAAGAGAGAAGAACAACTGTGGAACATCGCTGCAGGCATGTTGGTATTCTGCAGGGGACCTCCAGCGTTCCAGACCTGAGACATCCAGATCTGAGACATCCAGACCTGAGACATCCAGATCTGAGACATCCAGACCTGAGACACTCAGACCTGAGACATCCAGACCTGAGACATCCAGACCTGAGACATCCACGTCCGCAACCACTCGTATTCTCTGGAAAAGAAAAGTACCTGAGCAAACAGTCTAAAATACACCACTCACTAAAAAATAATAAAGAACACAAAATCAGAATCGTTCCAGTCTGCGTTGATTATTTATTTTCTCACTCTTATTTACAATCAATTTCAACATAAAAATGTAGAAGAAGTCCAGTAACTGTGTTATTGCATGGCTGCTTGATTTGTTATGCCGGATGATTTCTGGTTTGTGTGATTGATAAAGTATCATTCGTGTGGTGCTTCCTGGTTTAGACCTGCTTTTAAGAGGTGGATAATTTCCCCCAAAGAATAGAGATGTGCTGTCACTCGCAGTTTTTGTAAATAGCGGGGAATATATGTTATTAAGCGCACTTTACCTGTCTCCTCCCATCTTTTTGTGGGGAACTCCCACTTTCCCCACGACCCTCCCACAAGTGCATATTGAAAGCTCTACTTGCCTCTTTTCACTCATGTGGCACGCAATCTGCACTTTTACCCAAGTAGGCCCTGTTTGTAAATAGCATTCCATGTTTTTACATGCTAGTTGTTAATGGATGGGGAATGCGCCTCAAGCGGGCTGTTTCCTATATTTATCTGTCTGCATTTTGTTGGTATGGTATATGTTGGAAAAAAGACAATGTATTGTATTGTCGCACAATATTTACTATTTCTGAAGGAAATTAATTCATGGTTCATATTAAATAATAATGACCCGGTGAATACTAATGGTCACAATAAATAAACACAATATAGGTAGGTTTAATGTATTTGAGGGATTTTACTTATTATTAACATGACATTCAATATCATAATTAGTCACATCAATAGCAAAAGCAACTACACAAATTTCGTCTTCTACAATATTTCATGTATCGTGTCATTTTTAGATTTCTAATTGTCTCTACAACCCTTGAAGTATATTACTAGGAACTTAGCACTGTTCTGCAAACAGCTGGGAATTTTTTTTCTTGTAGAAAATAGCTCATGACCCTTGACAATAATCCATTATTCACTTTAAAGAACACAACTGTCAAAGTTGTCAAAGTGCCCCTGGGACACACTGGGTTCCTGTTTAGCATGTTGCTCTGGTCTCCGTGTTGAATCAGCCAATGATGAACGTGAACATTAGACCTAAACACTGGCTGGCTGGTTAGCAAGGGAATATTGCATCATACTGTGGTCCATTTAGTGAAAAAAGAAAAAAAGGAAAGTCTTTTAAATGGCTTTTCCAAACATACACATCTACAGGTGTAAAATATACACTGTCATCATTGTATATGTGCTTTGCCATTGACTTTCAATAGAAGTCCTCCCAGTTTTCGTTGTCTGTGAGTATTCAAGGTAAGCTAAAAACACCAAAGGTAGAGGGTTTATTTGGCCATGTCACCATGAACAAACCGTGCCAGTAGGCCTTCATCAGGAAACGGGGGGAAAATAATTTCTTACACATACTGTTTGGGTTTTACACCACCAACTACATGGTAACTGTATTCTGTATGACATTTGACAATGTCCAACATTCATAATTATTAAATGTAAATGTCAATAATAATAAAATATTAAATGAAAACATCCTACAACGATGTCTGTGATTTTAACCCAATGTTATGGCTAATGTGTATGTTTGGGTCCACTCTTTTAGATAGACAATCTCTATTGTACAGTACAAGTTTCTGGACTGATACACAAGAGGCATTATGATATTTCATCCAGGGGTGAACCCACATAGGTACAGCCCAGCAGGGCCCCCTGTGGATCAAACTTTGACCACCAGGCGTTCGCCTTCCAGCTCCTCTTCCTGCCCATTTTTATTTCACATTTCAACATTTTTACCCAATTCATTGACTTTGTAAGTCTTCTAGTTGTGGTTTCTTATCATCTGACTGTGATGTGAGCAGACTGTTTGACCCTGTCATGTCTTCAGTCTCTCTTCAGACTAAACATTGTTAATGAGTCCCTCATGACTCATCCTTTTGATTTCTCCATCCTGACAGGCTAATGAGAACATCAGGCCGACCTTTTGACCTTGAGAACAAATTAGTTATCCTCAAAATAAAAAAAATACAGTTTTATATTTGGGTTTTAAATGTACCATAGTCAATAAAAAGTGTTTAAATCAGGTAAATAAGTTGTTGTTTCTACATGTCAGTAATTGGGGATCTTGGATGCACAAGGTTGATTTGTCTCACATTACAGTGCCTTGCTGCTTTCACCAGTTCAATTCAATTTATTTATTATTTATTTACACTTTTGAGCGAGACCATTGTAAAAGGTGACAGGTATCAGATAGACACCAGCTATTTATCTCTTTCAAAGCATTTAATACTAATGAGTTTCCTGTAAGTTTCTCCTCAGAATTATCCATCTGAGTAAATGTATTATGAGAGAGAAGCTCACAAGCCAGAAAGACAGAGGAAGAGAGTGTCAGAGGTGGACAGAAAGTCTGCCCAGCAGCCAGACATGTGATCATCCAGCCACACGGCCAGACAGACAACACGCCCCGTTACTCTTCACCAGGTGAAGAGGTCAGTGGCCCACTCCTGTTAGTGTGGAGCTCCTGTTAGCTTCACACAGACTCTGCTGGGGAGAAAAAGATAACTGAGCAGGAGCAACAGACAGGACAATTTGTGACAGTGGTCCATGTTGTTTATCTGGAGATCTTTCCTTCACCTAGACCAAAATATTTTGTTCGCATTCTCTGAGCTAAAAATTCTCCATCAATCCAACTGCCTACAAAAAACATTTCTCCTCCTAAGTAGTTAGAAGGGGTGTCTGTGTGATGCAAGCATGCTTTTATTCTCAAAGCAACATGTTGTGAAAGTGTATATCTATAAGGAACAAACGCTTTTCACATATAGCAGCAGCAGGACCACATTGAGCACTTCACTACAGCAGATGGTGATTGCTTTGTGCTTGGTGGATGAAGAGTCTTTATAGTTTGAGGAGCGGGTATTCTTCCAGGGTTTGTAGTTTGGGAGCTTTTGGCTCCTGGCCGAAATGTTGACAGTATGTTTCTGCTCAAAGGAAACACCTGCGAGGTGTCTGAGGGCCCGTGGGGCCACAGACAGCCTTTGAACTAGTGGAAACTCACACAGAGCCACAGACAGAAACATATACGGACCCTAACTCAAGGCTAATTCTAACACTGACCCCAAAGGGCCACGAGAAGTCCTCAGACATAGTAATTATACAACTTCTGGACCTCACAAATGGAGAACTGGAACATTAGCTTGTGAACATGTGTGCATATAACATCCATACTGTACACACATGTACTTTTACATATATAGTTTCACATACACACACATTAAATAGTTTATACAGAAACAATTAAATCATGGAAATATTCATGCAAATATTTCAGGAATAGTTAGACATTTTGGAAAAGATGCTGATGCATTTTCTTGCCAATTAAGCGATGGATGAGAAGATCAATACCACTCACGTATCTGTCTGTTGTCAGCAGCTCTTTGGGTTAGTATACGATACAGACTGGAAACAAAGGGAAACAGCAATGACTGACTCTAATTATCTCATTACATTTGTTTAATTAATAAACATTTCCAAAATGCCAAACTACTCCTTTACGAAATCCCTTTCAAATCTGTGGATTTCCACCTGGAGTCACACTATTATGAGAAAAAAGCTTAAATTCCATATTTCAAAAACACACAAACAAGTGGAAAAACAGGAAGAAAAAAATCCATGGAGCTAATGTATAAATAAATGGAAGTAAATGTATATGTGTGACTAAAGACTAAACATCTATTAAAGCTTCACTTTTCAACCTTGACTGACCTTCATTTAAACTAAACGTCTGCATACAAATAGACTTATAATACACAACTACTAAACAGATTTTCAACGTCAAATTGCTCAGAGTGATTATTTATTTGTATTGGAATATTCATTGTCTAAATCACTGCCAACTCTGCCTTCAAACACCTTTTCATATCTCATTAAGGCTTTCCTTATCACTCCTCTCCCCCTCTTCTCATATCCTCTCCTCGGGGTCAGGGCCTCAAATTTTGCAGAGCAGTAAACTATCCCTTCAATTTGTCTTCAAAACTACCAAAACACACTTCGGAGCTCTAATGATAAATGAGAAGAAGTCAGTAAACACTTCTCCGTTTGTCTCGGTTCAAAAACCACAGACCTCCTCATAGATAAATCTGAAGAAGAGCTAATAAATACCTTTTCGACCTCATAAGCAAAGGGCCTTTCCTAGAAGAGATACCACTGACAATTACTCTCTTTTTGACGCTTATATTTACAATGGCCTCTAAAGAGTTAATTAATCATGTCCGATCCTGAGGCTAAACAACAGCTTTTGGACTTTTAAGTGTAAATTGTGTAAAAAACAACAGTGATTACAACACAATTGCTTCCTGAAAGCTCTGAGGAATGACAGGAAAGCTTTGTCCTTAACTCTCATTGTCTGGGCTCAACTTCCTTATGTATGTTAAAGCTGCACAAATAAATATGTTAAATATGATGGTTCAACTCATGACGTGGACTGTGGAAGGTGTCACTCGTACGTGCAAACCCACAGAGAGTCGTGAACCCACTCTGCGGCCCCCCTCGGGTCTACGGAGCACTTCAACATCTTTCAGCTCATCGGCCCACAACCCTCTCATCAACCTTCTGTCATTGAATGATGCCAGCAGACAGCTGCAAGCATCCAATGTTCACTACCGTCCGAGCACCAAACAGCTGACAGACGTGACGGCTGGTGCAGCATTTAGCAGCTAAAGGACCAGATATTTAGCTCAGGAGTTGGTGGAGACCAAACAGAACCAAAAGGTGTGACTTTCTGATCCATGACATCCTTCCTTGCTTGCAGTTTTATTCGTCTCAATATTTTCCAGTTATTGAATCAGAATTTACAGAAACGCTGTCATTTTCTAATTTGGATCTAATTACAAAAGTGACCAGACTGGTTGTTACCTTGGAATGTAAGGATGTTAAAAATCAGGGAGGGCATTGGGTTTAGTTACATGGGTGTTTTTATTCATTAATGGTTCAATACTCCGTAACCTTATAACCTTTATTCACCCAAGCAAATCAACACAGTGTTCAGTGCCTTGTTGATGGGCCCTCTAGCAGGAGCTGCTGAGAGAAAAAGAAATGACCGTGTGCTTATTCACATCCTCCAACCAGACTTCTCCAGCCTTTCCTGGAATTCAAGCTGGCCATATTCCACGTAAATGTCTCTTCGAACTAATCGTATGGCTACTGCTGCCCCCCCAAAAAGCATTTCAGTAGTTTGTTGCCATCCTGTGATTCAGCCATTAAAAGGAGAGCCAGAAAACCAGCTGGGATCTGCAAACTCTTTGTAAAAGATCAAGGTTTTCCATGAGCTCACCAGCCTTTCCAGGATATGTTTGAAGAGCAAAGTGCATTACATGCATGGACCTGATGTCAACCTTCTCCTAACACCACACAAGTTCACTTTCCACTCTCCTCCTTGCAACCATTACACTGTCATGTCAAAGTCTGGATTAAGGAAAGGCAACTTAGTGTTTACCAAACATTCATTCAACAATTGGCTGTAATTTAGTGTGTGTTCTGTTTTCACTAAATCTGAAGGAGATGGTCTGTGATAAGAATCGTGCAGCTCCTAGTGTTACTTCTGGTGTTGAGATGGGTGAATAATTCAAACGGTTCCACGACTGCAGTAAAAATCTTTATTAAAGCCCCAGTGGAAACACAGCTTCTACGTCTATGGTTTGCACAGCTTCAGATGAGTGTGTTAAAGGCCGTATCACATTTTATAGATTTGGGCAGAAAGGGGATTTGGTGTGTGAGTGTGTGTGTGTTTGTGTGTGTGTGTGTATTGTTTGTGTGCTTTAACTTACATCATTCCACTGGCTTGAGAGAGAGAGAGAGAGAGAGAGAGAGAGAGTTGCATGTGAGCTGTTACATTATCCTCCAGAGGGGCAAACGTGCATATGTTGACTTGGATATATGCACGAGCACACTCGTGTGTATGTGTGTGTGTGTTTGCCTGGCCGTGCGTGTGTGTGTGTTTTTGAACCTGGATAGCCTCAGAGACCGCTCAGAGGGTCCAGAGAAGGAACTCTTGGGAAAACATGGGTGGGGACAACATACTTAATGTTTTTTTTTCACCCCCATGGTTCTCTTTTTCACGATCACACTGTTAATGTTGTCACAATACCAAAATTGTGACTTGAATAGTACACCCTGCCTAAAAATCTTGAAACCAACACTGAAACAATACCATGGCAGAAACCCAAAACATGAGGAAAAAGGATTGGAAAAATAATGATAAAACATAGAACATGACATTCTATGGGGTTTTTATGAATTAAAATACATTTTAAAATGTACATGGTAAATGTTACCACTGGAATGTTTTCTCTCTCCATCCATTTCACATTACTGAGACACTGTCAAAAAAGTGAGTACTATATCACAGGACAAAGAAAAGAGTTGCTTTCTTTTCCCTGGTGTACCACAAGGATCTATGCTAGGACCGCCAGCATAGATACCCAGCTCTATCTGTCCTTCCTACCTGAGATCTGATTTCTGCTTGCCTCACTAATGTCTCAAAATGGTTAAGCAGCTTAATCTCACTTTCTGTCATCCTGGTAATTACAACCAGTCATACAACCGGTCAACTCTCCGAACATACTGTGGGCAAACTTTCAAATAAAAATGTTACTTCTTAACGTCGCATCATAATACATATCATCAGAAAGATTAGGCCCTATAAGACAGACACAGGTCATCGCTGGCTTTGACTGCTACAACATCCCTCAGAGGGCTGTAAACATGCCCAGTACAAACTGCTGAAAATGGTTCCAATGCGTTTGGTTTTCAATCACCAAAAGCAGCTTATGTCACGTATCTTTCCATTATGCTCCACTGGCTCAAGTCGAGTCCAACCACCTGAGGCAGAAAATCTCAATCTCAACTCTTTGTGGTGCCTCACTGTTGGAACCAGTTACCTAACTCGATTTGGGCTGCAGAATCCCTCTTCTGTGTTCAAACATCACTGGAAGACCTTCTGAGAGGGCTCGTGGTAATCTCTCTCTTGTTGTGGCACTTATTCACGAGGGCTTCTCCTTGATCTACTGTACTGTGACTCGACTCTTTTGTATGTCACTTTGAACACAATGAATACATCAAATAGAAATATATGTGGGCTCTATGAGCCAAAACTGATTTAAAAAGAAAAACATTGGTTATAATGAGATAATAAGCAAAATAGCAATGTTGTCCATCCATGTGCCATTGCTTAAACCCCTTATTGACCAAGATGATGTTGTGGCTTTGATGTATGTAAGAAAAAAAAAGCTAAAAACATAATTTTCCACACACCATGATGTCTGTTCAACTACAGTGATTGTCCCAGGACTTAAGTTTCAAGACTTACCAAATTGACCCATCACTCTTCCTGAGCCAAACACACCTCATGTGTTTGTATACATACACTGCATGAAACATGGACCTGTAATGTTACTTTGCCATGACACAAGCCACATATAACAAAGAGCGAGGACCGGCACTTTCACAACTGTACACAAAAACACTCGAGGCATGAGAAGTTAACCTTCACTGCACAAAAACAGAGAGTGCTGCTACGTAATGCTGTAATCAGTAGGAGGAATTTGACACAAGGTTATGTAAACCACTCAAAAACGCCAGCAGACAGTCATATCCAACAGCATGTGAGGAGGTGAGTTTTCTTCCAATGACAAAATTTGGCTTGAGCAGATGTTGACAGTATGTGGAAGAGAAGTGATGGTGAGAATTTCTAAAAAAAATACAATGTATAATAATTATAATAAAGGGAGATTGTGAGGCTACAGTATTTCTATTATTCTGGTTTGTTTTGTCATCTTAAAGAATGAAGGTGTGGGAACTTCAGAAGTCTGTTTTACTTTCTATTGTTGCATTGTGGGAAAGATTTTGCACCCAGATGAGAAAAAACAGACACATTTTGACCAAAAGGTTGGTGAGGGCCTGTCAAATAATGTTTTAGCCTCCGTAAACAGTAGCTACAGTTCAGTGAGATTGAAATTCAGAGGCTGTGGAAATCACATCATAGACTCATATTAAGCTCCTGCAGGCTGAAGTGTCGTTGCAAGGAGATAATGGGAAGCTAGCCAAAGTGGCCAAAGCTTTCCTTGTTTTTCTCATCTCCAGGGAAAGACCAGCGACTCCAGAATATGAGACCACCTTTAACCCCCTTAACCCTGCCACACCTCAGTCTCTGAGCTCAGCAGACTCCTCACAGCGTGATCACACGCAGCCAGTAGCATTCCAGCCAAGAGGCAGCCAGGACTGTACTTGGATAAATCATACAATTACATGAAGAATGTAGTATAAATTAAATTACCGTTGCTTGCCATAAACCCCACTACTCTCTTTTACTCCTCCTGACACACACACACACACACACACACACACAAATGCACACACACACGCCATACCAAAACCCCTCCTACACCTACAGCCCACATACACAAATGGTATGTTTACCAGACGTCAGAGAGCAGAAGCTAGGTGAGCTCATCTGGGAAAATCATACAGGTTGATTTAACAGGAAAAAAAAGTTATGGTTTCTGCTCATGAAAAAAGGCATTTATTGTGGCACTTTCATGTAATTAAATTCCTTTTTAAACCCTCACCCCTATGAAACTGAAATAATTACAACAGAATTAAAAATATTGTTGACAATCATGTAGCATGAAGCAACACTTCTAGCCCAAGGATTTTACAGACAGACTCCTTCTCAGAAGCGATGCTCTGTCGTGTTTTCCTGGGACTTCGAGGAATGTTGCCGCGGCAACAATGTATTTGTTATGGTAGTGCTGAATCCAAACCATCAAGGAAAAAACTGAACATGAACGAGACAGGGAGAAAGAGGAGCGATAAAGAGGCGTTAAAATGGGGAGGGGGAGGGGAGGGGAGGGGGAGGGGAGTGTGTGTGTCAGCTGTGTTTCAAACACTTACAACAAGCTGAACCGAGTTGAGCTGATGTTTTGGCACCGACTGGGTGACTGTGAAAATTAAGAATTAAGAAATGTGAGATGATGAGTTTTTTTATTTCTCAAACCTGGACACATGAGGTGATAGAGGATGAGAGGATAAAGTTTAGTGTCACTGTGAGGCTGTTATGTGGAGTTTTGCTTGGTTTTGGCAGTTGTCAATGCAGCATTCAGCAGAGGTTTCACATGGCTTGGACTCGAGTCAAAATCAAAACAGACCCTTGACTTGAAATAACTGTTTCACTCTCTACAAACCCAAAGACCATGATAGGCTGGAAATGAATTTGTTCCCCCATTGAATGGAATTAAATTAAGTACAGGCACATCTATAACTTTGGTTTTATTATATTCACTGCTGCTGCTTTTTTGCCTGCCATTAATGTTACTGTTCTCTCGCATGTATAATTTCTGTTATATGGATTGACAATTTGCTAATTGTTTTTAGCTGTTTATTCTGTACACATGACATCGATTGCACTTATGTTTAGCCTGGGAGAGCGATCCTGTCTCACTTTTTTTTTGGGAGTTCCACTGTTTTAGGGAGTTTTCCCTCATTCGATGGAGCGTCCCGGGAAAAAGGATGTTGTGAGCTGTAGACTGTAAAGTCCTCTGAGGCAAATGTTTGATTTGTGGCTATATAAATCAAATTAAATTGAACTGAATTGATCCCCTGACTTCACATCTAGCGTCAGGAAATGGGTTCACCATGGAGAACATTCAAGCCAGACAGATCGTTTACAAATGAATCAAATTTAAGACCTGGAGAATAAACAAACGCCCCAATAAGAGACATTTTGCCACAATTAATCCTTCAAACCCATGCTTCAAACCCAGAGTGCTTCTGTGCCATCAATATCTTCCAATCAGAACATGAATTATCCGTTACGTAAGCTCCGGGTCCTGGACTCAGAAATATGTGTACATTGAAATTGCGGAGGGCAAGGTTGTGTCTGCTCTGCAATGAGCGTACCTCCATTACAAAGGAAAATAACTTGCAGAGGCACTTCGAAACAAAGCATCCCAGTGTAGATGACGTTGATTCTTCTGGAGTGTGTTAACATGGTAGTTACAGATGGCGCTCCATCAATGGCAGGGAGAGTGACAGGACTATCAGCGTGACTGTCAGCTGTCACCCAGAGGACGAACTTGCAAAATACTATGGCACAGTTGTCTACTATTAACTTTATCAGATCAGCATCGAGTCTTCAACACTGACTGTTTCCCAAACTAGTTGCCAATATGCGAGCTGAGCATTGTGACCTACTTTTACACATTGATGCTCAGTGGTTAAGGCGGGGAAATGCCCTCGAGAGAGTATGTTAGCTAAGGGAGGAGATTGTCTTTTCTCCGCGATGGCAAAGGCGAGAAAGCCGACACGGTTCTCTAGCAAGTGTTGGATGATGGATTCATGTCAGAGATGTTCTTTTTAAGCCACATCTTTCTTCTGAATGTGCTGAATGTTGGGCTAAAAGGGAGGGAAAACATAGATGATGATCCCATTGAAAAACTGCCTGCTCATCGGAGTAACCATTTCTTTTCTCCTCCAGTATCACAAAATGATCCACTTTCCCACACTCCATGACTTTATCAAAGTCACCAGCAAGTACCAAGGTCACACAAGTAATGACGATGTTTGGGGTAAAATGAGCAATTACTTTGCAGCCAGATTTTATGATTTTGACATGCCGAAAAAATTGCTGCATTTTCTGAGGGACCATATCGCCAGCACATTCAATTTTCCCCCAAAAGCACAGGATTCTCTGCAACTGGAGGTAATTGACATGCAAGCATCATCTGATCTGAATCATACACTTGAGAAAGAGGGCATCAACAAGTTTTGTGAGTATTGATGTGTGAATTGATGTGGAGGCATTCCCAAGCAGGGGAAAACTGTCCATCTGCATGTAAACAGTGCTCGGGGTCAACATATACCTGCGAATGCAGCTTCTCTCACATGAACGCATGTTCCCACCTCCTTGTCAAACGCCCAGTCAAAGAGATGCAATCACTCTAGTAGTAGCTAATAAACGTGTAGGATAGGCCCATCTGTGTTTTCTGATCCGTGAGAGTTAAAGACAATTGGATAATTGTCACTGGATGTGGTGCATTTTAGCTGATGTTTGTCTGTTTCAAATAGGCTGATTGAAACCATTATTTGAGGATTTGGAGCACGTTAGGTGATGTTTGCCTGCCAAAAAAACCTGGTAATTAATCATGAATGTCCAGTGACCTGCACATATTGTGGCAACACCTACGAGCTGTTGTTGTAGTTCAAGGTCTTGGACCTGGATGCTGTTTCATCACACACACACACACATACACACACACACACACACAGACACTCGCACACACACATACATTTGTGTGTGTGTGTGCATGTGATTGACTTCAGGGGGTTTACGGAGAAGAAAGGGTGGGAATGTTTTTGATCATTGTCATGGCAATAAATGAAGATGTGCGTATAGTAGGTTGGAAAGATTGTGTGTGTGTGTGTGGACTGTATTTGCGAGTTGATCCTTGTATCTGAGTGCTTTTATTGCTGGGTATGTGCATGCAGCTGTGTACTTGTTAACTTGTGTAGACTCCGTGGCTTGTGTGCACTGACGAGTGTTTTACGTTCATGTGCGCACATAGAGGTCCTGCCAAGGGTCGATATGCTTGTTGGTGACACCCACCATAAATCGAAAAGCATTAACTAATGACCAGATAGAGGAAAATAGAGAGGGATTCTAATAAACAGTATCAGAAGGCGGCAGATATGAGGTAAGAGAAAAAAACAGATGATTGTAGAGGAGGAAGAGAATGGATGGGGGGAAGAAGTGGAGGAGAAAGGTGACAAAGATGCATAGCCTTCTTTTAGATCAATAAATAACTTATTGGGCCGACTGAGGGCTTGAATAATGACTGATATAAAGTTAAAAGGGACCGCTCACACTAAAACAGATTTTTCCTAGCTGTAGTGCTATTGCAATCTAGGTTGTTTTGGTGTGAGTTGCCATAGAGACGTCTGTCTTCTCGAATATAATGGAACAAGATAGTTCTCTGCTTGTGGTGCTCAAAGTGCCAAAAGAACACAAATCCTCAACAGGGATGTTTACTTCGAAGATAAAATAATCCACAGGACTAGTTGTTGTTGTGAGAAGTTCATATTGAGTTTTTAAAAGCATTTCACAAGCAACTCACCTTCTTGGTTAACCTTGTGCTTCAGCTGTTGTAACCATGGCTGATGAAATGTGGATTCATCCATCCACGCACAAATACCAAGCAACGAAGCGTTCCTCACAGTTCACAAACCGGGTTGTTTTGAACCCAAGCAAGTGGCCTGAGTTTTGTATGAAAAGTTACAGTAGACTTTGTGTAAGACAGTATAGCATAAACATGAAATACAACAGGTTAGCTGACATTTATGAATTCATTTCTAAAAAGACAAAAAGAGACTGTAAAAGTTCCAAAATATACGTTTCCAACGTTCCAAAATATATACGTTTTGCGTATTTGTCATTATTAATGATGTATTCTTAAAAGCAACATGATTTTGATGTATGACTGCGTTATATGAGCGCCGGGTTGCCAAAGACCCGAGGAATGTTTGGATAAACACCCGTGCCTTGAAGGGTTTGGACTAGGCGTCTCTGAATGACCTTTGTATGTGTTTCAGATCTAGTATATCTGAGCAAATAAAAATCTGTGAGGTTCATGAGCACAACAGACACAGAAATAAGACTCAAAGTATTATCTACATTCCAACTATGAGCTCTGTAAGTTGTAAGCATGTACGCAGTTTCACTGTATTATACAGACAGGTTCCATTCTCTTCCCGGTTTTTACATTTGGACTGTTCAAAAACACCTTAAGGCGCCTGAATAAACATCCATGCTTATATTTTCATCAGCCTTTAACACAATGCGGCAACAAACTCCAGAACCACTTCCATCTGGATCATCGGACTGCCTACTCTGAGCGTCCTCTTCATATTGATTTATCGTCATTATTTATCAATGAAAGCTGTCCTACTCTTTTCTCCCTTTGAGTCAAGGAGCCCCTCCTCTCCTCCCCATCAGAGTAGCTGAACTAAGCCTTATATGTGGGAACCTGCCTCTACGCCTGTCACATGAATTCATGTGAATTATGATGATCTGTGGGTCGGTAATATGAACTACTGGAGACGTTGTGGTTTTGTTTGTATTTGGAAGTGCAGGAATGTGCATGTTGACATCTAACACGAGACGGTATGAATGAATATGTATGATTTCCTCCGTTCACATGATACATATGTATGTTTGTCTGACGTTTGATGCGAGACACACTGACAGTACAAAAAATGTGACCTGTATGCCACATTCCACTCCCAGTATGACTATTTATACGATCACATCCTTTCTTGACACACCTTTTTGGCAGATTGTTTACAATTAAGAGGAAAAAGATAACTGCAATTTTATTCACTTACTTTCAATCAATGAGTGCTGGATTTAGATCTGATCTCGATGAAATTTCAACCTGACAATTTTTCAAGATATCATGAGTAGTAAATCTCTGAAACATCCAATTTGCCTATCGGATGCCCCTCTATGACCATGGATTTGGGACACAGTACATAATATCTCTGCATTTGAGTATGGAGTTGGACACCATGGTGTAGCCAGTAGTAGCTGGAGAGCAATATTATAAAAGAAAAATATGAAGTTTTTCCTTTTTTCCAAAGTCAGTTTGCCTGCCATCTGATGTCTTCCTCCTGTTACAAAATCACACATTAATTTACAGCATGCCATGACCATTAGTGCATTATGTATTAGTACCTTTTATAGCAGTCATTATGTGGACATTTTATTAGGGTCACCAAATAAATTCTTCCATATAGTCATTTAATTAAGATTCACATCTGCAGTACACCTTTGAGCCACAGGAGGGAGTGCATGCTGAATGCACATATTGTACTGATATTTGTAGCCTACTTGTAACATTGGATATAAAAGGCGAGCGTACATTCTGCATGGTAACTCTACCTAAGTGTGTGTATTGTTTAACTCATGAGAGGAAATGAAGATAGTCCGTTAACTCCAACTACATGCATTTATTCAGTATTATTTATAAAGTTAACGATGCATAAAATCGTGGTATATCACACGTATGTGTCTTTGAAATGGCTGGTTTACCTGTTCAAGACAGTAGAAGGTGATGTGGAAATGACCGTTTCATTCGTTCATGTTCATTTACAAATACCAATTTAAAGAGTATTTATTGAAAAAAAAAAGAAGGAAATGTTCACTTTTTGCTCTTCTCACAGTTTCTGGGTTATTAAAAAATGTGCTCTTGTGCCCTGCTGCCTGCATTACCAGGGCCGCTGACAAAACATACACCATTTTCAGATTGAATGTGCTGCAGATGTGCTATAATCCCAACTGTAATTAAAAAATGTTTGTTAATCCTGATGAATGATAGAAAAATGATAAGTAACACCAACTCTATACAACATCTTTGTTGTGAAAGATTAAGTTATTTCCTTCCTAATGGATTGTATTTAATGTGTTGTAACACATCAACTCTTTATGCATTAAATAATAAATCTTACACTAGTCAATGTAACAACAAAATGATAAATGGTAATGTTTACATGTTGTAAGGGGGATAGAATAACAATTTCCATTTCCAGAGTCTCAGTTCATCGTTTGTTTGAGTGTTTCACAGCAATAAAAGCAACTGACAGCACTCCAGGCTGAACCTAAGACGTCCACATTACCAGACAAATCCCCTTTGTTATCAGAATCGTTTTCAGAAAAGCAGAGGTTTATTGTTTGCCCCAGCATGTGAGAGCACATTCCTGACTGAACAAGGTTGAGTGGGATTAACATCCAGTTCAAAATGGTAATAAAGATGGCAATTTATATCCTGAAACAGGACATTAATTCAGAGTTATTTCCTGTTCATTTTGGATAAAACAACCTTTTATTTATATACTTTAATTCATTCTAAAAAAAACCTGTTTCGTATTATCTTTAGTAGGGATGGCCTTCTGTGAAAAAAGCACATGGAGCACATTTGATTTTTTCTTTTCTTTGTTGCATGTCCCAACATCATCATCATCGTCATTCAACATCAGGTTTGAGGTGTTTTCCTAAAATCCTCATTGTGGCACCTCGGTTAATTGACTGAATGATCTTTAGCATTATGCTGCATTCTTGTGCCGTCCTCTGAGGGACAATGTCTTCCCTTCCACAAAGTCCACACACTTCAGTCTCCCAAAATGCAACACTGCACCACTCAAACCGCCTCTCACAGTATGCACCATCTGCGTAGACTTACATTGATCTTGAGAGGACCGTCTTTGAAGCTGGTTGTCACGAATTAAGATGAATCACACAAAGATGGAAATGTTTTGGTCATTTTACACCTTGGCGTGACGTAAGATGAAGCGTGGTACCAGAGAGGTCAGAAACCAGATTGGAAGTGTCCACTCAACAGTACGGCAGAAAAGAAATGATGCTATCATGTAACCTCCCAGAGAAAATTAGACACTTAGACACTATATATAATATATATATATATAACTCCTGCAAGTTATTTTTGCAAGAAGTGTTCAGACGGATCCTGAAAATGCAGACAAAAACATTACTTTACAGTATATTGGGCACCATCATGGACCTTAACCTACATTTCTACAGTTTTCCAAACAGCACAGAATCTTGTCATGCTTATCAGACACACAGGATGTTGAGGGTTTTTACTAACAAATTAAATCAGGTTTTCTCTCAGAGAGTTCCTCATCAGTCTGCCGTAGCCCTCCATCTTTACCCACCACATGTTTCTGATACACTAACTTTCACGGCCCCAGTTGAAGTCAGAGGTTTGTGAATAATGTAAACCAACCAAACACAAAGTTACAAAGTATGCTCCATTATCATATAGGATGCTCAGGGCGTCGTTCCAGCTCGGTGCCTTGGGGACATGTCCCGCACACGGATCATCTAGAGATAAAGCCTGGCTCCTTAATAGCAGCTTGAACTCTGCGGAGATGATATGAGGAACTGTCAAGCTCATTTACCTCAAAACGTGACGTAGATAGATGATTTACATGTTGCTCAGAGGTGAACCTAACTTTTTACAATCAAGGTGTGGCACTTTAAATGGTATGGCAAGTTAGGTTTAAATCACTACCTGACTACATCTACTGAGGTCATATTCAGCTCGCCCATACGATTAAAGGGTGTGGCAGGTCAGGCAGCTGGTCTCAATTCCAACTTCTTTTTTTTAGTTCCAGTCGTTGAATTCCAGTTAAGGTTTTTATTACACTGTGCAACGCTGATGTACAGGCGACGGCAACATGTCAGGCAACGCACATATTCAGCAATAAAGCTAGCGAAGGAGTAAACATGGAAGAAAACAATGCAAAAATTCAAACATTTATGAATCTGCTTAGCGAATGTTTGATGAGGAAAAGAATGTGTTGGTCGACCTCAAGGACACAGACACACACACACACAGACACACACACACAGACACACACACATTGGTGAGTCATGCTGAATGTAAACAGAAACTCTGTTTGCAGGACCCGTTTAACTCTGTGCTATGATTTATGATTCTCTGTCTGCACATAGTTTGATTAGATTTCACTGACAGCAACCAAACTGTCCACAAATATCAGGTTCTGATTAAATTTCTTCTAAATTCTGGTTGGTGCACAGAGGCACATAACATTCCTGTCTGGAGGATTTGGAGGAAAAATCTGACATGTGAAATAATTTATTATAACTATTGTAAATCAGCCTGGTGTAAAAAGACACTCTGCAACTATCTTCTGTTTTCTTTATGAAGGGTGTGACGGACAAACAACAGACAATGCACACCCCAAATTTTCCAAAGCAACTGTGTGTTGCACTTTTAGTAACTGCACTGTAAACAAAGCAGTGGCGCGGCCCAGAAAAAGAAAACTCCCAGCTGCAGACTGTTAAAAGCCAAATGTATTTCCTATCAGTGGATGTGTGAGCTATTAAGAGATGCTGATGGTACCGATGGAGCGATATGGTGATAATGTCAAACCCCAGGCCAGGAACATTTGCTCCCAGCTAATGCTGCGATGATGTGGCATAACAACATAGCCAAAGAAAACCATCAGATAACATTTTTTTCTCCCTTCAACACAACAATGATACGTCCTTCTACAGATACAGCTGTTTTTGCAAGTGTGTCTGAGGTTATTAAGTGAGCATCAGAAGCATGCATGGATAAGAAGACAGATGAGTTAGACGGTTGTCATGGATTAAACAACTGAAGTCGTTTTTTTCAGTTTGGTTTGTTCACATTGATTGATTGAAGTGTTGTACGATAGCATCAATAGCTACTTTGAGGTCTGGACCAGCTCTAAACTGTGTGTGAAGAAAGTGTGAGTTTGAATGAATGGTTCTTGCATGAGGCTCAATGAGTTGTATCTTTAACACAGTGGTGTGCCATGAAATATTGATTGTAGTACTGGCTTTAGTGCTCTGAATCGAAACATATAGTAGACAATAGACTGTGTGAGCCAGTGCTATTCTCATATAAGATAATCGACTGTTAATGTGAAGTGGTGTGGTAGTTCAACTTCTATTACATTAGGCAGCATGTCAACATTAAGACCACTTTGGTAGAAGAACACGGAACAATCAAAATAATGGTTATACTCTGCAGGAGAGCCGGGACACTGGTGTAGTGTCTCTCAGTCAGTGGAAAACACCACAGAGAGCAACCCAAAAGGCTCCAGCACATGATTGCACAATGCTCTATGAAACAAAGTGCTATAGAAATAAAGTTATAAGTGGGGGAATCTGAAACAGGCAACTAAACAAACAAACCAGCAGCTTTGGGACCCAACGATCAGACAGAATGTCAGAGTGTCAGCAGCAGCGTTTGTACACTGTACTGGTGCACACACTGTACTCCAACACACACATTATTCACATAGGCAGATTAGTTTGAGAGAAAAAAAAAGGAAAGAAGAAATACTCCCCCACACAACGTAGATCAGATTGCTCAACTGTTTGGGCAAGCCTCAAACCCCCCCGCAGACTCCCATGCACTCACACACAAAGCACCCTAACACAGACACACAGTCACATAGACTCCGGGGGCTGCCTCGAATCTGCTGTGTGGGTGTTCCCGGTCACGGTGACTCATAAGGTGACTCAGTTACCCAACGTTGATGACGACTGCTGACGTGGGTATTTATTTTGTGTATGAGGGGGTGTTACCTCCACGACTCTCTGTGATTCTACAACAAGGATGGATTCAAACTCTCACCAGTCGACGCAATTCCCCTGTGGCTTTAAGAATAAAAGAAATAGGTAATAACAATAATCATTGCACTTTGGTAATTTGTTAACGACATCGGGTAGGAGTAATTTAATTTTTATGTGAACTTTGGTATGTATATTCACAGTCTTCTTAATGATTTCCATGCCTCAATGATGTTTCCTCTAACACCATTGTAAGGTGAAAATGTTCCCATGACAACCACCCTCATTCCTAACAAGGTATCTTGAAATCTGACTCCCATGTGGACGTCATTGCACCCCAGACGATGAATGTCAATATCTTTGGTGACCCCTTTGACCTTTCCTAATCTAGCACCACAGTCACTTCCCTAATTAACTCTCATCCAGAGAAGACATCGTTATCTGATGTGCAGATCGCCACGGCAGCAACAGAGCACATTTAGCAACCATAGCAACCTCAGTACATACAGGCAGTCTAGTTATTTTGAACAATATTATTAATTCATAAAAAAAGCTAAATTGAATATTATAAAAGCAATATCTCACTAGTCTGTGTTGTGAGCTTTTGCTTAAGTGAAATGAAATAAAGTAGAGCATGTGATAGGACCCTAAAGAGTAGGCAGGCTTAGGATGGGGCGCGATATGGCGGTACAGAAGACAGTGGCTGCACAGACACTCACTTGTCGCTAAAAGCTGCATATTGATTAATGGATGGATGTCATGATACTATTGGTTGAAATCTTAAATATGCATACAAGATATTTTGTTTTACAGGAAAAAAACATGATTGGATTTTCATATAAAAACACAGAGGGCCTCATTTATCAAACGAACGTACGACCGAAAACCGTGCGTACGACCATTTCCACGCAAACTTCGGCATTTATCAATTTGGACGTAAGCGGAAGCTGCGATCAGATCTCACGTCAGGTCTGAGCTCGTGTACGCAAATTCGAGTCTGTGGATTTGCGGTGCAGCACAGCAAAATCTGGCGTAAAATAATGAACAAACCTCAGCTGTCATTAAGCATAAGCAGTCACATATTTAGAACAGATCAAAACGGATTATTAAAACGAAAACATTTCTTTTAAAGCCCATGTTTTTACTGATACCACTTTCAAAAAATTAAACAATGGGATAAATAGCCTAAGATGACAACTAATTATTACACATTAAAATGTGAAAGAATCATAAATACAAGCAGAAATGTGTGTTTGCAAATTAACTAAAGGCAAAAATGTGTAATTGTTTTTGTTTTTGTCCGATGGGTGTGACAGAACTGGAACAAAAATGAAAGCACCTGTTGAGATAATCATCGTTCCACTGTGGTTGGTCAGATGTTTATTCATTCCCCTATTTAAACAGATGCTTTGACAGTTATCAAGTCTTGATGATGGCAGACTTGCTTATTTTGGAGGAACAATACGCGCGTGTCAGACGTGAGCGCGTTTTCAGGGACCGCAGGGATCTCTGTGTCACCTCCACCACTTATGCCACAGATCGACTCCGACCCAATTAAGGAGGCAATTTTTTCCTCCGTCCCCGTCAAGATCAGGGTGGAGTCTGGTTGGCCTCCTCCAGTCTGCCTGATGCTGCGTTTAAACGCAGCAACGCGTTTCTTGGTGGCCAGCTTCATATCCGACCATTTTTTCTTGACCTAAATGTAAAGAATTGTTTTGATCAGTTAGCAGACATAAGCTTTTAGGCTGCGGATGAAAAGATTCATTTAAGTCGTTAGGCATGGGTTAAGTTATTGAGAATTATATTCAAACCTCAGCTGGAGTCCGTTCTTCTACGGCAACGCTGTTGACTGCCTCCGTTATCTTTTTCCAGACTGCGTTTTTGTGAGCCCCTTTTATGCCACCCTTCAGGCTGCCAAAAAGCACTGTCTTGTTGTGTTCCATCTCCGATGTCAGGATGCCGATCTCCGTGTCAGAAAAGTTTCTTTTCTTACCCATGTTTCGTCTCTCCATGTTTGACCTCAGTGGGCGAGGCCTCCGAAACAGGAATATTTATGGGCGTAACATGTTAATGACGATCGAATTCAGCTGCCGCATTTATCAAGGCCCGCTCATTCGTACGCTGAGATTGGTCAGATACGAACGTTTCATAAATCGCACGTGTGTCCTGTCGTAAGACCAAATCTGCGCTCAGATCTGCGCCCGTTTTCACGCAAGATTGATAAATGAGGCCCAGAGAGACTGATTACTGATAGTTTAACAGGGGCACAATAAGATGGGGAATGTGATTTCATTTCGACTTTCCAATTGCATGACATGATGGCCCCTCTCAGCGCCACCATTGTGAGACCAAACCGAATTGGAGACGTAACATTTATATGCCAAACACCGAGCACTGATTGCTTAAAGTGGGTACTGTACATGTTTATCACATCATACGTTAATTCACACAATGCAGGCTGACAGGTTGGCTAACCCGTAAGGGTCTATGACGTCACCGTGGGACGTGAGCGTTCACCAACTGCAATTCATCTGTGACTCGATCATTAAAGTTATTTATTTAAGGGTTATTCTGCTGAAATTTCACTGGCATAGCTCTGTGTGTTTCAAGCCACACATCTATCTCTCGCAGCAATGTCACTTTTAAATGGCAACTACTGAAGCTCTAAGTCAGCGTGACTCTACTCTATTAGCTATCCGCGTAGCTTCGTCTGTGCCAACTCATTTCTGTGACATTCGGTCGTGTTTCACTCCGCTGAATGGATGCCAGCCAAATGCACATCCAATGACTCTTGGTGTTGCCTAACGCTGGTGTCTTTGGCATCACATGCCTGCATACAGTTTTAAGAGCTCTGGTGCCATGGGAGAGACTTTTTTTCTCTCTATATAGCTAAATAGCAACATGTGGGATACAATACTGTATATAAAACCAACCCAACTCTATTGCAACACACAGATCAAATAAATCTGCAGATGGAATTACAAAACAAAAACTACTTGGCAACATAGTGTGTGTGCTGCAAGTGAGAGCTCTGTGCTCACCAGGGTTGACATCCGATTCCACGCTGGAGTGCTTTAGTTACGCACGTTTACAGTATGGACGAAGGCTATCGCTTGAAATCTCTCTTTTTTTTATTCCCAGCGCATACAATGTGCTGTGACTGAACAGGATTAACTGTCAGACGGTCCCATATAATTGTTTTGACCTCAATATAATCAGTCACTCCCACTACATCAGCATATTTGTCAGCACGTTTCCACGACGATGATTACTCATTTGCGATTGGCCCGTGCCCTGGATGGGATACATGCCTCGGTTGGCAGTGGAACTGAAGGCGGGCTCACACCCCATGATGAAGTCATTTTTAATTCACACACACACACACACACACACACACACACACACACACACACACACAAGCAAGCATTCTGCTTACATGTAATCCAATTCATTTAAGTCAAACAGATTAACAAAAAATGAATATATACTCTAAAAACATGGAGGGAACTAATCCACATGTACAAAGAGCCATTTTACAGAATGTGAAATTGGATTTAAACAGTTGACTGTTTTTTGGGGAGTTGGGAAAAAAATGCAGGACAGCAGGAAATGCAGACTTATCTATTGACATGGCTGTCCTCACAGTGAATGGATGCTCCACAAGGGAGCGGTGAGTTCTGCCTCCTACAGCTGGTGAACCGTCAGCTGTGGCTCTCTCCCACTCCTGTCCATTGGTCGGCCTGCACATCACATCTCCTCAACCATTTGTTCTGTGTCCCACATGATTTTTGTATGTATGCACGTATGCTTGTCGTCGTTTTTCTTTCAGTTGCCTTGGTTCCTGAAGTTGATTTTAAAGCTTTTGGACATTGATTTCTGCACCAGATTGTGTGGAGTAACTGATTCACAGGAAATTGTGTGCTATCATGCTAATTGGTGAGCTTTAAGGGTGTTTGTAGATTGATTTTCTGCTGGCAGGCTAGCTTAATGCTAAAGTAAGCAAAACGCCCACTGGCTGCAAAAAAAGAGCTTTTGTGACAAATGTTGCTGTAAAACAGAGCATTTCAGGATTTACGCAAGTTTACGTTTTCAATTTGGATGTTGATGTTTTCTCACCTAGAAACAGGCTATATAACTCTGAAGATTATTTAATGACTCATGATGACATCATTGGCTGATTTAAGCTAGACTTGAGTCATAGCCTCATGACGCATGTGTGGACAGTTGACCACCTCTCAGTTTGGTAGAGGGATGAAAGTGAACGCTGTAAAACCCAATTTTAAGGTCACCATTAATATTATTATTTTTGTTGTAGCATCATCGCCACCAAAGGCCCGTCTGATCACCTCTCATAATGGAGAAATCTACATCATGTTGGTGTTTTCCATGATGCCAGGCCGTCTGCATCTCAGTGACTACCTTTACATGCACACTAACATTGCACTATTGTTCGAAATTTGACAATATTCCGGATTTGATACAGTCATGTAAACATCATAGGCGTTATACTGAATAGAGCACTTGTGATATGTCGATATAAATGGCAAAAATATCATAATGCCAACTGTTTCAAGATGATTGGTGAACGAATGAAAGAGGGAATTTGTGTTTGCATGGTAGAAAAAGTCAGCCAACGTGTGGAAAAAAAATATTTTGGTCGCAAAATGCCACAAGGCACTTCCATATTTTGACACAATAAACTGCATGTTAGGGCGTCGCACCCTGTCAAAGACATCCGAGAATGTCAAAAAATTGAAGGCACCTCAAAATGGGATTCTCCTGCCCCTGTGATCAGGATGTAGCAGCGAGTTCCTCAAATGGACCAGATGATGCTGGTAAGAACAGGGAAAAGACATCTAATGTTACGTCAATCAGAATATGCAGGTAAACAGGAATTTAAGTCCGTTAACAGCAGTCGGCCAGATAGGACTGGATGGTCTCTCTGTCTCCTCTAGTGGAACAGAAGTGATCACAAGGAGCCACACTTTGGCTGGAGATAAGAATCCCACTAAGAGCAGCGGTAGCCGACAACAAACTATGTTGTTAACTGGTGTACCACTTTAAGTGTTCCTTCAAGATAATATATAATCAATAATAATATATATTTGATCCGGAGCCGTCAACATTGCTGCATTCATATAATTCTGACTCACTTCTGTGGTCTTCTGCAGTATCACCTCCAAGACAACAATGACAGTTTGTGTGTGTGTGTGTGTGTGTGTGTCTGTGTTGGGTGGGCGAGTGAGAGAAACCTTTCTGGCTCCTTCTAAAATTACACTACAGACGGAAGTGGATAACACACACACACATACACACAGACAGAGATAGGCAACCACTGTGACTCCGTTCCATCTGGTGATTAGAAGAGTCGGAAACTCACGAGATGTCGTAGTGTCTTTACGTACACACTCCAGTCTCGTGAGCTCATTTTCCAGTGGAAACACTTCCTCTGTACGTCTGTGACCCCTTTACGGTCCACATCAGAGGGAAAATTAAGGGTGGACTACTAGATCGGAAATAATGCACTGCATGTACTGTGTATACATTGTGTGTGTGTGTGTGTGTGTGTGTGTGTGTGTGTGAGAGAGACAGAGAGAGTACATGTGGTCCTGAGAGGAGAAGGTTGATTTTGAGCTCGCTCACTGTCATTTTTGTTCATATCTTTTGTGATAAAGTGAGTAAACGTCTACGCGATAAAAACATGGCTGTCTGACAGTTGCTTCAAGCCTGGCATGAATAGACATAGGCAGGGTCTCTGTGTTTTACAAATACACACAGACAAACACACACTCGCACACACATCATCTCCTCGTTCCCACCGCTTTATTGAGCATCTGGGCTCAATTTCACACTTCAAAAACATTGGGGAACAGCAGAACCAGCGTTGGCCGTCGCTGTGTGTGCGTACAGCTTTTGTGTGCTGGACAGCAGTCCTCCCATTGGAGGGAGAACTCACTGTTGATATTCTCCTGCTCGTTCATGGAACGGGGGGCCGGCACCGATGCCGCCCGGGAAAAGAGGTGCACAGCAGCCACCACGTGCATCATGTGGATGTGTGTGTGCTGTCCGGAGAGCTTGAGGCTGACAGAAACTCTGACCAGTTATCCACACCAACAAACACATACACACAAAATTGGGTTAAGCTCAGAGAAACATTACACACACACACCTGCAGCACCCATGTGACTGGCGCCGATCTAATCTTAGCTCCAAGCAGAAATAGACACACAGGTAGACTCTCATGCTGTTAACTAGCCTCGAGCCAAAGCACAGTGTAAGTCTTAACATATGAGTCTAGATCTAGGTCATGGGACTATTTACCTTAGGATCGACCTTTGCCTGATTTCCTCTTTGATCAGTGCATCAGTGATCCTCATCATTATTTTTAATATTATCTTCATATCCACGTCCATTATTCAAAGCCTCTCGGAGTCCCACTGTTCATGTTCCTCTCCACCACGACCACCAGGTCGTTATCCAAACATCACCCTCTCTCACACTGTCAACTTCAGTTTCATCACTGTCCTGCTCTCTTTCTCCTTAATCGCCTTTTAAAGTTTAAAGCCCTCGTGTAATCAGCTGTGCGGATCAGGAGGGAAATCCCCTTAAAATTACTACAGGAACTACTCCAAAACTAATCTCACTTTTTAGTCACAGGAACCCACCCCCCCCCTCCCTCCCCTTTGCTGTCTCTCTCTCAGCCATCTCCTTTCTCAATCCTCACCGATTTGTCTCTTGTTTTTGGCTTTATTTGTGTGTGGTTCCACCAGACATCTTGGATCTCTTCAGCGGTCAAACTTAAACTGGAGTCAGCTTTTCAAAAATGCCGACATGTGCTTGTCAATTTGTCATCGTTTCACACACAATCCTATTAGCAGCGACATGAAAGTGATTCTTCACCAAAATGTATCTTAGTATGAAAGCTCATCCCTGTGGGCTTGCAAGGTGGTTGTCTGAAGGCCAGTTGTGTCTTGTAGCCAGTTTAAAGGGGGAGTTCAACATTTTGGGAATTACTATGCCTCTTTGTTTTCTTGCAGAGAATGAGATGAATAGAGCTCTAAAGCATCATTTGTTTGAACTAATTCTTTAAATTTTTGCTACTTGAATTCATGTCAGATACAATTACAACCTGGAGAAGAAACTTCTCAAAAGAATTCTGTACTATAATCTATTTGCAGGTCTGCACAACAGGAGCCAAGCTGAATCTGATAGGGAGTAGGGAGTCTCACAACTGGTCCTCCTGGATCCTGAACAAAACTGAGTGAATTAAAATTTGTCTAAAATCACTGTTTTTTCTCGAGTTCCTGCTGCTAGGAACATGGTGCAATATTATAATTCTGCTGTAAGACAAATCCATAAGGGTAAAACAGCAGTTTGAATGAGAGGACTGCTCAAACTGTCGTGACAAATTGGTCAAACAATAACTACTAGCTGAACAGCGACCCCCTAATTTCAAGTGTGATCCTAATTCAATTACTCACTTGAGTCTCAGTAGTTGAGTGCTAACCATCACGCTTATTGATGTATTTAAAAAAAAAAAAATTTGGAGCAAGAGACCATAAATCACCAACCAAAGTTATTGGTTTTAAGGTGAATATGTCAAATACACACGTCTAGTTTTAATTGCACAGAGTGAAAAGTGAAAACTGAATGTTAAAGACACTTGACCCTGAATGAGTGCCTGAAGGCAGACGGAGCTCATACAGATGGATCTGAGAACCAGCTGTTACCTTTAACGTCAAACACACACACACACACATGTATCCACTAACAATCTGGATGTACATAAAACACACACATGCACATACACTAGGGCTCTCCAAGCTGGGAGCTCTACCCTCCGACTTTAGAGGAAAGGAAGTAATCACACTGAAAATTGCAGCCATGAAAGTTAAAGGAGGGATCTGTAGAAACAGGCTGTAGTCCTTATGAGTGTAGGATGTAGGCTGTCTGCTCAGGGTTGAGACATGCGTTTTTACCATTTTACCTAATGTCAACTAAGTTCACAAGTCACTGCACATAATTATATAATGTTGGGTGGGTGGCCCTTTGGGGAAATGATTCCTCTTGGAAAAAAGCAATTTGCTTCCTAGAAAATGTGAACAACATCACTCTACGGTCAGTGTCACTTAACTTCATAATACTAACATCCCCTCTGTCACTGAGCATTACAACCCACTAACCTGGAATTAGAGTGGGTTAGTGAGTTCATCCAGTTTTTAAATTTCCCCAATCCACAGCAACTTTACGAGATACAATATGTCTGTATTGGACTAATGATTACGCCCCAAACAATAAACACAGTTTCACTGAGGTTGTGGTCAATCAATTCAAATCAATGACTCTTTTCACGAGGGCCACAAACTCCCTTCCAAACTCTGTCAAAGGAAAAATGATCAAATAAAATGTAACTTTTGCTCATGCTCATGATTTATGGGTTGGTAAAGGTTACACATCGCCTTTTAATAAATAAAACACTTTTAATCTTTTCTTATTTTGCTAAATATTTTAAATTTTATGTTGCCCACACCTAGTTTGGCATTAGAAATTAAAAGGTTACTGCCCCAGTTAATTAATCTCCTGAATTTGGTCTGCAGTACGCCGAGTTAAGAATTGAAGGGTGTGTGCATCAACAAAGTTTGAAAATGTTAAGCTCAGCAATTCTCTCTGGCCCAGTTATTTACTGGCCAAGACCTGACATTACTAATAACCTTCTTTCGATACACAGCATTTGACCAGAACACTTTCAAGTTTCAGGTTCACTCCTAAAGCAATTGTTCCTGTCGATTCATGTTAAGTCTGGAGAAGACATGAATAAAGACCTTCCCTGGCTTGAAAGGAAATGGCAACAACAAGAAGGAATCAAAGTTGTTTAATGTATTTATCACAGGTACCAGTTGTCCTACAGGAGCTGTTTGTGTCCGTGTGTGTTGCAGACGGTGAAAGAGGCAAACAGATCAGCCGACCAGCCCAGTGGAAAAGTGACTGCTCCCCTATCTCATGTCTTGCAGAAGGAGATACGGTGATGTTTCTCTGTGTGTCCTTGTGTTTTGCTCCCATGGTGGTTATCAGGTGCAGTAGGCGGCAGGAACAGCTGCAGTGACCCTCAGCTGATACACTACTTGAATGCAAAAGGGACAAAATTGGACCTTGTGTTTGTGTGTGAGTGAGTGAGTAAGATATATGTTCTCTGTGTGTGTGTGTGTGTGTGTGTGTGTGTGTGGGTGGGTGGGCTGGCACAGAAGCAACGTGGGTTATTTCTGTTGGCATACAGTAATTAGCTCTAGGAAGAATCACAGCGGTTCCAAATGTTGAAACATGCTGCGCTTGTGAAAAGATTCCACGCTTTGGTAATTTTTGACACTACACTGAGGCTCACAGTTCTCCGTGAGAGGTCTGAATAGGGTTGCTTGCTTGGATTTCTTGGCTTTGTCACACTGTCAACAAGACGATAAACAGCTAGAGTAACCACTGCCTCGAAAAAACATCTGAATTCTCCTCAATTTATGTGTAATATGTATAATGATAAATAATGATACTGCAGCAATTGTGTCTATTGTGACATTCTTTTCAACCGTTTTTGGACGTCTAAGATCGAAGCTCTGGGTGGGCCAGCACTGCTGGAAGACATGCATTCAAACCCAATTTGTGTCAAGGACCCCTAAATTGATACAAATTAGGAACCCTGTTTGTGAAGATTTCACTTCAGGGACCAGAATTCATAGTCGTCATCTACAGTTGAAGACATTGCTGACATTGGGATCACTTCTATAGTGAATTAAAAAGTGAAAATAAACGAACGCCCTGGAACTCCCTCAAGGACCCCAGATAAAGACCAACTGATCTATGTGGCTCTGCATTGATATTAAATGCATGTTTTCCCTTTTTACATGTACTATTAGCAGTTTAAGATGTATGACTATACAATCTTCGGCAGCTGGGAGGACCCACGGAAAGTGGAAACTAGTTTGTGAACTGTTGCACTGATTCCCACTCATGCTTTGTTTATGTGATATCATTCAGATCATAATTATGCTGAACTGTGACCCGGAATTGAAACTCACGTCAGCCACCTCATTGTAATCCCGGGTTGGACGGTCAAAATACTTGTGGCAAGTGCAAAGCCATACCTAGAAGTTAAAACTAAAAAATCCAATCCTACAGATTGCCAGGCCATCACAGAGCACACAGATAAAGACAACCGTTCAGGCTCATATTACCTCCAAAAGTACCACCAAAAGCCAGAGAGAAAATGCTCACTTCTTCCTGTTGTACCGTCATCCTCGCTGCTAAAGCTGACGTGGTGCTGTCCACATCAGGCTACCTACTGGATACCCTGCAGGCAAATTTGTAGTTCTGGGCTTGCTCTCTTATGGAGGAGCTGCCAAAGCAAGTCTCATTCCAACTGAGTAACGGAAACACTCACTTGGCCTCTAGAGTAGTCATTCCCAAAGACTGGGTCAGGACCAACATGCCGGAGATATCATTTTATTATTTGCAGAATTTCTTCCACCAACTTTTATTTAATATTTATATCTGCAGTACACATTTGAGCCACATGAGGGAGCATGCATGTTCGTATTGTTCTGATAATTATAACCTGCTTATAACATTGAACCTAATATAAAGGGTTAGTTACATTCCTGATGAGTAGAAAAACAACCTCTTAACTCCACCCGAAAGCATCTATTTGATCACATTCATGAAGTAATTAACGTGTATGTTTTCAATAACTTGAAACAAAATTGTGATTTATCATACGTATTTATCTCATCAAAATGGCTGGTATACTAATTCAAGATAAAATTAAGGTGGTAAATAAAGGTTGACTGGCAGTGAAAATGATCAAGAACCTTCATTTACATACAAATTTGATCTTGAATTGAATTCTGTCAAATCGTCATTTTTTAAAAGTGGGTCCCCTGAAAAAAGTTTGGGAAACGCTGCTCTAAAGAACACTTTCCTCTCAGCCAGTCTACTTATGCTCCGTCTGAGCATCTTTTCAGCTTGGCAGTTCACGCTCCCCACACACAAAAGAGAAGCTGCTACTGCACACACAGCAGCAGACCTGGCCAAGTCAATTCCACACATGCAATTTTAAAAATTGCAGCAAGTTGCTTTTTCAATAAAATTTCGATTCATTGTGGAGCCCCAGTTTAAGCTTCAGACATTCACATTAAGTAAGTAAATGGAGCTTTGGCTCTAGCACATCCAATTCAGAGAAGTGTTGGGAAATGTCTTTTGTGGAATTTGATGATACAGCTCAATTTTTAGGACTATAATTTCCAACCTGGGAGCGGGACGGACTCACATACTGAGATTCAGAGAAACAAAACTCAACAGTTTCCAACTGAGGGGGGAGGGGAGGAGGTGTAATTCCCTGAATTTCAATGCATGCAATGCAATTCGTTCACACACAAACACAAACGCAGGCACACATATATCTCATTATACACACATGCATCCCATTATTAGTAATATTTTACCAGAATAATAACCTGATCTTTATTGTGTTTGCGTTAGCAGTTAACCACAGACGCGGTGGCTAGTGGAAAATCTTACAGCATGTGGCGATAATGAGCAGAAGCCACATAAAGGAATCATAAATGTAAAGTCGAACTAATCCACACGCTTTATAACAGGTTGTGGTTTCCCTTCCGATAAATAGGAAAACACTGGAAAGCTCAATAGCACTGCACAGCCATGATTACGAACAGTGCTACTGTGTGCATGCATGCTCGTAGCTTTCATGTCCTGGGTGGCCCTCATCACATGAAATGAAGGTTGCTGCGTATTTATTTTCTGTCAGTCTATTAATGATCAGCTGAAGAATAGAAGGGCCTACTTGACAAACACTGTATATGCATATCTGTGAAATTAATTCAAATACACGGGTGACCTGTAAACAAATGTGAAATGTAAACCAGAATGAGAGACATCTGGCAGGAGCAGAGCCATGAAAAATAATCAGATGAGGTGCTTAATTCTTCAATGCAGTTACTAAACTGTCACATTCTGGTTTACAAACAAGCACACTTGGACGATCGTGTCTCCGGTGATGATAGGGAGTTTACATCTGACATTTATGAAGCCTTTCACCCTGCAGCTGTTCAACAAAATCTACGTAGATTTTGCATTTCCATCGCAGCTTTAAACACTGTATAGAAGAGAAGAATGCCTCAACTGCAGTCATTTGTTAAAGCTCAGGATATCTGAATCAGCCATGCTTTGTCTCTAAATTCAAAAAGGTGTAGGGTCACAAAGGTTCACACTCCCAGACCGAGTCCCTAAATGACAAAATGTAGCCTCCGAAAAAGCTGTGGTAGTTAACCCTGTGTTTGAAGGAGGTCAAGCTGTATCAGGACATCTGAGACACGAGGGGTTAATGAGGTTAGTTGTGGCTAATGTGTCTTTTTTCCCCAGCATCTCTCTCTCCATCACAGCCGGTTTAGTGCTGGCTGCCTGGTGACAGGAGGGCAGTGCTCACAGAAACTGGACTGAATTCTCTTCCACTGGTTCAGTTTGACTATGTAGAGCAGGGGCGTTCACTTAGAAGTGAAAGAGGTCCAGTTACAAGCAAATCCTCCCAGCAAAGGTCTGACCCTCTTAATAAGGTTGTGTCCTTACATCTCTCCTTAAATACAATCAACAACGTACATTTACTTATCATTCCAATCAATGAATTCAATCATCATATCACATTTCAAGTCAAAGAAAACATGACAAAATCTCCTGAAGAAGATAAATAGAGAGTGTAACCTGTGACTGCCCTACCAGTAGATAAATACAATAGAGAGCTGACAGCTGTAAGACGATCTTAACCTCTAGACCTTAAGGTGTGTTGTTGGTTTGGTTCTACCAGGTTAAACAGTGTGAAGCCAGAAAGTAGCAGGGTCAGTTGCCTCATGCTGTCATCTCACATCTCTCTAACATTGTTCTCTATAGCCAACTGAACACAGTAAACAATCGATTAAGCTATTGCCGTATTAACTGGATTAGCTTAAAAAAGAAAATACAATGGTCCATAAACATTATTATTTCATATTTATTTTTCAGAAATTGGTCGCGGGTCCAGATCGCGGTCTGCCGTTTGGTTATGCTCGATGTATTGTGGAGATTAGATGATACTGTTAGGAGCTGGAGGCAGCATGGCCCAGGTGCAGCTCATTCTACTGATAAGAACAGCTGTGATTACGGATTGGTTTGTTTTTAACGAGAGACCTTTCTCAATATAACTCTTTTAATAGCCTGAGATAATGTGAACTAAAGGATTCAAATAGCCTTGACATTCTTAAAAGGTTAAACAAAGACAATCCAAGTGTTTTGGCCCCAAAGCCTTCCTTTTGCTATTAAGAAATGCCAAGAGGTTATGGAGCATCTGCACGAGGGAGTGGGGATTCTTTCTACTTTCTGACATAATGTGAGAAACATTTTTTTCTAGCGCTGGTAGTTCTGCATTGACGTAGGTGCCTTTGTTTAACGATACAGAGCTTTTTGGTATGGCCTTGGGGAGAGCAACAAAGAGTTGAGAGATGTCACATCTTTTTGTACGGAACAGAGTGCAACTTTTAAACAGTGGATGTTAATTGCATTAACCGATAAATGACATGAATTATGCTAAGTGGCACTCAATGCATCATGAGTGCACACATGTTTTGGTCTTATCTGATGAAATGTAAAGATGTCTGTAATTTCTGAGGAATTCCACTTCTATTATGTTTGTGCCAGACACTTTAATGGAAAGACACATTTGTAAAGCTGTGGTTTCTTTCATTCTGAAAGTTTTGCAGTGAGTCACGACTGAAGCATCAAAGCAGCTTTCTACAAAAACATATAGAGCTACAAGTACAATATGCACAAAGATGTTGTCATACACATACACACCCAGAAAGACATGCATACATAATGGGAAAGACGCACAAAGAAGAAGATGTAGAGATACAAGCACACATGCACACACACCAACAGATGTAATGCATTGCATTATAGTTTACCGTCACAGTGCAACCCCCCTCCCCTCTTATTAATTGATCCAGAATGTTTGCTTTCTGCTGGCTTTCCATCCCAAACCACTGCTTAAGACAAAGGTTTTTCTGTGCTGCACAAATTTGAAGTAATATTGTGTTGAATCATTTAACTGTTGAAGACCCAACATGGTTTTCTTCATGAGAAAGGTTGGATAGTTAGACCTGATCCTGAGAGCAGACTAAATCTTTCTTCATTGATGGTTCTGAGCTAAGCAACAGCCAATAGAGAATACATTTTTTGAGTTAGTCTTGAGTGGTTGCCCAGTGATATTGAGAAATTTTAAGTATTTCCAGGAATAACACAACCCTAACAACGAGAGTGATTTAACATGACTACACAATAAGCAAGAAGTAGGCACACCCCAAATTTTCTTATTTTTTTGTCAATAACATCTGACAAAAACAAAATCTGTAATTATGTCACAGCCACTGAACAAAGACAGCAGGGGTATAATCAGCCCCATTTTATCATATGCCAAATCGTCTTATGTAATACCAAGTTCTGTCTATATTATTATGTATTGGCCTTCTGGAATTACAGAGAGGTCAAAAAGGTTGTAAAACTGAACTTAAAATTACCGTTTTCATTAATCATAAGATGAGGCCATGAGGTCACACCAGCAGGAGTCTGAGTGATCTATTTCCACATCTCACCTCCAAGCAGTGGTCAGACATTGATGAATTTCTCAGGTTTATTTCAATTTTTTCTTTTTACTCTTGCATGGTGGAAAAGCACCTTTGCTCCCCTTCACAGCAGCCAATGTAACGGTGTTATTAATCTTAAAGAGACAGTGTGTAGGAATTACTTCCATCTCGTGGTGAAATTGTATTTTGCATTGGAAGGAATAGTGCTCTCTAGCGCATCGCTTTGTTGCATACTACGGTAGCCGTTGTGTACCAAGAAGCTATGACAACATGTCATCCTATACCACTTCACCAGTATTCTTTCAGGTGATGAGGTTGATAACATGAGCAAGATAGTGATTTATGTTGCCATGTTTTAGTTGTTTTATTTTTCATAAAGCCTTCCATTCCTATGTCGTAGCCTATAGCATTGGCTAACAACTAGACACACAACAAACACAAACAAATGTGATCAAAGTGCTTATATCGCTATACAACACTGACTGTAAAAGGCGGAACGACATGGAAGCCTCCTGAGGATTTACCCATCCAATGTAAATACAGATAAGAAATTCCTCGGTTAAATACAAGCTAATTAATTACTTAAACGTTACACACTGTCCGTTTAAGGTTGAACTGTTTTCATTTCTTTCTCTTTTTGTCTTTTTGATTCCTTTCGGAAGTTTCCCCGTCTCATTAATATTCACGAATACTTCATGGCCCAGCAAAGGTTGGGGCATCAAACATGTGCAGACGGTGCAGTGAGAATTATATAAGCCTCATCGTTAAATGTGCTACTTTGACAAGCCACTCAAGAGGCCAAAGGGATTCAACAGTTGCATTGTCTATAATAAATTTACTTAGACATATATTGGAGAAAATTACCTAGTGTGTGGAAAATGTTTGATTTCAGACAGCAGAACCAGCACATGTGGCTCTTTCATGGGACGGGACTCTGTGTCAAGCACGGGGGAAGTGACTCAGTAAATTATAGATGCTTTCAGATCCTTTAGAAGGTCATCCAAAGGTCAAAGGGTTAAAGCAGATCTTAATGTGCCACATCGTAAGTGCAATAGGTTAACCTAATGTGTGAAGACATGGTTATTCAAGCATGAAGCTCTGGACTCAAACATCACCTCATCACAGCCCATGATCAGAAACACAAGGCAAGCAGTTAGAAGCAAGACTCTGTATGTAGATACAGCCAAGACAGCTGCTTGACAATTGGCTTTCCCTGCTTCCTATGATTCGGTAACATGCAACAAATCTGAATTAGCGTTTTACAGTCAATTTCATCACAATGTTGGAAGTAGCATGAGCCCTGAAGCTTGTGGTCAGTACTGTACTTTTTTTTAAGCCAAAACTATGATTATTCCCCAGCCTTTAAGATTATGAAGCACCTCATAACACACCTGCATCCAAAAAAGAAATCGCTGTTCCGTAAGTATTGTGTGCCTACCAAATACACACACACACCGATACTGTGGACTCTTCAGAGGAAAAAATTCTTCTGTAGATGAATGCAAATATATAATTAAGAACATTATTCATAGCTGATGAGGTCGGGGTGATAAGACAGAGGCCTATCTAAGGACAGAGTGTATCTACATCTCCTGACAGACCATTAGCTGTACTTGGCTCTAAGGATGGGAAACAACCATGAGGATGGGACCAAGCCGCTAGGGCTGTAGCGAATTTCATCTTTTACATTCAACGCTTCTACTGAGGTTTTCTAAGGAAGCTTGAAGCTTTGGATGCTAATACAGCTGCAAATCGCCCTTTGTGTGTGTGTGGCAGATGGAAAATGTTGTTTTTGAAAAGTTAAAAGGCCAACAAATATGGATTGATGCAGCACTATCTATCTTTTTTCAAGACATTTGCCTTTTGGATTGTGGATTGAGAAACAACGGACAGCTTGCAGAAGTTTTCTGTCATTGTTAAACAAAAATTCAGTCAATGACGGAAAATATTCAGTTAACGCAACCACTGACATAATGCTCTCTTGCTGTGTCTATGTTATGCATACGCTAGTACAAACGCATCAGTGGGATTAGTTGGAAAAAGACAAACCCCAACCACCAACCAGGAGCAAAGGCCAGTAACTTTATCCCCACCACTCACAGTCACCATTTTTCAGTTCAGCTGACTTTTCAACCAGTAGAAGCTGACCTTTGGTGGTGCCTGCTGTGCACTACAATACATCACATCAAGAGCTTCAAGAAGAGTGTCAGTATGAGAAATCACATACAATATATATATTTCTAAATAGCCTGACATACTATAATATCGTAACACTGCCCAAGCCTACTTTGCAGTCATTTTATGTTCCCTTTGAGCAACAGCTACTACAAAAACA
Organism: Chelidonichthys spinosus; assembly: GCA_029853015.1. NCBI lineage: Eukaryota > Metazoa > Chordata > Actinopteri > Perciformes > Triglidae > Chelidonichthys > Chelidonichthys spinosus. The sequence goes on along the minus strand of CM056834.1, from coordinate 14,357,828 downwards.
CCGATTATGTTTCTCTTAGGTACAAGTGAGACAATGAAAATCAATTCAAGAAGACCAGTTTGAGAAATCCATGCGTATAAGAGCTCATCAGATCAGATTACATTTTATAACAGCATATGATGTTACTGGAAAGTTACCATGTTGACAATCATCATTCTCTGACGTGATGGTCAGTTAAACAGTAAAAATACACCATTCACGTCATCTACCAGTAACGATTACTCACTTGAATGTTCAATTCAGCCCTTGCTTAATGTTGTTGCATGGTGCTGCAGCAAAAGTTGAACCAGGTTAAACTGGTTATACTGGTTAAACTGTGCATATACCCTATATGCACAAAATTCCTATGAAATGTTTATTAATTTACAACTGATTGGCACGGGACCTAAAAATATGGAACTATGATCAAATTATTGTTAAAACAAAAGTAAGCAGAAGTATTGTTGTTGTAGTGTTGTTTGGATATGGTAATTTACTGCTGTGCAACATTTTATATATTATTTGTATAATTGTTCAGTTACTTTTTTGAATATTGCTGGTCTTCCTTCTTTGCACCCCCCCTGCCCCATACCTCCAGAGCATGAATTACATAATAGAAAATACAAATACTAACATGAACAAAAAAGGCAAAATGAACTGTGAAAAACAAATACAGATGCGTGGTTGGCATAGAAAAAAGTATTTAGTTTATTAACTTTACTCTAAATATCTTCGCATGTTTTCCTGCAATACATAATATTTGAAAAAGAACAGTAAAACATCATGTTGTACATTGAATGAAACCCAGGGCATCTCAGGATCAGTTTTAAGATGTGAGAATGTGATTGGCTGAAAATACAGAAACATAATGTTGGCCCTGTGGACTCTATTATGGTGTGTTTTTACTTTCAGAAATGCAAACCAGAGAAGCCTACAAGCACTATTTATCATTAAAGGCATTAACTCCATGTGTGTTTTTGGCCCCACGGCTCACTTTCATTAGGCGGTATCTCACTGAGGGAGAAAGAGAGGCTTTGAGGATAAGAGGAACCACACCACTGGCTCTCCTGATATCTCTCATTCACTCAACAACCCTTCTCCCCTCTCTGCCATCCTATTCTATCTCTCAGTGAGAGGTTGACACACATTTTAGGTGCCTGCAGATGGTTTCCATTTCGCTTTCCCGACCTCCCATTGCCGTCTCTATTTCCACTTTACCCCGTTTCCCCATCTTTCCCTCCGGTTCCATTCATCTCCCCTGTGTCACCCTGTTACTCAGAGTTCAACTTTGTTTAACTTTGATCGGGCAGGCGTGGATGGTGGGCCTGTCTCTTAGAAATTATATTTACGTACTTCAAATTTCAGAAAGCAAATATGTTTTAAAGGAAGTGCAATGCTACCTTATGATTAAGTCGTTTAAAATAAATCATAACAAGGAAGCTTTGTTAAAGGAGCAGTATACAACATTCAGAGCATTCACATAGCAGGTAAGAACTATTTGCTATGTTAACTTACAGTGGAGTTATGTCTTCATGAGCAGAGAATGAATCACTTTCCCTCTGTGTGTGTTGTTATCCGAGCAAGTCCTGTGCGTGAGCATGCCCCACAGGCTAGTTCATGGCTGCTGCTCTATACTGCTCCTATATGGCGGTAAGAGCTGATGAAGCCATTCCAACCAAAGTGTCGCCAAAACGTAGCGCCCAACATCCAGTTCCTCCTCAGTTAAACACTGTTAGCTCTGTTTGCCCTTGTTTGTACTGTTAGCGATGTTAGCTATTAGCCGCCAGCTCAGGCGTTGCCATGTTAAGAGCCTCGCAATCAATAGTATCCCAAGCTTGTACCTTGTACCATTAACTAAGTCGTAAATTGTGCAGAATAAAATATTTACTAAGTTTAAGCAGAAGAAGTCTGAGGACCTGTGTGGTATAAAGGTTTCACTTCCCTTACTTTATGGCACAATTTTGTAAACAGAAAGCTAATGTGATCATATCCTAAGAGGTTTCACGATGCCTCCTTCCATCTTTCCTTGCATCCCAGTCTTTGTTCCACATTCACATCTCTATCCTCTGGCCTCTCCTGATCCGCTGATTCCAATTTTCTGTCCTCTCTGACCTGTTCAATTTTAATTCCCTTGATCCAATCCTTTGTCTTCCTCTTGTTGACTCTTAACAGCCCTCCAGTCCCGCACAATCCCTCTTTGCCTATCTCTCCTTCCGACCTGAATGGGATATGTAAGCCAGGCCTGACAGTGTGTGGTAATACAGAAGGTAGCTTAGGCCCCCCAAACACACCAACCCGTCAATCTTACTAACTCAATACAGGCAGACGCTCAGATCGACAAAACGATAGGACAGGAAAAACTGGGTCATATTTGGGAGCGCAGCGGAGTTATTATGGAACCAATATACACGAATATTGTTATCTTTCAGGCAGGTCGATACACATCTGCATGGAGAAAGTGTGATCTGACAGTTTGATATGAGGAAGGACAAAATGAAAAGACAGAGGCCCCAAAGTGAAATGGATATTTTTACACCCCATGAAACAAAGCTGAGATTGTCTGTGTCGGTTATGTAACATGAGGTCACCTGCAGTCCACTGGGCCTCGTGGACAACAGGTAGTGGCAAACATGGAGGTCTGCATCAGAAGTTAAACTGCTCCCAATGATTGCCATTGTGCTCCGATTGGGGTTGTTTATCCTTGAATACTTGTGCAATATTGTCTAAACAACAGGACTTTGGGATGGCACGAATTAAGAATTTATTTCAGACGATGCATTTGTGTTACCTAGGAAACTCTTCCTTGATGTTTCTTGGTAAAGTTGAACAGGGATTTGGGTTTACCCTATTTTTGTGTGTGTAAGGAAACAGAATATAGCGATACTGCAACAACTGAGCATGTTTTGACATCGACAGCGTTGAAGCTTCAGGCCTCTGGGTGGGTGATCAACATTTCACTGGCAATGGCTGTGCTGTGCTAATGACTTGGAACATCTCCTAAGCCTGTATAGCCTACAAACGTTGATACAAAATGTTTCCCCCCTTTTTCAACTGGCCAAGCATAGTGTTGTTTATGTACAATTTCATACATCTGACTTGAAGAAGAGAGGTCGCCTCACAAGTGCTCGCCATTTCTGCGTAGCTTGCTTAAAGTTCAAAGAATAATCAAACAATCAAATTCACCGACATCCCCCCACTTCTGACGCCCAAAATGATTATTTGCATAATTTGCATCATCTGTCAATTAAACCTGTCACCCTGTTAAGTTTGGTGACATCACTGTTGCCGTAATATCGCAAGCACACACCAGATTTGACAACCACCATAGAAAATACATTAATGTGCCACATATACACCAGACAATATTCCTAGTCTGCAAGTGTGATCACAAAATAGCACATTACTATTATACTCTTATATTCTTTGCTTGTTGTCTCCATATTCAATTATGATTTGGCAAATACATCAGCAAAACTTGCAAAATGGACTGTGTCACAAATGCATTCATTCTTTGTTATGTCACAAAGTAAATATAAATAGTGTCAACATGTTCTTAATTTGGTATCATTCTAGTACGGACACACTCAGTGTCAGCATGGTTCTCTGATATAGCCTGACTTCAGACCAGCGTTCACAACCGCAAGCCGCTGCACATCATGCTGTTAATTCGTCTGTAAATATTAGCTGCGGCTCGGGCTATTTAAAAGCTATAAACATGTGGAAAATGCTGGCCGCACCGCACTGCTGTGGCTTTAGCCAGGCCGCTTCGTTCAGAGAGTCATGTAGAGGCATACAATAATAAATTAATGTAGCGAGATTCATTTGGCCAAATTTAACAGGGTTAAAAGTTAAAGTGATACATTTGTCTGAAAATATACTTGAGTAGGAGTAAAGAAAAAAATGCATGAAAAGTAGTAAAACAAGTACAATTTACTAATCACCTTTCACAAAATCTAATTTTTATTTCAGTTCAACTTTATTCTGATGACTTGAAACAAACAACCTTCCTTCACCTTCCTTTACCTTTCATATACTCTCTCTTCCTCTGGTGAACATACAATAATTATTCAGTTTCATTGGCCTAAGTTTGGGATTTATTACAAGGCTGTTTTCTCAAAATACTGTTGTGTAGATATTTCCATGTACCGTCCTCTTTCTGTCACATCATTTCACATAATTTCTCACTGTTTCTCCATCATGCTTGATTCCATATCACATTACGTCAGACTTATACTTGCTTTCTAAATCTGTGCTAAATTCTACGATGGAGGCTGAGGTCGCGGCAAACGGTTTGACTTTGATTCCGTAAGCATGGTCTATGTTACAGAGATGTTGAGGATAATCGATTTGACCGCGACGAGTTGGACGGTAATTCACCTAAAAATGTTATCATGCTGAGTCCGGTTACAGTTGCGGGGGAGCAGGCCGGGAGGATTCAGCTATTTCTGTCTTTCTTAAAAAATCATCAGAAAACCAAATGCCTGCTCACTCTCTTCCACTGGCTCTCTCCTTTCTGTCAGTTTGGTCACAAGCTTATTAAGACACATGGCTCGTTGAACACTAGTTCCTCTGCAGTCAAACTGACCTCAAATCCATGAAGAAGAGACTCTACCTAACAAGCTGCAATATAAGAATACACTATAGATCATCATTTCAAATGTCTACATCAGTCTTCTGCATGGACCATGACCTGAAAAATGGTTGTAACATGCATTCATACATGCTTCCACTATTTAGAATCATTATTCTTAATAGTGTATGATTTCCACAGACACTCTTTTATAGTACCATAGTATATAATAATCAGATCATATAGCAAACTTGAATTTAACTTGTTCAAATAATACGAGGCCTGACTCACTGCTGACAAGGGTGAAAATCCTGTGTTATAGTAGTTTAACAGTTTTGTCTTGTGTTTTTGTGTCTATGAGCTACTCAAGTGTGTGAAACTGTGCCAGACAAAGCAACCTGTCAAACTGCCCTTAAGCATTTATAACAACATAAGGACTACTTAAAGCTTACATAAACAAGCCAAGCAATAATAAGTATCCCACGTCCAAGAAAGTGAGCCAACTAAATCAAGTCTGAAGATTGCGGTTTGGCGGGGGGTCCTGAGTAATAAGCTTCATAAGGAGGAAGGCGAGGAGCAGGAACCTCAGAAGAGGTCAAAGGATTAAGGTAGCCTCACGTTGGAATCGGGGCTGAACTCTGCAGGATACTTGTTTCACACACAGGAAATTACAACAAAAGCATTCATTAAAAATGTTACACCATTTTGTAGCATTGTTGACAGTTGATGTATTCTGGCTGCTGATTTGATTTAATTTATTAATCTATTTATAAGTACATTTATATGAAGGTATACAACATTTTTCATGTGCTACTAATACACCACATTACTGATGCCTGTGTAAATTACAAGGCATATATTATATATTGCTATTCTAATATATCTGTTATAGCACAAGAGGACAGCTCTCAGCACAGGTGTGAATGCAACAAGACACGTTGAGGATTGGTGGTCTGAGCACATATGGCCACATTCTTTTCGCGGAATGTATGCGAATGTGTCCAAAAATGTGTCCTAAAGGACCGCCTACTCAACTGATGTGTGTGAAACAAATGTTGGCACGTACATATTTGCTATATATTTTCCTATTTTAGCCTGGATATCTTTAAATTCAGAAAAATAAATATTAATAAAACAGAATGTTATATAACTAGGCCAAATGTTATTTCTATAGCAGAACTAATATTTTACAACAGTATAAGTCACTATATAAATTAAATTCATATCTCACTGGCAACCAATCTAAAATCTCAATCAAAAGAATGAAGTACACAGACATCAGTCAGTATCAGTTATTCCTCCTGTCCACACTGCTGGGTGGGCTGCTTGGTCTCAGCTGGCAGCTATACGTTTACAAGAATTTACTACATTTTAAGATGTGTGGCAAACTCAGCTGACCAGTCAGACAGCTGGTGTAGCTGAGGGTCACACTGCACCTATGCTGTACTTTATGAAGGTAAAATAATAACACAGAGGCTCCGGCTGCACTAAGACAGCAACATCTATAACTACGGCTTCACTCCTTCTGTTCCACCCTCCACAATAAAATCACCAGACACAACACACTGTAACTTAAACTTATTCAGAGCCTACGGGAGGCAACTCAACATCATGACTTTGATTTGTTTGTAACAACTCACTACTGGCTAAGCTAGCACGCTGTGCTTATGTAAAACTTTTTTACACATGGGTCAGATCGACTTCCCTGATGACCTTCTTCAAACCTAGTCATGGGAAGCCAGAGACATACACAACATCAAACAGCAAGTATAATATAAGTGGAAACTGAAACGATGGTGAATATTGTCAAAACTTGAAAGAGCGGGGTCAGGTTAGGCAGAGGTGTCTGGGTCATTTGGCCTTTCACATGCCCACATTATTTCCTGCTGGAAATAAGTAACCGTGTCCCTTAAGACAGCCATCATTGTTTCACCAAAGAGCACAGAGTTGACGGTCAACCTGAGGTGGAGGTTGGAAATCACCTTTGATAATCCTTTCCAACCACATTCAAGCCACCTGCCTCACATGATGTGAAGCGCAATGCAGTGTGTTGTGTGGCCATGGAGGTAGCAACTCTGCTAGCCAACTGGAGAGGCTGGGGTCAGAAAGCTGCACACAGAGAGGTGAATGTGGCAAATGAATGTATCAGGACAGAAAGTAAGACAAAGAGGCATTTTTTAATTAATGACGCAGATGACGTCTGGAGAATCAACTAAGATGTAACCTCAGTATTCTTCATTTGATTTTTTTTAGGACAGCCAGATGACATGAGGGTGACTAAAAGTCACACCGGAGAAGGACAGACGAGGACGACTAGAGAGACAGACAGACAAACTAAAAAATGTGAACATTAATAACAATCCATCATGAATGCACAATGTAACTTTCTTAGTTTAGACCCAGAAAACTGAAAAAATGCAGGGTGGGTTTTAGTAAATATTATACTATACTTCTATGTTCTTACCTATAGCACTTTGATCATAGCACTTTTGTTCTTAAGGTATCCTTGCTGAACAGCTTCTACTTTACTCAGATTGTTTCTACTTTTTTTGCTCTTACTTTATCGGCAATGATATGTTGTGGTTTCTTTCTTTTGACAAATGTACTTATTGTAAAGTCGCTTTGGACAAAAGCGTCTGCTAAATGCACTAAATGTAAAGGAATTATGTTAACATTGGGAAAGCAATGTCCATACATACAAAAGTAAGTAAAAAAAAAATTTGTAAAATAAGATAAAATAGTAATAGTAATTTGATTGATTGTTTCTATACTGTATGTATAAAGCCAACAAGTGTGTAAGTCTTTCTTGTTCTTCCCTTCTAAAACATATACTGTGCATACAGTACATCTACCCATACACTTTGTTATGGTGGCAACCATGGAGAAAATTGCATTGTTGGCTATTACGGACACCCGGATGCTTTTCTTGCCATTATATTATGAGCTGGGTGCAAATAGCCATACTGGCTATGGCACCCATGGTGTATAGAATTGTTGGCTACTGACACCAGGGTGCTAATATGACCTGCATTAATTTACCCCCCACTCCACCACCCGACATAACATGATAAATGGACTACAATACTGCCCTTTTGTGCCGTCAGCAGGACCCGCAGATACAACCGCAAATGCTGCAATTAGTAGACAACCTGCTCTACCACCTGAGTCAGCGCCACCCCACTTAATTAATATCCATCCCTAAGTGCGGCACAGAATCTCTCCATGCTTTTGTACAACATTGCTTCATTGTTAAGGACAATACTGTCCTAAATGTGCTCACTGCAGTGAGGAAACATGCTGTTCTTGGGACCTGCCTTGTAACCACAATCAACATAAAGTCCAAATGGCCAAATTACAGCAACCACAACTCGAGTACTGGTCCAGTACACGTCTTTTACATCTCACAAAATGGTCTAATCCTCTTTCCAGACTGTTATTTCGGGCTGGTTGCCAGGCACCACTACAGGCTGGTTTCCCACAAGAGTTGGGTGGGATCTGAGCCTCGCCTTTCTGCAGTTACTGGTCTCAATTGTTTCTGCACACCTGATATGTGGATAATTTAAGAAGTACATTTTGTCATTTTATAGTGCATTATCAGTGAGTGATTTCTTTTCCTTTTTTGTTTGTTTGTTTGTTTGTTTGTTGGCTGCACGGTGGTGTAGTGGGTTGCACTGTTGCCTCACAGCAAGAGGGTCCTGGGTTCGATACCCTTCTGTGTGGAGTTTCCATGTTCTCCCAGTGTAAGCGTGGGTTCTCTCCGGGTTCTCCGGCTTCCTCCCACAGTCCAAAGACATGCAGGATGGGGATAGGTTAATTGATGACTCTAAATGGCCCGTAGGTGTGAATGTGAGCCTGAATGGTTGTCTGTCTCTACATGTCAGCCCTGTGATAGACTGGTGACCTGTCCAGGGTGTACCCGCCTTCACCCAATGATAGCTGGGATCGGCTCCAGCCCCCCCGCGACCCTAAATATAGGATAAGCGCTAGATGATGGATGGATGGATGGATGTTTGTTTGTTTAGTCTGCCAATCATGAATGAGCTGGTTTTGTTTCCTGAGCAGAGATGACAGAGATTTCTGACCAGATACTGACCATAAACCACACAGAGATTGTGGTTGGGGAACTTTTCAAAAGAAAGTCATTTGGAGTAAAAAAAAAAAACGAAACAAAAGGTCAACAGGATACTGGCAATAAACTCAACAAGGAGCCAACATGACCTGTGACTACGTTGGCTCCTTGTGTTTGTGTGTTGTTGTCACCTCTGGTCAACATCAGTGTCTCTTTCTCACAAACATATATCTCCCTGTCTCTCTTTACTTAACCTTAAGCAGCCCGATCCAGAGCTCGGGCCAAATCAAACAGTTTAGACATCTTTATCTCCTGCTACCCTCCTTATCATCACAGATGACTGCTCGCTCACACCGCTCGCCTCACAGCTGGCTCTGCTGATGAAACTGTCTTTCCTTCAAGCCACCCTTGGCCTATGATCACATCTGTTGTTTCATTATAACTTTGTTTTACACATCATTTGTGTTATTCTAACATCTGTATCATGCTCTCAGTAGGTGATGTGGATCCATGTCAAATTATTGCTTTCTTCCAGTGAGAGTTTTTACATCATGATAAGGAGATTGTTGATGATTTGATGGCTTGAAATAAACATATTGAATGGTTGTCCGATTGAAGTGTCATTCAGCAAGGCTTTACTAAACAACACAATCAACAAGAACAGAGCTAACATTGACAAGTTATTAAGTATTATAGAAAGCTATTCCTGTGTTGTGAGGGAGGGGTTCCAGATGTGAGCTTTGATATTTTCCTGCCAGGAACAAACAGACCCACCCTGCCAGTCTTTAACCCCAGCTTGACCTCTCGAAACCACTTTCTGTTGTCTGCTGCTGTCATTCTAAACTACAACTGCAAGAGGTCCCCATGAAACCTCCTCCTCCTGCACACATCCTATAGTTGCACCATTATTTCCTGCATAAATTCTCATCTTTTTTTATTGATTGAATGCCACAAAGAGAATGAAGGATTAATTTGTGCACAGAAACCTACGTGTAAATGGGTTTGACAAGCTGGTTGTCTTGCAGGGTGTGGTGCTTCCACAACCTGGACTAAATGTGTGTGTGTGTGTGTGTGTGTGTGTGTGTTGCTGTCTGGCCAACATATGTAGAGGTCTGGCAGAGAGATACTCACCAGGGTGTTCCTCATGGATAACTGTGAGAAAATCCAAAAGGCTGGAGAAAGACAGTGTTTCAGGTCAGGACCCATGCTCTGACAGATTCTACTGTAATCCAGGGTTTGATTTACATTGGAACAGTGCTCAAGGACTCTTCAGCAGGGCGGACAATCAGGCCTGTTGAAGAGCAAGGCTTGGACCGTATGATATACGGCAAAATACTTTATTTGTGATGATTTGAGTATGAATGATTTGAGAGACATTTAGTGGTGGCTAGACATGATGATCTCTTGGATGGGCTGACATTTCCTCTCCATTTAGTTTCAATCTGTTTTGTTGGAGAACGAGACAAATCCGGTGATGATACATGTATTGGATGTTTTATTGGAGCGACACATTTCCAATAAACACATTCTCTGTTTAAAACTTGGAAAAACCCTTACAGCCTCCTCCATTTCAAAACCACAAAAGAGTTTCATTTTTGATCCAATGTTTTGCACCTATTCTGTCCTGATGCAGATGAACAAGAACTGTTTTACAGTGTCATTTTATGGACTCGCCTTCAATTTAAGGACAAACATACCTCTATAAAGTTAAACGTCAAAGGAACAGACTGGGGACATATGCTTCCCTGTTGACAGTCAGATGAGAGGATTCATACAACTCAAGTGTGAATGCTGAAAATGAAGCCAGAGCCTAGAGTTGGCTAACATAACTTAGCATAAAGACAGGAAAGGAGGGGGTACTGCTAACCTGTCCAAAGGTAAAAACCTCTGCCCACCAGCACTAAAGCTCAATAATTAACTAATTAATTAATTCACTGCCTAATTGTAGCGTCAAATAAAGAAGTTGTGGTTTTACTTGGAACATGTGCTGGAGTATGACTTGACTGGGTGACTTCCTGGAGTCTCCACTGGTTGCCAACTTTGCAATGATGACATCACTTCAGCTAAGCGAACCGTCTCGTGGCTTTATCTTCATATTGAACAAATAGATATCTTCTTATTTAACTCACAATTTATTTTATTTGTCAAAATGTTGAACTAATGTTTACAATTTTAGGGTTAAGACCTGGAGAGTCAATACTCGGGATCGGGTTTCATGTTTTCAAGTAATTAAACTAAGTCATGTGACTAATGCTACTTTAACACTATGACCCACACAAGCAACATAGATGCCCCCTGTGGCCAGCTCTATCGTCACCAAATCCCCACTGAAGTGTTGTCATCATCACGTTGTTAAATAACAGCAGTGTCACGGAAGTGCCAAGCTTCGGGCGTCAGTTTGTAGCTGTAGTTGCTGTGTCACTCATACTATGGACATAGAATCAGTGACATTAAATAGTGTGTGTGTGTGTGTGTGTGTGTGTGTGTGTGTGGCAGCGTATGAGCTGTGTCATTGAGTGTTTAGCCATCTCTGCATAAACTCACAGTTGTTTTTTTATTGATCTCCAGCACTAATTTTAATTGTTGGGAGGTGTTTTGTGCAGATCTGTGAAAACTGATATGACCACAGCGCTTCTGTGTCAACTCTGATTGATGCGACTGTGGGGAGTAAACTAAAAAGTAGGTCAGGAGTTAACATAAGGAAAAGAGCAATGGTCAAAGGCGTGTGTGTGGTGTATATACCAGAACTGGGACACTTTCTGCTGCTGCCAATAATTAATACAGTCATGATATCGTAAGGATGGGGATGAAAGAGAGGAGTAACAGTGTCCACATGTTTTATGAGCTCGTTGAAATAATAAAAATCCAACTGTAAAGCCCTTCATGCAGTTTATTAACACTCCATAGTAATGGTCTAATCACATATGCTGTACATCATATGAAAACAATATTAACTGTCTTTATTTGTAATTGATCAATAAACAGTTTGTTGTTATCATTAATTTTAAAGCCATTCCAAGTCATTACAAATATTACAAACCTAAACATGTGGACGTTATGTGATTGAAACAGAATTACAGATGCATAAACCGTTTTTCATTTGAAAGTCCGTGTACAGTTTCCTCCAATCAGATGTGTATGAACGACATGTTTTAACTGTAGTGATACCATTAGGTCAGTTTTCCTTAAACTAACAAGTAACAATTCACCAGTTAATGACAGAAAATCCCCAAATTCCCTCAAACTGTGGACAGCCGAGGTGTTTAGTTTGAATATGTTACCACAGACAAGTGAAAATCCTTGTGGAATAGTTTATTTTCTGTGTAAATCCAGCATTTGACATTGTTGCCCAGCGTTCCCCCTCCTTCAAACATCACGGTCATACTTCAAAATACATTTCAATACATCTGATCACTACCACACAGCCTAGCGTTCTTCATTCTGAATCCCTGAAAGGGCTTGGTCTCAGTTAAATAAATAGAAGAAAATTAAAGTTAACACAAAGCAGTGCAGCAAAGTCACTCAGTGTTTTCTCGCTTTCTCTATGAAATCCTCTGTGATGGAAGCAGTGTGAGTGAGTGTTGTGGATATAAACATGCTGAGGAAGCTGTTAGGCCGGAGCTGTGCGGGGATTGTACAATAACAGCAAGCGCACAGCTCAGGGTCGATCGGATCTCAATGTTATAAACACTGATCCACTGGCGGCCTCCTCTGCTTACTATCTGGGTCGTGTGCATGAGCCAGCGCTGCGTCTGTTCACAAACGTCAACATTACAGCGCACAGAAGACAGAGAGCTGGAAACGCTGATGAACATGATGTGTCCTGTTGTTACCGGAGGATGCAGACTGCATCATTCAGCTTTATTAGCCTCGCCGCACACACACAATAAAGATGTTAAAACCCAAACAAACAACGGACACACCCATGCCAAGCCACATTCACATGCAACAGGCGACAAAAAAAGGACAAAAACTTTTCCATATTAAACTTAAGAAATTGTACGTAAACTGGGGCCGTGACCACATTCGCAGGAAGTGCGGGCGCTGACCAGCGCCCTCGCCTCACTCTGGTGCATTATTCCACATCTCTTCATCCCAGTCATCAGTATTTTTGCAATCTGAGAACCCATCGGCTATCAGTCTGATGACAGATAAGCCTGAAGGGTAAAGAAGCTATAGGGGTTCGGTGTAGCCAGCAGACAAACCGGCCAAGATTTGATTTTCCGTCTACAGCTCATTGTTTACAGTCGGATTGGCAACTTGAGATGCGAGACTGGAGTCGGAGTTGAGAGACAATGTGTATGACCGGGTTATTTCATGAGTAGCCAGTTAACAAACCAATTTGAAACAAATAAAATACAAAATCATCGTCAGACAATAGCAGGTTGGTTTTGGCATTACGGACAGCACATTCTGCCTCTTTTGCTCTCCTGCATGTTTACCTGCATTGAACTGAAACCAGAACACTTCTGTTGCTAAAATCTTGTCCTGCCTACAGATTCTGCATTCATATGCTCTCAGTCTGCAGATATTACTGGAAATACTGAGTCTTAAGGTGTGTTCACACCAAACGCAAAACGATTTTTCGCACAGCGCAATAGCATACAAATTCAAAGCAAAGATGAGAGTAGACAAATATTCCAACCAAGGCCCCCGAGGCCACCCCTTGCAAATGACGCCACTGGAATTCTGCAAAAACACAAAATTTGCAGCAACAGACACTAGTGGATGGTAAAATGTCATATTTATCACCTCATAAAATTGATAAGGCAATTAATTTAGAGTTATTTTTCTGTCCACCTAACAACTGTACAGTGACTTTAATATTCCCTCCTCTACTTTGGTTTAGGCTACACCAGCTGCTGAGGGAAATATCAGGTTCTTTAGCTAATAAATACTCCAATATGTTTACCAACTACTTCATTTGTCTGAGATTTGATGCTGAGAAGATAGCAGACTGTTGGTTTTTGGCCGGAGATGACCTTGATGAGAATGGTGACGGTGAACCAAAATATAAAAGTTGTAGTTGGAAGACGCTAAAAGGCGGTGTAGAGCTAAGGGGAGCTAAGAGAGTCTCTGGGTTCCTAAATACAACAGCTTGCTTATATTACATGTACTCCTTTGACCCATTGTTAATAAAATTCAGAGAATTCATTTGACAGCTTTACAATTTGCACTCCTAAACCGTAAGGAGAGATCATCCATTGGCTGTGACATTACTTGCAGATAAATAATTTTGCCAGCGCTGAACTCATGGCACTTATTGAACTGTCATCATGAAATATCTAACGTTTGCCTATTTACTACATGAGTTTGACCCGACTCATCAAAAGACAAACAATCCAAGCTGGTGAATCCGAATCAGCATTTTGATTGACCAGCGTGATTTTTACCACAAATGTTGAGCCATGCCGTGAAACGCGAGTCTCGCTCCCTCCACTAATAATCTTCACTAACATTACAGTTAGTGTAAGCCACCCCATAAATCTCATACTGAGGGTAATTACTGCATCATAATATCCAGCCAGCGGAGAGAAGCGGGGAAAGATGGGGGGAGGACGATTCCCTGAGTTGCATTGGTCATGTATCATATCAGTGGGGGGTTTGAGAAGCTGCCATCTTCACATGCTCACGTACACGGTTGCTTATGTAGACAAAAAGACGCGTGAACATGCACGCACACATTTTGCTCATTCACTCTTTTGCTCTGTTCTCTCTGGGCATCCCCCCACCCCCCCTCTCTCACACACACAAACACACGGCCAGTGTGTTGGTTTTGGCCGATGCCGTCTCCTGCGCTGAGAGACGAGATGGAAGCCCAACGCCTGATGCATGTTCATGGAAAACTGAAACCCAATTTAAACTTGCACAGCTGTAGGTGTGTGCATGTCTCTGTATGTGTGTGTGTGTGTGTGTGTGTGTGTGTGTGTTTGCATCTGTGAGGTAATTTGCTTGTGGGTTTACTCTATGTATACAATAGCTGCATCCAACCTTGTGTGTCATTGTAGATTTCTGTGAATTTCAGAGCAGCGAGGCAACGGCTTCCATGAATTACTGGCAGTTAACACAAACACACACTCACTTACAAAATATCTGTCTCTGTCTCACAATGTGTCTTTCAGTCAGTGCCAATATATTGCAATGGAGGTGCGGCGATATGAGCTATATCGTGAAACAACATAATGGTGTCTATTGTTTCTGTTTTTTCTATGTTTTTGTGATGTCAAGAAAAACAACGGTTGACCGGTGTAATATGTAAGTTATTGGATTGCGCTCTAGACAACACTATAGCCAATATTGGGCAATAACTATAGTCACTTACACCACTATTATGTAGGCTATATACACCTTATGCATTTGATTCAAACAAAGACAAGGATGAATCATTAATATCACTTATTCTGTAAAATACATCAGCTGTTTTGATTCATTTTTGTCCCCTAGACTAGCCCTCTTTTTAGGGCCAGAGCGTCGACAACTTCAGGAAGCGAAGCCCTATTGTTATTATTTATGTTTCTCTACAGTGTCACTTGATACTGTTATATTCATTTTCGTTGAAAGTTCTCCATAAATGTCAAGCTGGTTAATGGTGACAACATTTTTATCTGCAGGTCTAAAGACTGGAATCAGGACAAGAAATGTAGAGAAGTGGACTGAAATGCTTTGAGTGTGTGGTGTTTATACTTTGGCATGACCACACACACACACACACACACACACACACACACACACACACCACAGAAACATATACAGACACACAGAACAGTTGTGATTCTGAGTATTGTCCCAGAGTGACCTTTTTTAGTTTGGCCGGCCAATCAGCAGATTGATGTGATCAAGCTGTAAACTCTACTGCTCTGTTTGATGGAGTGTGTCTGCTACAGCAGCAATCCCACCCACACAGACAGAGTGAGTGTGTGTGTAGAGGCATTATTGTGTGCTATTGTGCTTCACACTTGCAGCCAATCCTTTTGTTTCTTGATGATTGTCAAATGAGCACTCGTGGAGCAAACTAGTTCAATTATTTCTTTTTTTAAAACGTTTTATTGTTTACCATGGCGTGATATTCATAATTGACGTGGTTGTAAATAAATCACTCAGATGTTTGTGTGTGTCCGTTTATGTGAGTGTCTGTTTGTGTGCTATAACCCCTGCAGAGAAGTGGGGAGGTATTTTTCACGGATGGCTGATGACAGCTGTCAGTGACAAGACACACACACACACACACACACACACACACACACAAGCACACACACACAAACACAATACTTCCACCCACCCACTCACACAAATACTTCCTTTCTTGTTCAAACACAAACATGCTCACACACCAACACATGCTGACACACACACACACACACACACACACACACACAAACACACACACACACACACATCCCTGCACATCTTTCTTTATGAGGAATTTTCCAAAAATGTCCACTCTGAACGTCTGAAAGTCAAATTGTTCCTCACAAATAAATGTTCAAGTACCCACCATTCAGATGCACGGAGTTATCTGAGGACACTTCTCACACAGAACAGGACTAGAACATGCGCATGATTTTCAAAGCAAATGAATTTCACTGTCCCAACATCACCCAGGAGTAAACGTTACAGCGACAGTTGCGAGAAAAACTTGAGCAAGCCAGGCTCTTGGGTTCCATCAGTGTATCATTGGGCAGCTGTTTTCTATTGTATTGTGATTGTTTTCAGGAACCATAACAAACGAGCACCACACCCACCGGTCTGGGTTCCCACAGAAAAAAACACCAATAAATTTAACTTTTAACTCAAAAATGATTATCTCCCAGGTTAAGTTAGTATGCGTGCTGAAACATTCGTCTGCATTTGTTGACATTAAATCATACAGGTTCATATGAAACAAAAAAATGTGCAGTAGCATGTATGTTTACGGAAATGAGTCATAATGGAAAATTGTAGCGTACAACCATCGTTGGACACCTACGCTGCATGAAAATGCACACACAGTAATTGAGACATTTCATAATCAGAGGCATTGACATTACAAGTACATCCATCTCTACAGCGGGATCTAGACAACTTAAGTGTGGCCAAGTGCTGAGAGGTGTGAAACAAGCATGGACATGATGGTTTCAAGAGATTTTTCTTAGGGCTGCAAGTTTTCAGGCAAAATCTGAGCTGACATCAAAAAGAAAATATTGTTTTTGTTCAGCTATTAATTGACTGAAGTGTGAAGATCTGGTTACTGTTTTTGTAGAAAGACATCTTTTAGGATTGCGACACTATTTTTCTCTTCTTTTCTTGTTTTTTTATTCTCTGTGGGGTTATTTTTTCACTGATGATGAAGTGTTTGGTCTTGTTGAACAGGCAAACTTGGTATCACATGGTCATGGTACTTTAACAAGTGTAGGTGGTTTCCATTATGGTACCGGCCACTATTTACGCAAATACTGCTAACTGCAATTTAAATGCTGGATAATGGTCTGTTCGGAAGGAAATGTAATAGCAAGGAGCTGTGGATGGACGTCATTAATGTGCAGCAGTGTCCGTACACATGTGTTAGTGCAGCATATGGGCAAGATTGCAAATGGCTGCCTCCGCCGGATGTAAATACTACTGCGTTTGTGTGCATATGTGTTTGTGTTTACGCGTTTCTTCTACATGCTGCACACGACCACTGATGTTCTACTGTTCCCCTAAACACTTTAATGTTAAACAGGCTCTAATGTTTAGCATGTGACGATGCCACATGCCAAGCATTAGAACACGGCGTGTCTGCAACATGTACCTCTGACTGATTGGTTATCAGGGCAATCACTAGGATAAGACATAATATTTGTATATAAAAAATATGTAAACAAATTGTAGCAAACATTTCACACCTTTTCAACCTGTCAATGCATTGCACTTCAAAATGCCTCATTCTCTTAAATACACACAGTGTATTTTTTGTATGTAGATATTATGTTGGCATTTTGGTTGCTCAACATAGATAGCTGACCATACAAAAGGTCTTTTTATAAAATGAGAAGAAAAAGCCTGATAGATTTTTTTTAATCCCTCTGAATAAAAACTGCTCATTTAAACAAACAAAAAAATCCAGATTTATTCAATTATGTTTGAAAAGTTTTTAATAATTATAATTTTTTAGGATTAGGTCTGACACAGCCGATATGGATAGATCGACTGACTGAAATTAGCTGGAGCTTAAGTAAAACCAAAGGATGAATCATAACATTGGCAAGTTGGGGCATAGCCTGAATCCTGACCTAGCATTTCTATACAGCAGACGTATATACTGTAAATAAAGAAAATTATAATAAGGGGAAAAAAAGAAGCAGAGCAAGACGAGAGGAAATCCGTTCAACAGCTGGCTCCAAGTCCATATGTAAACTGGGATATGTTTCCAAATGTATTAGCAGCCCCAACACTTAAGAGATCCTCCACCCTCAGATCTTCCCTCCCTTTTTTCTCTTTACGCTCTTTCTTGTCTCATCCACTTAAAACTATCTGTTTCCCTCTCTCTACAGCAAAACATGCCAAATTGTTAAACTAACAGAGCACTATTGGTGGGTTGTCCTCTCCCACTCTGAACATTTATGACCACAGTGTGGGGGAAAAGCTTTAACGATACAAGCGAGGTTAAGAGTCATTTCATGGACATTAATGGACCAGCCATTGGTTAACAAAGGCAATATGGCAATGAGATGGTTGTAAAATGGGAAGTTGTAATACATGACTGTGTCTAGTCCATGACAGGTGGAAAGGTGGTCAAGATGAGACGGTCTAACCTAGAAGGAGGTGAAAACTGATCCAAATATTGCTTTTCAACCAAAGGAGTTGTACAGTTAAGCATGGCAGCACTGACAGGATGTAATAGGCCTTTCTCCCAGCAGACATTTTGACTTGTCATAGTAGAAAAACACAGGTGTTACGAATGAAACTCATGGTTTGCTATTCGAGTGTTCTGGTGAGAGTGACCGTGAGCAAGTATGCACAATACAGGAGACTGAAGTCAAAGCAGCTAAATAGAATTCAGTTATCATTTCATTATCTACACTATTTATCATCTACTTATTATTTATATACAAAATGGTTTTCACGAAAAGGGCTTTTGGGTGATAGATTTATACTGTTTTAGTAACAGAATTTGAATCAGCATTGTAATTTCAAAGTCTACACCAACCATTATTTTACCCACCATGCTGCACACCCCGCATATTTACAATTAAAATCATCCCTCATTCATTTTAGCAGTGTCGGCTGGTTGGTCAGTCCTTTGGTCCACTTTGGAATCTAAATAACAACTACTGGATATACTGCCATGAATGACATTCATTCATTCACTAGCAGAAAGGTGGCTAGTTAGCTAGCTGTCTAGCTTTTTAATGTTACACCGGTTACAGAGAGCCAAACAGCAGGCTGGTGGCCAGTGACGGTGCTGGGTCTAACCGTTTCTCTGCCTCACTTCCTGCTGATCTGGAGAAGGATGAGCTACCCAGCTATACATCCGTCTCTGCAAATGAGTTTGCTCTCTTCCTGAGTAGCTGCGAAAAACTCTTCATGGCCCCACTGACGCGTTGTCCCTATAACAACTAACAACAATCACCATCATCTGTACTTAAGTCAAATGACCATGGAAAACGGTTCAGTCTCCTATTCCAGGTCTTTAGTCCAGACCATATCATTTAAACCCTGAAGCTTGGTGACTTCATATCATCGAACAAAGGCCCAATTAGCCCACAATAACTCAAAACACCTGTTAGGGTGTTCAGGGCTGTTTACCCCTACACTGCCACTAGAGGTAAGAAACTGCACCCTGTAGTGGGAAAAAATGATCATGGTCACCAATAAATTCAATCATTAAGTCTTGTTAGAAAAAAACCCAATTGCCTGCATGTGGTGTTCACCATGATGTGTTACAGAGTCGAGCAGCTGTAGATTTAACTGCAGCTGGTTTTAGTAGCTTTTTTTGAGAGACAATGGGAGTCTGTGACGTCTAGGAGTTATAATGTAGCAAACCTGCCGTTCCTCCTGACGTCACATGAGAAAATTGTAGCTTCAGACTTTGGCGGAATGTTTTCTTTTAATTATGAACTTGTACGTGTCAACAATACCCCCAAAACAAGGCTGCCTAATGGTGATGGACCACATCCTTTTGTTAGTCAGTCCCATGTATCAGATCATGACATTAATAAGCAGCACATGCTAGTACCAACCTAAATTATTTTAAATGAAGCGCTGTGGTTGTGCTGCTCTATCTACATTTCATAATAAGGCTGTTATGTTCTCTTTTCCTCACATGCTATTGGTAAATCATGGCACAGATTGGAAACATGTGCAAGTAGGAGGCATTACGACCAAGGATCATGTCACGTGAAAATATTGATCACGTTGTAAAGTTGCTCCCCATGTCACCGCTAACTCAATAGAGCTGAGGGGCTTTAGCAGCTTGACCTGCACCCACACTATTGCAGTAAGTCATGGAGAAGGGAGGACTTGCTAGTGAGACCCAGCACTTTCAGCTTCCCCTTCTGGCAAACTGTTTTTATATGCACACATACAGCAAAGATACACTAGAGAAACTAGGAATTATAACAAGCGGATACACACAGAGCTGAAACATATACAGCTTTCAAAGAGCCCTGCTATTGGGTTGAGTGGGTCAGTTTGACCCAGTTTTTAAGCCATCTCAGTCCTTAGATTTTATTATTACAACAGTATTAATAGAGATAAGTATTACAACATCTTTCACTTTAGTGTAACAGGATTCAACTAAGAAGCAATAGTGCTGGCAAGGACACCCGGCAGGTGAGAGCGAATCAGCAGTCATCAAACAGCTTCACTATTAACCGTCAGCCCTCCCTGCAGAGAAGTGTACCCCCCACCTCCTATAAAGTTTCTCTCGGTATACTGTATAAAATGCAACAAGCTGTTTTTGCAAACACTGACAGTCGAAACCCCATAGAAAACCCCTATAAAATATGACCTATATGAATATGATTGATTTCACAATTTGATCCAGTGTGACAGTGCTTTTTGCCATGTGTAATTTGGTCAAATTGAAAGTGTCACATTCACATAATACATTTAAAGATAATCATTGCACTTTGTGGGGAAACTGCTAGCTTGTTTCTCACTATCAAAACCACTGTCTGTTTTCCATATCTTATTGTATTACATGGGAATTATACTACAGTGATTGTAAGAGAAGATCTGAATGGCTTCCTTGTCTTCTGTCTGATCTCTCCTGTGTTTCCCAACTATTAATGTTACTGGCGCCATATGCTTGGCTCCTGTTGCTACAGTTTACCATGATGTATGCAGTCCAGAGTTGACGAAGCCAATAAACAGCAAACTAGCTGGGAAAGCAGGGAGACGATGACGACATAATGCTGCCTGTCCTACAAACACTGAACCTGGATACTTTAAACCTGGAAAAAACAGCAGCTGAGCATTAGCACTGAAAGAGGCAATAGATAGATTGTGGAAAATGCATTAAAAATGTAACTATACGGAACAGTTTCAATACCATCAAAACTATAACTAGAAGACCAAAGAACCCATAAATTTGCACAATATCCAAAGGTGGTTGAAATGTAATGGACATATATCCCCTTTCTTGTACCGCAGTTATAGATTTATGACCTTTGGCTAGAGCAGTTTCAAAAGATTTGTTTTATGGATGCAGAGGAGGTGGGAAATTATGAGCAGGATTTAGAGTCGAAATCAGACTAGCTCACAATACATCTCAGAAGATTTCAGACTCTGGGACGGCTGTTGAGCGATTCCGTCTAGACGAGGGCCTGAAAAAGCAAATGGAGAAGTTGGACTGTTTTATTGGCTGCAGCCATTTGCTTTCTGGCTGGGTTGGCTCGAGTGATTATCATGGGAATGTCTATTCACCTGTTGCGTGTGTGTAGTTTGAGAGGTGATTTGAGATGTGCTAACCTGTTAAGTGTGTTCAAGTGATGCCTTACTTGCCCTATGAGTCGTGCAGAGGCAAGTGACTTTATTAAACTGTCACATCGAACTCAATCTTCAAGCTGGTCAATTCAACATTTATCTGTGCTCATCTCTGTCTTTCGCCAGTTTAGGACAGCAAGTCAAAATTGTCTCACATGTATCCAGAAGTGTAAATAATAATAATAATAATAATAATAATAATAATAATAATAATAATAATAATAACTTTATTTGTATAGCACCTTTAAAAACAGCAGTTGACAAAGTGCTTTGACATGGCTAAAATCACAATAGACACACAAATACAGTAAAAAGCATCATTGTATAAAATGTACAGAGGACATAAGAGGAAATTATTGTTAGCTTGATTAAAAAGGTGCTTGCAAAGAAAGAAAAACAATGGGATAAAGGGATAAAAAGATAAAAAGACGGCATCACAGGAAGGCAAGTCTGTAAAAATGAGTTTTAAGAAGTGATTTAAAAGATGACACTGATTCAGCAAGCCTTATCTCCGCGGGGCAGGTCGTTCCAAAGCCGAGGCGCTCTGACAGAGAAGGCACGGTCACCTCTGGTCTTGAGCCTCAGCCTTGGAACCGTTAAGAGAGACCCGCCCGCAGATCTAAGGCTGCGAACAGGCTCGTATGGGGTCAGCATGTCTGCGATGTATTCTGGGGCTAGACCTTGACGAGCCTTAAAAGTGATCAGTAAAATCTTAAAATCAATTCTAAAACGTACAGGGAGCCAGTGGAGTGAGGCTAAAATTGGAGTGATGTGATGCCGTCTGTTAAAACCAGTGTAAAAGAGATCACTTACACCATATGTTTTGGACATGCCCTAGCCTGGAAAAATCAAAATTGTATGTATGTGTGTATGATCATATGCATTTCATATAGCAAACTATTTGTATGTATTTCATATCTGTCAAAACTCAATAAAAATATTTGTGAGAAAAACTGTCAGATCAAGAAACAAAGTCATACTTGACCAGCTGCTGTTTATGAGACAGAGGAACATATTCAGAGGTGCTTATTCTATAGATGTGAATATAAAACTCTAGTAGTTTCAAAATGTTTAACAACATTTAAACCTCAACAGCTAAAAGAAAGTAGCATACTACAGTATATTCCCATTCTCACACGCTGCAGTGTTAATTCTGTTCAGCATACATAAGAACCTTCAGTTACATCAAGTATGGTTGTGTCAATGAAGCCCCACAGTCCCAAGTTTATCCTTTGTATTTCAAATAACATAGAAAATGCTAAAAAAGCAAAAAGGTGATTATGAAGTCATAACCAACCAGCTGTGATGGCCAGACGCTGAATAGAGGTCAGCGGTTTGACCCCGGCAACAGACACCATGCTCATCCTGTGATAGCCCAACACTCCCTATTTTAATCCTTCCTAGTCCTGTGGTTTTTCATAACAGACTACGTGAGAGCCAGAGCGACCGCGGAGTTCTGAAGGTAGACCATCTGATCACTTCAAAGAGAAAACATCTGTTGGATGGATGTGCGACTTCAGTTTGACAACAAAGTGTAACACAGAGTGACAGGAGTAGCCATTTGGCTGGATTCTGCCTGTGTGAGTCTGTCTTTCTGCAAGTGCCCGTCTGCATGCGCGTGTGTGTTTCCAGGTGTTATAGGAGGGGCAGACAGTGACAGGAAACTCCTGATAGCAACAACCAAAAGGTGTTGACTGACTGACTGGCTGGCTGGTTGGTTGAACCACCGCTGTGTGACTTGTCCTCTGGGTGGCTGACAGGCTGAACAACTGACTGCTGGTTTGCTAACAGTGGCTTATTGGCGACTGGGCAGCAAACTGATTGGATGGTTTGACCAGTTAGTGGCCGGATGACGGATGGCGTTTGCAGACTGTCAATCAGCTTGGGAATAGGGAGTTTGGTCGATGAGGCGGCGTGTGGTGGGGGGTGGTCCCTGCAAGTGTGTTGTTGAAAAGGCTGAAACAACATGATCACCCACTTAGTTTCCTCCTCGTATCTATTTACAGCCATGCCCTGCACCCCAAGAACCCATGCAGAAGCCTTTATCTAAAAGATTACAAACCCAGGAAGAAATGGGCCGATTTAAAACAGGTCAACAATGGAAAATTGTAATGGCTTTCCTTTTCTGCATCAAATAAGTTACTTCAGTAATCAGAAAAATCAAGCTTTCTTTGGTTTAACACTTAAATGAATGAAAAATTGTAGGTGTCATAAATATTTATGTCTGATTTTATATTGCTTTTATAGAATTCCCCAATTATTTTCTTACGAATGTTTGAAGTAAATCTTATTGTTGAACAGATTTTCCCTTTATCATGGGATATAAAATATTGCTGTTACCCTGAGTAAAAATTGATGTGACAATCTAGGCTGCAAGATGTCATGTTGTGAGGGATTATATCCTGACAGAGACTTCTTCCTGCGTGTGATTGGCTTAGGCAGAGTGCAACATAACGCACTCGATATGAAAACACTCAGGATGAAATAACGATAAAACAGAGACTTTGACAAAGTCAAATAAGGGCCTCCTCATTACTGTGATGGATTATGAAGCACAGGCAATTTTCAGGTCTGTTGAAGTTGTTTTCCTACTCTACAATTCTAAGACAGGAGTAGCAGCAATGAGTCCTGAAGGCAAGAAAACGACCCCTGGTATGTGTAAAAATGACTAATGTTAATGAAACAATGTATTGTCGACGAGGCATGACAGGCCTGACAGGCTTTCACCACATACGTAGCGGTGTGCATGATACTGTATAATGCCATAGTCTCTTTCTGCATTTCAATCGGCAGAAACACAAGTAAAAAGGATTTACAGTGGGTTTGTATGCAAACGGACAGTAGTAATCTCATCCAAAGTTACCTCCAAGGCTATGAGTTAGCATATCATAAGGAAACTACATAATGTTGAGCAATCACAGGTTACACTTAAAAAAAGTTCCATTCACGATCAGCATTCACTGTGAGGAAGGTGGTCCTGGATGACACAAGTTATAGGAAATATAACGTGGGCATTACATTAACCAAACACATTGGTAAGTCTACCATCTCAAAGCCTTTTCTCTTGTAAGTTAGAACTGAACAATTCAGTTTAAAAATGCAAATAAAAGGCATTAATATACGCTGTCTTCCAAGGTACTAAGGAGCTGTAAGGACTCCAAAGAAGCTTGTATTCCCCCCCCCCCTTTTGTCCTTAATGAAACTACCCCTAATTTGATTTAGCAAATCTATTCCTTGTTATGAGCTGAGGGTCAATTGCGAAGTCCAAATGTGACCACGACAATCATGCTGAGCGATGCAGACCACAAATGAAATTTTGTGGTCTGCTTTTAACAGTCGTGAACCTTCTTTCGCTCAGAATCATAACAACCTTAACAAGTTGGCTCACTTGTAATTCCTTCATATTTATTTTTCAAAACATCTTTTCTTCTGAAAGGCAAGTTTTTTTTCTTTCTCCCAGCTGTATTGGCTTCCGTCTTGTCTACAGGGAGAAACACAAATTCAACAGTTTGAAGTTTCCCACTGCCGTTTTATTTGAATAATAACAGATCTAATTTCTCATTCTGGTCAAGCTCACGGTAAGCTGACAAAATGAAAATCGCTTCAATTTGTCTGCGTCTTTACTTTTTAGAGTGGCCTCCAGTTATAACACAGAGCTTGATGAAAAGAAGAGAATGGACCAGTCCTTGAATAAATACAACAGACTTGATGTTGGGTGGCTGTGTGGACCGACTGCGGTTTGAATGTGAAATAGAGACTTTGTCACTCCAATCAGTTAGCGTGCAAAATCCAAATCCTGTCTCAAAGTGATTGCTTTGATAAATAAAAAAAAAAACCTTCTCCAGTTTCTGCATCAGGAAGGAACTTTCTGTTCTCATCATGCTTGTTGACAACTGCAATGAAAGAAATCTCTCTCCTGAGGCTGGTAATTCAGACTTCTTTCTTTTTTTGTTTCCTCAAATTCTCTATTAACAGGCTTCCTTGTTCATTGCTGAGAGACAACATCACAGTGCTTGCCTCAATGACATGTGATATTCTCACTTCCACCAAATTAATTTATGTTTTTTCCCTATTTTTTTTACAATTTATAAAGACTACATTTCTATATAGACAGGACTCCACAGACTTTCAGAATTTCTCCTCTGTGATAAGAAAGGGTGTGCTGGGAGCTTGAACAGCCGTCTGACTAGACATCTTACTTGCTGAGATAATTTAGTCCGGACTCCACTGATAAGATAATGCAGCACTGCTCTCACCGTGGTGCATCTATGGTCCTGTGTGTGAGGGCCATGTGCATCCACCATGCTGCGTGTGTCCACATGTTATCAGATGCCAGCAATTAAGAGCCACACTGGCCTCCTTCATTTCCTCCGAGTACGAGATGGTGTTAGAACAGCATGGGGGGGGGGGGGGTCACTTCAGGCAGCTGAATGCGTTTACAGGGATGAACGGTTGTGTGTGATTACATAGGTTATTGTGCTAAAGGCCTTCTTTGGCATACAGTTCCTGTGCTTTGAAGCTAACGGCTCAATGAACGGTCTAGTGTTAGCTCTGCACATGTGCATGCTCGCTCTGCTGGTACAGGTCAGCTTTAAGCTGGTGCTAATTTAGACATTTAAACAGAAATAAAGAAATCTAGCAACGGGTCTTCATGATAAATATGAAGATTAAAACTGTCGGTTGATGTAAACATCACTAGCCAGTGGGACATTATCGGTCTTTGTTTGATATACTCTACACTGTAGAAGTCAAGCTGCAGGGGAGGAACAGCCACTGTTCTGCTTTGCTCTCCTCGCACATGAAAAATACTGTTCCCACTGTTGAAGTATGTGAGGCATGGCACGGGTCCATGTACAACACAGCACGATGAGACTGATGACATTGGGTTTCCCTTTCACATGTGTTATCTAAAAAAGCCGTCCAGTATGTTACCTTCAATATTAAAGGTAGCTGTGTGAGAAGAGTCTCTGAACTGTGCATCATATAAATGTGAAACTGAATCCAAATGCATTACAGCATCATGGATTATATTACAAATTGATGTGAAGGAAAACTTTTCAACTGGCTTTAGAGATTTTCGTGTGTACGTGGTATAAGTACACAGATAGTGTTGAACCAAGCAAGCAACATCTTGGTTTGTTTAAATTTGGTTAATTTGTTAATAGTGTCAGTGAAGTAGTTGAGATACACACATTGGAATGGCAAACTTACTTGTTGACGATCATCAGTCAAATAAAAGTAAAAATAGTATGTAAAAAGTAGCCCATTAAGAAAGCATTTATTGCTACCTTTGCAATGAGGGATTATTACGGTTATTTAATGGCGTGATCTCTTTCAGTTTAACCTCAACATTTGCCTTTTAGATCATCTGGGTTAACTGTCAGTCTGGCTACAGCCTTTCTGATTGTTTCTTGCTACAGACTTTATAATATTATTCCTCAGTAATTAAACTGGTGGTAAGTGTAATAATAACTGTTCCAATAGCCAAAGCTATGAAAAACAAGACCCAACTTCCCAAAAAGTCAACAAAAAAGACAAAATGGAAGGGTCATTTGATTTCTGGTGCATTATCAGTGACCGTGATTTGTAGTACCAAATCTGTCATCTATGGAATAGAAAGGTCAATGCTTTGACAAACAGTATCTGGATTACGTAATTTTCTCGGCATGCATCCATAGGGAACTGTAGCTAAAGGTTGAGGTGCAGCACATAACATCTGGATGTACATAGGACCTGTCTTATACTATAATGTGTCATTGTGCCCCATGTGGAGAGCGGCCCATCATGACATAATATTTAGGAAAAGTAACCGGGCAATCAGCTGGATACAAAACGCCACTACATATATCATAGGAGTGGTTCAAAGATGATATTCATTACCCGAATATCTAACTCCACAGGGTGATATATAACTCAAGGTACGCCAGTGCCTGTCAGGATGTTCAGCTCCGCACTAAACATCACATATGGCAGCATTTCTTTCAGAATTTGTCTGCACATGAAGACCCCTGCAGAACTTTTTCCGAGCCTGGCTAGTTGCAATCACCTGCTACACACATCACTGGTATACGATAACTGACCACTGAATTTGTATGCTCAGATCATTTTTCAGCACAACCACCAAAACGTTGTCTTTCATTTTTGATGACATTGATTTTGATGATGCCACATTTGTACAGCTATATGTTATATTGCTCACAGTGTGAAAAGTGTGTGAAAATTCAGCACATACCAGTTGTTCCCATACTGGAGTGCCGATATGAGACAAAATTACCCATTAGTGTAACCATTTTATGTAGCTTTGGTTTGGATGCAGACCACCAGCAGATGCTTTGTGTATCATTATCATCAGCAAGGGTTGTAACTGCTCATGAAACCTTTTATAACTTGGCCATGTGAGAGGCTGTCCTCGTGTCCAAAGAATATAAAGGCAAGACCCGACTGAATTATAGATCTATGACTGTGGTTACACACTACTGGTAATAAAACGTTTTCAAGGAGCTAGAGATTGAGTTGAATTATACTTTAATTTCACCAAGAGGCTGATCGGCTTCTGCACCAGGGAGGGAATCTTGGTCTGGCAGATCCGTGGGAAAGCCTAGTGGGTGGCTAAGTGCTGAAGATTATCCTCTGAAATTGCCCAACAATTCTTCCCATTGTGGGAGATCCTTGTGAAGATAAATTCAAGGCAGTTACTGCCATTTCATTTTTATCTCTTATTTTCTTTTGCCAGACATTTGTCATGGAGTGAGAAAACATTTGCACGTCTATCAATTTGAACTCCGGTATTGTGGTGAATCACAGCACAGTTACCGTGCACGCCAATCAAAGTGCTTCACGAATGGTTGGACCGCGTTTCAAACCATCAACGGCTGTTCACATCAACTTCATGAACATATGTTGCTGTTTTCCCCCAACAAAATCCTCAAAATCCAAATTTTATTATACATTTTTTTAACATACAGTACTGAACCACAGGACACAAATAGAAAAATGTATCCAAAAATAATCAAGAAATCAATCTGATTGCAAAAGTGGTATTGATTTGATTCATTTGAACTCAAAACTATCACAACAGAGGTAAACCCACGTACACTTTATGGCTGAAAAACACACAGGCACACTTCATCAAATTATATATATCTGACTGTATCAGAGGAAAGGAACAACGATGTAATATCATGCTTCACCACTCGGAACAAACGTGGTCATTAGATGGTTCATTTGTGAACAAAATTCCCTTTCCCCGAAGTGATGACGATGGCTACGTGAACAAAAACACATCATGCCAACCGTTCCAGCGTTGCAAAATGTGGGAAGCATTAAATACACTTTTTCAGATGCTTTGGTGTTTTATATATATATATATATATATATATATATATATATATATATATATATATATATATATATATATATATATATATTATTTTTTTTTTTTTGGTCCAACCTTGACTTATTCCTAACCGTCTCATACTGACAAGGATTTTATGGATGTGATTCAGAATAGCGTAATAAGTGTAAAGCTAATAATTGCCAATGCAAATTTCACTGGCAATAAAATTCACTTGTATTTAGCATCAAGATAACTATATTCAGTCTGTTTCCCACGAAGCAGCTTCAGAGATCAACCAAATCTTGTTCCTTTATCAATCCTTGTCAAGAAAATACTCTTCATTTACTAATTTTGACTCATGATTGGACATAAAGCATGTCTTTTTTAATTGTCTATACAGGGGGAATACCATTACATCACAGGCGAATACTTGACTTTTTCCCTCGTGAGGGCTTGACAAGTGTCTGTGTCTAAACCAACACACTGCTGTGTTTCTTGGCACTGACAAATCTCAATGTAATTCCCTGACTCAACTTTGGCTGTGATCCCAGAAACATACGCAGCATATGGTAGACATGACAACGGAGCTGCGGAGCTAGAGCACAATGTAAAGGAGAGGGAGGGATGGCTGTGGAATGAAGAGAGGAAAGGGAAGAGAAGTGAGAGGGATGGTGGTAGACAAATCACTGAACAACACTAAAACATAAATATCTTCTAAAATTTTAGAAATAAACCTTAAGAACCAGGAGCTGTTACACTTCTCTTTGATCCAACTATGGTCAGCTCTGACCAAAACAATTTTGATTAATTTAAAATTTACTCACAGGGACATGTAATGTGGGTGACATCCATGTTCTGCAGCTTCAGTTAAGCTTGCTTTGTGCACCAAATCGACCGTAGATGCATTCCACCCTGTTTAATGAGTTTACTTGTTACATTTGACAGCTATTGTCCCTGTGGAAACATCAAGCGTCAAGATGTGTGACATGCCTTGAAACGTAGCATTACTAAACAAGCCCAGTGACATCATTTTTGAAATACAATTCATGTAACTAATGCAAGGCAAGAAGCCAAAATCACAGCTGAGATGCTATACCTACCTCTGTAGCAACTCGCTCTGTGAGGTTGGCTTCTAAACACTAATATTATTTCCTGTAAAAGCCTATATAGGAAATAATACAAATGCTTAAATTAGCCGTAATCCAGCAAGGAACAATCCAGCAAGGTTTGATCTGATCTGAAATAATGTTGAGCATGCACAATAGAAATACCATTTTCTTCAGAAGTGATATGTAAGCAGTCTAGATGCATAGCACTGGAGCATCCACTCCTCCATCCCCACATTAACATCAAACTATTTAATCTCTTGGCTCTTTTTAGCAGTCTAATCCCAAGTGTATAGTAATGAATGCAGTGCAGAGGTTTCCAGGTGTTGCAGGTAGTGGTTTGCTCCAACTTTATAAACTGTATTTATGGTTGAATCTCTTCCAAACCAATCATGCCATTCATGCCCCCACGTGAGTTGGCTATAGCAATAAAAAGGATGAACTACAGAGCTGGAGAAAACCCAAGAGTAGAGGTCAGATTTACCGTCATCACTATCACAAACACTGTTTCTAGGCTGTAAGCCAGGAATGTTCCTCTACAGATGTCTTACAGATTGATCCAGTGTAACCAAATGAAGACATGCACAGTAGTCCAGATTTTTCTTGTGCAAACCTTGAACAAAACTGCCCTTTTAAAGTGTTAGCATTGGTCTTAAAAGGCCTCTATATACTGTGTTATTTTGTGGCAATCTGTAGTCATCAATTATTGGTAGGGCTTGGTATCGATTGATTGACTTTATCAATTCTGATACTGATACTTCGATCATAATGCTTTGCAAAATACAGTGGAAACCTCTTGTAGTGATCATGTTTGTCTGGGTCAAATTAATATAATTATAATAATAAATTATAACTTTATTGGCTATAGCTTAAAACATTATTGTGCCATTTACAAATACAGTAACATCAGGGGCCCGTTTCACAAAGCAGGTTTAGTGAAAACCTTGAGTTAGTTAACCCTGAGATGAGGGAAACTCTGGTTTTTCGGTTTCACAAAGCCAGTTCAGCATAAATCTGAGTCAGTTACCCGGGTAACATGCTCCGTGAAACTAACCTGCTCGCTAGCAGGTTTGCTTCAACAAACCCTGAGTTTCTCCCTACATGTCTCCGCCTTTTTCCGGAATCTGAACCAACTCTGAAAAAATGTGCCGTCCTTTCATCGTCAACCTAATCGATATGGAAATAAAAGTGATTCTAGCAGCTTTGCGTCGGGAGAGGATTTTGATTACCTTTCCTTTCAATCACATTAGATATTATCTAAACAATATTCTCCGACATTTTCAACATTTCATATCGCGGACATAATCCGCAACCAGATTCATTGCGGAGGTAGTGTTTTTGCGAACGGGAGATTTATGAAATGTTTAAATACATTTCTGTGTTGAAATACCTGCTTATATTTACTGTTTAATATGTTTATTAAAATCATATGCCTTAGTCAACGTATTTGCGCAATATTCTTCTGCTTAATTTTCAACTGAAGCCACTTTCTTTCTGTGCCTGGGGGGATTACACCCAATTAAAATAATAATTTATGTGTTGCGCTACTTTGTGATTTACGGGGATCGAACCGCTGTCGCCAGCACTGTGGGCGGCGTTGCTAACCGTTACACCATAGTGTCGCTGTGCAACTCAGAAAATAAACAGTTTTTACCTTTAGATCAATAGACTGTTTCATTCAGTTATACACATTAGATCGGGCAGTAAATGTCTGCCACGCCAACTATCACTAATTTGCTGCAGTTACGGTGCTCCGCTTTCTCAGGATGAGCTCGTTTTCTACATAAACACTCGGTAATATCTAATGACGCTCTCCCCGTTGCCATGGTGAATCGTAGTATCGGAGCTCCATTGATGATGGCTTTGTAGAGTCGGCAGGCACGCGCGTAACTCAGAGTTTACATACTCAGAGTTGAGTGAACTAATTCAAAACCGCTGTTCTGAAACCGAAAACTCAGAGTTTCCCATCTCAGAGTTGTTCAACTCAGAGTTCAGGGTTAGGTTCAGAGTTTGTTGAACCTCCTTTGTGAAACGGACCCCAGTACTGCAAATAGGCTTTTTAGCCACAGCTGGGTGATGGGAAGCACTGAATATGGTTTGAAACTGATTATTTTGTTAGATTAAAAACATTGCGATTCTAGGAAATTATTATTATTATTTTTTACACATTTTTACTTTTGGACTGGCGACGGAGACAATGAGAGACAGTGAAGCTCGGCACTCTGGAAAGTTCAAAGATTTTCAACTAGACGGGCTCAGTAGTGTCCACAAAAAACAATTGGAGTGCATTATATTGACACACACCCAGCCACACAACACTATTCCAGTAGGAGAAAGGCCATGGATGAGAGAGCAAAAGAAAGGGAGGGAGGGAGAATCTTGTTTATAAGTCAATAGCAAACTCTGGCATACCCCGACCCCCACTCCCTGTCTGCCAAAAGATTATTAATATTAAACCAGTCCATGGTGCAAAAAGGTTTTGGACCACAATCTTACAACAAGCTCCTCTGGCTCAACTTGAAATCTATAATTATTATCATTTAAATCCTGAAAGGAAGAATGTTTTGATTTTGACTTGGCTGAGGCTCAGACATGGGTTTGATCAGTGATTGTAATGACGTACGGAAAGGTTTATATGGCACTCTCTCTCTCTGACTTCCTCTCTCTCTTTCCTCCATGAGTCTGCCTTAGACAACGCTGCTCAAAAGCACTGAAAATGTGATGAAGTCTGGTATTGAAAGTGGATTAACATGAATTGGATGAACTGACACTTGATCAGGAAAGTACATCTGCCAGCAGTTAACAGCTAATGGAAAACATGCCACCTGGCAAAGAGAATTTTTGATTGCCCTCTCAATCTTCTTCTCTGAAAATGTTGTTCTAATGTAATGGCCATTAGCTGGCCTTCAATGTGGTTATGCAATATTAAAAAACAACCAGGTTAATCATCTGACAGTGTGATTTTTATATTATTTACAAAGTATATTGCCGCCACTGTGCATTTTCAGCAATTCATTATGGAGGTTACGTAAGTGGTTTGTCAGCCTGAAGACTTAAATTAATAAATCAAAATCAAATCATGTGATAATAAGCTATTATACTAGAAGTCATTTGACGGCCTACTAAGCACAGCTGTGCTAACTAAATGTTAACGTCACATTGCTAACCTGCTCACAAAAAAGTAACTCATGCCGGGGATGATGAGATGATGGAGATGCAGCTTTGCAAGTATTTGGTTATAAACCAAAGTACTGGACAATGTTGACCTGATGGTAGCTCCAGAGGAAAAGTCCACAGGATCATTAAAGTCACTACAATCCATCCTCCAGGGACCATAAAATGTAGAAAAATGTCATGGCAACGCATCCAATAGTTGGTGATATATTTCAGTCTGGACCACAGACCTGGACCTGGACACCTAGCCTCACCTAGTATGGCTATAAACTGGTGGCACTAGAGGTTATTACTGAAAGTAATAATGGGTAATAACATTACTTCTTGCACACATATGTTGGTTCACTACAAATATGTTAATTTAGTGAGGTTGCAGTGGTTAAGATGAAAAAGAAAGCAATATAAAAGAAGTCAAGAGCCATTTTTCACCAAACACTTTGGAAACATATTAATGGGCTTTCTGAGTAAGAATAGCCAGCAGCCCCCATGCACATCAGAAAACATGTGGATCGGAGTTAAACAGAAAAACTGTGCATGGGCAGAGGTGAAGAATCTTGTGCAATAGCTTAGTCTCAGGGTAACCCTGTTCCCCTAACAGACCTGATGGGAGAGATAAAGAGAGATGTTGGGGGTAAGAGGAGGATGGGAGGAGAGGGAGCTGGGAAAGGGGGAGGGAATAAATGAGTGAGTGAAGAAGGAGAGAAGGTGGCAGACAAACAGGAACGTGGTGGTTTGTGGTGGAAGTGAAAATGTGAGAGGGTTAACACAATTTAAGAGAAGTAAAGAAAGTGGGGGTCATTCAGGCATGTGTGTGTATGACTCACTGGTAGCAGGCAACAGGGCAACAGATGTCAATGCAGGGGGTAAGGCTTTCTCCAAATTGAACAGCCCCCCCAGGAACATTAGTTACTTACATACCAAATGGAGAGGAGGTGGGGGTGAAGCGGCAGGAAAAGTAGAAGAGAGGGTAGAGGAAAGGAGAAAAAGGAGAGAAAAAGAGGGGGTGCAAAGGAGGTGAAAAAAAGTAAATGAGAGGGGAAGGAAAGGAGACATTAAAACAGGAGATCACAAAAGAGGATGTGGCCTCAAATGTAGGGCAAAAGTCACCGTGTTATTCTGATGGTCCTTGCAGGCAGATACGTTAATATTTCATAAAAGGTTCTCCCAGATAACCATATTGGATGTAATTTATCTAAAAAATGTTTGCATATTGGATCCTTGCATCAATGTGTTTAAGTAACATGTGTTCTAAATGACAAAGAAAAACATTTGTAATTCACCCATGATTTTGTGATGGATAGTTCCCAAGTACAATAGAGCTGGGCAGTATTCTGCTACCCAGAAATAAGCCAGGACAGATGGAACAGAAAGTATACACACTCATCTCTCCTAATCAGAAATAATGGCAGAGGAACACAGTGGTCAAATACTCACCATGATGTTTCTAATAGGAGGTGAGGGGAGACAGTTGCTGTTTACTGAGATGTATTGCTGCACTAATTTAACGTTTGGAGTTGTGGCAAATCACAACTCAGCAGCAGCAAGTTTCACATAACTGTGACAACCAACTGCCATGGTGACCAAGTATTGCTGTGTCATTATGATAAGTAATTTTCTTTCATAACCAAGTTATAGACCAATTTGTCATGTTTTCTTAATGCAGTTGCCTGTGTATTGTGGTGGCAGAAAAACAGTGGAAACGATTTGAAGACGGGGTAACTCTGAAATAAAAATGTCTTATTGTGCCGTAGGATGTCCAAATGGGGATGAAAAAAAAATCTTCATTTGTATAGAATACCGTTGTCAACGCACAAATAAACCCAAATGATTCAGCAGCCAAACTAGCGAGACGCGAAAACTTGCTTTGAAATCCTATTGGGTTATTCCTTTAAGCTATTGGGTTATTCCTTTAACAAAATGAATACAATTCAGACATGACGCCTTCTGTTGCGACGTATGCATGTTATTCATTTATATATATATACATGTCATCAAATATTTCTCTTGTATTGTATTGTATTGTATTGTCAATAGACCATTTTTATTCAATTTCATGTCACCATCCCACATCCTATTATATTTATTCACTCTG
The DNA here is from genome assembly GCA_029853015.1 of Chelidonichthys spinosus. NCBI lineage: Eukaryota > Metazoa > Chordata > Actinopteri > Perciformes > Triglidae > Chelidonichthys > Chelidonichthys spinosus. The sequence continues at coordinate 14,322,554 of CM056834.1, read as the reverse complement.
GGGGATTCAGATACATAACTGTTTCTGGGAACATGTATGAGTCTGAAGCATATGGGTCTGTATGACAGCTTCTCTGACAGCATATCGAATCAAATCTGTGTTGAAAATGTATAAAATCCGACATAAACACATTCCAGTGTGGCCCAGATAGAGCGTCCATGATCCCTGTGAGCACTTCTTGTTGGCAAACAGCAGCCATGAAGTCCCTTAAGAATTTTCCTAGAGGCTCCGAAAAATAAAGCATTCTGAGAACCCAGCAGCTTTTAGACTTTTCACATTATTTTCACATCACTTCTCGAAATTGTGGCTATTGGCAATGTGAAATACCCTCTCTTGTATCTTGTAGTCATAAACATAAGCCCCTCACAATAGATTTAAGTACCTTGGACCTTCTTTACAGCGCCGCAAGGCTTTTTTTAAATCTTCCCTCTGCAACTGACCCTAGTATTAGCCAACTGTCTGACTGAGTAGTGCAACTGATGGAACTTCACTTCATCTCATTGAAAAGTGGACATATCATTCATGACCAAAATGATCTCATTCAGCAACTCACTCATTGACCAACAAGGGGGATCTAATCCACTCATTCAAATTTGGATTACAGTGAGTCCACTTTGTCTCTCAACAGTCTTCAAAAAAATAAGTGTTTCTCTGCCAAAGCACAAACTGAATCGTGCTGATCATCACTGGTGGCGAGTACCTCTAACACAGTATTCAGCCACAATACCACTAATAGTGGGGATCACTAGTATTATATATCATACAGTAAGTAGCTTTTCAATTTATTTTTGAAAGTAAGGTTTACTTTCTTATATGTCTCTCAATGCTTAAACTTCCTCCCAAAGCACTTTTTTTTTACACGTTTGAGTGATATTTTTATGTATACGTTAGATGAAGGAAATGTATTTGTGATATATACTAATGTGTTAATCCAAGTTTGTCTGTTTTTAATGGTTAGAGAGGGAGGTTATGCTCTGGAAATTAACCGTTTGGATTGAGTTGCTTCAAAGGTTTTGTCTACTAGCTATACTGTAGGTAAACTGTTCACCACAGATACGAGCCACAACATTTATGGTTAGGTTGCCAGTATGAAGGGGTGACATAAGTGAAATTCAAATCTCACAGTTAATTTGCAGCCAGGGGGAAATGCCTTATTCAGCTGAACTGAAGAGACCAAGTTGTTAAGAGTTTAGTGGCGAACATAGACCCTCTAACCGTCCACATCCTGCAAAAAAGTACTGCATCAATTAATTTGGGATCCATCAGTGACCTCATGCCCAATGACTGTCGTTCAATATGCAAAAAAATATCCACAGAGATGATGAGATATGACAAGCTCAATCTCTGACCACTGAAATAAGCAGTGGTATCCATAGCAACACGCTGTTCTGAAACTGCTTTTGTAGTCATGAGCAACCACAGAAATAAAAGGTAAAGGTTATTTTATGGTAAAACAGCAAATACTAGCTTTAAATGCACTAGCAAATGTACTGTGGACATTATGCACTATTCTCACCTGAATGCAAACAGGTGTGTGGGTCAACCTAGAGATGAATACGGTTTCACCTGTGTGTTGCCTTCACAAAGGAAAAGAGCATACGGGAAATAAACACCTGAGGTATATCGACTAAATGAAAGGGATTGTAGAATATAAGCCTACTGAGTTTAAATGCTTTTTCTCAGTGCTTTGAACAACACACTGGGCAGAGCAAAGGTGTTAGCAACAGCAGTAATAATGGCTCTGTTCTATTCAAGTTTCCTACAATGCCATGACAGTGAACTTTGTGAAGTAGGACTGAAATTGAATTGTCTTTAATCATCAGTGAAAAAGGTATTTTCCCAGTCACCTCTTTCATATTGTCTTATTTGATATGGCAAACCTGTGGTGACCACTTGCTTGAAACAGTGTAGTGCAACACAAGGTGGGGATTTTAGGAAAGTCATGACTAAGGGTAACTCACCTTTCTTTGTCTCAGTAAGTCTCTCTGTCTACTCTCTTTGAGCAGCTTCACTCAAACTGGCTCACTGACTGACATGCAGCTACCCAGCCAGATGTCCTCTGACCAGAAAAAAACCTTTTAACTGCGGTGGGAGCAGCTGAGGTATGGGAGACATACCGCCATACCACAAGGTTCATCTAATCCTCTGAATCGGCTGCTTCGGAGTGTGCTGAGAGCCTGCTGGAAAATGTCTATCTCAACGTGTTGGCCTGCCAACTGCAGCGCCTTGCCCTTGTCAGAGCCATGATTAGCAGCGTAAAATGAGCGAGATTTATGATGTGATATAATGTGATTTCAACTCCGGGAGTTTTATACTCGGATCCATTCTCCAGCTCAGGTCCAGTGTTTCCTACCCAGGTCGTCTGGTTCGGAAGGCTCCTGAACAGATGCTGGTTTAAACTCCAGCTGAGAAAAAGAAGCTGAAGGTAATGCTAAACAAATTGCTCAAGTGCTGTCTGTAAAGAAGTCAGGGCCCACTATAATTCAAATAAAATAAGTGAATATGTTGCTTCTTTATCTCTGTAGTTCCATCTTGCCCTTTATAACTACATCCCAACAACCTCAGGGCCAAGCCAAACCTAATAATCCAGACCTCAAAACCCCTTCCCCCCTTTGAGGTCCTGCCGTTGAGTACTGACAACTCAAAGCCAGAACTTTAGCCACACCCCTCCCACAACTAAATCAATCCCATCTCCAGCTCTCGATGCTCTGCCTTGACTAATAACCTTTGCTCTTGCCCCAACTGCCCCAGACCTAAAATGCCCCACCAGCCCTGGGTCTGGTTCCATTCTCTTAGTCACACCTCCAGGTTTCCTTCCCCCGATCCTCCCTTCAGAAGTATTAGTTTCAACCCAGGCCAATTCATTGCTCAGCCCAATCCAAACAAGGCCCTAGCCAGTGTAAAACAGGGTGCACTTCATAAAAAGGTGATGTCAGCTAGCAACGGGGACAGACGGGAGTCTGTGCTCCAAGCATTTGGCCGCGTGCGTTGGTGCATACATGCCTGGATGTGTGAATGTTGTGTATGTGTGTCACTCTGACCTGTCGCCATCAACAGACAGTTTTCAGTGGACCACGAAGCAGACTTTGAAGTGATCTCATGGGAGCCATTAGCCAAGGCAACAGCCGTGCTAGAAGAAGAATGGCATCATGGAATAGAGAGGGGTGACAGCATTCAGCAAGCACGTTTCTGGATGACAGAAACATTTAATGATAGCTTACAAACTGTCTGGACCTGGGGCAGTGCAATTTATTTAACAAAATTTCATACTTTGAAAATAAATTATTTCTGACAAATACACTTTAAAAAAAAATTAAAATTGATTTGCTAGTGAAAAATATTTTCATTCTATCATTTTTTTTAATCATAATTTTATCATCACTTTAGTTCTGTAGGGTCTTGACTTCCTGAATTGATTGAAATAAATGAGAACTTATTATTTTTAGTCCAAAATCGTTGACGGTAATATTTTACCTAAAAAGATTAATAGCTTTTCATTGCATTGTTTTTGGCCGCAGCAAGCCAGCCCATTACCGAACAGAAGACGGACACAGTATGATAATTGGGCTTATGTGCCGGGCGTACAATGAAACACCTTGAAATAAATGCTAATATTGCTCTTTTCCAACAGGATGTGTAAACTGTTTTCAAAGTTGTGAAGTTCATCATACCAACTTTAAAGCCCAGTGAGGGCTGTGTTGCTTCAGTTGAGATGATGAATTGCTATCTAGAAAAAACAGTTTGATAAAGTTTAATTTTGAAGACTATCATCATGTACCAAAGCTCTGCACAATGGTTTATGAGAGAAGATTTTACATCAAAGTCAGATTGACGGCAATTATTTAACTTCTTCGGTTTTGACAAAGAATGGTCAACACTACAATTACCCAGCTGTGTCCAGAAATGTGCCCATCTTTGATCGATCAATGCAACGCCTTGATGTTCCATGTCACACTATATTGTGGAAAAACAGCTTCAACTTTTTTACTGGGCTGCGCGACACTTTTATGGTGAAGCTTTCGACATCAACACCCCAGCTGTGCCGATGCAGCGGTCCATTTCAGAACGTCCTGCTAACATTGGTCAGAACATAACCTATAACAGTTGTGCTCTAAAGAAAGTTATATTTTATTTCTTTTCTTTCTCGTTGTCTTTCTTCTTAATTCCATGGGTTGATGTGATTTTTTAAATCACACTTCAGATGAGTCAATCTCAAAAAGACTAAATCTGCTTTCTAGATTTCTGTCCTATTGAAGTCAATGCTTTATGAGGCAATAAAACCATAAATAAGGCAGTTATCCAATCAATCACTGAAAACACTTCATAATGAATATGTTTCCTTCTCTGTCTCTCAGTCCTCCTCTATTTCATTGTGTTCCTCTTCCTTTCCCCTCTGTTGTCATTTATCATACACCATTCTCTCTCTCTCTCTCTCTCCCTCTCCCTCATATACAGTACACACATGCAGTTACAGATAGATTTCAGGGCACCACACCCTGGAGGAGTCACGCCTTGATGCATTAACAGGTTACACCCATGTTTGCTCTGGCTCATGATCCAATTGAACACAGTGGGCAAGAACCCATTATCCATCGGGTGATATTGATGAGGGCGATTTAGCATTTTGAGCAGAACCCACACAAACACACAGACACACACACAGACAGGCTCACAAGCACGGACGGGGGGAAAAACCCACACCATAAGGATACTGACCGATGAATCCCTAAACATGCCAAGCGTTGCTCCAAAACTCATTAACCCATGTTCTCCTCTTGGTTCCTGTTTATTGGACTTGTAGTTGGATTGCCACTGCGTTACAAAACTTTTTTCTTCTCTTCTCTGCAAAATAACTCTTGATTTGTACCATGTCTACAAAATGAAGTGTGTTAAAAAATGCTTGACACATATTGGTTCTGTTCAAATCTCTGACAGCTGCAGTTAGAGGAACTCAACAAAATCTTTTCAAACAAATCCTTTGTTTAAAGTGTTTATCATATCAATATTTTTGTTTTTTGGCTTGGTATTCGCAGTTTAATAGTCTGTTTGAACTCAAGTGCATTAGAAAATGCTTAATTACCTACATATGGGGGGAAAATAAGCAAACATTAAATTGATTTTAAACAATTGAAATGTTACTCTTTAAGCAACAATTTCTGTTCTTGAAAACAATGAGGAAGAAACAGAGTGCCTTTGTGCTGTAGAAGCGCCGCGCTGAAAGCATGTTGCTTTAAAACATTTGGTAAGCCAGAGAAGTTTTCTTCCTTCTAAGAAGTGGGACACTTGCTATTTGGCTCTCTCTGCTCACAGCTGCTGTAATGTGCACGAGTGTTAGTGCATGTTTGTGTGTGTGTGTGTGTGTGTGTGTGTGTGTGTGCCTCCAGACAAACATACATACATTATAAGGCTTATATATTCGACCTGTGTGCATGCATTACCTTGGCAGACATCTTTGTCTGCATCCTCATCTTATCGCAGTCACTAATGTGTGTACGAGTTTCCACCCAAACACAGAGTGTTTCCTAGAAGGCTAGCGAGCTGATGTGAAGCGTGGTGGTCTGGTTGTTTGGGCTGTGAGTAGGGGATTTTCCCCAGCAACCTAATTAGACCCAGCAATGATGTCATAAGGCAACCATGGGTCACTGTTGTCAAGACGACAGGTACTGTGTAAACCCAGAGCCATTGAGAGTTTAGTTCAACAGTTGCAGTTTGAAGCAGGAGACAGTTTTTAAGTATTTAAGGTCTCCTGCTCTTTATGTTCACTGTACATTGTTACCTTCCATCCAACAAAAAGGCGCCAAGCACCTACGTTATGAGAAAGCCAACGTAAAGGAAATTGTGATGTGATTAAATTGATTTTTAAACGTTTTTTCGTCATTAAAATCCAGCTGCAGAAAAAGCATACACAGAAGTTATATGTTAATATGAACTGTCAAAGTAAACACTGGGTATACTAACCTGCCCACTTAAACACTCCCATGCATGCCTATATTCTGGTAGGTCGATCACACACACATGCTTTGCTGCAGGATGTTTGTATGTGTTAGTCTAATTGCCTAAAAACAATACTGTCTTTCTCTGTGCTAAAGGAGCTATAAAGGATGCATGGCCAGATGTGACCAGGGTGGATGTCTACCCGTTTTGATTTTAAAAACACACACACACACACACACACACACACACAAACACACACACAGTTTCCCCTCAATGTGTTCCTTATTTGACACCACAGACCCACTATCTCCTTTTAAAGGCACACACACACACACACAGTACGCACAGATGAATACACTCTCTGTCCAGACTTATTGTGTACACACATATGCATGCACACAAAGACACTTCCCAGCCACAGCACTTGTGTGCCTGTATTGTATTGAACATGTTGTCAGAAAAGGGTTGACGGTCCAACCAATCCATTTTCATATTTGAGTTGAGTAAGTCAGTGTCCTTAAAATAATAGGAGCCTTTCACAATGAAAACTCTCACAGCACACACTGGCTTGATGGAAAATATCTGGGGCAGATGCAACAACGATCCCACAACTGCCCTATGGGAAACATAACAAATTAAACCCATATTAAAGTATATACGTTAACAAAGGAGAAACCCTCAAAGAGGGTAAAAAGTGATTAATGATTTGTTCAGCCCCAGACCCAATCAGCTCAGTAGATGGGGATTCTTGGAAGAGAGAGGAAGAGGAGACAGTGCTGTTTATCACCCAAATACAGACCTGGCCAACAAACTGGAAACAACCTGGTAGTGATTTTAAAAGACAAAAGGTAGTCTGTCTTTTCCGAACACAATTCAGGCTCTACTGTTGAACAATGAGCTATGCTGCATGTACAAGATGATGATGATATAATGGTGTAGCTGGAAAGCAAAAAAAGAGTTGGCAGCATGTTAGAGGAGAAGGACATGAAGAGGCATGGAGTAACAGATATGAGAGCTGGGGTGGTAAGATGAGAGCTGGAGGGAGATAAAATGTGACAGTAAGAGAAGCACAAAGAGAGTTCGGGCAAGACCGGAAAAAAGCAACAAAATAAGGAAGAATGGAAAGGTTCATAAGGGAATAATAAAGCGTGGAGTACTAACATTGGATGTTTAAAGATGTTTGGGCTGCCAACCTTCTCAAGTCGATGGCAGAGAAAAGGCACATCTATCAACCCGCAATCAGTCTGCACAAATAACATGGGGCTACAATATATTCTGATTTGTTGACAGATCATGTGAGGTAAGAAGTCTTGAATGAGTGAATAGAAGCTTCATTCAAAACACATTAGTCCCTTTTAAGCCAGCAATGTAATTTATCACTGCTGTTAAGTCTTTAATATTCTTCAAACTATTTCTTATGTTCTCAACACTGTGCCAGGGGGTTGCCAGTTCCACTTTAGGTAATGTTTTATTAGTGTCGGTCTTTGTGTTCTGTTTTTAGATTGCATTACAATTCACAAACAAGTAAACATTTGAACAATTATGTCATAAGATTGATAATGAAGAATCTTCTGTGTGTTTACGATGGAGACCAATAGTGTGGCTGGAGGCGAGGCTCTCTCCTCCTGCAGGACTTTTACAGGTAGAACAGAACTACAGGGGGGGGAAACAGCAGAGGATGTGGAGAGAAAAATGGAGATACGTGAGCCAGTGGGCAACAAGTCAGCGAACAGGAGTGCTACAAAGCAATGCAGACACAGCGGCTGAGTAAGTAAGTAAGAGTGTGAGGATTTTTATTTGGACTTCCATTCGTTTCATTCATTTCAGCATTCAATCCTCCTGATTGCTGGATTTCTTTTTAGCTTTGTATTTAACTAATATTTACGACAGCGATATTAGGGCGCTGAAAAAAAAAAAAAAACGGAGCCGAGAGAGGTGGGCAATATTCTGAGATTAAAAGTCGCAAATTTGCTAGTTTTAAGGTGGCAAATTTGCTAGTTTATTACGATGCTAACAACCGGCATTTATGATAGCTAACTTCCCATGAATGTCGCTTTTACCTTTCTAATTAATCCATCCCAACGTGCAACAACGCTTTACTAAGGTCCTTAGGGTGATTGCTGTTGATGGTTATTGTTGGTTAATTTTATATGGGCCAAATTGTCATCTTATGTGTGTTTGTTGATCGGGTAGTTTGGCTAAGCTAGCGGTAGGTCATAGAGGAAGTAAACACGTAGCTTGACCCAGATGTTTGCCGTTGCTATGACAACCAGTGAAAGCTACCGCTAGCTTAGGCAAAACCACCCCCAAATTTGCTAGTTTTAAAGCTGCAAATTTGCCACTTTAAAACTAGCAAATTTGAGACTTTTAATCTCAGAATATTGCCCAGCATTTTCAGCCCTTATACGCGTGTCGTAAATATTTGCACATTTTTCATTCATAAATAATTGTAATCTTTCACCTGTTTTCTGTGTCCTACTGTCTTGATCCTCCTATTCTATAGAACCTGAACAACACCCTTTAACCCTGGTGATAGGTAAACACGATACCTCATCCCATCATTTTATTCAACTCACATGTAAATACTTTGGTGGTTGCCACTGACTATATTTGGACAGAAACCATTTGGCCCGTGTAACCACAGCAACCGTTGAGTTGCTTGAACCCCTAAAGCCAATATGAGGTGGTTTGGTGCGTCCTGGGACTCCCGGGTCATTAACACATGTTGAAACCCCCTCGCTTGTTTGGCAATACTGACCCACGTGCATACCGGACATTATTCTCCCTGCATCTCCCGTACATGAGCCATGGGTTCGATTACGTCCACATACAAGCTGCACTTCCTGGCATCTGTAATGTGTCACCTTTTAAGGAATTGAGGAAAAAGCTGCTCAGTTTCACTGCTGACCTCAGAAGGTTGTGACGTGGAACAGTGCATCATCTGCACATGTAGCGCTTCCAAAAAACATTTCTTTATTTAGGAAATCTGCTGTGAGATAAAATTATCAGTAATTACTATATTGGGATGGTGGACTTTGGCACATGAAGACACTGACATCTAATTGGTTCCCTAATACGTTCACATGTCACAAATTAGCAGTGGGAGGTTTCAGATTACGTTTTTCTAACAGGAAAATTAAGCAGGTTAAGGATGAAATGGCTCAAAGGAAACTCTGCGGTGGTCAGGTCTCCCTACGTAAAATAAATAGAGACCAAGCTGTTTATTTTCACTGTGGCTAAGTAGGGGGGTCAGAAAAAGAGGAAGAGAAAGGAGAGAGAGAGAGAGAGAGAGAGAGAGAGAGAGAGAGAGAGAGAGAGAGAGAGAGAGAGTGGTTTATTTTCACTGTAGCAAAATGGGTTTGTTTTAACTCTGCAGTGTTTGGAGTTGGAGGTATCCCCTGTGTGAGCCAAGCACAAAGTTAGAGAGAAACAGAAGAGAACGGAAAGTGATAGAGCGACAGGAAGGTGTAACACAAGAAGGTAAATGCAAAACTCAAGGAAAAGTTTGGAAGTGAGGGTGAAAAAAAGAGAATGGGTTGCAAGGCTCATATGTTCATGCTTAGTGTTGAGAAATCAGAGGATGAAACAAGAGATCCCATGTGTAACACTGCTGTACCACGGCCAACTCTCTCGCTCTTATCTTGAGTGCCGCTATTAGTCTCTGTCTCACATCATCACAATAGACACACCATGTCCCGGGTGTGAATGAGTATTATCAAAGGCAACTCCGCTGTTGACGCACTCACAGCCTTGTGATGTCACTGGCCTAATTGATCCCTGCGTTTGTGCACCAAGTAAAAGCTTGGAAACAAGACGTCTCTCTGATTTTTAGTAAACAATGGTTTCTGTTTATTGGGCAGTAATATCAGTATTACATAACTTCCATAAATATGCCGTTTTTTGATAAGATGCAGATTCAGTTTGGGCCTTCAACAACAAATGGAAACATTCATGGAAACAAAATCAACCAATTAACACAGAGACAAGTGACGGTGTAAAAACACTATCGAGGTGAAAATGTAGTCTGTTAGATCAGCTTCGAAAAAACGTTGTGGAGTAAAACAGAGGTGAAGTACAGTTAATAGAACAGACACACAGATGTCTTTCTGGGGACCCACTTTTTAAAAAGGGCAACCCATTTCGACCCAATTCAAAAGAGACCGTATCTATAAATCATGAAAGTGCGTAACTGAATGTCCCTGATCACATTTATTGCCATTTCCGCATCGTCAAAGCAAATGGTGAACCAGCCATTTCAAAGACAAACACGTTTGATAAATCCGATAAATTCCATTTTAATTTTTGTAAATTTGTGTTTTACATATTTATAGCAGTTTTTCCCCATCAAATGGTGTCTAATCATGTGGTTTATGAATCAAAATTAAGAAATGAACTGAATTGTAAGTCCTTTTCTTTTAGAGACCATACAAATGTGTATAAATACTGTATGTCTTGTGGGTCGAGTGATTCTTATGTTGACAAAACTCAGAGAAAAGTTATAATAATCGTCTTCGACATGACTATTGATCACGGTGTGTGTGTGTGTGTGTGTGTCTCAGCCCCACCCCCTGATGAAACAGACAGAGGAGAGATGGAGATTGGCTGATCAGTGGTAACTTGCTCATCGGTTTACGTTTAAAGCATTCAGTTTAATTATATCTAAGAAGTGTTGTCTTGTCTTTTGATTCAAAGGCGGATACTACGCGTCAGCTGGAGATGACTTGAAAATGTATTTTCTTGATGAAGTAAAACAGGCCTCTATCATAAAGAAATATCTGCAGCACCTGAAATGTGAGCCACACCCGTTAAACATTTGTATTGGCAGCGTTCTTGGCCAGTTCTGGGTGAGTGTCCAGTCTGGTTTTTATCAGTCAATGACACATTTCACTTTACTACCCAGGACGATTGTCTCGAACCTCGATTGGAGCACAACTCCTGGAACCAAATCCGACTGGAGACTAATCATCTGTAGCGCCGGATCATTGTCTCCACCCTAGACAGCCAGATTTCCACTTCTATTGTGTTAAGTGTTCACATCTAGGAACACAGTTATTGGTCAAGAGGGTCAGCATGCTTCAGGACTTTCACATCCACTTTCATTTTGCAAAAACATAATTGTGCATTGCAGCCATTATCATTCACTTCTCCATACTCACATTGCAGGGAGTTCAACGTAGTGGAATATATAGAGAACTATATAATAAGCGTATTTCCCCAAATTCATTCATAAATACAAGTACGTTGTGGCTGCACTGTTCTGCTCAAATTAAATAGATATTCGAACTCTTGAATTTGTCTTAATTTCGCTGCTGTCTACACTCGTCCATCATTTTTTCCTTCAGCAAAATACATGATCGTATATAATCCCTGGTTAGTGACCATCAGTTGTACACTCCTTTTCAAGATGAATTGCAGAAGACTTTGAGCCCAATATACAGGGTATAATAATTCTCACTAAAGAGAGCTACAAAATGGCAAACTCACATGTAGTTCACTTGTAGTGAGTAGTGATTGATTTCAGCCTTAGTTTCAGCAGTTTTAACCTAAATACATTCTGCCAGACAGACATTCATTTGATCTTTAAATGGAGAAATGTTGTCATTATCTTAGAGGAGAAGGACATGAAGAGGCATGGAGTAACAGATATGAGAGCTGGGGTGGTAAGATGAGAGCTGGAGGGAGATAAAATGTGACAGTAAGAGAAGCACAAAGAGAGTTCGGGCAAGACCGGAAAAAAGCAACAAAATAAGGAAGAATGGAAAGGTTCATAAGGGAATAATAAAGCGTGGAGTACTAACATTGGATGTTTAAAGATGTTTGGTATAAAATAGTGGTTTCATTGCTGTTACACCTCCAAAGATACTTCACATAATTTGTTCACATATCATTAGACAGTTTTGGACTGGGAGCAAGACTCAAGATTGATATCAGCTGACCTTTAACCTGCCGTAACACCAAGGATTAAGCTAATAGCACCACAACCACTTCAATGGAGCTGTGTCCCATTTGCTTTAACCTTTAATCTGACCGTTGTCTGGTTGAGTGAGTGGTAGAAGAACTTAATTAAAGTCAGTAATTACTACAAATATGTTTTGCATTAGTTTGAAATATATTCAGAGATCCTGCCATATCCTTATGTTGGAAATATTCTATACGAGTGGCTATATTTGATAAATCTATTATCTGTAGGGTTTTGTTTCACTAATGCATCCTTGGATTGGATGATGTATGAATGTAAATTGCTTAATAAGGATACAAATGAAAAAAAAAACATTGGTTTATGACCAAATACCTGCAAAACTAATCAAATTCCCATCAGCATCAGTTGGACTTTATGTTGAGCACTAATTGAGATGCCAGTATGCTAACATGTTCACTTACATGGTAACGACTATAACTGCTAAACATCAGCATGCATCCATGTGCCTACAGCCTCACGTGGGCTGCTACCACGGCTGTATCCATGAGTTTGAAGGCTTAGCAGATGCTAAAGCAATGCACAGCATTTAAAATACTCTGAGACAGGATTTAACAACTCTGGGAAGTTATCACAGCAGTAATTATTTTCTTTTCCATTGCAGTGATCACAAGGTAAACACATCTCCAGTAGAAATATACATTGCAAAGTAAAATATTGGCTGCACACATTTGACTTGCCACTGCAGCTCCAGGTTAAATTTTTTCTTGCGTACCATGACTGGTCTCATTCCATTGAATGACTCGGCTGCACTTTTTCATATGGGCTGAAGTCGGTCAGAATGAAGCCATATTTTGTTAATTCAATTTCAAATTCAATTTCTTCATTTATCAAAAATGTATTTGGAAATATGCAGCTAGAATCGCGAGTGGAGCTTACTTTAAGGAAAATCTATTGAAGGCACAGAGAAGTAGAAAAAGTTTAATGGGGGGGCTAAAGAATGGCCATTAAGCATGCGGAATAAAGAAAAGGCAAACAGAGACACACCAAGGTAGTAATGACAGAGCGTAAATGTTTGGGTCAGAGAGAATTAGTGTAAATCCCCAGGTGAATGACAAGGTCTGAGAGGTCCTGAGTCGGGTCGGTTAGCGGGTTAAGAGGTGTGGGGCAGCGGTTGGAACCTCCAGATTATTGATCACTGCAGGCACCAGTCCATCTCAGCCCTGGACAGCTGTGACTTGTCCACTCTGACCTCTGAATGAAATATACCTCTACAGCTTGGCCTATATTTTCCCTGCCTTATCTCCACCAGGCCTGCTGGGAGACGAATGAAAAAAGAAAGATTGACAGGCCTTCTCTTTAAAGACTGTGACAAGAGTGCAGAGCCATGGAAGCTGAAAAAGTGCAATTTAAATACCTCCCCGTCAGTAGGTATGCATTCTTCTTTGTAAGACATTGCCTCCAACACCAGTGACGCTCTTTGAGCCTCTTATCACAAACTTAGCAGGTATCGTGAAGGATGACTGGTTGGAATGACAGAACTAAAGGATTGACTTTGGAGTGTAAAAGTGGGAAGCTATGTTTACAAACTGTTGACAGTGATGTATATGGGAGATATGGAGCTGACAGGTCTCTCTCTTCGTGTGCCTTAGTCTCTAGAGTACTGTATTCATGGAGCACTACTCTTTGTGGTCAAGTTACACCACTCCATGCAGATGAATAACTCTTTTATTTATAAACATTTTTACTTATAAACTTAATTGTATTGCCTTAATTAAGATTAGATAATTTCATTATCTGCCTTTATTGTCTCATCAACAGATCACATGATGTTCTAATCGCTGCGATGGGAGATATCCAGACCAACGGAAGCAGAAAGAAATGGTAGTGAAATCACAGAAGGAAACAATGGTTCTCCTTGCTTTCTGATACAATTATCAGTATGATTGATGAGCAGGGCTGTTACAAATTCTCAAATATTTATTCTGAAATTAAAATCAAAATCTCCACTTTCTGAATAGACAACTTTGCACAACAAGCCAAAAAAGGTTCCAACCTCTCAATATTGCAGCCTCTTCAGGTGTCCATGTTTTTTGCTGGAGGATTATAAAGGTTTCAGAGCCCTTCATTTTGCAGCTCTTTCATACATGACTTTCTAGCTGGTTCGGTGACCGCAGCCCTGAAGGTTCAAATATGACCCTTAGACTTCTGGTATCCTGGACATTCTGCACTCTGACCCCTGAGGCTAGAGATCACGCTGGCCGCTGAACACGTCTGAATCAAAGAAAAAAGAGGGGCTTTGGTTTATGTGCAAGTGTGTTATTCACGTAATTATGGCCATCCAGTCAGCAAATTAACTTTAGGATGAAAGAATATGTGCAGAGGTGCTTTTATATTCTTGTGTGTGTGTGTGTGTGTGTGTGTGTGTGTGAGAGAGTGAGATTTTCTACATGAGAGCGTTGGTGTGTCTCACACCATAGGTGGAGGTGTTGGAGAGAGAGAAGAATTTGACCCAAACGTCCTCTGATCCCGGACTAGCAGGGGTCCAGTTCTGTCACATGTTCGCCTGTCTGTTCAGATAAGACCGACAAGCACAGAGAAAGGTCCACAGTGTGGTCAGACAGCAGGGTATTCTGATAGTGTAATGAGCCATATATCACACACCAACATCCTCAAAGGATCTTATCCAGATCGCAACCAAAGGAGATTGAATGCATTTGTTGCATCATTGAAGCAGCAGAAAAAAACATTTTTTTAAAATCTGTCAAAATTATGACATGAAGATAAAGATAATGTCAAGGTTAAAATAAGGTGAAGATAACATTTAGCCCACAACAATAAAGCCAATACAAGAATAAAGACCTATAAATAAAGGCCAATAATTGGCTAAGGTTGTATGATAAATGTCCTCTTTGTCCTAGATTTGATGTGTGCATGAATTAAACGGCAGGATATTCCTCTAACGCAGGGTTCCAGAGTGCACATCATACATGCATGTCTTCCTAGGTTCATATCCAGTTCACTATACCAGATTGTGTCTGCCATATTCCTGATCACACTGTTTGAGAATACTCAGCTGGTCCAGCATTCAAAATGAATTTCAAATTCAGCTGGTATTTTCTGCACAGAACAAAGTGGTAAAATTGATTGTGATGAATGGAGAAATTCACAGTGGGGAATTCATATAGATACATCATTTCTACATGTCTTCTGATTGCCCTTAAGACCTCTTACATACCATGGTATGTTATGTGGAGGACAGGGCTTTGGTGAAACATCAGTAACTAATGTCATGCTTGTAATCATCATTCACCCACCGTGTAGTCTGAGAATGCTGTACAGTTGAGTTAAGGCTTCTCTGCTAGCTGCCATGTGTTTAAGTCTTGTGATCTACACAGGAGGCGGTCCCCTCCTTGTTCTCCCATATCTGGTGTCACATTGACTATTTCATTCCTTTACTGGTTTAATGTATTAAACCCATTATTTGGATTTTTTTTTAAAACACTAACCTTGCAGCCAAATCAAAATTTAATCAGATGGCATATGCATTGCTTTTAAGGAGGAACCTTAATAGTAGTGGGGATTTCCTGATCAATGTTTCTTTTTGTCCTTTGGGTGTGTTTGTTGAGCATGAGTGGTTGTCCCACTGAGAAAAAGAGCAACATGTCTAGCACATGCAGCAGAAAGAAGAAGAAGCAACTTTTTTTCAGAAGAGCTGTCACCCAACCAAACAAATTAATTGAATAGTACATTCCTGCTGAAAGTTGCAATTGCGATAAAATAAACTTGAAAATAAAGAATTAAGCACAAAGAAGCTGGGATTACAAGACACAGAAAAGGAACGTGACTTCCCTGCTCAGTTAGACATTATTCCATTATATCTTTTCATTACAGATAGATAGTTTACTGCAGTCCCAGAGATCTTAATTTTAAATTTAGCCCCTCTAAAGAACCAAAAACAATGTATTTTATATCTACAATCATCTTCTGCAGAAGTGTGATTGTAGTGTGATATGATTGAAATCACTAGAACAGCTACAAAATGGACTTTGCAGTGTGACTTTTTTGTCAAGTACATACAAATGAATTGGCTCAAAATAATGATGTTAAAAAATGCCTGTTTAAACATTAACTGAGAATTTAGAATTTTTTTAAAAAAAATTAAAAGTTGAGGTGCGACATGTCAGGTGAATAGTTGGTCCATTTTAAAGTCAGCCCACCTTAAGTGAACCTGAACCAGAGTTGTTGCTACCTTCTGGGATGGTTATCCATTCGCTTTAATCAGCAGGTAGCAAGTAAGACTAATTCAGTAATAAACTGTACACAAACCGCACGACTATTTTACAATTTTATAGCATGTTTTTCCCATCAAATGGTGTCTAATCATGTGGTTGATGAATCAAAATGAAAACATTTTCTGAAGAAACATTCTAGTAGTTCTAATTCTAATTCCTTGTCATTCAGAGACCATACAAATGTGCAGAAATATGCAAGTGTATGTGCAATAATTTATGGGTCACAATATGTTTTTTTTCTGTTTTCTTACGACTTAGGTGCAGTGACAATCGCTTATAATGTTAGAGAAAAAATACAGCAAGCAATAAGGGGGTCCTTGGCTTGAAAAACGTTGAAGACCTCTGCATTACATTATGAACACTAAACACATGAAAGACCGTGTGTTCATTGTGTAATCTAACACTCATAATCACCGTTTAGGTCTATAATAACGCTCAAGCTCCATCCTTTGTAGCATCCATTACAGAAAGCAGCACACACCAAGGCCTGTTTCCCTTTAAATTCCGATTCCAGTCTCACTTCTGTTAGTAAGAAATGTTGTCATGCTCATTTACCAGACAGGCTCGGGATCCACTGAAGTGTTTTCCTCTGAATTTCTTCTTAAGATACAAAAATGAACTGAAGACCAGCAGATGTATAATGAGTAATGTTTCTTAACCGAGGAGAATCAAATAGAGAAAAATGTTAGTTCTATTGTTATACCGTCATAAGTTCATAATACCTATTAGTCAACTCAAACTGGAATGCAAGCTTTACACATGTAATTGTATGAGTGTTGAAACAAAGCAGAACAGATTTTCGGAAGTGTTGAAAGTGAAAATTGTGATCACATGGAGAGCAAAGCATTTACTTAGAGACCAAGAATTAGTGGCGTTTCTTAATATTTCTGTCATCTACTGCATAACAATCCCATTGTTTAAGTTTGACATCTATTGGCAATAAAATCAACTTTTGTAAAAACAAATCTTAAGGATTAGTTTTGACAATAAACTGCATGTCTGAGATTGTGACGACAACAGCCGTTTTCCACGGTGAAAGCAGTCAAAAAGAACCTATTAGTAACATACGACTGTCATTTAGCTCTCAGATAAAAGCCACTGAGTCCCCTGAGAGCGACCATTACTCTGATAATAGCAGCTCTTTGAAGCAGTGGAGAGGACAGCAGAGGCAATAAAGAACGACCAGCAGACTTCCTGCTTCACACAGATCCTCATGAGTTGGTTGGTTATATGAGTGTTGGACTGTGACTGCCCGAGGGGAAGTGTTAGAAACTATCTAATAGTGATCCAATACTAGAATACAACAATACTGAACCAAATATTTGAATAATCAATGTGATGTTATTACTGAATTTTTATTATTAGTTTTCTTTTACCTTTACCAGCGTGCAGAAACTGGGTCCATCTTTATGGCAATGCATAGTGTTTTCCCCATTAGAAGGGCATTCTTCATTTATGAACTCAGAAATTAAAATGCTTCCAGTATTCATTGATTTTGTATAGACAGAATGGCACATTAGAAAAAATATACTGTTGACTTTCATCCTGGCAGCTCTGTTTTGATTCATGTCTGGTCAAGTCTCTGGTTTGTCTCTACACCGTATAGCAGGAAGATTAATATAATGACTTAACGTGAATGGTGTAATAATTCAGTATTTCTTAAAATGCTTGGTGATGATATGATTGTATCAAAAATATATTCTAAAGAAATATTTAGCTACGTATCAAATAATATTGAAACTTTTGATGACCCGTGTTGTGCATGAAAATGTTTGGAATGTCTTGTGCATCAGACATAGATATATTCAAATAGTAAAAAAAAACATATTCAAATATGAAAATGAATATTCAATTGTGTATGTGTGTGTGTGGGGGGGGGGGGCAGCAGTACTGCAGCTGTCGTCGCTTTCATTTATTCAAATGTAAATATAACATTGGGTCAAGCTGAATAAGGAATGATCCAACAACCATAATAACAGCAGAGAACTGGCTTCACTCAAGGACCCCATGTCATGGACAAATTGCGCAAAAACAGATATTACCATTGTTGGAAATCATCAAGGTTATATTTTCAAGCTTCGAAAGCTCCCTACAGAGCTAGAGAAGGTATTACACAACTGTTTTCATAAAAACTGAGCTTCACGTAAGATCTGTGGGGTGAGAGTTTTCAAGATATCACCTTATGGACTCAACCAATCCATCATACAAAACATCTAGTTTAGTTAGTTCAACAACAGTTCAATTACTTGGCATTAAAATTGTGAAGGTATTAAGAAGATGGAGCCTCTCAGAGGACACCAAGGGGGGCTCTGATGACCTATTTCACCTGGATATTATATAGAGAGCAATCAATCAATCTGCATCTTTAATTCCATGTTGTCCTGAATACTCTGAAGGTTATTACTCAGGAGGCCGTTTGGACTGAGCGCCAATTCACTGTTCTGTGCATAGGGAATCGTATCTCAATCAGTCTTGAAAATGATCATAGCTGGTCAAGGAGACAAGTCTTTATTCAGAAATAAGCTCTGGTGGTTATTGAATAAATATGATGAACACTCAACCTTTAGTCCTCACTCTAAATCTAAACTCTACTGTCAAATACATTTCAAAACCATTTGTTTTTACCTAATTTACACTGAAATAGATACAGTTCAAATTTACATGGTAAAAAATACTGACTATGCTATTTTGTATTATGTGTACACAGTGCCGTCGTATAGGGGGGGAAGGTGATGACAATTCTAAGGGCCCACAGCCCGCTAGGGCCCACACACAGCCCCCAGTAGTTGGCAATGAAAGGGTAGAGGGGCCCACACCGATATTCTTTCAGGGGGCCCAGAATTCCTAGCAACTGCCCTGTGTGTACATGTCGGAAAGGGAAGAAGACCCAAATTCGATTAGAAGTGGTAGTGGATTAGGGAGTGTGGTGTTTCACGTACATCACAGCATCTTCTGCTCCCCGCAAATGGCACTATATAAACATGTATAGACTAATTACATCCTAACCGAACCTCATCATCACCCTCTGTGTGCTTGAAACAATTCAATCTAATATCTAAATGAGATTAGACAAATATATTTACTTAACCCTGATGTTCTTTTTGTTGTCCTGGAGATCCTTGGATCCCCTGTAATGGCCAAAAATACATTGTTTTATCACCTTAATGACTTTCCTTATTTTATGAGAATTGCTTGAAAACCTGATTTTTAACTGATTCTTCAGAAGTCTGACAAATTATTTCTTTTTGTCATTGTATGATTTTACTTTTCAGCTGCATTTCACACAGAAAACAACAACTGGCTGGTTAGGAATGTTTATATTAGATGTTGGGTACTGGAGTTGGCAAAAATATATTCTGTTAACCATACGAATGTATGAATTCATATATTTAACATGAGGATCATCTGATTTTGTTCCGGCAGACATATAATATAGTATATATTATATATAGATAATACGTTTTCCATCTGAAAACGGTTTTAAGTAGCTTGTCTCAGAATTCCAATTGTCACATAGTACAGTATACACTTGTTGTCACACACATTTGACACATGGATCGGGGAACATGTGAGTATTTTTTGGTTTGCTGTATTATAATCTCTCTGTGCTGCCATGTTGCAGACATATGGAGCTGTTTGTAAATGCACCTCATTGTCCTGTGAGGGGGGGATGATGATTGAATACATGTCGACTGCAATCCTCACAGCTTGTGGCCCTGAGGTCTGTGTGACCTCAAATAATACTCAGCAGAGGCTGAGACGTCAGACTGACGAAGACAGGGGGCACTGGAGGAGATGGGGGGGTATGGAAACACTATGGGGAAAGAAAGAATGAAAGAAAGAAAGAAAGAAAGAAAGAAAGAAAGAAAGAAAGAAAGAAAGAAAGAAAGAAAGAAAGAGAGAGACAGACAGACAGACAGACAGACAGACAAAGGGAAGTGTAGGGAGAGAGTTATCTGTTAAACTTTAAAATGACTCCTTTAATTCTGCACAGTGGTCTGGTCTTAGAAATCACCATGGTTACAACACCACAACAAGATGTGCGGGGAATCCTCTCTGGCTCTCAAACACACACACACACACACACACACTCCTGCACTGAGGCGTTCATGTCTTACCACAACTCTCTAATGAGTGCTAACACACACTGAGTTATCAACACAAGTACCTTTTGACTGCTTCAATCTTCAATCTCTTTCTCTCTTTTTCCCTCAAAGTCCAGTCTCTCTCGTTCTTGGTCATCTGTCTGACTAGTTACCATCGACAGACCATAGATCACCACAGCATTAGTGGAAACTCAGCACTCAGAGGAAGGAGGAGGAAGATGCTTCCCTCTTAGGGTACAAAGGTTATTTCTATCCATTACCAACCCTGCCCCACCTCAACTGACAGACTATTTGGGGAGATTAAAGGATGTATGTGCATGTGTGTGGTTTCATCCCTGCCTCATCAGGATCACTGAAGGTTGCAGAAAGCATCTTTACTCTTGTCTTACATGCTAATCACTATTCCCTCAGTAACACTACAACCTACCAGCCCCCTCTGATTATTCTACACAACTTCTGCTAAATCTTTCAGTTTGGCATTGGATTCCTCCTCTTGATAACACTAGATGCTTGTATCCTTCTTTAATTATTTTCCCCACTGTAAGGTGTGGTGTGGGGTTATTGAAAGGAGGTGGCTTTGCTATTATCTAGCTGAGAAAAAACAAGCTTCCTGCAATGTTCTCTCCTAACTATTTATACCTGCATTGAAAACTTCTAGGAGGAAACAGATGCAGTTTGATTGGCATGTCTATTCCAGATATTTGGACACTGGCCCTCTCGGTGCCACTGCAGCCTCCTTTTACACACAGAACTTTGGTTGTAAACCTTTGTTGTGTTGTGTACCATCCCAGAAGCATTCATGGTTTTCCCTGTCCAAGATAACCATCGATTAAATGTTCAATGCAAAATGTGTTTGCACGTAAAATAATGGTTCTGAACTGATAAGATACGGTTGAATATCAGAAATCTAAGAGAGAAAAGCATGTTACTTCAAAGAAAATGTAATCTTTCTTTTTTTTTTCAACTTTGAGCTTCTGTACTTCATACATGTTTTCAGTGTGAATGAAACTGCTTTGGTCACACTACTAGTGTCATAAATTAGGGATTTAAGTCCTTTTTAAAGTCTTTTTAACTTGGTGAAAACACTCAAGTCTAAACAATTCTACATTCCCACTCGGCTCAATATATTTACCTGTGCATGATGTATCTATTAAGTTGTAAGGTAATAGTCATATTTAGTGCTTTATACTGACAATTTCCCGCTTGACTTCTGCCCTGCCTAAATAGCATTATTTCCTTCTGACTGATTGCGTTTTTGGGTAGGACAGCAAAGAACATATTCCCCATATTCCTAAATTTGGGAAAATCACAGCTTAACATACAGCCCTCCAGAGAGACGTGAGGAAATCATAGACTGAAGGTTGCAACGTATTTAAGAGCATGTGGTACCAATTGAAGCTAAAGTCTTGGAGGAAAACTCTTTATGTCAGAGAGGAGAGTAGGGAAACCAATGTAGCTTGCTCTGTGCGTGTGTGTGTGTGTGTGTGTGTGTGTGTGTGTGTGTGTGTGTGTGTGTGTGTGTGTGTGGTGTGTGTGTGTGTGAGTGAGAGAGAGAGAGAGAGAGAGAGAGAGAGAGAGAGAGAGAGAGAGAGAGTGAGAGAGCATGTATATGTGTGTTTTGGATAATACTGTGTGTCACGCCCAGCTCCAATCCATTTTGTGCGTGTGTCTGCATTTTGTCTCTGAAATAATCCCTCCAGTCACAAGACCCGACGTCAACATCCAATCAGCAGCCTGTTTTTGGTGGTTTTCTGATTGAGCAGTCTAGAAACTGCGCTTTGAGCTGAAAACCACGCCTTGAGACACAGCTGATTTGCGACTGTGGTTAAACTAACCTCTGATTAATATACCTCCCACCAGAGACGTCACTAGGATTTAAAGACAGGGGGAGCTTAGCCCCTAGGAGAAGCATACAAAATATTTGTGCTTCCATCTTTTTAATACTGTATTAGAACTAGACAAAAGCCAGAGAGGAAGTCAAGCTAGTAACAAGTTAAACGCAACAGACATTGTCTTCTTCCATTCTCTTCTGTTGAACAAGAGTTAGTGTAACGTTAACTTTTAGACACATTAAAGCTGCATGCTCAGAACAGGCCTTGATTATGTAAATGTGTTTTAAAGTGATACCGTATCTAATTCCTCTCTCCATTAGATAAGCTGCAGGTCTAAAGAATGCCATTTAATTACACCCAATTACTGTGCTGTAGATCAAGTGTGGTTTTGCTCAGTCATTAGTCTGTAATGAAGTATACAGTAGAATAAACCAAGACTGAAGGTCACAGTGAAATCTGAAACATAAATATCAACTTTACCCAAATAACTGTATTTTGTATGTATTTACTCTGTATTTATTGCAGCAAAATGAGGACAGTGTCTGTAAAAAAAAAAGAAAAGAAAAAACAAAAACAAAAAGATCAATAGGTTATACAGACTATGATGCTATAATCCTAAAACTCTATGCATACCTTTTAGTCAGCATGATTCCGAAAATAGACAAGAAAAATCGCTCAATACAATAAAACAAAATCAAGAACAATTTACTTGATAATAAATTAAATATCCATCCATTACTCATAACTGCTTATCCAATTCAGGGTCAAAGTTGGAGTCGATCCCAGCTGACATAGGACGAGGGCAGGATACACCCTGGACAGGTCGACAGGATATCACAGGGCTGATCATTAATGCTCACGTTGACATCTCTATTATCACCAATTTAGAGTCATCAATTAAGGTTGCTAGCCTTAGTCTGTAGCATAGGTGCTAGCTTGCTTGTGAGCTAGTAAGTCTGGCCAGCAGCAGACTAAAATATGCCTCCAATCCAATCAAACAGGAGAGAACCACACTGACTGTTGAACTCGGATGCAATTTCAGAAAGAGGACGTGGTGATAGACAGGGGCAGGAGAATGATACAGGATGGAAATGAAAAGCTGATGAGCTCAGATCAGAGCAGAGAGTCGCTGCTGCTGCAGGAGGAACGGCGGCCCTCCACAGCAACCATCTTGCCATTAATCATCTACTCGACTAATGACGAGTTCAAAGTGTTAAATAACATAAATAATAACAATATCCTGTTTAAAATACATTCAAAGGAACACATTTGGACAGTGACAGGTGGTGTCAATGATACTTTAGTCATCTGACAGGGCCATGGGGGTATGTCAGCAAAAAGGTTGATTCAAACAATGTATCATCAAAAAAGTGATGAGAGATGGGATGATACATATGGTTTTCAAAGGTCACTGTGAGATGAGTGAAACTGTACCACACACACACACACACACACACACACACACACACGCACACACACACAATATTCAGGGTAAGAGGAGCAAGAGAAGACAGCTTGCTACAGTGTTTTCAGCACCATTACACACCTGCAACCTTTCATCCCCACATCTGAAGTCAAAGCAGTGCAATGCTGCCGATTTTGGTAAAGACAGCTGAAATGGTTAGAATTGGAAGTGTAAGCTGTGACTTATTAGTACAGCTTCACATATTAACACAGTTAGGGCTGAACAAGATGTACTACCATTTAAAAAACCTAAATGTATTCTGTATGATCTGACTTTGTTGGGGAGCACCTTCTCTCCTGCTTGTGAATCATCAGACTTTCCCAGGATTTTAAATTCATATTCATATGTATTTCATATGAGCTCACATTCAGTAACATTTATCAGATCTCCATATTCAGTCATTTCACCAACCTCATACCTCGGAAATAAAAAATCTCTCAGATCACAAGTGTTGAGCTAAATACTCTGCAAAGCAGACAAGATGGACTTAAAATATGGATCCATCTACTTTAGTTTTCAATGGAATATTTTGAGAACAAATACTAGCAGGATCACTGTCGATATTTCGAAGTTTAATTTAACTGAAGAGACCATATTCATAACAATGTGGGAGTACAAGAAGATTTTAAATCTAGATTGATCCTAGATTGATCCTAGATGGACTAGAATCAGAAGGCACCATGCTCATAGAAAAGACTATTTGGAATTGAATAAACACACCAGAGAAAAAGTGCTCAGTTGTACAATATCAAAAGTTCTGTTCAAACCTATAAACAACAATATACTCTTTAAAGATCGTGCATTCAGCAACAACTGTTGTCGTATTCAACCACTAAATTCTTTAAATTACTCTTCTGTCTGACTGGATGCACATTGTGATCTGTTCAATTCTGGAAATACAAAATCTATAATCTCCCAAATGTGGATCCAATGAAAGGTTATTAACAATGTTCAATCGTAACATATTTTTCAATACTTTTCCTATCATATACTCAGTAACAACTACCACAGATCAATCCAACCTCACAGTGGTACTGTTTAGGGTAACCGCCATTACATGATCACTGTATGCAAGGCACAATAATGCACTATAAAGCAGTGATGGTTCATGACTCAGTCCTTCCACGGGCACAGAGGATTAGTTTGAAGAGGTATACCAGGAAATAGTCTCTTCCAAGTCAAGTGAAATGGGACTGTAAGTCAGAGTCTAAGCGTACATGTATGTGTGAAGCTAACCTTGGTTTTATCCTAGCGCCGCTGCAGGAAGACGGAGCAGCTCTTGGCTCAAGGATCTTCAATTCAAGAATCCAGGGATCGATCTCTCTCGGGTTGGCTCGCCATCAACTTCCATCAACTCAAGAAACACACCTCACCTGCCATTATGAACATGTCCATTTGTCGATTGTCTCCCTGCTCATTAATTTAATGTCAAGAAATACAAATACTGTCACGATATCAAAATAAAACACATTTTTAAAATTAAATTACTTTTTGCCCTGAACTATTCTGCACACATTATTATTACATTTATAAATCAGAGATCATTATATTATTACAATGAGGTAAACTCAAATGTTAGGTTATAATCACCATGAATTTATAAAGTTAAAAAATATTGCTTCAGCATTAATAAAAAACTTGATTTAACCAGCCACAAAAAGCATATAATTGATAACTACTATAGAGAGCTGAGGTCTTTAAACAGTTATTGATTGTTAATTGATTGACACTTTGCTAGCTTACTGGATTAGCATGGTCTGCTAATAGCTTAGCATTATTTATTTCTACCTCAACTCACCAATGCGGAAGTAACGGTTTCACTCGACAGTATTCAGTGAGCAGGGCGTCTCTAGCACCAACTATGTTACGGTTTAAACTGACACATTACATCGTGTTTTAAACCCGTTGGCAGCTGCTCGTCGCCCTACAGTGTCACCCAGCGTCAGACTAGCGTATGCTGTCTCTAGCCTGCGTACGCGAACGTGCCTTTTGATTGGCTCGGGCACTTCCGTGTTATTAACCCTTTGTTGCCTGCGTTACATTTGGTTTTCTACCACCTTTGTAACCTGCTCCTGATGATGGTTTTGAGCTTGAGAATGCAACAGTGTCTCAGGGATATAAATCGACCGTGTTCTATTCTAACCATAAAGTTGCTCTTCAAATGTTTAAGCGATATTTTGGGGGGTTGTGTCAGTGTGGGGGGTTTGTGTTCAATCTCAGGCGGCCATACTGGACAGGCAAAAGTAAAACAATACCTTCGATCAACAGTGTGACATGTTTTGGTGAACATAGGCTCCCGGCTAACTATACCTCCCAGAATAATGACTCAATATATTCCCCAATGCTCTGCTGCTGTTTCCTGCCTGTAGAGTCTCACAGAAGTAGACGTAGAACATGTAGAATGGGTGTATTTCCATATGGACACCATACAATCAGCATTTGGTGCATTCTGTTGAATTGATCGAAAATTAAACTGTCAAACAACACTTTTAATAGTACGTAATGTGTGACTGTTTTGTTAATTATCAGCACTGACATCATGTTTCCAGTTGCTTCCATCAGTCCTTGTAGTTTTTGGAATGAAACCAAATGCTTTAGCTCACGAAGAAGCACTCATGCTTCACTAAAATGTTACTTACTGTCCTCCAAGTAGAAATAGATTTATTTCTGCTAGTTCAACAGAGGCCCAATAAAATCCTTTTCCATGGATCCAATTTTACAGTGCAACAACATTGTCAAAACAAGTAGCCTACCTTTTAGCACTCACTTTGATTTCCTGCGATGCCAGTGACATCTCTGTTCTATACTGCGTGAGCTCTACACTCTCTTCCAGGAAGCCTTTAGGTCTCTGCAAGTGATTGTGTATTTCCTTGTTTAAATAAATACTTGAGTAAATGAGCAACAAAAAAAAAATAGTAAAGGACTCATTTGGCTCCAAACAGTATATGGCCCCTGTGACAATAATGTCGCTCACTGACTGCAGTCAGGAATAGGCCCACGGGAGCTTGGGAAGTGTGTATTTTTACTGCGCTACACATAAACAATGCAGGTCTACTGGGGGATCGCTACCACAGGTCCCATTTTCTATTCATCACCTCGGCACGTTCTGAACTGTGATGTTTCACAATAAGGATGCTTTCCATGTGAGCTTGGATCTTTGCAAAAACATTCCAGAGTTGGCATAACATATGAGAACACTACGAGAAATGGGGTCACGACAAAATTGTCAAGATCAGTCAGTTGAATAAACATTTAGCCACAAATATGCTGAAACAAAATCTATACCAGACTCAAGAGAATTCATGCATGCATAAAGCATTCAAAGTAGAGCTGGCAGGAAAAGTATTGCATTAAAATAATTCATGCCTGTTGCTACATTAACAGATTCCTCCCAAAATAATTCTGTGTACATAGTAGATAAGCTTCAAAGTCCATCCAGAAAATAACACAATCTACAGAATCAATATTTGTGGATTCAGATGTTCACTGTCCTGTGATGATGGATGAACAACATTCATTTAAATGGAGATTTGTTTTTTAATTACAGCTCACAAAGGCTCACAAATGTATTCCTTCAGATATCCGAATGATTTCAAATCACCAAATGTTCATCACAGTGACAACATGCAACCCTTTTTCTCCTAATTTTCCTGTTTATCATGTATAACGGAAGAGGCGAAAATGATGAAGAACACGTTTTGCGTCGTGGTGGTAAGGAGGAGTGACACTGCTGAGTTTGGTTGGGTATTCCCTCGGTCGCCTTTCAGAAGGAGCCACTGAACAGTCCAGACTCTGGGTTCCGTATTGCACAGCACTGCCTGCTGGTCAAAGTTGGGAACTGCGCTCTAGTGAATCAATGAAATGACTGAAATTCCATAACATCCAAGCTCCAGTTTACACGTGCATATGTGCGCTCAGTGTGCAACGCCTCCTGAGATGAACATTTCTTATCCTATGCGTTATGTTAAATACCAGGCAATTTAAAGTGGTTGAATGTATAAGTATAAATGTTGTAGTAGACGTTGTGTGCTTAGTTGTTCCACAGTGTGTAGTGTGTAGAGGGGGAGGCTAATTAAAGGCAAAACTTGGAGGTTTAACTGCATTTCAGGACATGCCATAATCTTGCTCATGTCTCAGGTTTGAATGGGGGCATGGACAGCCAATGTTACTGACTCTCTCTCTCTCTCTCTCTCTCTCTCTCTCTCTCTCTCTCTCTCTCTCTCTCTCTCTCTCTCTCTCTCTCTCTTCTCCTCTCCGTCGCTCCTCCTTATACCCCTAAACCATCCCCTCTTATTAAAACAACACGCCAATCTGTTGTAGCCCGGTAAAAGGTTTGGGAGCCGAAGCAGTCATAAAGGAGGCTCCACACACAGCCGTCTGGAAGGAATTAGACAGCGGAGGCAGAGACTTTTGGCCACTTCTCTGCGCTCTGTGTAACCTGGATGCTCGGGGAAACGATAGAAAATACTTACCTACATGCCCCACGAGACAGCAAAATACAGATGTTATCATATTTTATTTGATATTCTATTAGAGTCATTGCTGGAAACTTTTCTTTTTTTAAATCCTGAGTATGATAGACGCTGCCAGAGCTGATGGCATTTTTTTGTTTAAAAACTTTTAAAGTATGAATGAAACTGTCAGAAGTTGATGGAGGACAATATTTATATATTTTTTGCATAGCCTAGGCTACTCTTAATTTATGCTTTTTTTGGTATATGAATGATGCCAGAGTCGACCGGCATGATGTCTGTGTTTGTACACCCAAGAAACATGCGGTGTGTAGTTAATGACTCCAGACAGAATGCTAGACGCTGGTGAGTACACGCAGTCGTGAACCCTCTGAGCATCCAGCTGAGCAAACTTAGAGGAACGTAAGTGAAACTTTTTTTTTCTTTTTTTTTTTTAATTATTATTAATGAGGATCAATGTCAGCGGATTCATGAGACTCATTACTACACAAGTGTCCTTTGAAACTTTGTCGAGACTGTTTCTCCCCGTGGAGCGGCACCAGAGCCGCCGCAGCTGACCGCATCCTTGCTCAAGGACGACCGAAACGACAACAGCTGCTCCAAGGTAGGCGGCCGGTGATCACTTGGTCCGGTGAGCTCGCAGCTTGCTGACACAGTGATGCATGTTCCATCAGAAACCTGTCATATTTATTTTTTCTTTTTGGGACGTTGATCCCATAAACTCTGTGTCATAATTGCTTTCATATTTTAAAATTCTAAGGATGTTGTTAAGTGTTTCATCTCAATGAAAGGAGTGATTTAAGTTGGGCGGCATGCCAGCTGTCACTACAGTAGTTTATTATTATTATTCAAGCGTCTCAACGTCTCTGTGAGGTTTTAAGTTGAAAAAGCGTATTTTTTCTTCCTTCAAAATTATAACATAGTATTATAGTTAAAGTGAGAGAAAAAAAACTAGCACGAACATCTGCATTCCTGTTTGCGTAGCAGTGCCAGATGTGAAAATGTGCGAAACATATCCGCCCTAATCGGTCTTCTCATCATACAAGACTACGCAGTCTCCTCTGAGCCAGTTATCGTAAACCGGAGGATCCGTCGAATTGATGACGTCGCAAGCCGTACGTCATTCATTGAGGTTTGCGAGCCAATGGGAGGGTCGGCATCGGACACGTTGAGCGTACCGCGTGGTTGAGCGCGTAATTTGATGGCAAACGAGAAAGACTGCTATTTGTGCACACATGGACAGTAGCTTATAGGAATGCCACCTTAACACAGTGACCTTAGGTTGCAATGATTGCACAGTTCTTGCTGGTTGTCACACATTAATACCTACACATATACACTGATACAAATAAACATCTGGCACACTCTCGTCCTCCGCTCACATTGACCTCACAGAGTGCAGATACCAGGACAGGCTCATGTAAAACCCACACATCTGTGGGAATGCCCATCTGTCGAATCGTTCCTGACATTGATCTATGATGTACAGTATAGAATTAATATCCTACACATGTAATCTGCATTCTTCTATCTTTTTATCATGCAGTCTATTCACACTGTGCAAACTCATACCACTGTGATAGAAACGATGGAGCATTTAGTCCACTGTCAGTTTTATCATAATCTGTGTGAGAGTTCCCCGGGGCGGAGGAACTCAAAGCTGTCGTTTTTTTCCCCCCAACAGTATTTGAAACGAGATAGAGTTTATCCACCACATCTTTTTTACGTTAGCAGCTCTTTTGCTGTGCATTGTTTAGAAATATGTCCTGCATCGCCGTTCTCCTGGAGAGCCTCCTACAGTAGCTGCCACACTAATCAGTATTGGTCTAACTTACATTTGAAAAATGACAGTTTCAGGGCACAAGTACTTTGTATAATCAGCGCATGAGTGGACCCTCTGTCAATGCACACATGTATCCAGACTAAGACCAATATACTACCCCTAATCTTAGCCCTCCAGGGAGTACCTCTGCCGAGCGTTTGGCCCAGTCTGCTGCAGTGAGGACGGCGATCCATCCCTGGTGCCTGTTAGTGGAACATTAAGCACTTAAACAGAGATTTAATTCTTATGTGTAGCGATGTGGGCCGTCCAGTCCGTGAAGCCTGCCTACTGTAGTTGGTGACGCCAGAGTAACCTTTTTTTTGCTCTCTTCAATAGGTGACTCAGTTCACTGTAGACTCATCATTGCTACAGGATGTTCTTCCACACAGGGCACTGAGAAGTTTACTACTTAACAGAGGAAGCCGTTCCATGGCTGGTCTCCATTAGGGCTCACAACAAGGCCCACGTGCCATTACTGCTCACAGCATGGGTCCTTCAGCGTACAGGACCTCGGGGCTGTCTAACTACTGAAGTTAGGATAGAGGGCATGTGTGCATCCCCCCTCAAACACAAAACTCCACCTACCTCATCTATTCTGCATTAATGTCACATTATGCCAATTTGGATGTCGATGAGGTTCTGAGTCGACTTGCGTTTTATATTAAAGCTCAGATGACAACGAGTCTGACATTTTACATCTAAATCGCATCATTCTTTCAGATTTCAGATTTCAGGGTTTCTGTCTGTTAGGTTATCTCTCAGCTGTAATTAACTGTGATTATAAGTGCTAGAATAGCACTATGTCGGGAGGAAGCCAGTTATTTTAGAGCTCTGTTAATAACCGTCTGAAGTCAGATAAAGGATCGTGTTGGATTACGGGAGAGATTTCTTGGCCTTCGGGAGCGGGAGAAACCATACAGAAGCTTTTTTTTCATACAGTTCAACAGTTAAGGCCTGAAAAAAAGGAATCACCTCTGCTGTGAAAATTCACTTCATAGCGAAGAAAAGCAAACAAATAATCGGACAGAGGATGGATTTTAGAGTTAGGCATTCTCGACTGATTTAATTTGGCTGAAAATCTTGGAGGCTGCCAGAGTGGTGTAAGTCCAGTTGGTGGTGAACTGATCCAATTCCACCACCATGCCTGCAGTCTCTCCCCCTCCTTCCTTTGGTATCTGCCATCTCTCCCTCTCACACTGTCTCACTTCCTTCCAACCCACCTTCTCTTTTCTTACTGAATACTGCAGTCTTCCTTCGTTGTCAGCTGCTCTTCCTCTCTCATCTTCCTCTCTACACAGTCGCATCACATTGCTTACTCCTGCTCATTTACAAAAGAAAAAAGAAAGTTAGCGATGAGCCGCAGGGCATAGTTTGTCTTTAACATTGAGAGTGGATTTACTACAAAGTTTCAACACTTTTCAATTGAATTGAATTAAAATGATGCAACCCCGACTGTAGCAGTAAAACACTGAGATGAAGCACATCAATGAATCTGATTTATAGAGATTAATGCAGAGCAGTCTTCTCTGATGTTGCAACCTATGTGCCTTTGCCAGTTACAGCCTTATCACACATGATTCTAATATCACACATGATTTTAATATCACACGTGATTCCAATATGACACGTGACTCTAATATGACACGGAAGGTGGGGAAATAAAGGGAGAGTCAACTCCCCCGCTATGTTGTAACATTGTACCGCAGCCAGTTGTGTACCCTGTCCACCTGCCAGTCGGAAGAGCAGCATAGTGTAGCGCCGTGGTTGGCGATACTGTTTAGTCTGGGTTATAATGACAACTCTCCCACAACAACAGCACACACTGACCACACGGGAGTTTTTTGGGTGGGAGAAGGATGGGGAGGAGTGAGGAGGGTCATGACAGCTGTTGATTTTACATCCGAATATAAATATATACGTCTCAAAGATTATTTTACACAAATCCTAAATGAAAAAAACACATTTCCACGAGACCGTAAATCAGACAGCAGGAAACAGAAGTGTCCAGCCAGCCTTGAGGGTGTTGAGTGTGTCTACAGACAAACTCTGGAGTCTTTCCCAGCCGCTCCCTCTCCTCTGCTTCATCATCTGCTCAGGAACATGTGAGCCTTTTCCTGCATCCTGCTGCAACTGTCACAAGGGCCATCTTCACATTTAATGCCTTTAAAATGCATCCTGGCCTGTTCCAGCCCTGCCCAGTTTACACACACACACACACACACACACGCACACACACACGCACGCACACACATTTTTTGTTGGCAGAACATCGTGGATTTGAGAGGTCAAAGGTGTGTATGACTTCAGCAGCTCTTGGTTTTCCAATGCTGTCTTGGTGATAGAATATACATTACCCAACATTTCTTCAATGGATCGATAAGAGACTTTTATCAGACCATAAATATCATTAATATATTATTTTAGCCTGTATACCATATATTGTAGCTTGCTATGCCTTCAGTGTATTTCTTTCCTCACGTATATACCCTCCACAGGTGTGAGCTGGCCCATTCTTCAAAGCATCATTAAAGTTTTATGTGAACAGCACTGATCTGGCCAGAGCCCCTGATTTATGAAGGTTACACTTCTTGTCAGCGACTACCGAGTCACAATATTATAAAGATGTAAGCTTTATGTTGTCTCAGCTCCACACGGACCGGCAGGCTGTCCTTTTTGGCTCAGGTTCAGATTTATACAGCCTGTGCAGAGAACGCAGTAAAGAAGCACACACATTCTACACATACTGTATAAAGGCGCAAACGCACACACACACACACACACACACATTCATGTGCATTGTGCACACAGTCTGGCAAGCCTTATTATATTTAGGTTCCTTCACAGGCCTTGGAAGTGGGACCCTGCTGACAGGGATTCACTACTCTCCTATGAGTTTAGTCAAACCATCTCGTCCTCTCTGCAGCACACACACACACGCACACACACACACACACACACACACACACATACACACACACACACACACACACACACACACACTCAGAGAGAGGCTTTTTTTGCTTAGCTCATGTATTTGTGCTCAGCGTAGTGCTCAGCTGCAGCAGCGATACTTAATGGCACTCACATTTACCCCAGACAAGTCACATATATAATTTTGCTCACTGTGAAATAACATTCACACGAGTTATAAGTGCAGCATATGGTGATACTCTATATACACTATCCCTTAAAGAAGCCCAATGGGTCCATGTAGGTTCCATGGAAGCAAATATATTTAATCTGACACTCACTTCACTGTCAAACCACAAACACAATAAACATTAACATTTCAAAGATTAAATAGAAATCAAATGGATAGGTTATGAACAATATTGAGTTCTAACTGGTTATTCAGACTTCATTGCAGATTATTTCATGGCATTGAAAGGGTATATTACCCATTCCTAGGACTGCGTTGTTCTGGACAGAGAAGACAGAGAGACAACTCATTCACTCATTCATTCATTCATCAGTTCCTCTCTGCTAAACAACCATCTAGTCCCCATCCATGGGAGATAGACATTTTTGTAAAATGATCTCTGAAACAGAGCCGGTGGGAATTTAACTCAGGAGACCGTTAATGACGTTAGAGGGAGACTATTAAAGCATCCAACCCAAGGTCAACATAGGGTCAAACACACACACACACACACACACACACACACAGATAGTGATGGGGGTCTATCACTCACATGTGCCAAGATACAAAAACAAACAAAAAGCTGGGGTGATATCATCCACACTTCCTAATGACACCTTCAACTCGCGCGCACGAACACACACACACACACACACACATATACTGACCTGTGTAGAGCCACGTACACACTACTCCTAAGTGACAACATCCACATGTGTTAATGACACCTTCACCGTCACAGATACAGATACGATTATAAGCTCTATGTCTCAGGGGCTGGGGCCGGTTCGGACGGCCACCATGACTGACGTTTTCAGTCTGCAGTTAATCTTCCTGCAGTCTGAGCTAATTGTTAGTCTTGACCTTTGCATTGGATCCCACGCCCACGAAGGTGCATGAGACGCTATGAAGAGCAAAGCACCCCGATGACTGGCAATGTCTGAGCTGTGACTCAAACCCTTCAATGCGTTGGACAGCATTCAGAGCTTTACATGTGTGTCACAGTTTGGTTTCGTACTCTCCACCACAAACCTTTAACCAGAAGCAAGCATTTCATGTCAGTTAAGTGCAGATCATAAATAAACAAGCAGTCATAAAGCAACCAACGGCGTGTGAACGCTGCATGTGCTCCATGTGTCCGCAGTAAGGTTTCCTGCGAGATCTCCCATTTCCTCCTGCAGCCCAAACACGTGCGGGTTCGGTGAATTGTGAAACTGTGACTGTAACAGTAG
Source organism: Chelidonichthys spinosus (assembly GCA_029853015.1). NCBI lineage: Eukaryota > Metazoa > Chordata > Actinopteri > Perciformes > Triglidae > Chelidonichthys > Chelidonichthys spinosus. Next base: position 14,288,340 of record CM056834.1, on the reverse strand, counting down.
GTGTGAATGTGTCTTCCCTGGTCACGGAGGTTTTTTATCAAGGAGTTGTGATGACTTCTTGTCTTCATTTCTTTTAATATATAATCCAAACATTGACAAATAATTTCGGATCATTTCTCCTGAGAAGTGACTGAGTTCATCAGAAGTTGATGCTGGGAGAGTTTGTTCTGCACTACCTTATATAGTTGTGAAACATTACACACACATGCAGTACGCACACAAACTAAAGGAGGTCTAAGGTGAAACCCACGCTCAGTTTAACGCAATTAAAAATGTGTGTTTTTACAGACACACACACACGCACACTCCTCTCCCTCTCTCTTCCCTGGTGTAATGAGGTTTTATATGTGCATTTGTGTGCATATGAGTTTGCGTGTGTGTGTGTATAGTGTGTGTCAGGGGTCTTGTAAATGAGCGGCTGACGTTAAGAGCCTTGCCACGTGCCAGAGGAGGCCTGCTACACTGGTTGTGGCCTTCCCATCCAGCGATCAAATGAACAAGGCTTTATGTCTCAGCCAAGGGGTGTGTGCATACTCCTCTTTCTCTCTCTCTCTCTCTCTCTCTCTAATTTCTCAATGTCTCTTCCTTTGTCTTTCTCTTACAGTCTCTCTAGAAATCATTCTCCTTTTCTGCTTTCACTCCTCTTTTCATGGCTTTACTTCTTTCTCTTTGACGTCGTCTGCCCCTCTCCCCTTCTGTCTACTGTCTTCTGTGTTCCCTCCCTCCATCTGTCTTAGGTGTGGTGTGAAGAACTCTTGCCAAATCACAAACATTGCTGGGCTGTGTGTACTCTCTCTGTTGATGACTTTATTGCTCATCCTGATTTATGTTATTTGGTTTCCTTGACTAAACTTACATGCAATGCCCACCCCCCAAAAAGGGAGTTTAAAATCTTTAGAATGCAGCTCAAAGCATCAAAATGACGTTTTTATTTCCGCGTCTATTTAATCCGAGACACGATGCTCTTGCTACAGGAAGGCGAGGAGGTGAAGAAGCACACGTGCAGCATTAAAACTTCTAAAAGCCTCTTGTCTTCTTCTTCCCACGGAGATATAAACAGATGACATCACAGGGTGGTCCGCTCTGCGTTGAGCCGAGCTGAGCCACGCTGAGTGGGTCTCCGCTGGTCTGCCAAACAGATGGCGGTAGCAACGTAATGAGAGCTTGAAACAAACTTCGGGATTTTGAGCAGAAGAGTTTGAGCAGAGATTAGACAGAAAGGCAGGGAATGTCCTTCACTGGTGCCCACATGAAATAAAGCCCCCACACAGAATAAACTCCCATGGTCTGTCCTTGTCTGAAAATCTTTTTGAACCAGAAAAAAGAATCATAATAGTTTGTCCCATTTAGAAAGCACTCAGAACACTTGGCAGGGCCAGCCAGCCTGTTGCTTAATTGGGTCAAGAAATCTTGTAACGTGCGCCCACCCACACTAACGGAGAGCTGGAACAATCGGCTACTCACAAATGTCTGACATTTAGACAGGGATTGTGGGGAGGTGTAGAGGGAAGGAGAGGGGGACAGGAGGAGAAACTTTACTGCTTTCTCCACCTGGGCTTGTTATAATAAAACAAGGTTGAGTGTGCCATAGAAGAGTTGCATATTATTAAAGCCTAATAAATTCTACTGCTGATATGGATGTGTTTTCTATGTATGCTGCGTTAAAAAAATACTTAATACATTTAAATGTAGATGTCGACCCTCTCCAAATCATAGAATGGACATCAGATAGCAGGAAGTCATTTTTTTGTTAAAAAGTAGTAAAACAGCTTCATCCCATAGCATTTTGGCTTGTTATTCATACACTAGAATTTGTTTTTTGTACTGAATATTACTGAGACAGAAAAGGGTTCAGCAGTAGACCGCATTATCAGCTGGACCCAAGGTCGCCTACATCAAAACATGGCACCTTCTGCATTCCTGTTGTGACTACTAAGAGAGTAAACATTGGGAAACTTGAACACACAGCTAACCTAAACAATCTCATTCCTGTTCTCTCAAAATCAAAGTCAACCTCAAAGCCTGTCAATAACACCATCAGGATGGGTCTGCTAAATGTAAGGTCTCTTAATAACAAATCATTTTTAGTCAATGATTTTATTACTACTTCTAAACTTGATTTTATGTTTTTAACTGAAACATGGCTAGAACAAAATAATAGTGCAAGCATTCTGATCGAGACAGCACCCCCCAACTATAATTTTATAGATGTTTGTAGATCTGGGAAAAGAGGGGGAGGGGTTGCTGCTATATTTAAAAATACATTTCAGGGGAAACAGATGTCCCTTGGTGTTTTTCCATCATTCGAATATCTTTGTGCTGTGTTGAAATGCTCTCCCAGAGTTCTCCTGTTAATTATTTACAGGCCACCTAAATATTCGTCAAATTTTTTCGATGATTTTACTGAATTATTGTCTAGCATCTCCACTGATTTTGACTGCCTAGTTATAACTGGTGACTTTAATTTTCATATTGATGATTTGAATGACAAGGGTGCAAAAGAACTTTTTAATATTCTAGACACATTTGACCTTTCTCAACATGTGAAAGAGGCTACTCATTGTAAGGGACACACCCTGGACCTGATTATCACAAAAGGTCTCAATGTTTCTGATGTTTTTGTGACTGATCCTTCATTGTCTGATCACTTCTGTGTTTTCTTTAATATTTCTTTCATTCCTGACACACAAACAGAATCAAATAAGGTCAAAAACGATACATCAATGAACATGCCAATGTACTCTTTAAAAATGCCATCTCCTCGTTACCACCTCTAAACCCATGTCATGCTGATGATCTTGTAAACATCTTTAATTCCAAAATTCTGAATGTCATAGATGTCATTGCACCTGCTACGGTTAAAACAATTTCTGGTAAGCAAAAGGCACCCTGGAGAAAAGCTGCTGTTGTGACAGCCCAGAGAAGAGAGTGCAGGAAGGCTGAACGAATCTGGCGGAGTACTAAACTTCATATTCACCATGACATCTATAAAGAGAGCCTCCGGGCCTACAATTTAGTCTTAAAAAGTGCGAGAGAAACATACTTCTCCAATATCATAAACAACAACACTAATAAGGCGAAAACCCTATTTGCAACTGTTGACAGACTGACCAACCCCCCAACACAAATACCAGCTAAACTACATTCCACGCAGAAATGCAATGAGTTTGCATTCTTTTATACTAATAAAATTGAAGGCATCAGACGCGCCATCAATATCTCAAACAAAAAAGTTGGATCACCAACCTGTTCAGGCAAAAGTAACACAGCAATGATGGCAAGCTTTAATGCCATAGACTCTAAAACTCTAGTGGAAACGGTGACAAATCTAAAATCATCCACCTGCTGCCTTGATGCTTTACCTACCAACTTTTTTAAGAATGTTTTTGACTGCCTATCAATAGACGTATTGCAAATAGTTAATAACTCCATTCAATCAGGCAATTTCCCAAAGGCCTTCAAAACGGCAGTCATTAAACCTCTTCTAAAAAAGCGGAGCCTAGATGCCTCTATTATCAACAACTACAGACCAATTTCAAATCTACCCTTCATAAGTAAAATAATTGAGAAAGTTGTCCTCCAACAACTAAATCACTTCCTGGCTTCAACTGGCTGCCACAACAACTTCCAGTCAGGATTTCGACCTTTTCATAGCACCGAGACGGCCCTTATTAAAGTTGTAAATGACATCCGTCTAAACACAGACTCTGGCAAAACTTCAATATTAATGCTATTAGACCTCAGTGCTGCATTTGACACTGTCGACCACTCAATACTCTTGGACAGGTTGGAAAACTGGGTGGGGCTCTCAGGCACAGTCTTAAACTGGTTCAAGTCATATCTACAAGATAGGAACTATTTTGTTTCCATTGGCGACTTTGTATCAGAACCTACCAATGTAACGTGTGGAGTCCCCCAAGGTTCAATCTTGGGGCCGACTTTATTCAACATCTACATGCTCCCACTAGGACAAATCATGCAAAATAATAACATTGACCACCATTGCTATGCCGATGACACCCAAATCTATGTAGCACTATCACCAAACGACTATCGCCCCATAGATCTTCTGTGCCAGTGCATTGAGCAAGTCAAAGACTGGATGTGCCAAAATTTCCTACAACTAAATGAGGACAAAACTGAGATAATTGTTTTTGGTGCTAAAAAAGAAAGGTTTAAAGTAATTCAACACCTTCACTCTCTGTCCCTGAAAACCTCAACCAAAGCCAGAAATCTTGGGGTTATTATGGATTCTGATTTACATTTCGACAGTCACGTTAAATCAGTAACAAAATCAGCCTACTATCACCTAAAAAATGTAGCAAGACTTAGAGGGCTCATGTCAGCTCAAGACTTAGAAAAACTTGTACATGCCTTTATTACTAGTAGGCTAGACTACTGTAATGGTCTCCTTGCAGGTCTTCCGAAAAAAACTGTCAGGCAGCTACAGCTTGTTCAGAACGCTGCTGCTAGAGTTCTTACAAAGACCAAAAAATGTGAGCACATTACACCAATTCTTAAATCCTTACATTGGCTCCCTGTATGTCAGAGGATTGATTTCAAAATCCTCCTGCTCACATATAAATCACTACATGGTCTAGGACCGAAGTATATCACTGATATGCTCCCACTACATAAGCCCTCTAGACCACTAAGATCTTCTGAGACCAATCTGTTAGTGATTCCCAGAGTAAACAACAATCACGGGAGAGCATCATTTAGTCACTATGCAACAAATGGCTGGAATAAACTTCCTGAAGATGTAAGACTTGCCCCAACTCTGACCACTTTTAAAACTAGACTGAAAACTTTTATGTTCACCATAGCTTTCTGCTAAATCTTTTAATGTCTGCACTGTTTTTAATTATTGCAAATATGTTTTTATTCTATTTTCTTTCTGTAATGCATTTTTAAAATTTTTATTATTTTCTTTTAATTCTTCTATTTTTCTTTTCTTTTTTCTTCTCACTTTGTTTTATGATGTGAAGCACTTTGAGTCTGCCTTGTGTATGAAATGTGCTATACAAATAAAGTTGCCTTGCCTTGCCTTGCCTTACACTGACTAAATGTAACCCGTGTCCACATTCTGTTCCTAGATGAAGTGTCAGAGAGCCCTCACCTACCTGCGGATATTTGGGACCACCATGTTCGGCGTGTCCCTCTTGGTCGGCATCTCCACGGCCTACATCATGGGCTACCAGTTCTTCACCACGGCACGCAATCACCTATCCTTCGGCCTGTACGGCGCCATCTTGGTCGTCCACCTCGTCATCCAGAGCCTCTTTGCGCTCTTAGAACACCGAAACATGCGGCGATCCCTCGAGACGCCGATCAAACTGAATAAATCCCTGGCGCTGTGCATCGCGGCGTATCAAGAGGACCCCAACTACCTGAGGAAGTGCCTGGTGTCGGTGAAGAGGCTGACATACCCGGGGATCAAAGTGATCATGGTGATCGACGGGAACAATGACGACGACCTGTACATGATGGATATTTTCAAAGAGGTCATGGGATGGGACAAGTCGGCCACGTACGTGTGGCGGAGTAACTTTCACAGCAGAGGGGCCGAGGAGACGGACGAGAGCTACGCCGAGAGCATCCAGCAGGTCTCCAGGCTGGTCCTGAACAACAAGTGTGTGTGTATCATGCAGAAGTGGGGAGGGAAGAGAGAGGTCATGTACACAGCCTTCAAAGCACTGGGCAGGAGCATGGACTATGTGCAGGTACATCAACAAAACTACAAATGGATATTAATAGAGGGGTTTAAATGAAAAGAAATTACAATTAAAATGGGAGGGACAAAAAGAACGGGCTGACAAGAAGTGAAATAGTACAAATTGGACACGTTTGTCATATTCAGTGATATGTGTGGTCTGTGTGTAAATCTCTGTAGATGTAAAACAAGGACAGCTGACATCAGTGAAAGGGAAGAGAAAAAGAGATGGAGAAAGAGTGAAGGAGGCGGAGGGGCTCTGCCAAACCAAACATGGGGTCCACAAAGAGCCTTTTGTATTGCTTTTTACTGTAGACGGACGGTGGCTGTGTGCATCGTGGTTGGGAAGTGTAGCGTGAAGAAGGGCAGCGGTAGCTTATGTCTAACAGATCTGTTTCACAGAGCTGAGTGTTACATCATCTACACGAGTGGTATTCAAGAGTCAGGGCCCCGAAACTGTCAAAGAAAAGGTATCATTTGGTATGGATGAGTTTGCTGGCAAACAATCTAAAAATAGCTCAAAGTTGAACATGATTAAGAGAGACCCATGTATGTTAACGACACTTTAATTATGTCTTTGGGAAAGCCAGTTCCCAAGGGGTGTTTGGCGGGCTCCTATGGTCTAATAATGCTAACATTGTGTGGTGATGTGGCTTAAAATACAAACAGGAGCTAAACGCATTAACAACAGTGCCAAGCTGGCAACACAGAACCTGATGGAAGCCTGTTTGCATCCTGCACCCTGTCAATGTTCAAATAAATATGGGGTGTAGTAGAGATAAATATTCTGGTTGTGAACCGAGAGCATAGTTCTATTCAACCCAAGTGAGACTGTGTAACGTCCATAGTTTGGCCAAAACACCAAGTATAATCCCTTCATATTTGTCAGCTGGTATTGCAAAAGAAAAAACATGAATTGAGTAAAACTGAACAGATCCCTCTTTACTCTATCATCATTAAAATTATTTTTTATGAGTTTGCAATCCCCAAAAAATGGGAGTTGAAGCTGAACACCTCGGTGCTGTCTAACACCTGCCAGGTTTGTTTTACAGAGATTTCAAAAGAACTTACTGCAACGCTGCCAGGGATCATGCCAGTACTCTTCAACAAAGGAGGGACAGTGTTGCATGCCTTTTTACTATCATCAGGCTCGGCTTCCAGCAGATGTGTTCTGGTAATAGGAATTTGGCTCCGGGTTTGTTTTCATCAGCTGATTTTGTTACAGAGGAAACCATTACCATTTATAGAAGAAAAAGAGAATCCAAAAGAAACGCTGCCAGCTTGCCCCAATGAGATTACGTTACATTACTCGAACTACTACTACTATTACTTTAGATAAAGAAAAACTCTCCAATCTGTGTGCCTTTTTACACAACAGTAACAGATGATCTTGGGCCCTGAATCATGGGTAACTCACTGTCTATGTTCTGGGTTTTACTCAGGTGTGCGATTCTGACACGATGTTGGACCCGGCGTCATCGGTGGAGATGGTGAAGGTTCTAGAAGAAGACATGATGGTGGGAGGCGTTGGAGGAGATGTGCAGGTTAGTTATAAAACTTACAATCCTTTTCATATACATATATATTTTCATTATATGTGACACATTAACAAAGAGTATCAATTATGTTTTTTTTTTCTTTTACGCCTTTTATTTTTTGCCAATCTATTCCACCCTAGATCCTGAACAAATATGAGTCCTGGATCTCCTTCCTGAGCAGTGTGCGGTACTGGATGGCCTTCAACATTGAGCGGGCCTGCCAGTCTTACTTTGGTTGTGTGCAGTGCATCAGCGGGCCTTTGGGAATGTACCGGAACTCCCTCCTGCATGAGTTCCTCGAAGACTGGTACAATCAGACTTTCATGGGTTCCCACTGCAGTTTTGGGGATGACCGCCACCTCACCAACAGAGTCCTGAGCCTCGGGTACGCGACCAAATACACCGCTCGGTCAAAGTGCCTCACTGAGACGCCGATCACATACCTGCGGTGGCTCAATCAGCAGACTCGATGGAGCAAGTCCTATTTCAGAGAGTGGCTGTACAACTCCATGTGGTTCCACAAGCACCATCTGTGGATGACGTATGAGGCCGTGATCACAGGCTTCTTCCCGTTTTTCCTCATCGCCACCGCCATCCAACTCTTCTACCAAGGAAGGCTGTGGAATATTCTGTTATTTCTGCTCATTGTGCAGGCGGTGGCGCTGATCAAGGCTTCGTTCGCCAGCTGCCTCAGAGGCAACATCGTCATGGTGTTCATGTCCTTCTACTCCGTACTGTACATGTCGAGCCTGTTGCCGGCCAAAATGTTCGCAATAGCGACCATCAACAAGTCCGGGTGGGGGACGTCTGGGAGGAAAACGGTGGTGACGAACTTCATCGGTCTGGTTCCCATATCCGTCTGGTTCACCATCCTCTTCATTGGGATTATCTACACGGTCATCCTGCAGACTAGAAAACCCTTCCCTGAATCCGAAAAGCTGGTTCTGGTCATAGGGGCGGTGGTCTATGCCAGTTACTGGGTCGTACTGTTGACGTTGTACACCGTGCTCATAAATAAGTGCGGGAAGAGGAAGAAGGAACACTACGATATGGTGCTGGATGTATGACTTACAGAACTCTCTTTTATGGGTGTTTTCCCTCAAATCGTTTTGTCACGCAAATTTTTTTCAGATGCAGAGCAGCTCTGGAGGCAAAATTGGTTGAGTTCAATCGAAATGGGCAAAGAAGCAGTGTTTCTTTTCAAACTTGAATGGCAGGAGCATATAGATGACAGGGGCTGATTTTTCTTTCTGCTCATTCATGACCACAGTATTCAGGCTCTTGGTGTACCTGGAATACATTTAGCTGAAGATCAGCGATTGTAAACTCACTAGCTAGCTGATTACTCAGTATGGCAAGATTAAATATATATCGCAGTTGGCAGCAAGAGTGCTAGGCTTTGTAATATTAGCTACCTCTTACTCACGTCATTTTCACTGGGCTTAACAATTCAGCCAAAGAAAACTGTGGACTTTTTTGTATTTCCACCCATTGGGGTTTAACTTGACTAGTACGAATATTTTACCTCCAGAGCATCGTCGTGTCTCGAAGAAATGTTTGTACATTCTGATTAGCAACAGATCTATGTATTGCCCCCACTAGGGAAGAAAAAACTCCCACATAGCTTCAAGTTCAAGCCGAACTGAAACGGCCAACGCTCTGCCACACTGTTTCCACTATCAAGGATTACATTCTTAACCCTAAAAGATGCTGAGAGAGGCTACCGCCATCACTATTCATGCGATTGTTAGCTCTGTAGATCACATGAATAGATAAGGCAAGCCATTTTAGCATCAAAATCAAACTATGATTTATCCTGCTTCTTTTTAAAGATGCCACACTTTCAAAGTTCTCTGAGGGCAAAGCGTCGGCTTATCTCGCCAGTCTCTCTTAGGAAGAGCCACAGTATCGATTTCAGGGTGCAGAAAGGGCTTAACAGCAAAAAGCTGCTCTCTTTCTCTTGTTGCACTCATCTCAAGTGGGAAGGATACTTCCTCATAGTCTTCACACATTATAAATGTATTTATCTATTTCAACAGAAGACATTTTTATTCTGTCACTTTCAGCAATTCATAATTGCAACTCTTAAATATCAACGGTAGTGCAAAGCTATTTCATGCAGGCTTGACATTACAATCCTTAATTTGCTGCTGCACATGGAGCACATCACTCACTGCGGTGTGTATATGGTGAATGTGAAAAAGTTGCAACATCCCCAGAATTGTCCGACCATGCTATTAAGAGGCTGCAACATCCCCCTTGTGTTCGAACGTCTGGACACGTCTTGTTGTTATTCCCATATGACGTGAATGCAGTATTTCTCTCAACGTTTACAAAGTGAAGAATCTCAAACTGATCACTGATTGGTGGATGTAATCTCAGCCGGATCAGGTGACCAGGTGAACATGTGACCAGAAGAGGGATGGCGTATCATTGCTGCTGTGACTGTTTTATTTTTTACAGAAAACAATTACATTTCTTTTTTTGACATGAATGATGGGTGTATGTTGGAAAAAATGTTTTTTTTAACACTATTATTGTTAATGTATTTTATTTTCCTACCAAGTTGAATGATAACCACCAAGTAGACACGGCGGACGTGTTCAAATCCAAAGATTTTGGTGATTTTTTTGCCTTCCACGTGTCCTTGCTCTCTTCCTTTCTTCACATACTGTATTAAGGACAGTGCTGCTTCACCCCTCTGCTTCCTTGCATTGTGTAGAAGGAGCGGCAACGGGAGGAGCACATTTGAGAAGAATACAAAACAATGCACCAAATATAGGAGAAAATTACTACCTGATGACAGGAATGTGAATAAGGGCACTTGATGGAAGGGAACAGCATTTTGGAATGAAGAAGTCCAGTGTTTGCTGTAGACCAGGAGCAGGCATGAGTTTAATTCTTATGCACTTTTATGTCTCTCCTGTCGTCCAGCATGATGCTCGACGTAATCAAGATGAAATACCTCAGTGGTTCTCTTTGCATCGCATCAAGGCATTAGGATGCCATCCAAAGACTGATGCATTATGAAGTAATTTATGATCTTTTTGTGATATTAAGTATAAAAATGTATTTTTTTTGTATACGCAGTTCCTTATTAAGTCAAAGCTGGATTTCTCTGCCTTGTCAGCCTTTTGCTGTAGCCGTTTACTTCTTGTTACTTTGTATTTCAATGCATTTTATATACATAGACATTATTATTCTATTTTTGCTTAGCTACCAAAGATTCTTTATTTTCACTCGTGTTCTTTTTTTTATAAGAAAAATGGGAAAATGTATCTGTTGGATGCTTTCAACTGTTCTGACAATGACGTGTGTATCTGACCAAACAATGTGAAATTATGAGCTGGGGGGTTTGTCTGCAATAACAATAGAAATGCAATTTGTAGGGATAAGTTATTGATTTCAAGAGAAGTGATGGACCTGTGTTTTTGTACTTTGTACTTTGATAGAAAACCAGCATATTTATATAAGATAATTCTGTGGTTTATAGGATTCTGTAATTATTCAGATGTCCTCTGGTATACATGTACAACCCCAGCTGTTCCATTTAGTCTAGACTGCAAAACAATAAATGCATCTAGAAATGATCTTTTAAGTATACCTTACATGCTAAAATGGTTGTTTCAAATTCATTGCAGTGATGAAACTAAGTGGAGTTGTGCCTCCCGTCTTCAGTTCTTTAATACAATGAATAATGAACTTTAATCCAAAACATTTGCACAAATATTGAATTATATGCAAATTATATGTATTCTAAGTTTCGGGGTGCCTGAGTGAGCAATAACAAAAGAAAATTGAGTGACATTTTTACACACTTTTAAGGAGAGGTTGTATTCCGAGGTTTAACGAACGAGACCAACAATTGAACCATAAGGGTGTTTTCATGCCAAACTAGTCATGGGCAGTGTTATCGTAAAGCACTTTTGTGTTGTGCCAAATAAAAATTTTCTTTAAAATTGCTGCTGTTGGAGTTTTTATTTGAATTTGTATTTATCTAATTGATGAAGCTTAGGATGTGCCTCGTTTCCCAGTAGCCTCGAGGATCTTTACGCTGCCTGAGCAGCACTCCTGATGGCTGTCATGCAGGAGACTGGCCACTTTGCTGAAGGACATGCCTGTGAAGCCTACATCGCACCTCCACCAGATAGTACTGGGAGCTCCACCCCTGGCAGCAACACTCCTCCACCAGGTGGTCATACTTGGAGTTCTTCCTCTCAGTGTTTTCGTATGCCTTTGTTCCAGGGCGATTCTAGGAACAGAGCTTTAGGAGCGCTGCACCCAATGATCCTAAAGGTTGTTCTGGTGGGAGAGACAGAATGTGGATCATTCCATACCATGATGCTGTTGGGGGGGGAGGATGCACCCCTAAAAACAGGCTAGATAAGCCTACTGTGTTCACTACATTAAAACATGGTGGCATTTGATATATAAACCTTCAATATGACAAACCCATCTCCATCATTATTTTCTTTCTTTTTTTGCAAAGTCATTAGCAATCTTGATTAAAAAAAATCATATTTATTCAACATTACTATATATATAAAAAAACAATTCAGTTAAATTAATGTCATATATACACAGGTTCCTTCTGTGTGGAGTTTGCATGTTCTCCCCATGTAAGCGTGGGTTCTCTCCGGGTTCTCCGGCTTCCTCCCACAGTCCAAAGACATGCAGGATGGGGGTAGGTTCATTGGTGACTCTTAATTGCCTGTAGGTGTGAATGTGAGTGTGAATGGTTGTTTGTCTCTACATGTCGGCCCTGTGATAGACTGGCGACCTGTCCAGGGTGTACCCTGCCTTCGCCCAATGACAGCTAGAATTGGCTCCAGCCCCCCCGCGACCCTGAATACAGGATATGCGGTAGGCAATGGATGGATGGATGGATAAACCTATGCAGTGATGATTGCTGGGTAAAATGTATGTTGATGTTAAGTCTCTGTTTAATTTCTCTGTACAGCTTTCTCTTTGACCTCTCTACTTTAAGTTGTGTTGTGAAGAACTATTCATGCACCAAGAAGGTTGAAACAACCAAGAAAATAACTTTCCATACAGACTTTTAATGTTCTTCATTTGTGTGTTGATTTGTTGTTTTGTCAGATCCATTTTCTGAAATACATAAATGCATCTGCCACCTAAAAAGTGCATTCTTAATAAATAAATCCTCTTTTGTGTGGGAGGTGTAGGATTGGCATGAGTATGTGTAAATCATTGGAATGAAAGATACTGTTTAATTATTTGATTTAGTTAATATAAAATAAACTCTCCTTCTGTTACACTTCTCAACCATGTAAATGTCTCAGAAAGCCAAAATAGGAAGAAAATTCATCAAAATAACAGCTCTGTATTTCCCACCATTCACCATTCATCTTAAACCAAATGATATAAAGTTACTAAGCATTTTATTTAGACAAACGGTATAAAGCAATATATTGTTTAACCATGGTCATTACTGTAATTTTCTCTTCCATTTTTAGTTTCTTCACATGTCTGAGTAGTAGCTGGGGTCGTCACCGCTCACATACACCGTCATTTTCCGCGTATCAGAGGAGTTTCCCTGAAATGGTGTTAAGAGACTTGGGGAAATTGGGTGTTTAAATTCTTGTTGGGTTTTATGGTGAACTTGATGTCCTGTACTTTATAATGGAACCACTGTTCAGTTTTTAATTTTAGAAACAATATGCTGCCATTAATAAGTAAGTGAGTTCTGAGAAAGTGTTCGGTCCAAAGGTGAGTCGGTCCATCTGAATATTTGCCAGAATTCCCAGACGGCCAGTCGACGCACAGACATGGATGTTCAGCCCTTAAGAGCAACCGTGTTGTTTGTGTGGGTCTTACAATAGGTGTGTGCGACCAAAACTAGGCTTTTGGCTGTGCATGTGTGTGTATTTGTGTGTGTGTGTGTGTGTGTGTGTGTGTGTGTGTGTGTGTTAGTTTTGTGTTGAACTAGAGGAATCAAGAGAAGGAGAACAGAGCTCCTTTATTCCACTAGTGTATCAGAGGGTAGACAGTTGTCAAGGCACAACTAAGCTAAATTACACGCGCACACACACACACACACACACACACACACACACAACCATGTTGGTCCTCAGTATCTAAGACGTGCAAATGCTGCTAAAAGCTGAAAGTCTTATCTTATCAAATGAGTTTGTTAAAATGTGACATTAAATGACTTATCTTGATGTAAATGACCTCGCGAGTAAAATCAGTCTGTTTGTTTGAACGTTTTCTTTATTTTCTGTCAGATCGCCTGTGCTGGCTGTCTCTACTGGCACCATTAATGGAAACTTTAAGGGATCAACAGCCCATAGCTTGTATTCTGAAAATGGTCAGGGATCCAAATTAGTTTTTTCCACTGATGTCACCAAGTTTTCATTACATTGCCATAGCAATTTACTGTATATAGGAGAGATTATATATCTGCAGCAGTAAATGATAGGACTGGCAACATACAGAAAAGGCCAAAAACAACAATGAACAGTTAAAGTATTGCCTTTGGAGGGAAAGCCTTAATTGATTTATTCTTGAAATATTCACTATATAAAACACCAAATACTAGTAAAAATAGTCCCCAACAAATACATGCACACTATTTACTAAAGTGCCCACATGTTTGAAATAATGTATTTATATATTAATAAACCGCTGATAAAAAAGGAAGTTTTCACATATGGTTTGGTTTCTGTGGTAAACACCAAATGTATCCTGTATGCTAATAAATGACCAACCATCATTTGTAAAGCAGCCAATTTTAGCCAGATAGATGAAAGATTAAGTTGAAACCCTTGGAAGATTCAAAGAACACTGTTGCAGAACCTACTGATGACCCAGTCAATTCTTACTCCCTCTCTTACCAAAGGGACTTTTCAGTGGATGAACAATAGTTAATACACTGCCGTAAAATAGAAACGAAGTCCAAAATTGTCTATTTTCCATATATTTTTCCATTTTAGATGAACTGCTTATTTTTATACAGGTCACCGTCTTAAAGAATTTTTCGGTTGAGGAGGAGGATTTCTACACAAAGATGCTAAAGTCATCAATTATCGCTACAATAGATTTGCTTTGAATCTTTACTTTGAAATAGGTATCTGTGTGGGTATTTGCCAATCTGCATAAAGGATATTAACTGTAATCATTTCTAAATGCCTGAAATAAAACTATGGGGCAGTCGTCCTCCGATTGGTAGAACAGCCGTTCGGTTCCTGGCTCCTTAGTCTACATGCAGAAATGTCCTTGGGCAAGATACTAAACATCAGTGTTTGCATGTGTGAATAGGAAAATAGGCTGAATGTAGTGTAAAGCGGCTGAAAGGCGCTATAGAAATTCAGGTCCACTATTATCATTTGCACAGACTTTTGAAACTCCCACTACATGAGACATCAAATATTCACCAAGTCTTTTACGAACCATATCTGCAGTACTTTCTCTGCGTCTGTTGTCTCGCACTGAGGTCATTGTCATCCACGCAGAGGAGAATAGCACATGTGGGCAGAGCAGCAGCACATTGGAAGCAGCCAGACTTTTCTTTCAGTGCGTCAACAGACAACGCCATCGCTGCTTTATCTCTGCCAAATACATTACAGCACTGCTTAGCACTGTGGCTTGCTAAGCTAATGGCTCCCTACTGGCAAAATGTCTCCAGCAGCTGAGCGAATCATACCCTGCTTGTCCCTCTCAGCTGGTTACGACTGCCTACTACTGCCCCTAAGCCCTCAGCCTGAAATCCTTACCGTTCCATTACTCACTTTTATCACATCAAATGTACTTCATAAGGACATATTGCACCACAGGATGTGAAACCTTTGCACAACTTGGCTGTAAAGTCCTTTGAGCTTCACAGCCCTCATGTGGTGATACTATGTCGAATGTGTTTTCTATGAGTTGAGCAATTGGAAGCTTGCAGTTCATTTTGTGGAACAATAAAAAAAATGATCAAATCAAAATCACAAGTTCCCGTCACTGATAGGAGTGTCCACGGTTTTTGCACATACTGCCGTTTAACTGTGTTGGAAGTGTCCGACTGTTATAGTCGAGCTGGCTACGAATTGTGATATGATAGATATGTGACAACCCGTGAACATGGAACTCTCATTTACACAGAGGTAGCGATCCATTTATATCTCTTTTTTGTTGTTTTGTTCGTTGTTCGTGTTTCAAAAATGTTTAAAACTGCAATTGTTTAGTCCGGATAAAAGATATGTTTCCCTGGAAACGACTGCAGTTTAGTTGTACGGGAACATGAGGTAGGAGGGTTGCTTTCAGCTATCTTACGTGTCATAAAGAGACAACTAAAGGGGTCAGCAGAGAGGCAGTTTTTCATAGTCATTATTCATGTCATCTCGGGCACAAAGTAAATATTCAAGGTCCTTCTGATCATAAGCGGCGCATATGAAGGCTTTTGGATTCACCATGTCGGAATAGAAACCATTCATTTCTTCATATGAAATTAACCTTTCCTCATATCTCATACGTCTCCGCTACAGTTTATTAACTTTTGTTGGAAAAAACTTTCATTAACAATGAATGTGATAACTATTCTGATGCCAGCTGGACATAAAACCATGATATTTGCTTTTTCCAATAATCAAATCCAATAATCTAATAATGTGGATTACGGTTAACATTTTTGGTTAATCCACGTTGTGACCATGTTGTCACCGTTGTCATCATTTATACCCATCCAGCTCTAATAACCATCTGTCAAACAAGTTAGAGGAAGAAGAACAACTTGGCAACACACCAGAGTCATCTAATGGGTCTACCCTGCACGGGATGAACTCTCTGGCTTTTCACTTTGGAGTCATTTTGTGGTCGAGCTGTCTTGAGCTCCTTGTCTCATGATTTAGAAGTAAAACCAGATTTCCCTGTCCTGTTGTCCCCGATGGTCTAGTGGTCAGGACTCCTGGTTTAGATCCATGTGGTCTGGGTTCAATTCCTAGTTTGGGAACAGTTTGTACCAAACTTCGCCAGGAAATGTGCCCCAAGTGTTTGATGCTCACCACAGATTGTCTCTTATTGCCCCATTTATACATTAGATTTATGGGGACACCAATAGTTCTGTTTTTTAAGTTTTTTTGTTGTTGTTGTTGTGGATTTAGATCCTTTTTTCATCCCTATTTAACAAAAAAAAAAGTAAAAACCTAACAAATTCACCATTTGTTGCTCCATGAGTGCTGACCACACGACTGTTTGGATCAACAGGTCACAGAGATCTGGTTTTACCTCTAATTTATGAGACAAGAAGCTCAACAGCCGAATGAATACCGCTCAACATTTAAAAATGGAAACATATGTTGGGATTTGAACCCAAAACCATTCTGAAGCTAAGACTCTAACAGCTGAGCAGCCTGAAAATGTATTTCCTCTGTAGGTTGAAGAAATGCAGCATCAGTCTCATCTTCTTTTCTCTCCCAGACAAGCATGTCTTCTCAGTGTGTGGTTTCAATTGTCACCTGTAAACAATGACTAGTGAAGTTTCCAAATGTCATTCATTGTGATTTTGCAACAGCTTCTACTTCTGAATTTCTGCTGTGGACCTACGAGGTGGGACAGAGAACAGCCACCTGATTAAAGACGGGGACATGAAGGTCTGGTTTGGTTCGGTACTTAAATCACAAGAAGACTGCTCAACAACAAAATTATTGTAAAATCAAAAGCCATAAAGTCCATCCATCCAAAGTTCTCTCTCTGTATTTGATGAATATGGTATTCTCTCTGTCCCAGTAGGATAATGGCACGTTATGCACCACGGTCTTCTATAATGTCACATTTACTTGCAGATTGCCAGTCATATTGATGTATGATTCACTCCAGAGAAGAATGTTGGATGGATTTGCAACGTGTGCAGAAAATGTCACAAATTTATGAACACTCACTCTCAATACTGTGGCCAACATGTGCAAAAGAGTAGCTGTAAATTATACAGTACATGAATGGGAAATTTTAGACTAGAAAAGACTCAAAAGAGCTCTCACTCAAGTCAGATGAAAGGTGATGCATGGAAAAAAGGAGTGACAGCAGCCCTTTGTTTGGTGCGCCAGAGGTTTAGTTACACAGGAGGCTTTAAAATTGGAAGGCAAACCGACCGCAAGCTGGCCATAGAAGTCACAGCACGCGTACGTTTGTGCCTGTTGTTACTTCCTGACTGAGTAAGTGCAATTAATTCCTCACAGAGGCTTTGGCGTTTTAATTATTGCTATCAGATTGCATTTTAAAACAGTCGTGAGTTAAATCCGCTGCAGCTGCTTCACAAAGGGAGTGTGACGTAGAGGTGGAAAGAGAGATATCAGACTATCACTATTGATTCAAGCCCAATATTCTTCAATAAATGCATTGAAAGACATGTGAAAATAATTTGCACGAGCTGATTGGATGGCTAGTTTCCAGTCTGTCATGGGTTTTCTGGGGGGGACGACAACGCTGCCAGCAACTGATCACTTCAAGGATTTCCTGCTTTCTCGTTTTCTTAAGTCATAAACATTTGTTCATACTTTTCAGTTGTCCAAGCTCCCAGATGTTCAGCTTCTTTCTAAACACGGTTTCTTTCAGAGCCAATCATGGATTTGAGATCTGTGTGTGATGGTAACTGGCCCTGGGGTCCCGGGGTCTCGGTTAATTGACGTGTCAGGGTGGGGTGTTCTTCACAGCTTGACGTATTCCACACACCCCTGGCCTGTGGAGTTTCTCACTGTGTTTGGGGGGTAAAGACACGTAAGTTCAGACAGTTTAAGAAAAAGCCCTCACCCCATGCTTCCTTCACCACCCTGATTCTTCCTCTTCCACCTCTTTCTTTCTGTTTGGCTCTTTCTTTTCCTCCTCCTGTCTGCAATTCACCCATGTCTTTCACCTCATATCCCCACATCTTCCTCCTCTGACTCCATTTTACCTTTCTCTTCCTTTTCCTCTCCTCTGAACCCTCTAACCACATAATGAACCTCATTCAGGGCTTTAATTGTTTTAAAAACTCCCATGTGTTCTAAGGCCTCAGACAGAATTAAAGCAGTATGGTGTTGTTTATAATTAATGATATTTGATGGTCGTCGATCTGTCTGGTAAAACTGGAGCTGCTAAGTGGGGCTTTAGTGGGTGACGTTGGTAGAGTCCAGATGTTTGTTCCCCCACGGCCAAATGGCTGACCACCCACAGCTTTAGCACACTCGCGGTTTTTCACACACGGTAAGTCGGATGTCTTTGTTCTATCAGTTCTGATAAGATATCACTCAACACCGAATGGATTCACACAAAAAGGAATGGTTCTATGACAAACCTAACTACTACAAGGTTGACTTTTCTTGACTTGCAAAATGATCTTATGTATTTCATGGCTTGATAACAGGATAAGAAAAAATTACATTTGTCTCTAGCGTCCATATTTCTTCTGAAATAAGGTCCCATGAGCGACACCGGAAGGGAAGGGACTCCACTTATCTATTAGATAGTTAATAGGCTACTGATGTAGTAGCCTTTTACTGTTGTAGCTGGTCTCAGCTGAACTAGTTTGAATTAGTAATGGCTATTGGGATATATTTATGTGTGTGCATGTATGTGACAGACATAAAGAGAGAGAGAGAGAGAGAGAGAGAGAGAGAGAGAGAGAGAGAGAGAGAGAGAGAGAGAGAGAGAGAGAGATCCAGCTGTGGTTTGATTCCCATAGCGAGGGGGATATAAGATTATGCCTTAATGCCTGGAGAGAGAAGTTCACAGCTGGGAGGATGGACCACAGTGTGTGTGTGTGTGTGTGTGTGTGTGTGTGTGTGTGTGTGTGTGTGTGTGTGTGCCTATGGGAGTGTGGTGAGTAATGTATCTGGATTGTAATATTGTAGGTCAGATTTGGGAAATGGTCAGTCTAATGAACATTTCAGTTTATTTTTATTCCTACGCAGTCATTCTGTCAGGCAAATTACAGGGACTTTAACTTTTCTCCTTTTGTTGTATTTTGCTGTTACCCAAAAATTCAATTAGCAAGTATCTTGGGACAATAATATAAGAAGATATAAGAAAATATCATATAAAATCCCATTTATACATGTGAGAACTCAATTAATTGTGTATGAGTATTTTAATAGTTATATATTCATGTGGTTTATCACATGTTGGCCTTGGTCAAATACATGTCAGTGGAATAAAACATAGTTTTAGTTCATTAACTGATAACTTTTCAGGCTCTGTTCACTGATGGTCTCACAATTATCATATGAAATTACTATATTTGTATGCTAATAACCTAATATTGCAGGAGGCCACGTATCCCTGTACTGAAATTCAAGTCTCAACTGACAGACAGTCATGGGGCTCAGGGGACAGTGAGGGGGGGGTGATAATTCATTTGTAGAGTATATCCAGTCTTCCCCGCCTTAACAGGAGCCATGTGTCCTCTTTCTGTTTCTCTCCTTGTATCTCAGTTTGTGTCTCTTGTTTGCTGTCTGTCTGTGCCTCTCTCCCTCTCTCTCTCTCTCTCTCTCTCTCTCTCTCTCTCTCTCTCACACACACACACACACACACACACACACACGTGCCACCTGAATCCCACAGTGCACATTGCAGACCTTAATTTGATAAAGCTGAGTAAATTTGACCTCTCCCAGTGGAAGCTGATTAAAGGAGCACTGACTCTCTTTATGTTGGCTCGTTGACCGCTTCAGGTTCTGGATGGTGATAAAGATGACAATAGTTTGGGGACTGCATGGACATGCTGTTAAAACATCCTCAAACATGGAGCACAGTGTAGAGCAGAGGCTCATGGGCGTTTTTGCAGGAAACAATTTTGGCTCTCAGTAGGAACATTTTAACCTTAACGCCGGCTGAATGTGTTTTTCATTCTGACAGTGCAGGGGGTATTTGAATCATTTTTTCTCCTCTACAATTACAATAATGTTTATGATTGGCCTAACATCCAGCATAAAACCATTAACCAATGCAGCGTTTCCCTAATGCTGTGTATGATAATAATGAGCAGTGAGGGTGGAGTGGCTTTGTGTGTTTGAGCACTAAAATCCCCATTGGGATAAACAGTGGAACCATAATTACAGCAGAAAACAATGCTGAGTGCTGAGAAAGCCCCGAGATAAAGGGAGCATGGGTCACGCACATCTTGACAACAGACAGTCATAGCAGAACTCAGACAAATTCTGCTTTGTTCCATGCAAGTCAAGGAGCTCAACCACAACTTTGACGTCTATGGTGTACAAAAAAAAACCCTCTCAAAGAATTCTGATCTGGACCAACATGGAGAACATGTAATTAAATTCAAATTTGGGTTTCTTTCTTTCTTGACCTTGGAAATGATGATTTATTTGAAACACACAATTAAAATCCTAACTTAAGGTTAACTTAACTTCAGCTCATGTGCTCTGAATGCTTCAATGTGTCACATTAACATAAGTCACACTGAAATGAAAGCACACAATCAAAGGAATGAAAACACAGATCCTAAAAATTTTATTTTTACAAAATTGAGAAGATAGAAAGGAACGCATAGTTTATTATACAATGATATTGCACATGAGTGATGTTTCAGTTTGTTACTGCACCAACCCTTTTTGCAGCTGTAACGCTGCACATTCCCTGTGAGACTCATAAAGAATCTTGTCTTATCTTAAAGTCACAGGGATCTGATCATTTGTAAAGAGTGAGCTACTAGAATGCAGATTCTGCATTAATTCAATATATCAATAAGTATTAACACAAGATTTGTACCCTTATTTTAAAGTGTTGAACACTATAATCATGGTGAAATAACGTTTGAGATAATTCCATTTAATCTAATGATGTTTTATGATTTATTAATACATTAATTACAATAATTCCATTCCCAGGCAGATGTATCAGAAAACCTGAACACTAAGAATTCCCTCCTTTAGACCAAAAAGGGGATTGAAACGCTCTCCCTTAAGTTTTATAATGCTTTTTGACGTGCACATATGCATGCACTATGAATGGTGAGGATAGGTTTACAAATTGACCGCAAGACATTGACAGTCACAAACCCGCTACGATACATTCTTTCCTCTCCCGAGGCTTCTGCGTGAACGAACACCCCTCTCCCCTGAGTGTCCTGCCCCGTTTCCAGCCCTTTCTCTTTAGGCCATCTCGCAAATAGGAATAAGCTCAGAGCCAGAGCCGACAATAGAAATCAAATAGAAATCACAAGGATCATCTCAAAGAGAAAAATGTATTCCCCTCCAAACGGAAGCTGGACACTTACCAGTTACAGATGTGGTTGAGGTCTTCAAAGCGGGGGGTTGGGGGGGATTGGAAGGCTGTGGCTTGACTTGATTGTAACATGAGCATGGGTGACTTAGGGTTACAATATGTACCCACAGCAATTTAAGGCCAAAGTGATTTGCTTGGCTTGTGGTCTTTGTGCAGCTGATGTAACATGTGTAGTGGATCAGTGAGCTACAGACTTTCTCTCTGTGTGTGCAGCAGCTCCGGTGGTACACCACTACTGAACTATGGATACATGATTCATCCTAAGCCTCGACTTTATGCTGCCTACACATATTTCACAGAAATCTGGCAGCGCTGGAATGAAAGAGCAAGACGCTATTTCATAATAGTTTTTCAAGGTTAACATGCATTCTGTCAAGCTTCATCCCATTTCTTCGAAATGAATTAATGTACGCAACAGCAGGGGCATATTCATAAAACTGTCATATGATTGCATTTCAAGGAAAAGTTAAGGTCTTTGCACGTCAATATCGTTTTTGAACTGCTTTTTGTCGTACGTTCACATAGAATGTGAATATAATGTGTTGTAAAATAAACATGTTCACATTGTGTGGAAGGGCTAGATTCACAATGTGCACCAAAGAGTACAACAACATGGAAGATCCACTGCCTCCGCTCTTCCCTTTCACAATAATAGCCCTACACATATACACTTTGCAGCTGGATACCAGAGGGAACTCAAATTCACCCAGCAGTTCCCTAAAAGAAAACTTGAAAACTATAGAAGCTCACAAAAGCTTAAGCTATACAACAATTTACTTCAGACACACTGCCAGATGCTGCTCTGGGTGAACTGGAGCCCTTCGGTCCTCTGCCAGCAAAAAAGTGCAACTGTCATTAATTCACATCACTGTCAAATGAAAAATTTTGGTGCAAAATATTTGCAAGTGCCCCCTTCCTCCAGATGGTCAGATGAAATGATTTGTGACCTATGAAGCAACAGCCAGCACCTGGCTAGCTCCGCTTAGCACGAAGCCTGGAGACATAGGGAAACAGCTAGCCTGGTTCAGTCTGACGGAATCTGTCCACCAGCACATGTTGGTTTAATCTATACAAAATCCAAAGTGTAAAATGGCAATTTGCTGTTTTATGAGTGTGTATTTCTTGGCCCTGACCAATTGCACACTGGAAATGATTGTTTCAAGCCAAGAAATAGTCTGGTACAATTATCCCCTCGAAAAACAGCAAATTATTATTATTATTATTTTTTTTTTTACAATTATTGTACAAATTAAACAAATGAGATGCTTATAAATGAGTGAGCTTTTGACACGTTGCCTTTGGACAAAGCAGGCTATGAAATATGGCAAAAGGTAAGTGCTATTTGTAAACAGGAACTCAACCAGGGCTGCTGTGTTGATGGCTTTCTGTGAGTGTGTGTGTGTGTGTGTGTGTGTGTGTGTGTGTGTGTGTGTGTGTGTGTGTGTATGTGTGTGTGTGTGTGTGTATGTGTGTGTGTGTGTGTGTGTGTGTGTGTATGTGTGTGTGAGTGTGTGAGTGTGTGTATTTTTTACAAGGGAAGGACAATGGAATGAGTGTCATGATGATGAATGGCTGTTAAGTTGATGTTGTCCGCCAAGAAAAGCTTTGTCGGATTAATGTGGCCTGGTTTTAAGAGGAGGACGCTATAACAATGCCACAAGTGAATATGTTAATGTTCTCCCAACACCTCTCTCTCTCTCTCTCTCTCTCTCTCTCTCTCTCTCTCTCTCTCTCACTCTCTTAATTCAAGCAATTATTCATTATTCTCTTCCTATCTCTTTCAAATAATAATATTTCTTTACATGAGCCAGGATGAACCAGTTCTGAGTGTAGGCACGTTTTGTTTCAATTGTCAGTGACAATAAGAACCTTTAAATGAGGGCGGATGAAACAGTGACTCAAATAGGCGAGAAACATCTATGATGTCTAAAAAGCACTTTCATTAGCGGTTGAGGGTTTGCATTCAAACAGTGATCGTGGCTCTCAGATGTCTCTGTGGTGTGGCTCGTGTCATTTTGACTGCCTTTTGGTCAGGATGAAAGGAAATGAGTCAGACAGACAAAGCTGAGACGATGGCTGGATGTCAACAACCCCTTCAGTTAATCATGGGTCTCATAAATATTGAATATTGGTTCACAACACATTGGAAAGGAATCTGGCTTATAAACTTTTTAAAATGTCCATTAAAGTATGTGATAATTAAAGAAAAGTGGAAAAAATGAAATAAAATAAAACATTTGGCAGTTCTGTTACAGGGAGGCTAATCAGAGCGGATGGCTGGGGTCAGACAATATAACGACCTCAGACTGCTACCATGTTCCCAAGGTCAGACATGCCTCATTTGGCCTGTTGCTGCACACAGGAGGCTCGTGGAAACTCATATTTTTTTTTCCCTTAAAAGGGTTTTTGGAAATGATTTGACTGCAAGCACGACAAAGTTATTTGGATCCCTGCAGTTTAACACTCAAACCTCAAAACGAATTGAAACAATTGTTTCAGAAGGTACTGATCACTCGTCTGAGACACGAACACACACACACACACACACACACGTTACGAAATAGCACACAGGGAACTGTGGTCAGTGGGAAGAGTGGGTTGTCCTTTAACCACAAGGTTTGATTCCCAGCTGCTTGAATCCTCGCACGGCTTCAATAGAGAAATCAACTCCCATGTCTGTAGATGACTATTGTTATAAAAAGTTTTGATTAACAAATGCATCTTTTCCTTTCTCTCTCTCTCTCTTCTCTCTCTCTCTCTCTCTCTCTCTCTCTGTCTCTCTCTGTCTCTCTCGCTCTCTCTCTCTCTCACACACACACACACAGCACACATATTTAGGGCAGGCAGTTGTCTAGCTGTTGATTTAATGTTGCCAGGGGAACCAGGGATTCAGGGATTCTGTGCTCCAGATGTTTCATGAACAACAAGGGGAATTCCTTGTTCCTCTGTGTGTGTGTGTGTGTGTGTGTGTGTGTGTGTGTGTGTGCGTGTATGTGCCGCATGCATTTCTGTATTTCTTAGAAGCCTCGAATTCTGGTCAGCTGTAACTCCACCAGTGTGACATCAGAGAAGACTTTCTTCAAACCCGCCCCTCCCAGTAGGACAGGACAGCATGAATTGTAACACACCCTCACACACACACACACACACATGCAGACTCTAAACACAGAGTCGGAAACTGAGTGAATCAATCGGATTCAGAGAAAAAGAAACAGAAAGAGAGACAGTGGGCTGCGTTCTCTACAAGGCTACTGAAATGATCACGCATAAAGAACAAGATCCTGCTGAGCGTTTACATCGATCATAAAACATCATGGCATGCTTCTCCAGTCACTGGGTTCCAGTCACAAGTCTGGCCTGTTAAAATATTCCTCTTTTATGACATTTCTCCTTTATTAGATGACAATGACAAGGCATGGGGAGTGAATGGGAGCTTTTAAGGACGCCCTACATTACAGCTTTGAGCTAGATTTAAACCTGTGCCACCAATAAGTCTGCTCCCTAAAATACACTATAGTACTCAAAACAGGAAAAAGACTATATGATATACTATTATATTAACAATGGATCAAATGACCTTGTGGTAAGGAGAGAAAAAAATGGACTACTTGTAAATACCTGAGACTGTCCTGTTCCACACAATTTATCATCCAAATGTCCTTTATGGTAAGGCAATTTACTTGTTTTTGATATATTCATTTGTCATTTTGACAAAGTTTTCCACAGTTCCCAGGATAAGTGGCCACCCAGACATCCGCTGAATGAGTTCAGGCACTCTATAGACTCTTTTCAAGGTTTGTAAGATAATCTTGGTGCATCGAAACCACTGGGACGGAGACTGTCAGTGAAGATCTGTGTGACTGCTCACATCGACCTGCTCCTCTCATGTAGCCTGCTGATGCTCTGTCTAGAATATTCCGTCTCTACTGCAAAGATGCATGAAGATGCAAGGAAGTCGGACGAACTCCTGGAGCTCAGGCTCCAGCGGGGCGTCAGGTAGCAACCAGCCCACAGCGGAAAGATCCAGATCCTGCTTCACTGCTGCTTTCAACCGCAGTCAGAGCTCCAGTGGGAGTTTGAGATCTCTGTGTCGGACAGCAGTGGCGCCTCCTCTGGCCAGGAGCAGAGTTTCACCTCACTGCTCCACTGGTCCACACTGGCAGCCAATACTGACACAATGCTCCCAGAGGCCCAGGCCATACTGGAGCAGGCATGGGAGAAAAACTAGGACTGTGCGGGGCGGACTGATAGACGTATTGCCGTAAAATCAGGTTTTCAAAAGCGACTCTGTAGCGGGGAAAAAAATCAATACAAAATGTACAGTATGTACTTCATAGACACATTAAAAAATTGTGAGAAGGCAGCAACTTTGAAAAGTGAAGCCTTAAACTTGCATTCTTTTAAATGGCCATCAGGGGGCCAGAATGAAAGTTAGAATGTATGGAAGTCTACGAGAAAGTGACTCAGTAGACCTTGTTAATATTGTGATTGACAGGTTGTGCTACCGCACCATTTCTTGCGGCATTCATCACATCCATCTCTATTTAATCCAATTGTCCTTAACTGTGTAGTGATTTGAGAATCATGCTGAAATCTCTGCCAGACTGAGAGTTTTGTGGGACTAAATGAATGGTTTTCTTGAACACTACTTTTCTGTTCTCTCTAACAACACAAGGGCAGAAACAGATTGTCCTACAAGACTAGCAGCTTTAAATGCCTTCATTTTATTTGAATTGACAGCTGATATCTAAAGGGGTTCCTAAAAAGTTTTCATTAATGGAGATTACAAACTTCTTTCACAAAGGTTTTCTAATGAAAAAGACTTGACAGGCCCCTCCCTTCATAAAATGACTTGAACACAGTTAATCTAGGGAGACCATAAGATCACAGTGACACACTGCTGGGAATCAAACAACTGAGCGCAAATCAAACAGCTTTTTAATCTCCTCACCATCATTTGAAATGTAATTTGCGTCTGAGCTCATCCATGAGCTCTTAATTCCCCTCTGTATTACACTGACTTTTAATGTGTGGCGTTATCTTTTTTCTTTTAATCGTTTCCTTTTACAGTGATTTGAAATCCGATATCTAAAATGAAATTTACTCTCTGAGGGAGACACAATGTAGCGACAGAAAAGAGAGATAGAGAAGAGAGGAGGGATGAGGTGAGGAAAGGAGATATAACTCCACTTTTGCAGACGTACTTAACAGTAATTCAGAAATGCAATTTTACATGTCAGCATTATACATCCTCGGGAAAAGGTGGATTAATATGATACTGTTTGGAGTACAGAAGCTTAGAAGGGAATACTACTACTTCCCCAGTGTCGTCGCCAATAATATATTCCCACGTAACACGGAGACCTAAACGTCTGGACCGTATTTCATCCTCAGTCAGCTCAGACCTGCTGAGTGCTGTCTGGCATATAAGTCACAGCGACAACACTAACCTGCAATGTCACATCTTGCAAGGTATTTAACCATAACTGTCTCAGATCAGGATCTGATGTATTTTTTGAGTGTAATTTAACGCTATCATAATACTAATAAAGTGTGACTATGTGACTGGCGAATTCAGCCGAGTAAAGTGAGGACACACAGATGGAAAATAAAGAAATGGAAACAGAGAAATGAGAGGGGAAAGAGAGGTTTTTCAGTTGGAATATGGAGAATAAACCAAATGTAAAAGAGGGTCAGGTGCAGTTAAGTAAGTTCCCTTCATTCCCAAGCGTTGGTGCAGAAGGCGACTTTGCCAAAAAGCTCAGTAACATTGTAAACCCTCAGTCCTCCATCTCCTGAACAATAGACTGAAAGAGATCACGGCACTAAATCTGTTTGGGAAAATCACCCCTGCTCTCTCTCACCCACCGGACTCTGAAAGGTCTCACCTGCTTATTTAACAGCAAGGTTCACTATTTCAGGTTCAAGGTTTCCTGGTTTCTATTGATCATGACATTTCTCCCCGTGGCATGAAAAACACATGTTTTAGTTGGAAAAAATGACTAGCAGATGCCCCTTGTTAAAAATCAGTTGCATTATTTTCCAGTGGAGCTTGAAACATTTTCACTGTTTCAAAGCTGAATGCATGACCTGAAACAGTAGTATGAATATCTTGGGGAGCTTTTCTTGCATACAATTTTAAATGGTTTGAAATTGGGATCAAAAGAATGGATTTCTGAATATAACATGTTCTTTTTTTTAAATCCTCCATTCTGTCAGAAACATTTCATGTTCATACCAGTACCACTTCTTTTAAAAAGTGTTTCAAGATGCTTTCTTTCTTTCTGGATAAGATCTTAAATGCTGCATGAACGTTCTCGCTGTCGCTGTCCAGGGGCAAAGCGGGCCCTGGAGGCTGTGACACACTTAAGCTTTCAGACTGCCGACCCGCTTTGGTGTTATTCTAGACTAAACACTCCGTAAACCACAGCGGATACAAACATTTTCTCAGCCAGCACAACAATAGTGTGAGTGTCTGAATGAGAACAACTCAGGAATAATGAAGAAGACAAAAGGAGGCTTGTGTGTTTGTGTCCTGGAGGGATAAAGAAATGCTTACACCTTTGCCAACTGAGTGATGAATATATCATATCAGTAAGTCTATATGTCTTTATAGGATACTGACGTTCTTAGACAAATGTGCAGTGGATCAAGAATCGTTTTGCTGTAAATCAGGACATAATGTTTTTATACTATCAATCAAACTAGACATCACCCGTTCATTTTGACACCGTTTTTCATCACTTCCTAGTTCTACTGAAACTGCTGGAGAATTAAAAAAAGCTGGAAATAATTAAAAAAACGAGACCACATTAAAGATCAAGTCATTTCAGCAGGAAATAACAGTAATGTCTAGTTATCTCCACCACACTAACCACAAAGCCACATTGTTCTTATGTTGTAGTCCAGCTGGTCTTTTAGTGAATACTTAAAATATGCACTGCCCATCCATCCACTCCGTCATCCCTTCTCCCCCTCCTATACTGGGCACCAGGACATTTGGAGTGGAATCTGCCCTTGTGGGAGAAACCGATGCAAAGTTCACTGCTTCAAACAGGCGCACAGTTTTATGCAGATTCCCATGATGCAATATCATAATTGGCCGCACGTGTTCTCAAATCCAAAGCTCAGAAGTTATGATGAATGACATTCATTCCCTATTAGCAAGAATATGGGTGGTGCGTAGTGTTAAGAGTGATGCAATGATGCAGCAGGGTTTTCAGAAACAGATAACCTGTACAAACCAGAGCCACAATAGTACTCATTTCTATACTATAATATACTAAACTGAGCATCTTTGAAGCATAATGGTGATATGTTTTTTTTTTCTATTTGAGGTAAAAGACACTGAAGAATCTTACAAACACAGAATGACAATTTCTACTCTGTGAACTTTGCAGCCTTTTTGAACTCTGGTAGCTTTTCTTTTTTTACACGTTTAATTAACAAGAGGTGAGGTTTTGTTCGTATGGATGTATTGTGCACGTATTTCTTGATACGATCAGCTATTTGATTTTCATTGGTGCATTATTTATTACATTCATAAAGGAATAGTGACCTCTAAAGGATCCTCTTATATGTTCGATCTCATTTGTTTGAAGATTACTGAAGTTTAAAAACAACCATTTACAAAGGTTGGGTGCCAGATTATCTCTTGGCTGATTGCCTAGCAACTGGTCCCAGCCAAGAAATATTAATGCACATACTTGTAGGTGTATTTTATAACTGTGGACAGAGCCAGGCAAGCTAAGCTAACCAGCTGCTGATGCTGGTTTCATATTTACTGTGCAGACATGAGACTGATGTCAAATCACCAGAAAACTAATAAATATTTCCTGAAAGGTCCAACTTTTCCTTTAATTTCTCCCCTTACCTATGATCCCCTATTTCAACATGTGAGTACATGTTTTCTTGTGTGGACACTGTATGTCCATGTCCCCAATGTGCAGTAAGCGTGTACAAGTCTACACACATGTAAAACATAAATACATATACACTGAGTCATAGTCTCTCGGCCAGTTGACTTCCAGTTTGATGTGGCTGTTACCGACAGAAAGCTCTCCAAACATCAGCTGTTGAGGGTCTGCAGTCCGCCTAAACACACTCGCCCACTATGAAGAGCCGTTTATTGGTAATCACGTGTGTGAGTGCTTTTGAACGCGTGTGTGTTTAAGCGAGGGAGGCGGGCAAGTGTGTGTTCAAGAAGGGCCGTTGTGGGGGTTGCTGTGTCTGAATGGTTTCCCGGGTTCAGCCCTAACACTAGTGGACGTCATGACACCATAATCACCGTCACACACACGCACACACACACACGCAACCCTCAAAGCTGCGACATGAACCTGCAAAGAAAAAGAAAAACATTCAGAGCTGCACTGCTGGCGGAGACCTCACATATCAGACAGGAGCTCTGGACACCAGTCAAGTTTTAGAACTGCAGTCTGTAACTCAGGAAAGAGTCATTTCTCATGCTGGGACATAAAAGATATGAACTCCGTGTTGAACCGTGTTAGTACATAGACACACAGCGTTGTTGTACACTCATATCTTCAATGTGAATCCTGGATAAATGTCCATAAATCTGCTTAGAAAAACAGCGCTCTGTGGCCTAGTGGGGATCCAATGATAGCTGATTGCACATCCATAGCTACAAGACGCCACACCTAAATCATCTCCATGGCAACTTTTTACAAAACATGATAGGATCCCTGATGGGGGGTCCTAATTAGAGTTTGCCTCGGGCAGCAACGCATCCAGGACTGCCACTGCAGGACACCATTAAAACTATTGACCAAACTCGTGTCCGCTTCAGCTGCATTTTAACATTAATGAGGCTGTGTGGAGACTGACCTAGCAGTGTGTAAAAATCCCCACCACAGCTCCCTCATTCATTTGAATGAGACCACTGCGTCTGCACAGTGGGGTTGCTCGCACAGAAGGCACCTACTGAAAAAAGCAGGCTTATCCAGCAAAACAAAGCGAAAACAGAGACCAAGATTGAGACAATAAAAGCGAGGATGAGATTCTAACAAATGCACAGTGAGAGATGTTACGACAGGCAACCTGCGGTCTAATTTGTCCTGTCTCTTTGGGTGGGCCCGGGGAGGCGCTGAGATTTAAATCAGGGCTGTTTGACTGGTGTTATACACAGCCACTCTCATAAGCCTCGGCCTCGAGGATGTTTAGATGACCAGCAGCAACTTGCCCAGTTATGCTCTGTGTATTTTATGGCTTTCTTAACAGCAACCTCTCCTGTAAGAACAATTAACTCCCCTTTTCTCACGGCCTTCGTTTAGGTTATCATCACCAAAATCACAATCATTTAAGTGTTTCTGAGCATACACCCTCCACTTTTCCCTTCGCTGTAATAGTCATACATTTCAGAATCTTCAGTACATTTCACCATATTATATGATTGTGGCAGTGACAATTATATGAAACCATGAATGTTTATTATAAGAAAACAGGCCAAAACCTTTGCATGATACCAAACAGAAAGAAACTGATCTTGTCCTGTAAGGGATTCGTCCTTCCATGTTTTTTCTTTTTTGTACATTTGAAAGTGGCTCGAGAATGAGCTGAATTCGGGGAAAAAGAAGGATTAAGTCAACTGTGCTCCACCCAAAGCTGTTTAAAAGGCACATTTAAACAGCAGTGTCTCAGAAACATATTCCCCTCTTGCTCTCCCTTTCACTCACATAGATACAGAGTTCAAACACACACACAGAGGCACTCCCCAGGTGATACCTCCGACTCTGCCTAATGCGCTGTGAGGTAATGCCTCCAGGAAAGGATGTGGAGGTTGGAAAAGGGAGGGATGGGGGCGTCTGGGGTGTAAGAGAGAGAGAGAGAGAGACAGAGAGAGAGAGGGTCCCAAGAGCAAACGTGTCCCGCAGCTGCGTGGCTAGCATGTGTTGTTGTGTTTGATGCCAGATAACCAGCGATCTCTCAGTCTGTTTCGACTCAGACACTCCCAGTGAACACAGAACACGAAGCCAGACCTCAATACTGACCCTTCACCTTCATAATTCAATGTCATCCATGTTTATGGAGCAGAGACGGGCCGTTGTAGCGGCGGGGATGAGCAGCCAACTGACTAACGTATCACCCTCCCTTCCATCCTGTCCAGTTTCTACTCTGATCCACTCATACACTGCTCGGACCTAAGGATCCGGACAAAGAAAGGCGGGTTCATTTAGATCCGACAGAAACCTTAACTGTGTTTTCGGCCCTGGTCTGGCTCAGATCTGTAGAGGGAAATGGCAGAACTTGAGTGACAGGCAGCAGTGAAGCGAGTCTGAAGGAGTGCTACTGTGCATGCCATCCATTTGGGGTGCAGGCTTACTATAGATGGGATAAAGGTACGGTGTGGACAGGAGCAGACAAAACAGTACAGGAAATTAGAGCAAAATGGAGCACAAGGTAGCCAAAAAAAAACCCTCCCTGATTACATGCGTTCATGTAAATTAGTTTCACCACTAATCACTAATAAAGCATCGTTGGGGATCATTGATATCCTCTACACTATTTTTTTAGAAACCTTCTCTTTCAGACTAAATCAACGCTACAATGTTCCCCAGTGTGTGTCCATGAAACCCTCAAACCCAAACATCACTGCACCCCTTTCTAAAACTCATGGCGGTGTGTTTACACAGTGAGGTGATGCATTTTGGGGCTGCTGTGACCTCATGGTCTTAAAACAGCTGCTGGTACGATAATGAAGGCAAACACACATGCACATACATACACACATAGTATAGTTTTCTGGGTGGGGGCAAGGAGGAGGGGGGGCTATCCTCACACTACATTACAGCATCTATGCAGCATGGGAAAATGTTGTTCTTTATGACGCTGGACTGTTGACGGGACTCAACAGGCCTCGAGCTGCAGTGAGCATGATGGGATTTCCCCCGCCACCCAGTCTTATTTTAAAACCTAAAACCTTTCATTCAAAATGCATAAGGTATTTCTAAAACACGAGCAGAGACCCGGCTTCATGACTGCAATGCTGTTAGCTGCTGTGTGATTCGGTTGTCATGGCTACCACCATGCCTTTTAGTTTCTTTAATTCTGCTGCTGTATATGGGGAAAAAAACACATTTGGTGTTAGCAAGTGCAACAACTTAATTGACCAATTATTTACCTTTATATTATGTTTAGAACCAATAGACAATGGTTATTGATGGGTAAAGCAGTCATTAGCAGGTTGCACTGATGTTCTGTATTTTACACATGAAAGACCAGATATGTATTTGATAGGAAAACTGTTCCTGTGAACCCTATAGAAGTCTATTTAAAGTGTAATATTAGCTGGTTCTGTAAATTCAGATATCACTGTGCTGGAACGTTGTGTGTAGGAGCTTTCTCTTTCCTCCTTTAGAAACACCATTACAGCATTATCACTTTCTGGCAACAGTCCTGTCTTTCAGCTCACAGTTTTTGTGAGATGTGTCTCGGAGTGGTTGCCATGGCACTGCATACACACACGCATACACAGATGCACACACATACTCACACTGTGCAGCTGTGGCCGAGGATTACCCAAGTGTGATAAATGTGCCGATTGCTCCCTCTGGTGGGTTTAAGTCTCCGTTATAGTGAAACTTGTTCAGCTGAAGAACTCCAGATCCACTAACATGTGCTTTGTTTATCAGATGCACACAAAAGATTACGGGATCATCATTTTACAAGCAATATTTTGAGTAATAGTATGTTTTTCTCATGTGGATTTGAAAATATTATAATACATATTTTGTGATCAAGATTATTACTGCAGGACCTGAACCAGATGAATATATACAGATGGCAGCCGCAAGCTCAATGAAAACTGCAGACCACATGTGTGTAAGTATTGTCTTGTTAAATCTGGCCTCAAGTGTTACATAATATTCATCCATAGGCAGTATAATAATAATAATAATAATAATAATAATAATAGTAATAATAATAATAATAATAATAATAATAATAATAATAATAATTTTCCAAATACAAAGACACTTGAGCATGGCCACACTGATACAGATGGCTCACAGACTAAAGCACAAAATGCTTAAAGTACAGTGGGGAAATATGTGGAACATCTAAAGGTAGAACATCAATTATTCCTAATGAGACAGATAACAGGGTCAGTCTTGCGTTGCTATAAAACATAAATGCCATACTCTAAGTGACGCTGTTCTTCTTTATACTGCATATGGTTTCCAGGTTTGATGTAAAGATAAATATCCTATGCTGGGTCCACATCACAGTATCAGTTGATGACCCAGTTGGCGCACATGTTGTTTAAAGTTATTCTGATAAATCCTTAATAAGAATGATTATTGCAAAATAAAACTAAATGTCAATAAGCCTTTTTGACAGTAAAATGAATGATGACTGAATCCCACATTCCTGCCTCTGTTTCAAGGGCCATGCTAGCTCACTGTCAGGATTTATGTTTGAATGAAACGGAGCCTTCTTTATGAGTAAAACCTGCGCTTTCAGTACTAAACATGGATTTACAGGCCGACAGTCCTGAGAGGAGGACTAATTGGGCAAAAAAATGTAAAACACCTGTGTAGGTTGACCACGAGTTCAGGGCCTTTAGAAATAGTTTGCGCCAAATATTTAAGGATGCCGACTTTAGTTGTGTTTCATTTAGTTTTTCATATAAATATTGCATATAGTGTAGACTGTAAATGTTACTTTGATGGATTCTTTGTTTACTAGATAAAATAATTTAAACTAATGTTGCAGAAATAACGGCTTTAACCTTTCCAGTAAAATGTCTTTTGTCTGTGAGAGTGTTTAATCACTGGGTCTCTTCATCTACATGTCTGGGTTAACACAGACATCTAGGTAAGCTACTATTTATCATATAATTACCGTTATCTGACAGTAGATATTAAGACAGCTTTAGTTTTTACTAAAACAACAATATAAAAAGTGGTTGTCATTAGTAGAATATAAGTTCCTTTATTAAGACTAATCCTTATGTATGTAAAATGAGAACACGTAACATATTAGGGAAATCAAAATGCTCTATTCTATTGCAGTACGTGAAAGCGTTATGAATGCTATCACAAAGGGAAATCTGAATGAATGATGTGTATTCGTTTTACATATACACAGATCTGTAAATACAGTATTAAAGCAAAAAAAAATAAGGGTGTCTGTTGATTTTACGGCAAAACTTTACAAGAAGCACGGTGGCTAAAAACAACGCAGACTGAGGCTGTGTCCGGTTCCACCAAAGCCTGCCTCCTCTGATTTAATAGACAACTAATGGAGAAAAATGAATGATGAATCCTAATGAAAAATGGGGGTTTGGGGAGGAGGGCTTATGTGTTTCCAACCATCCATGTCATATAATTTTGACTGTGATTAATTAAACAAAATTATTCCAAAGTAAACTGTGTATTCTTTGCAGGAGATATCATTTATCACCTCCTGAACTGTCAGACTACTTAATCAATTAATGTCTATGCATTAATCCATCTTCAGTCTTTCCATAAAGCGAACACTGGATGTCAACTAGAAGTGGTGATTCATCACAGGCTGACCAAAAGTATACACTCCCTGCACAGGCCACATGCTGAACCTACTTAAAATAAAGACAATCATTTTAAAAAATGGTCCTTTTCTCAACATAACATTTTAATGACAGTTCAGAAAGGTAAAAGAAATGGCCATGCACTGTATTTGGGACTTTAGCACAATTTTTAGTGGTTTGAGTTTTCTTTTTTAATGTCAAGCAATATAATAAAATACACATTTCCTTTAAAATAGGGATTGTTTTAACTTTCTGTTGGTACAGCTTGTGTTAAATATTTGCACATTTTTAACTTCAAAACAGAATCAAAACTTACTGAAATGTACACATTCTGCAGAAATGTAAGAAAATGTGCTGCATTCACAGGTCTATGTAAATGTCGTCATGATAACAACATGAACTCAAATGCACCATTTCCTGACCCGGTGTTTTGTAAGAGTCACTACTCTCAGCAGCAGCAATGATCGCTTTCACATTTCCACCCAACCAATCTTGAAATGGCACAATTTCAAATGTGTTGCCATTCATTTACGTGCCCTTATGCCGTTTTCCACTACAGAACCGGAATGCATCACGTGACCAAATCAGCTGATGGAAAAAAAAAAAGAAGCAAAGCCGCGCCGCCCTCGTGTGACGCACGCCTCACGCTACGGTACGCCATTTGTGTCTAGCAGGAAAAAGCGCGGACAGTGGAAATAGTCGTATAACAAGAGGTAAGTTCAAATGTGGTTTACCTGCATTGCCTAAGCGTTAATTAAGTTGCTTTTACTGAAACGAAAGTTGGCTCTTGGATGTTTTCGAGCGCTGTTTGGGCTAAATAGAGCACTGTTTCAGAGGTCGATGTTAGCCTCCTTTTTGGGCCTCTGTGCTGCCGTCGTTTTCCGAGCCGTGGATCCGTCTAGACCCGCCTCTGTCGCGATGTGATTGGTCTACACAGCCCAAGTAGCAATTTAATTGGACGTGCGGCGTGCAGGTCAAAATACAGTTGAGAAACACGTCGCTAGTTAGCGAGTTAGCCGCGATAGCCGGCAGGACCAACAACAACACATTGGTATATGTATACAGGTGTGAGAGACGTTAACGCGGTGAATCGAGTTTTCACGGAGTGTTTTAACAGCGCAGCGCTCGGCGGTTTGAGTTGTCGTCGCAGGGTTTCAACGTGCAGCCTAAACATGTTCGGCTAACTTAATAATACTCTTATGCTAGCATCAGATGCTTGCCAGTGAAGCAGCTGGTAATGTGTATAGTTAGCCAGTCCGCAGTGTGTCTAAATCATATTACAGTTATATGAGTTGTCCCAAAGGCAGACACAGCTTCCCGTCTGTGAATGCAGTTTGAACCGACACTATTGATTTCCTCCCAGATAACATACGTTATTCTCTCTAACGAACGACAAGTGAGACCATTCAACTCTCTCTCTCTCGCTCTCTCTCGCTCTCTCTCGCTCTCTCTCGCTCTCTCTCGCTCTCTCTCGCTCTCTCTCTCACCTTTTAATTTTGGCATTCAATCTATCTAAAATAAACACATTCTGACTTTATATAGTGTACTTCTTGTAAATCCTGTCATATTCTGCGAAAAATACACACAGCGGATGGAGAAAGTGAGCTGTAGCTCGTCCCCAAAGTTGGATTTGATTGAAATAAAGTGATCACTGGTTGACCTTAACAGAACCTCGAAGACCACTTCTTACAGATCCCACTTTACGTTTGCAAGCCCAAATAGACTGAGGTTTATCAGCAGAAACAATGCATGATCTATACTACTACTACTACTACTACTACTACTACACGCGCACACACACACACACACACACAAATAAACACCATATTCATTATAGATTTCACCCTAATTATCTCCAATAACAAAGCATTAAATTAAGCTAGATAATAAGTACATTAAAATAACGCTGAAACTTTTGTCCTTTTGTGTAGAAAATGGCTTGAAACTAGCCGTTACTCTTGCTATCCCCGATATTTAATACTGTGTATTACATGGTGATTGAGAAGGCTCCAAGTAACTAAAACACAAGCAGGTTAAGCAGCATGAATCACTTTGCACAGGTGTGGAGAAAATACAAGCAAATAGAGAAAACTAACTTTTAAAGTTGCAGCGTCTTAACCACTGTAAAATACACATTGAGGCTGTGTAAAACACTAGAAATATGGTTATTCATAATTAAATGTTAAGCTGTTTTAACTGTTCTAATTGTGGAAATTATTTGAATCATGTTTACAAGCATTTAGTCATGATTTTTCTGTCAGTATGTATGGACCATTACTGTAAGTCAAGAGGACTTGTTCTTCCCATTGAGTGAGCAGCATCAGCCGTCTCCCATGCTGACATTGTTTTTATCAAACAATGTATGCCTCTAACCACTAGATGGCGACATTTACTTGGGTTTAGGGAGATGGTGTTGTTGAAGGGTTTATCACTTTTCAGAAGTTAATGTGTAATTACACAATTTGTGGCAAATTAACTGTTTTTACTTGTTTCCTGAATGTTCTTCTATTCATTAAACTGTGTTTCAGACAATTGAAGATGCCAAACATAAGTTCTGTTTTTTCTTTCCAGGAGTTTGATCCAGCATTGATGATCACGATCAACTTCACTGTTATATAATTATAACAGGATATGCTATGGAAAAAGCATTGCTATCAGAAAAGGAGGCCGTTGAGGACAAAGGTAGTGATAATGACATCAGGGGGGAGATGAAGACAGGTGATGTGGAAATGGAGGAAACTAAAAGAGACTCACCCAGTGGGACTGCCATGCCCGATGGAGCAGAAGAGGAACCCGCTGAGAGGCTGCAGCCGGACTCTGTACCTGAAGCTGCGGATAACCTCTGCGCAGTTTGTGCCTTCTCAGCCAAAT
Organism: Chelidonichthys spinosus; assembly: GCA_029853015.1. Classification (NCBI taxonomy): domain Eukaryota; kingdom Metazoa; phylum Chordata; class Actinopteri; order Perciformes; family Triglidae; genus Chelidonichthys; species Chelidonichthys spinosus. The sequence goes on along the minus strand of CM056834.1, from coordinate 14,250,470 downwards.
GTCCACGATCACTGAAGATCCACTATGCAAGAAAGCACAGAAAGAAGTCAAAGAATACCAATCGACCTGAAAAGCCAGCTGAAGACAGTGAGAATATCTCTGACATGAGTCCGGCTGAAATTCATCAGGAAGTAGACATGGAGACAGAACGTGCTGCTGAAGTTAAACAAAACCAGGAGTCTGATCTTGATGAGCTGAGATCAGCAGCCAATGACAATGGCATTAACACAAATATTTTAGCTAAAAAGGAAACATCAGATGAACAGCAGGCAGATCAAGAGGAGGTGATCCCTACCCAAGAGAGAAGATTAAGCAAGCGAACCCCTAAACCTAAGATGATATATTCCTGCAACTACTGTGGACAAGAGTTTAGAGACAAGTCCCCTCTGGATGTGCATATTCAAAGATACCACACCAAAGACACCCCATACACATGTGAGTATATGTGCTCTTCTCCAGTTACATTGAAGTTGAACATGTTATTTTGAACATGTTAAGACTGTTTAGTTTTCACTTAATGATTTAAACATGCTATGTCCACAATTTGTGCATTTATTGTTCGAAGCAATTAAACATATTTTTAACTGAATTGTTTACATTGATGGTTGAAAGGAGATTTGAAAAGTGCCTCTCTTGAAATGTCTTTTAGTTGATGCTGGAGAGAACGTGGATGAACCCAAGGAAGCCGAGGATCCCGGCAGCACTCTCAAGGCTACTCCAACCAGAGTGGCGGTGAAACATCAGTTCAGCCAGTTCCAACTGAAGTGCACACACTGCGACTTCAGGGTCAGCACCCCTGCATTGCTAGAAAACCACACTCGACTCAAACACCTGAACCAGGAATGGTACCGTTGCAAACTGTGCAACTTCCTTGCGGCCACGTCTGAGTGGATGGACATCCACCTGTCCTCAGAGAGTCACATGCAGCAGCAGCAGAAGGGGGAGAAGAGCACAGAATTGGCCTCATTTGAAGCCTACGTTGAGAGTGTAAGCAGAGACATTAATGCAGAGGCTGCTGACGTAGAAGATATTCCTCAGGTGGCTGGCGGAGAAGGGGTAGCTACTTCAACAGAGAGGGATCAGGAAACGGACGGAGAGATCAGGAAACGGACGAGGTTGGTCGAGGAGGGAGATTTAGAGCTTGAATCTCACAAAAAGAAAAGAGGCAGACCAAAGAACGGGTCCACAACCACGTGTGGATACTGTGGTCTCGTGGTTTCCAACGCAACTAACCTCAGTGTCCACGTCCGCCGCAAACACAGCAAGGAGTACGGCTACAGCTGCACCCTTTGCAACTACAGCTGCGTGACCAAAGGAGACATGGATCGTCACTGTATCACGAAGAAACACGTCAGACGTGCGCAGGAGTGTGCAAACAAGAACCCGGTCAACAATCACACAAGTGCATCGCTGCAGGAACCCACAACCGCAGAAGCACAGGAGCCAAACGCAGCCACGCAGACCGCCGACAACGAGCAGGAATCTGACGACGCGCCCTCCGACGAACACGGTGGACAGGAGCAAACTCAGTCAGACGCGAGCCCGAAGAAAAGCAAATATGACTCTGTTACTTCTTGCGTCCATTGCAGTTTTGTCGCTCAATCGATGCCGTCGCTCCATCTTCACGTTAAGAGAAAGCATACCAGAGACTTTGAGTACGTCTGTCTAGCATGTAGCTACTATGCTGTAACAAGCAGGGAAATGTCTCGCCACGCCAACACAGAAAAGCACAAACAGAAAAGCCAGAAATACATGGAACCAGTAGGGAGTGATGGACAAAGAGCTTTGGGACTCCCATTGAAGCTGAAGGAGGTTATTAAACTTGTAGAGGGAAACTCCAACCTTGAATGTGAACACCTCAGCCCTGCAGAAGATTCTGACTCTTGTTTTGATGACAGCCAAGATATGGAAAGTCAGAATTCAGCTGCAGCCTCCATCACCACAGAGCCTGTTGATGCTGCGGCTAGTGTAGCTGGCAGTGCCGACGAGAAGCAAGCAGAGAGCGGTACATCTTCCAGTAGTGGTGAACCAGATCCAACCGACAAGACGATTGAACGTACAGAGCCGTGTGAACCACAGGAGGCTCCAGCAGGATCCCAGCCTGCAGTGGATCAGTCCGCACAACAGGAGAACCAGGAGGAAGAGGGTGACCAAGCCGATGAAGAACACTTCAGTGCAGTTGAGGTTATTTTAGATGCAAAAAGTGACAGCTCTCCTTCAGATACACAAATGTCCAAAGCCCTTCCCTTTGATGCCTGCATTGTATCCATAAAGGCCCTTGCTGAGCAGGAGCAGCAGCTGCAGGAAGGTCTGGCTCTAGAGGGCGAGGCTGCTGTGATATGTCTGACCGGAGGAACACCAGTGCCTTCTGGCTACCTGCCTCCCGGCCACCTGCCTCCCACTTCCGCTTATGTTAAGAAGCTCAAGCGGAACGAAATGAAGGTGAGAGAGCAAGCCAAAGGAAGCTCTCGCATACGTTGCGAGGACTGTGGCTTCATGGCCGACGGTATCAGCGGCCTCAACGTCCACATCTCCATGAAGCACCCGTCCAAGGAGAAGCATTTCCATTGCTTGGTGTGCGGCAAGTCGTTCTACACGGAGAGCAACCTGCACCAGCACCTGACGAGCGCCGCCCACCTCCGCAACGAGCAGAACAGCGTGGAGGAGCTGCCCGAAGGGGGCGCCAGCTTCAAGTGCGTGAAATGCACCGACCGCTTCGAGTCGGAGCAGGATCTGTTCGTCCACATCAAGGAGAAACACGAGGAGCTTCTGAGGGAGGTCAACAAGTACGTGTTGGAGGACACGGAGCAGATCAACCGTGAGCGTGAGGAGAACCAGGGCAGCGTGTGCAAATACTGTGGGAAGGTGTGCAAGAGCAGCAACTCCATGGCCTTCCTGGCCCACATTCGCACACACACAGGTATGTATCCTGTGTCTACTTACTCACACTCTTTGTTCTTTCTCCTACTCACATTAACAATATATGCAGATATTTACTTACTCCTGTATTTTCAAGGCATTTATGATGCATTTTCTAATGCTTATCTGGACTAGAAATAAGATGACAGATATGAGGCCCTTGCCTTGTCAGCACTTGAACACATCATGTTTTGGCTAAAACAATACTCTCTTTGTGTAGCTGCTCGGCTATTAGCGCTTTGTTTTTGGCTACAAGTGTATCGAGTGGGGAGACGCAGCCTCTTCTTTGGCAGCTCAAGCTAATTTTAAGGCTACTATCTCCTGCAGCCAGGTAATAGCTGCTTCGGTAGAGGTGAAGGTAAAGACTGATTGAGCTTCAGACCAGCAAGAGAGACGCTAATGGACCCTAGATTGGGATTCCCTGAGCAATGCTTGGTCAAAGACGTGTGCGACTCATAATTGATGTGTCCATTACCAAGACTCAGTTGTAATTATAGTCAATAAGTCTCTGTAAATGTGTTAAAGCTTAGGCTAAAAGCATTGGAGGTCCAAAGAGAGGTGGGCTAATAATTTAAAATAATCAATGCGGACGTATTCAAAGCCCTTAATTTCCCTTGTGTCTGTATGTCCATGTTTGTGCATATGTGTGTAAGCGCTCGTATGCCGAGTGAACGTGTGTGTACATGTCAGCCTTCATGGCTTGCTGATTATCCTCAATCCATTAAGATTTATCTTGTCATTTATAATGCAAAGCAGGGCTGCGTTGGTCAGGGCTTCGGCTGGGAAATGTCCGGCAGGTTAAGAACATAGGGCGCTCCATTACTTTCCCCTGACTATGTGTATTAATTGCTTTTAAAATCAACTAAATGCAGGAACGAGATGTGAGGGCGACATCAATAAATGCCCTTCTTTGCCTCCTATGGTTCATCCCCCTTTCAGCCCAAACTTTAATGGGACTTTAATTGAAGTCCATGCTCTGTGCTTTTTGTGTGTGTGTGTGTGTGCGTGTGTGTGTGTGTGTTGTACGGGAGATAAAATAGGATTGTTTTCACTTTCAGACCCGATGACGGTGTAGGTATTGTAGCTTCGGTTAGGAAACCCAGAGATAATATTCACTCGCTGAAGACCGGTGAAGTACTTAAAACAGTCCATTATGTCATCATATTCCCATAAATGCAATGAGCTAAAAATGTGCTGCAGTAAAATAATGTTGATATGCTGTTGCTTCAGTAGTATAAGAGGGACAGCCGATGTATTTTCTGGGGCAGAGGATTCATTTGACTTGAAGGAAACATGTTTTGTCCTTTTTGTGTAGTATGTATGCCAGTCACCTTATGTGTCCAAAGTCGGATTGCTTGAAGCTTTAAAGATTGAAGGTCCTGATGATTAATGTTGAGACACCACTTTCTTCTTATTAATGAATAGTCTATATGTATTCATAATTTTACCCTGTGTCATAATTCTTGAGTTTTGAGGTCACTTACTTAATGTTACTTAAGAAAATGAAAGCCGTGACACTGAGGTCCCAACAGATGGCTTCAAGTCAAGGGCACATTCAGAGGTTTCAAATGATGAATACTTTGTTTTTTAAGGTTTACCTCCTTAAATTCAGTTGAGTTATGTACTTGTTTATGAGATTCCCTTCAGTTATGTTATTTGTTAAAAAAACAACGCTATTTCTCTTCATTTTGACAACATATGCCAGTTGTTATTATTGCTTAAGTTCCCTCATTACAGTGAATTATTCACCTTTTATATGGCGGTCATTTATTCTGGGAGTTTGTTTGTGGGGCTTATGAAGCTGCACGGTGGGGGTCTGCCAGTTTCTGGGCTGGGAGCATGTCCACATCCTTTTAATTAAGACCTAGTTTTTATGCACTTGATTAATCAGTGAAATCAGGAGACGGTAGTGGGAGGCTGCACACAGATTTGTCAATTTGTCCCTTAAAGGAAACACGTACACATGCTTGCATTTTGCCAATGAGGGTACAGCCGGAATTTGCATTTTGAGGTAAATTGGTCACTTTTTCACTGGAGTGAGCTGTCTGACCTGAGACGGAGCCTTGAAGTAATGGACAAACATGCCATGCATGCATGCATGTTCACATGCAGGATGTGAACATGTTCGTAGAAATATCATGTAATATTGCAGAAATAACAGCAATTTCTAAGAATTATATATTATAAAAGCATAAAAAAATAAATGTAGAGCATCAAACTACAGTCGATAAAAAGTCAGCTTTGATAGACAACAATATTTAAACCTGTTAGTCCACATATTGGCCAAATGTATTAAAAAACTATGAAATTGATGCCCTGTCATCCTCGACAATTATTGTCATAAATAAAATATATATTTCAAAGTTTCTATTAAGGAATGAAGCTTTAAGTGCCTTTCATCATATTATATGATGCCATCACACCAAAAAAAAAAAGGGAAAAAATATGATTTGACATAGTACTTGTATAAATGTAATATATGGGGCTGTTAGATTGCTGCTCGACTGCCCAGTTAATATTGGAGTGTTCTGGCAAATTTTGGACATGACAACTCATGAGTTATTGTAAATGTTTGGACACAAATAGGAAACAGTGCAGCCACCAGTGATATCTAATTCTATAAATAGTATAATTCTAATGATATTAGTGTAGGCTGAACATTATCTGTACCTGTGTAGAATTTACCTTGAATCAACCTAATGCCTTTGAGAGAACTTGCTGCATGTCCATTTCTTGGAAATATCCTACTTGGCTGTTTGTCCAATAATTCAGCAAGTCCTTGTCCTCCGCCACCTGTTTCCTTATGTAATTAGTACTTATTAGTATGCTGATTGTGAATGACGGGTACCTGACTTTCAGTTTAGCTGTAAGAACATTTTAGTCACCTTATATTTTCACTAATAACGATAATATGCAGTACTAAAGCATCTTTTTCCTTCCAGCTCAAATATAGTAGGATACAAATTTCCTTTTTCTTTTTTGTTCTGTTTCACCTGTCACTGCTTTTATATATTATATTATATTATATTATATGTGGTTGCGACTGATAGCAACCTGGCAACTCTTACAGTCAAGCTCTGATATTATTTATTTTATTCAGTTTTTCAATAAAGTCCAAGTCCATTTTGCGATCCAGAACCAAACAGTGTCAAACAATTTGGTCAAATAGACCATGAAGGAAGAGATATTGTTTTGTGTACATGAGTTCTATAGTAAGCGTCGCCGCAAATCAGAGCGTCAAATTTTGATGACAAAAAAACGAATTTCAGGACCGAATGGATTAAAGCATGTATTCTGAAAAGGTGAAAGCAGAGAGTGAAAAGAGACATTAGACTGCAGTATTTACAGCTCTGGATGAAATTGTATCCATGCCAGTGAATCAGTCAGTGGAGGGACAGGTTAAACAGCGTGTGCACAGGGAGGTCTCCAGGCTTCACAAGTCTTTGGATGAGCTGTCATCAGACCACTGGAGAACAACTCTTGACTTGACTGTTGAGGACAACAAGTCGTTTCCGAAAACCACAACTGAACCATGAGTAGTTTTTCTTGCTGGACCCTTCGTCTTCTCCGAGGCCCCCATGGACACCGGACTACACTTCCTCCTCAAGGTGTTCGGATACACAATTTTCACTTTTCTTGCCATCATTGCCAAACGGGGAACCCTACTCTCTACAGCAGCTCTACCAACGGCTGATATCATACCAGACATTTTTCTGCAGACACACATTTTTTTCATACAACACACAGACATGGCTGCCAGCCACCAGATGGTCACAAAGCAAGAACCTTTAAGATGATTGTGGACTTATTGTAACCATTTGGACTGCAAACAAGTCCTTCGCATCGTGACAAGACATAATGTCAGACTTCATACGGAAAGACATAGAAACCTTGTTGATTAAAGACTGAAGACTGAGAAACCCCAGGAAACAAAGGGTCTACCATTGAAAACACTTTATATCCTGCCTTCTCTTTAGGATAATGACAGTGCTCTGCAGCAGTTTGTTTTGATGGTGCTTGCGGCTGAAGTCCTTAGAACATTTGGGTTTTCTTCCTTTTTCTGTTATCACATGTATATTCATACCACCTAATGGGTGTAGGCCTATTTCCAAATATTATGCTTTGATTTGTACTGTTTATGTTGTAAAATGGTAAATCCAATCCAACAGCTGTTGGATGCAAGAGCTGCCCTGCGGAAAAATGTATTCCATTGTTTTACTAATGGGCCATCAGTGTGACATTGTCGAGTCATACATAAATTCCCAACTAATAGTTCAACGGCTGTGCATCACTGAATGATACCTCATCCGGAGCCTTCCTCTACCAATTTGACACCTCGGCTTGCTCATCACGTGGACTCCCAAACAGTTTGTGAACATAGTTGTGTAATGTTTTCCTCTGAAAGGACCTTTACAAAGTCTGAAAAAACAAGCCTTTCTCTCATTTTATGTGGATTATGTGAGTCCCCACTAAAACACCAGAGTGCCTCTTAAATGCAGCCGCATATTTAAAAGTCAAATATGCTGATATTTTGGACCAAATACCTCAGTATTGATAGTGCGATGGCGCTGCAGGGTTGACTATTGGTGCATTTATAAAATAATTTTATAATGGTGATATAATTACTTAATTAATATTAAAACAGTCTAGTTACTTCACCAAACTACGTCACTTTGCTGTTATGGAGTCTTAAAAACCAGGAAAAGACACTTTGCATATTAAGATGTTACCATACCTTATTCACCTTTTGCTTGCAGTTGCCTTATATTTTGCCCATTTGTGCTGATGTGCACAGGTGAAGTTTCTCCATATAGGAGCAGATGGCACTTAATTAACCGTGTTCTAATCCACTCACTATAATGTAAAATTGATGTATTGGTACAATAATTTAAAAACAAAACAATGTGACGGGTAATAGAAAATGTGGGGTAGGTTTGCAGCTGGACACTCGGTGCTAACGGTGTATATTTAACTAGTATGTTTAAATATATTTATATGAATGCATATGTGTGGCAGTGCAAGGCCTGAGACATCACCTTGTGTGCGTGTGCAGAGTGAAACATTACATGAGGCTCTTCTCTCCTCTCAGGAAATGAATTAGTCATTCCCTGTCTCATCTGGGATGTGAGGGAGCCACATCGCCCCTATGTGGATGGCAATATTAATTTAACATGACACTGCATTGATGGTCAATTTCAGTTTCACGGAGGCTGTTTAAGTGGAGTGGTGGAGTATTAATGTGATAAGATGTGGGAGCTGAGGGACGTTACATCTCTCTCCTTTCTGCCATGTCTCATACTCAGCCAGCCATCTGGACAAATCAGCTCCCCACACGCCTCTCTTTCACCTCAACTTTAGGTGTGTGTGTGTGTGTGTGTGTGTGTGTGTGTGTGTGTGTGTGTGTGTGTGTGTGTGTGTGTGTGTGTGTGTGTGTGTGTGTGTGTGTGTGTGTGTGTGTGTGTGTGTGTGTGTGTGTGTGAGAGAGTGAATGATCGTATTCATTCTGTTTGTCTATGGGCGGTTATGTCTTATGAATCTAATGTGTGTGTGTGTGTGTGTGTGTGTGTGTGTGTGTGTGTGTATGCAATGCATAGGTGTGAGCTGGGGTTCTGAATCTAGATGAAGGTACACATAGGCGTGATGGCAGGTGTGGTGTGAGTGTGTCTGTCTTTTTTTCTTTTCTTTTTAAGGGTGTTGATGATTTTGTTGTGTGAGTTTTTTTTTAATGTGTGTGAAAGTGTCTGCACATTTAGGTGTGAAGTGTGTTCATGTATAGGGGTTTTCTGTGTTTTTCTGCCTGTATTTGTGTCCGTGTGGAGTGATTTGTGTGTACTGTAGGGACATGTGAAATGAAAAGGCTGGCTGGACAACAGCAAAGACCACCCCCCACCCCCTCAACCCCCCCCCCATGTTTATGGGCCTTGTTAGCACAGGCTTGCCTTTCAATCTTCGTTACCGGCTTAAAATTCGATGTGTCGTACTTCCAGCCCTCAGCAAGTGAACCGTGTATGAACGAATTAGTAATCTACACAAAGTGCTTAATCAAATCAGCGGCTGCCCCTGGAATAAATATTGTAGAACATGTTGGGATATTCACTGCGAGAGGGTGAAGGTCTGCTCAGAGACGCGTGGATACGTGGATGCACCCGTGCCGCCACTTAGATCCGAATGTCTTACTGTGTGAGGCTGGCCCAGCCTGACCAACCAAATATCCATTTTTATTTGGCGAATGCATATGTTTTATTTTTGTTATGAAGTGTAGGTTTTTAGCAACTGCAATGGCTGAATTTAGACTTTGGTCTTCTTTGTTAAACCATATGAATAAGTGATCATCTAACATAAACAACCATTTATATAAGCCTGATCCTTGAGGACCAACTTAATTTGAGCTGCGAGATGTTTGTGCGTCACACAGATCGCGCTTTCAGAGCAGCCCTCGCAGCTCTGCTGCTCAGTGAGTGATGGCAGGCAGAGGCTCTGCCACTCTCTCAAACGCTACCCCGCCCCCTGGACTTATTAATGACAATAATTAGGGAGAAACCTCCCCGAGAAGCCCGCCAGAGTGATTAGCGCTTTAATGATGGAATGGGAGGTCGTGAGCGCACACAGAATTGATTTACGTATTCGCCCTGACCTTTGGAATCCAATTTACGCATCCACAGGCAAAGGAAGAGTAGGTAAGAGATGAAGGAGAGTGACAAGGATAGATAGAGAGTGAACGAAGAGACGCCTGGCACTCGGTATGTTACTGTAGTTTTTATGGCTACTGTAGTAAGGGCTGTTTTTATAATTCTGAAGTCATTTTGTGGCTCTGAAGTAGGTTGAAGTCCTCGCGCAGAACTAATAACAGTCTCACATGCCTGGCATTGAGAAATGATGTGTTATGTAAAATCAGATTTTTGCCCAGAGGCTACATCGTCAGGTTTTATTAGAATTGCCACCTCTTTCTTTCAGACATAATGTTATTGTCGGATATAAACTCTCTCCATACTTTGATTTGCAGGATCCAAGCCCTTCATGTGTAAGATCTGCAACTTTGCCACGGCTCAGCTGGGAGACGCCAGGAACCACGTGAAGAGACACCTCGGCATGAGAGAGTACAAATGCGACATCTGTGGGTGAGTTGCAAGGAATAACAGCTTTAAAAATGATTGAAAACACTTTTTTTATCTTAAAAAAAGCAAACACTCTTTAATAACTAGTCAAGTGAACATTATTACTAGTTATAAAGAAACATGGGTGATAACGTGACCTGCTGCCTTTTTTATAAGCCTCTCATTTATTTGGAAACATATTGGTTTGAAATTGAGAAGTGGTGACAGCCAGAATGGTGGTGTTACCGCTGTAAGCTGTAGACAGGTTTCATGTTGGTGTAGGGGGATCTCGGCTAATTATCTATTGTACAGCCCACTTTAAATTGCATTTGTCTCAGCCTAATTCATAATTCACTCCAACTTGACCCTGGGCCGACCACAATAAGAGAAGTGATACGAATCTGCTGTAGATTCCTTGTCAAAAGTGTGGGATTTCAAGCTGTAAAAAAAAGCCATTAAAACCTTCCACAAGCTGCCTAAATGAGCTGCTCATCCAGACACTATCATTTGACATTATTTTTAATATTCTGGTTGAAACTCTCTATAGATTGGCTATTGTTCCTTTAGGAAAGACAACAATTGAAAGGCATTTAACATAGCCACTGTTCTAAACCTACCCATTTGTCGCTGTGTGGAAAAAACATTCATCCAACCTCTAACTGCTCCCAGGCCTTTCTTAAAAAGACAAATGTATTTGCTTCTAATCAAATTTCCCCCTGAAATTTAGGCAGCATAAATAAGAGTTTACTTTACCTTGCTTGTGGTTTTAGCTGTACAAATGATCCTAATTGGAAGTTGATGTCAGTAACCAGGTGCCTATAAATACCCAGGAGTGCAGCTAAGAGTACAGCTATACCCCACTACCTCGTACCCCCTACATCTCCACCATATGTTGTGTTCAGCTCGTTCCTTTCCCGTGGTAGACCTCCTCACTGCCTTGCCATGTTCAAATGGACGTGTTAAGCTGTTTAACATGAAGTCGGGGAATAGAATAAATTGTGGGATTTCCAGCTTTGTGCCACCGAGCTTTCGCGGCTCCACTCTCGCTCGGATGAAGACATATGTGGAGTTATTAGTTTCTCCCTCCGCGTAATTCTGTGTAAACCGTTTCCATTTAGTTCAGTCGCCGGGCCCAATTTTTTGTTCTTCTAAAAGTCGAGCGGAGCGAATGTGTTTATTTGCTCCCGCTGATGTTCGCAAACACATTACAGCGAGAGCAAACAAGCTTTGGTTTAAACACAGCTTCTCCTTTAATGAGAGGGAAGGCTCATGTTTCACACGCCCTCCAGCTGAAAACCCTCTTCTCCCAAGTGCTTGCGAATGCGTCGTGGTTTTGACCAAAGCGTCGAGGCTTTACATACGCACACATACGCGCATGCACGTTCCCCAATATGCCTTTAAATGGGACTACTAAATACAGCCCCCGGTTTCACAAATCATGCGGACGGAGGAGCCGTGTGCTGCCAGTGCCAGCCACTGGTGACAAATCGGCCCTGTGTGTGCTTTCAGTGCTGACTGATCACCAGGCCATCCCTCCTCTTGACTAAAGAGCAGCAAACACAAAGAAACCCCCAGAAACACGCTCATTAAGGCCAGAGCCGTACATACACGTAGCGTGCTCCCCTTCCCAAACTCCTCACATTTGATGAGATGTCCTTAACCTGAATCCCAAGCACGTTACTAATGGATGGCCACGTCTCCGGGTGTAATGTTTAAAGTGAGATCATAGTGCCATTAAGTTCTGCATTCTCTTGCAGATACTAATGACGGTGCAACGCTTCGTAACCAATAAAGGTTTTTCCAGATATTTGTCCATAATCGCAATTAATCATTCCAATTAACACACGACTTGGCTGCTTTTTTTTTTTTTTAATATACATTTTTGGGCTTCGTTCATTTATTTCCCTCCCTACTATTTTCCTTGGGCCTCCACGGGACATGGCGTTTTGCTGGTTTAGTTTATTGCCATTTTGTTTTGAGCACCGGCTCAGCATATTGTTTGTGTGTTTTGTCTCCCTCCCCCCCCCCCCCCCCACCCAATCCACCATCGATTGCCGTGTTTTCCTTGTTAAGGTTTCAGACTCGCAGATTATCTCGGCACCGACGCCGCGATCGAGCGGATGTGCTGCGCCTCGGCTGTCCACCTCGCTTTAGCTTCGCCGCACTTGTTGAACCTCTTGATAGTTAAAGATCATATTGTTGTGGCATTTAATTAACAAATGCAAATGCGAGGCCGGGACAGATTGGAACCCTTTGACCACGCTGTCAATCAAAGCTGAGTGGGCCGGTCAGCGCCTCGCTCATCATCGCTAACAATTTATAGGCTTTCTGTCTCTGCCTCGCCATTTCTCTCACTTCCTCTCCACATCTGCGTCCAGGCTTCTTACCTATCTGTTTGCGTCTTTATTTTCAAACCGGCCGCTCTGTCTTCATTTGCCTGTGAAGAACTCTTAAGGTGCAAAAACAGCAGAAAAACACATATTGGCTGTTAGCGTACAAGATAAGATTTCTCATATTTAATTGGTAAAAAAAAAAAGGAAATCTCCAGCATGTGAGGCGGCAGATTCTTGCATTTCCTCATGGCGTGTTTTGTCCACAGTGGGGCTCTGCCACTTAATGAGCCTCTTCCTCCTCTCCTCCATCATCGAACAGAAAGGCTCTGGATTCAGCATTTCCACCCTCCGCTCTCTCGTCCTCCCCAAAGATGCAATGGACATCCAGTGCTGTTGTAGGTGTTAAATTATGCATAAACAGTCTAAATGCTTTGAGGCATTGGTTTAATATCTCAGCACAGGCCTTGAAAGTATTAACACTATCACAGACATGGATTGTCCTCTTGTGGACCGCCGTTTTATGATTATGGGTCATAAGCTGCCCGTTTCCTAGTGTCACTTCAGGAATTTGAACAAAACTTTAAAAAACCTTTTGCTTTCTCACAACACACACAAAAAAAGTTTCCAACGTGCTAAAGTTTGTCTTCTCTGCGGAGAAGGCTGCGTTGTGCCCCCCCTCCCTTCCTTGTCTCAGTTTTCTTGACTTAGTGTTGGAGAGAGTATATATAGTCATGATTTCATGTTGGGTGTTGTGTGTGTGATTTGACTGTTAACCGGATGGGGCTGGCTCATGTCAGGGTTTTTATGTCCCCCCCTGTCTTGTGAGATTGTCTGGTCTGTTCCCAGAATAGCCCATCAGTTCCGCCCTGCGTGGCTCATCCGCTGTAATGTGCCTTAATGCCCGGGCCTGTATGAGTAGTGTGAGGCCTGGCAGTGACAGTGGAAGAGCATCTTAGCTCGCTGCTTATCCAGAGAAAGCCGTCACTTAACTCAGCCCCTCTATTGTCTATCCACACCCCTCTCCTTCTCCCCTGACGTGATTCTCTATAATCCTCAAACAGATTCTGGTTAGAACTCCCTGAGAACTATTTTTATGTGTTTTCTTTTTTTTTTTTTTTCCTCCCTTCCTCCTATTTAAACATTAATGGTTGTTGCAGATGAAGAGAGGGATCCCTATGAGGATGATTATAATGTCACTCCACTGATCTCCCGCCGCCCCGAAATAATTGTACATCATCGCTTCATAACGTGTCGGAGGGACACGTTGGTGGCGTGCAATTAAAACCGCAGAATATAATACACCAAATTACTGCCTGTCAGGCCTATGAACAACACACTCGGTATTTGAGTTACACTTAATCATCACGTACATTAGCGATTTTGCTAAGATCCCTCCACTGCACCCCCCACCCCTCCGCTCATACAACGAGAGCAGGAAACTCCTGCTACTTACAGGCTGAGGGATTGTGTCTGTGATACACCAGCGCTCGGAAAGGCTACGTATAGACATGTTAGAGTTGGACCTTTTGAAAGCTGTCCTGAATGTTTAGCACGGATTTTGAATTAATTAACACGCAATCACACTGAATAATTTCTCAAACAATCTGTGTTGTGTTTGCACATTTCATTCATGCATTTATTAACCTTCAGATGTCTGTTAATATGTAGTTGCAGACAGGGGAAATTTGCACACTTTTTATGTGGATGTGTGTTAGAAACATAGTTTGCAATATAAGCTTTTTTATAAGGCATCTAGTTTCCCAAAACAACAAACAAACAAAAAAATGACAAACTGACAATTCACAATAGGCCTTATCTATAAATCATAGGTGTATTTGTGCATAAATTAATGTTTACGACCATCTTTAGTACCATTTCCATATCATGCTATTTTATCTTGAATACATTTTGAAGAAATGTTTGTTTGAAAAATCACCACTTTGTTATATAAAATATATGCATTCACTTCGTATTAGATTCAATGTTAAAAGTAGACTTCAGTTATTAGAACAATATGAACACTCAGGTGCCCTCATGTGGCTAAACGTGAATTATATGTATACATTTTAAATTAAAGAGAACGGAAGAAATGTTTTTTTTTTTTTCAATATTTTTAATGAGAGGGAAGAAACTGTATTTGACGACCCTAATAAAATCTCCTGCGACCCACTTGAGGGTCCCGACCCGGTCCGGGGGTGACGGATCTCTAGCGTGCATGCCCCATTGCCACCCAAATACGGAGACTAGAAATCCAAGCAGCAAACTAACCTTGACACAGGTGTATTGCCTCCCCAATGTCTCCCGGAACTTGTGTATGGATAAGTTGGCAATGTCTTATTTATATATCTCATGTATGTATGTACTTTGACTTGTTTTGATCCACCTAATTGATGTGAGCTCTTCAGACACAGGGCCCTGTATTTACTCCCAGCAGGATGACGTTTTAATGTTTACCGTTCTGGACTATTAAGACTTTGTGTCTGGGAGCACGGTCCTTGTCAGTCAGTGAAGTCCCCTTCACCAAAATAAACACATTTTGCTCTGATGCATTTAACTAAATTTAGTATGCCATTATCGGAAATGAAATAAGTAACGCTAAAGGTCATTTGGAAAATAATGCAGAAAGGCTGGTCTGGAAAGGTTAAGTATGTGACGGAGCTGTTCTGATGATAACGAGGGCTCCGTATGGCTTGGAGAGCTCGGCATTCTGGTTTGACTCGGCACTCTGCGATCGCTCTTTATGACCGAGACAGCTTTACAGCCCGTTACCCCCCATAACACGATAAAGCGCAACATAATGGATTGGATGTGTTTAGTAGCCTTGGGCTGATGTTTGTAAAATTAATGTTTTTTGCAATAGAAACACACTCATGCACAGGCGCACATGCACACACAGGAAAAAGGCAAGAGAGGGAAAAAGTGAGTAGAGAAAGAGATCTACTCCGGACAGCTCCGATGTATCAATATAAATCCAACGGTGTACAGTTTTACACTTTTTTGTACTTGTTTTGCAGCTTTGTCAAACTTTATTTCCTCGTGTCGCGTCCTCTCAGATATTTCTCGGCTGAAGAGATGACAACAAACGTATGGCTTCATTAGTTGAGTTTGGATTACAGGCCCAACGCTCAGCAGAAAGGCAATGAATGCGATTAGATTTGTGTTTCAAATTACACGGCACAAGTACTTGAGGGAGATGAAGTCGGTTTGCTCGGTCAGTCTCATGTCGGTGCAAGGATGCTTTCGAGGAGTTTGAATGGGACCCCACGCAGCATCTCGCAGCGCCAGAGACAAAGAGAGAAATCTCTGTCAGCAGATCAGTCCTATTAGCTTTTAATAACAATCTCATATTCTTTAGTGGGCCCACAACTGGGGCCTGGGGGCTTCATAATCAGACCATTTCACTTTAATCAAAGACAAACAAAAACAAACATTGGGTCCAGACACTAAACAGCAAGATCAGTAGTTAAGCTAGGGAGCCAACACAGCACATAGGCTTATGATAGTAAGTTATACTACTCTTGAGGACCGCCTAACTTAAGAGGCTATTGTCTGCACTACGTATGATCTCAGTAGTTTCCTTTCGAAAACATTACACTTCTTGTAGCCTCAGCGTTTCTCATCTTTTTTTATCACTTTTTGTTTTCGTTAAATCTCAACTTGCAGGGAAATGAAGTAATAGTAATTACAATGGCGTATTAGTCTTTATTTATTTATTTGGGCATTTTTTGCCTTTTTTATTAGATGGTATCTAGAAAGAGACAACGGGGGGGGGGGGGGGGGGATAGAGGGGTATGGTATTCCACAAAGCTCCCGAGGCTGGAATCAAACCGGCTCCTAAGGCGCTCCAGTAGTAGTTATATTTTGCTATATCTTTATAGCATTTATAAACTTTGCAAAGACACATCTACAGATTAATAACAGCAAACAATTGGCTCCATTCGGTTAAGAAACATGAGTAAAGTTTGCCCCAACCAAGTCCCCACAAAAGAAGTGCAAACTTTATCCTTTAAAGTAGTTGGATTGTTTTAAAAATGTTGCTGAACAATCAATTCTATAGAATTAATCATGTCATAGGTACACTGTAGGAGAAAAAAAAAACATAAAGAGGGGAAAGTTAATGAGTGATTAACAACAGCAATTAAAAGATGAAGAGGAAGGCAGATGAAAAAAGGGGTGTAATTAAAATATCAGTCCTCTCATTGTCAGAAGTGCGAGTGTCATCCATTGTGCACTTATTAAAAAGCTGGGTGGAGAGGAAGGAGCAAACGGCGCTTAATTCCAGCAGCCCAAAGTGTCTGGTAATCTGCCCATGGATGGAGCTGCAAAAGGCTGTAACTCATGTTTAAGTGTTGGGGCCGTGTCATTGCAGGTTCACAGTCATGCATTTCTGTGTTGACACCCATCGGGGCAGGGGATATTTGGCAGTCAGGAGTAATTTAACTTAATTAATGGGATGCATATTTGATGGAGGAATAAAATATCCCGGCTCAGCAAAGTGGAAAAGGGAAAAGATTTAGTGGGAGTTAAAGGTGGAGGGGAGAGTAATTTGTGCATTCAGTTACCGGCTGCTTGAGAGACAGAGAGGGAGAGAGCAAAGGAGGGAAGAGCGGGAGAGGAAGAGTAGGTTGGGGCTGATAAAGATGGCAAGGCGGGAGAGAGGAGGAAGGGAAGGGGAAGATGAGAGATGGATGGTTGACACAAAGCTGAGCGGATGTGTAGAGGGGAATGGGCTGTCCCTCCATTGAGAGGGCCATCAGACTGACGACGCTTGATTTAATTGATATCCGGACTGAGCCCTTCCTCAGCGCAAACAGACACATTACACTGGTTTGCAAACTTGTGGCGGAGCTGCCGGCTGCCAAGGGCCTTTTTAATATTCATGAGGGGGCTTTTAAGGGTGTTCGGCAACGGTCTCTCTCTCTCCTCCCTCCGCCGCCACCCGCATTTCCAACATGTCTTTACTACCAATACACTCTTTACCGTCTCGCAGCAGACACGCAGCACGCCGGTTCCCCCAGACAAACCTGTGGCCTGACGAAAAGCTGTCACGCTGCTCTTAATCTCCCCTGGCACTTTTTAATTGACTTCCTGTAGGTATAGATTATTTTCACGGCGAGTCTGCCACCGAGATGTTTGATACCGTCCCGGAGACTGGCATCTGGGACGCTTGTAGCTCACCGGAGATGACGCCGTTATCTTGGTCTCTCTCTCTCTCCCCCGCCTCTCTTTCTCTCTCTGTGTGATGGCCAGACTTATTGGGGGAACGGGGGAGAGGTAAAATGTAATCAGTCATTGCCATCATCATAATTGAGCTGATGTACCTGCTGGGAGTGCTGGGGAATTGTTGGCCTGGGTGGAAGGGATGCTCTTTGTGTCTGAATGAAACTGTTAGTCACATTAGAGCGATACACAGGGCAGGTATTGGCCCTCTGTTTAAAAACTGGATGTCAGCCAATTTGTGCTGTCCAATTGATATGATGGATATGATGTAGTTTGTTTGATTACAAAGCGTATTTATTGTTGAATTAATCAACACTGCGCTGCTTGTCTGAGGTAAGCTCTTAAGTCTAATGAAACAATTTGATCAGATTCCAAACAATTATGCACGGATTATGGTTACGCTTAGTAGATGGGTCAAGTCAAGTTCATTTGTGCAGCCCGGTATTACTTATGGTGCCTCAGTGAGCTTTACAAGCCCCAAAAACATCAGCAACCCAGCCTGAAGGAAAACAGCTGGGTGTGGTGCTTGGGGGGGAAAAAAGTCAAAAGTGAATTGGAGGCAAAAATACAGTTGTGAGAGCTAGATTCAGCAGCAAGAAAATAATATGTTCCATATACCAATATTGTGTCTGAGGTTTCCCCCCCTGTTGTAACTGGGATGAAAATCTCAGAAAAGAGACTTTGTAAGCTTTCAGATATTTTGTCCTTGAAAATAGTGACATTTCAAGTTATGAAATACTGGCACAAACTGTCTGCTGTCAGTGGCTCGACTCCAAAAAAGCATTGTTACTGATACAAGCCTTCCTATCCACCGATACGCCAAATACCACTCTCACTTTGTGTATCACATGTGGTCTGGCCCACACATGCTCATACGAGGAACAGGGCCTCCTCCTACACACTACCATCTATTTACACACTTGTACGCGCCTTCACCATTATGATACACACTACATCATGATTCAAAGAAACAGGATGTCTCGAACATCATGTGTCTCTTCCCAAAAATGGTGTCTGGGGGCGAGTGAGGATTCAGCTAATTTTATTGTTTTATTTTTCAACCCTCGAGGATTAATCAGAGACACAATGTACGATGTGAAGTTTCTTTGGCTCCACCCTCTGCAGTCAAGGGCAGTTGTATGATTTGTATATAATCAAACACACACTACAAATCTCAAATCTCTCTTTATCCGTCATTTGTAGCATTTTTTCAGGCTAAATATCACGAGATCCGGATGATTCCCGGATTTATGAAGTGATATTGACCGTTGTCTATGCAAAACCGATAATAGGCCGTGATGAATGGCTGATATTAGTGACGAAATTACATCAACCTTAACAGGCTATTGTATTAACACACCTAGCCGATCCCACTCCTCCCCGCTGCCCATTTAATTGATTAATTGCTGACGTGGATGGATGAGGGGTTGCGGGTCCTGAATCGGTGGCTGATTGCTAGTCAACCATAAACAGGAGCAGCCACAGTGGGCCCTCAAGGGCAATATTCATGCTCCCCAACCTTATGGTGATTCCTTATCCAGCTCTGACAAGAGGAAAAATATTCGGCCATAAAAACGCTGGTATCACCGGGCTGACATATAAAGCCCTCCGTCACTCCCTCCCTCTCTCCCCTTGCCGGCGTTGCGTCTCCTTTAGCTGCCGGTCGCTCAGCACACCCGTCGGACTCCGAAATCACCCATCCTCCTCTGCATGTGTAGCTACAGTCCCTCAGGTAGCCCCGGCTTTAAATATGAGCAAATAATAGCGGAGTGAGTGATGCTGCCGGTGTCCTTGACTGGGTTCCTCTGTGTGCTATAGCCACATCTCACTGTCTCCGAGCCCCGCGGGACGCATAAAACACCCTCGTAGAAAAACTCCCCAGGCTTGTTGGTGGCATCCGTCGGATGGATGCAGGGATGCAGAAAGGCAATGAGGTCTTTCTGTATGTTTATGCAAGTGTGGAGAGGGGTAGATAATGTTTACACTGCTGTGTGTTTAATGAGATGGGCACTGTGTCCACTTTAATGTGTTTGCATTTCAGATGTGGTGCAACAAAGTTATTAAAACGTTATACGGCACATCACATCTCTTTTATGTCGTGCTGTTTGCTCGCCTGAATCCTCCGTGGCCCCGGTAGCCGATGTTGGGTTTAGTGGCGGAAGAGGTCACAATCACGCTTTGCAGGCTGTCACCAAAATCCTGTCGCCAGAGCGGTTGCCACCAAATTGTGCCGGAGCTGTTGACGGGGGCAGATTGGGGTAATTTTTTTGAGTAGGATAAAGTGCAAGGAGCGGGCAAATGGGTAGAGGGGGGGGAGATGCTCGCCTTCCTGTCTGGCCTGCAGGAAGAGGGGTGGACATGTGGCCAGATAAGTAGAAGTCTTCACTCCCCCCCAACACTGCACCACGTTAACCCCCGCGATGCGGAGCCCCTCCAGACCGAGGCGTAGGTCTGAACCCCTGCATTCGGCCATGAAAACGCTGACACATCGATTACCCCACAACAGAGAAAAAAAAAAAACGTTGAGCGTGATGAGGAGGAGCGTGCCGCGTGAAGAGGAAGCATTTATTCATTTATTCTGTTTATTCAGCAAAACAAACAGAGGTCAGGAGTATGCTGCAACACTGATAGCTCTGTGTCTATTACAGTTACATTTCAAATTAGGAGGTTCATTCTGCCCACTTTTATGGTCACTTCAAAGCCTGCATGCTGCCTCCCAAACCCCCCCTCCAGCAAAATCTGATTACTTAGACTTTTACAGTCTACATAAGCTTCAAGTAGAGCCAAAAAAAAAAAAAAGTAATTTGTTTCTTTGAGCCCAGTTTGGAGCTCAAAGAAACATTTGACTTGTTGTCTTTTTATTGGACATTAGATGGCGCCATTCAACTTGCTAGAAAGCCACAGTCCCGGACTTCATTTGCAATATTTGGCCGCCTGGTGTTTGGTACATGTGGATCTCTTGCATGATTGAAATGCAATTAAGACTCTTTTTGTTCTGTTTAAAGGTTTGTTGAAATCTGTGACTCTTTTAGCATTCATCTCAATTGATTTTGTCATTTTAGAATAAAATACAAGTAGAACAGGCATGGGTGTAATTGTATGGGTTAGAGGCAGTGTCAGAACTGGTGGGAGACAGATAAATGAAGTGAAACTTCTTCCTGGTTTATTTCAGATTTCAGCAAATTGTTCTGTTGATTAAATGTGTCGGTGCCTTGAAAGGAAAATGGCTAATTTTGATGTACTTTGGTGTCCAATTCTTGCCAAAGTTCTACTTTTAGAAGTAGGAAATTTGTCAACAGAACATTTCCCCCGTTTCTTCGGTGAGAAGGTGGACTACCGCGGTTGTAAATGAGCGGGGTTGGAGGCTGGGCTCGTGGCAGGGCAGGCGTTCAGAGGGGGGTCCCTGCCGGTGCTGCTTTAACTAGAACAAGCCTCTCTATACCGGTGGACCTCAGGGGCTGATCAGCAGGTCTCAGGAGAGGCTCCCCGCACCGCCGTCTAACCAGGCCTGTCACGAGGGGGCTGATGCCGGGCTGGCTGGCTGGCTGGCTGGGTGTGGGGCTGATGTGACGGTGGTGGGTGGGTTGGGTGGAGGGGCTGACATGCCGAGAGGGCAATTACAGCAAGGACAAAGACTACACAGTGATAAGTCCCCACAGCACCCTAATGAAGAGAGCAGGTTAGCCCGCTAAGAGGACCAGGGAAAATGAGCGCGGTCTCAGTGCGCGCTTGTTTGTGCGCGAGTGTGTTTGTGTGTGTTTAACCTACCCGAGGAGGATACATTTTCTGAGGTCATGTTGCTACCATGCTCGCTAACCTCACTGACTGATGCCTTCCCGAGCTGGTGTTTTCCCCTCACAGAGCAAAAGCAAACAACGCCACAGAACTGGAAACCAGTGCATCTTCAGGGAATTGTATTCCTGTGGCTGTGTATAGTGAGAAAAGAAAGTCCCAATGCAAGCTATTAATAAAATGAAATCTTTAAAATATCGTGCCTTCGGTGGGTAATTGTTGCACATTAGCGGATCCACAATTTGTTTTTATCACACCACTTAATGATTTTTTTTAATAATATCCCACTTAAAAATTCACTACATTATATCCCGCATTTTATATGTGAGATAAATGTATGAGTCTGTAGGTCAGCAGTTGTAGGAATATACATTTTGGATGAGAAAATACGTTTATGAAAAAAATAAATAAAATGAAAACGTGGGGAAAAGGAATCATTTCCAAAGAAGGATTAACTGTTTTCCTCTTTTGGTCACTTTTGCATATGAAGCCTGGGTGTGATTATAGTTAGATCATGTTATCAGGGTAAGATCCCAGATGCACCTTCTTTTTCTCTTTTTCCTTCTTTCTTTTCTTCTAATCTTTTATTATTTTTTTGAGGGGGGGGAGGAGATGGTGTGTACCTGATACTGCTGTGTTGGCACACCCGTCTGGGATCTGATAAGAGAGCCTCTGGAGCGGTGCTTATTCAAATCAGTGCATGTTCACAGTGAATAGGTGCAGGTAAAGGCAATAAGATACAATGCGATAACCTTTCCGGAGAGGGAGAGAGAATAGTTTTACACCCTGTTTCACAGCTCTGCTACACTAGATGAGGGATTTTCAACAGAGCCTAATTGATTTGCTTTATCCTGATTTAACTAAAAAACAAAAAAAAACCTTTCTCTCACCAGTGCTACTTAAAATGGATGTTAGAGGAGTTTTTGCAGATATTGCGTGCTGCATTGGAGTGATTTTATCGTTAGGCTTTTTTATTTGCTTTGTAAATTGATCAGCACTCAGCCTCCTCATTGACCGCGTTCGACTGCTGTTTTGGCACTCCTCGTAAGTGTGCGTTTGTGGACTGGCCTCTGTATGATGGGGTGTGTGTGTGTGTGTGTGTAAATGCGAATGTGCAGTTTCATGTTTATATTAAATACATATTCAAATGTCACATAATCAATTTAGTTTTGAACATTCGCCCGTCGTAATCTCCATTAGACCGACTCTCGAGATGAAAGCAGAAATCTGCTCCGGAGTGTGACTGCTACTCATAAGTGTGTTTCGTCCGTACGTGTGTGTGTCTGCGTCCATGTCACAAACATAAACATCACATTAAATCAATTTAATGGTATAACCCTGATCCGCAGTGATCAGTTCTAGAGCCACTGTGCAGAAATCTGAAGTGAGGCTTAAAGCTTAATTGCGGAGTGGAGTTTGGTGTGCCAGGAGTCTCGGGGGGTGGGGTGGTGGGGGGGTGTAACATATGTTACGTACACTCGGTGCAAGACTCGGCAGTGATAGTTAAACATTGGGGTGAAATGCATCCTCCAAGGGCCTCCGTGTTAATGTGTTTGGCTTGTACTGAACTCAGCCCCTCAACCTCCCTGCATTTAAAGCTACGTTGCTGTGAAAAGCCCACACTGAGCGCGTTTTGATGATACAAATTATCAATACAATTTCAAAAAAAATATTACAGTAATATCAATAATTACGGTGGCTGATAATTATGATGCTTCCGTAATATACAAAACATTTTTTTAATTAGTTATTTTGTATTTGCCTGTAAATTATTATTTAGGTTTACCACGTTAATTTTGTACTTTTTTTAATTGGCCTTTTCCAATAAATAGGAGACAGTATGGTGGATTTTGATGTGTGTGTGTGTGTGTGTGTGTGTGTGTGTGTGTGTGTGTGTGAGAAAAAAAGAGAACATGTAGTCTTCAGCCTGTAAACGGTTGATATGTGGTTACAAAAAATATGCAAGTAAAATATATTGCTCATGTTCATAAGTTTCAATACATTTATATCTTTTTTATAATCTTTATAATATTTTTAATATATTTTTTTTATAGCGTAGATATTGAAAGTGCAGAATTCTGACATTCAGCACGATGATGCTGTAATTCCCAGTGTAGTCGGCTGTTGTGCTGCTCATTTCGGTCAGGGGTCTAATGTTCATGCAGGCTCTTTTGCTAAACCAATCTCTTCTCTTTTTTTTTTATATCGACTCTCACAGTATGCAGCAGTATGAACAAGATAATGGAACATCCCCTTTCCCCCTTTTGCAACCAAACACTACTAATCGAATGTGTTAGTCACCCATGCTCGTGTATGGGTGAACAATTATTAAAACTAAAAAGTGACAAAGGGAATATGGGCACCGGAATATGGAGCACTGCAGACAGATTTGACGGCTGCTCCGTGATGCTGGTAGGCCAAACGGTGGTGGGAACCCGCCACTTTTAATCATGTGGAGGGTGACGGCTTTCATAAGAGCACGCGGCGACTCTGACAACTCTAATAAGGAGAGGTGACAGAGAACTTTCTGTGTTAGTGGCAAAGCAGAGGGGGGAAGGTCTCCTTGTTTTTTTTTTATGCATGTGCTTTTTTTTTTTTGGATGTGTATAAGAGACAAATTTCACTATCTGAGACTGGAATTGTGGTGAAAGAATGTCAGCATTAATAAAGGGCTCTGGGGACAAGGTCACACAGGTCCCTGTACAGCAGATCACCCCGAGTCTGTTTGTGGCTTTTGAGATAGGCAAAACATGCTCAGACGTCTCCCTGTGCATAAGGTAACCGACCGGAGTTTTGCCTGTCAATGTCTCACCGCGCAGTCTAATTTATGAGTCTTCAGCCTTTTTTTATTCAAAGACAATCTCAGCTCTGGAAAAAAAAAAAAAGAAACGAAAAGGAATGATGCTTTGAGGATATAATTAAAGATATCGTTCAAAGAACAACTTTTTGCATATTTGAATTATTACTGTCGTTAAAAACCACACAAAATATGGAAATATGATTGCCGGAAGCACATAAATCAATGATCAGCAAGGCCTCAGAGCCCAATAAATATGGGGAGTTAAATACTTTAAAATGCAAATCACATCTTTGAATTTGCATATGGATGAATTTAAAGGAAGTGTGCCTCCTTAAGACCCTCTGAGGTAGAAAACGGGTGGAGCTGGAGGGGGTTCGGGGGAGACATAGACAGGCAGCCCGAATGGCTTTTTATTTTTTCCCCTCGTTGTCATTGGTCAAGTTGTTGGATCGTTCTAAATGATAGCAGCTGAAGTGGGCTGACAGACAAGACTGCATCTCTTTGGTGGATCCAGAAAGTGCCTTAAGTGATGTGAATAATTAGGAGTTAATTATTCTTCATCCATCTAAATCAGAAAAGGACAGATATGAGAATGGAATTTATAATTTTAGCCCGACGTCCTGTCTTGTTCTAATGTGGTAAACTAAAGTGACTGTGAATAATACCTACTGACCTTCGAGTAATTACGCCTCGCCTGGCAATTTGCTTGCTTTTGCTAATTGAGGGTATTGATTCAGTGAGATTCATATTAAAAATACATATGTTTTATGGCTGGGATTTTTTCCTTTCTTCTGGTTGTCTTTAATGTATTATTAATCCTTAGTATTTATTATTTTTTTTAAGACAATAATTAGCAGACAGGATGTGCTACACCGCAGGGTTGGAGTACTTTCTTTGTCCTACTCTACCCACTGTTGCAGGTACTGTATATTTTGCCAAACTTTTTGCTGAATCTAAATTAGTTTTTGTGTTGTATGAAGCAATATAATCCAACAAACAGCTGTTTTTTTGAAGTAGAACAATTAAAAACTACTGCAGTACATGGACTTTCCCCCCCATCAAATGGTAATGGTGACCCCAATAGCAAACAGTGATAATTGTGTTGTAAATTGTAAATAAGGCCCCACGAATCCCTCTCTGATCCCACTAGTTCAGCATAAAACCCCCCCGTGTTGTTTCCCCCTCAGACATTTAAAGACGCCCTGGCGGCACCACTGGATCAATGGACATGATGTCTCTTTGTGCATTAACACTCAGGTTAGAGTGTTAGGTTAAAAACCTGCCCAGCACCTCCCCAGGAAAAAAAAAAAAAAGACGGGAGAAAAATCAATTTTCCCTGTGGAGTCAGTGGGGCGATCTGTTGGTTCTGAAGGCATCCCTTTACCAATATGTGTGTGTGTGTGTGTGTGTGTGTGTGTGTGTGTGTGTGGGTGGGGGTGGCTGCGACTGTCACTCGTGAGTGTTTGCATGTGTGAATGCCCTTCCTGTGGCGCCTAAAGGTATTGACCAGTACAGAGGACGAGGCGGTTTGCTTCAAACGCCTCTCTCCTCCCTCTTTAGCCCGTAATATTTTAAGCCTTTTTCGACCAGCGGAGCTCCGGTGGCAGCTCGCAGCCTCGTAATAACCCAGATAGGGATCGATGGCACTGGATTTAGGCACTTACCCCTGCTAAAACTGGTAAACTCATTTGTCTTTCGCCAGCAACGTTCTCTCCGTTGTTTAAGGAGACACTTAAAAGAATCCCCTGAATTAAGATAATGTGACTGTTGGTGTGTGATCAGGCAGGCTCAGCTGAAAGGACAAGCAGCTTTAGCTCTTTTATTAGCTCTCTGTTTAAGGGGCCATACATGTTTTGACGGAGTCCAACTCTCTTTATTTTATTTCTGTCATGCCGATTAGTGTGCCAGGGAACACCCGCTCTGCACCCCTCCCCACTGGACGAGTGTGTATGCGTGTGTGTGTGTGCGCGTGTGTGTGTGTATGTGTGTGTGTGTGTGTTGTGTGTGTGTGTGTGTGTGCGTGTGTGTGAGAGAGAGACTGTGAAGCATGCCAGCTCTAAATGAGATGGACCAAAGTGTGATGGCCCCGCTGCTCTTACACGAATGCCTCAAAACAAATTCTTGGTGAAGGACTCAATGGATGCCGTGGAATCATATTTGCTGTACCACTAATGGCATAGGACTGGTTCTGCTAGAATGTTCCTCAGAGCAAGAAAACGCGCCGTTTGGCTGTAATGCACATTGACCATTTTGGCTTTACCAGGCACAGACCCCATACTGTATGGATGTAGTTGTGCAGCATGTGTACACTTAAATCCTCTTAAATTAAATATTTTATTTTGATTTGATTTTTTAAAATTTGATTTACTTTGATTTCTTTTCTTTGTTTTTAGGAATTTTCCACCGACCAAAACAAATTCCAATGTCAAACTTAAAAAAAAATTGTGAAAAAAAAAAAAACACACACACATTGTACACCACCCACACAGCAGCACACGAGCCAGTGTTTGTTACACAAGAGGGGGAAGAGAGCCCTGTGAGTCTTTAGAGGTGCCGTTAAAGGTGCCTTGTCTGGGGAAAGTAGGACGAAGTGTCATGCTCAGTCGGAGGAAGAGGGAAAAAATGTTGTTAAAAACAAAAGAAGGCACGTTTTGATGAGTCAGAAAAGTGACTGCTATGAGAAGAAGAAGAAGCAAAAATAAAACTTCCCAACTTCAAACGGACCTCACATTCTTTTTTAGCCCACCTCCCAACACGGGCACGCACACATTCACCCCCCCGGCGTCATATGGGCGTCTCTCTCTCCCCCTGTCTCGCTCCTTCCTTCTGCGTGTGAAACTACAAAGGGCCGTCCGTCCGAAGGAGCCGCTCTGCTGTGGGTGCCGCCGGGTGCTGATGCTGGTGGTAATTAGGCGTCACAACACTTAGGCCGGGTGTCTCGCGCGGCGCTGGATTCCTCCTGACGTGACGGAGGGATAGAAGAGTTATTCAGCTCTGCAGTTTCTTCTGCTCTGCTGGTCATCTGTCCTCTTCAGGGCCCATCAGCCTAAACAGCCCACCCAACACACACACACACACACACACACACACACCACAACCAACCCATCCAAGCACCCCGAGGCAGAAGAGAGAGGCAGTGTGTTAGAGAGAGAGATATCAAAGCCCTCAAGGGGTTAGGAGAGGGTTGTGTGTGTGTGTGTGTGTGTGTGTGTGTGTGTGTGTGTGTGTGTGTGTGTGTGTGTGTGGGGGGGGGGGGGGGGGGGGGTAGTAAAAAGGACTGTGTGTGTGGGGGGGGCTCAGGTCTCAGTCAATACTCAGACCTCTGCATCACTAACTGTACAGACAATATAGATCAATATGGGGTGAAGGCACATATATTTTACTAATTACTGCAATAATTAAAAGGGTCTTTTGTGATTAAAATAAAATCAGTATGTGGTCAATTTTTAGCTAAATGGATTCAGACACAGTCGACTAATCCTGTTTCGGCCTCGTCGCTCCCTTGTCATAAAATCATTTGAGAAAACAACATTAGCGAGGTGCAGTTTTATTTTTTCTCCTTCTTTTCACTCTCTTGATAGGTCAACTACGCAGACCCCCGGGACAAGACGAGGGAATCACTTTCTCCGTTTATTGTTATTGCCCGAGCTGACGGCGTTAGTCAGTGGAAACACACCTGAATCTGATCGGATTTGGTTACTTCAATGGAAAAGAATGTAGAACTCGCTGGCACTTACAATAAACAGTATTTGTACATTTTCAAAGGATTTAAATAATGGGCTGTTTTAATCTGTTTTTCGCTTATGCGCTTTTGGTTTTTGCATATAATTGTCGATCTGCTATTAATAACACATATGTTAACAACAAAAGATTTGATTGAATAATGAAGAAGGCAGGATGGGGGTGTGGGTTGGGAGGTAGGGGGGTTGGTGGAAGAAAAATGCTGTGGCAGTAAAATCGGAGTTTGTGTGGCGTGCCGAGCATAACGCCGGGCTACGAGAGGGAGAGACATACTGCTTTCATGTCCCTAAGCCATGTTCACGTCCACTGAAGACTTCTGTTTTTACACAGGTAGGCAGTTTGGGGACTATCTCAGTGAGGAAGAAGGGGGGGTAAAAAAAAGAGAAAAAAAGAAGACATGAGAGGAATCAAAGGATGTTCCCCCTTTTAATAATGTAACAAATATTCTAATTTCTAAAAATAAAACCTCCTCTTCATCCTTCCTGCTAATCTGAGCAGTAATGTATTCCAACCCAAGGCCATATTAGTATGCTAGCCAAGGGCAAAATGGTTACGACAAGACCAAGTTCCCTCAAAAAACTTAGACACATATAAAAAGAGAGTGAAAAGATCTACAACTTGTAGACACCTCCCGAATTGAGGATTGGGTTGTAGCTAATTGTCTACTGTGGCCTGTTATAGAACAGAAAACATACACTTGTAGGAATTTTTTTAAATTTTCCAAAAAATATAAGCAGTAGCTACACTAACATATTCAGGTTTTTTCCCCCTCTTTTGTACTGGTTGTAATAATTAATGGACACGCACGTTTTTTCATATTGAATTAAAGAAAAGGGTGCAAGGTAACATAGTTTTAGAGCTAAAACAAATGTAGCCTAAGACTTTGCTCTGCTCACACAAGCATCCCCCCCCTGATTAATTGCATGTGAACTGTTAGTTTCCATATCTGTGTGTGTGTGTGTGTGTGTGGTGTGTGTGTGTCTGTCTGTCTGTCTGTGCGTCCACATAGATATATTGATGCCATTTTATGAAAAAGCAATTGAGCAATGGGACTTTGTACCAACCATCAAACACACTTCATTACGGGAGCAGTGATAACAAATACATTGTGTAGGATAATGATGGCAGCAGTTCATATTGTTCATTATACGTCTGGGTGTCACACGACACTCTGAATTTATGTGTGTGTGTGTGTGTGTGTGTGTGTGAGAGTGTGTGTGAGAGAGTCTTTGTTTTTGCTATTTTACAACATCATGTTTCAGCAAATTAACGTCTGAACCACTGGGAAGAAAAATATACCATCGTTTGCCACCGGTGACAAACAATATATTTTGGATAATGATTGCATCTATTGGCTTCTGCATTTGTAAATGTGAGGTAATGAATTTCCTTCATGAGCAATGAAAGCAAACAGAGATATTATGTCAGTTTGCTTGAACAGGCCTTACTGGATGCGTGATGGACTATCTGTCTGTGATAAACTGTATCCGCAAGAAAACAGCACATTCCCTTTTTATAGTAAGAACATGCGAAATAACTGCTCCGTATGTAACGCATAAATATTCCCGTAGATTTGAATGCTGGCAGTGTCCCATGCAGAAAGTGGGAGGTGCGTTGATGTGGAGTCTGACTGGCGGAGGCCTCGAGCGTGCTGGCTGCCTGTGACTCGTGGGCCTGTCAAAGGTTTTGGGGCATTGGACTGAGTCGATGCCTGCCACACACATGTCGTGCCTTCCCTCCCTGATGAGCCCCGCAGTTACGCAATCAACAGTATTATTGCTCGGAAATGTATATATTTAATTTGTGAAACAATGACAGTTTCGCTTGATTTATGGTGCAAGGCAAGGTTTAATTAATTTAAAAATGCATATTACCCTGTGACTTAATTATTAGCTAATTAATCACCGGGTACTTGTTCAGTCTTCCCCCCTCCTTTCCCCCCCTCTTTTTCAGGCATATTTCTGTGTGTGTCTGACACTTGAATTTCCTCCCGGGGTCATTTTCATGTGAGGTCATGCTTTTTCCTTTCTGAGTGGCTGCTGAGATGGAGAACAGGCGCGGGAGAAAGCCTTTGGTAGGGCCGGGCGGCACACGGCTCAGGTGAAAGTGAAGTGAGCGAGTGTGCGACTTTTCAAGTCCTGTCATCATAAATTGGGAGTGTGAATCCAGCATTCAGGGCAGGCTAAACAGTGTGTTTTGAAGTATTCAATGTGGAAAATATTAGAGCATCTTTGGCCACACAGATCATCTTAATGGGCCCTATGTGAATATGTACACAGGTCTGGATTTGAAAGCAGAATTGAGGTGCTTGGCTGGACAGAAGTAGCTTTATCTTGTTTCTCTTGTCTGCCTGGGATTCCTATTCAATTTAGAAGTAAGACGGCGACCAACACAGTTGAGCAAAAACATCAAGCATTAATGCACAAGAGTGAGAAATGAAGCATGCAACCAATCTGTCCTCCGGCGCTGAATCCGATCAGCCAAATGACGGGGGCCTTAACCCGAGAGACTTTGGCTGTGGCGTCTAAATGTGGCAAAATGCTCACCTCGGCCCCCACTCGCAAACACACACACGCTCGCAGATATAAAGGAGCACACATATTAATACACACTCACCCAATCACACTTGCATTCGCAAATTACAGTCTACACTTCAAACTCGACGAGAAGGACAACCGCCGGCTTGTTGCACACATAGAACGTATTCATATCTTCTGTAGTGGCCTTGGGAAGCACAATTTGCCAAAGGCGTAAGCTGATCCTTGGGGTCATGGTCAAAAACGGTGAATAAATGTCTCACTGTTACGGCTGTCAGTGGTTTGCCTCTCACTGCTGGAGGGTCTAAATAGTAGTATTTATGTCAGCTGGTTTTTCTACTGAAAATGTGGTGCAGGTTGATCGTAAGATCAAGGATCCCCCTCCCCCCAGATAGATGAGAGCTTCTCCAGATAGCTGCTGTTAGGAAATGATAGGGAACGGACACAGTGGAGGCAAGTATGTGAGGAGGAGGAGGAGGAGGAGGAGGAGGTGTGGCTGCGACAAGAGGCCGGCCGGCCGGCCAGCCAAAACGCCTCACCCCGAACACTCGGACACCCTGGCTGGCCACCATCCGGCCCCGTGTGTGTCTGTGCCTAATAATGGTAAGCGTTTTAAACTATTAGAGCTGCTGTGAAAAAAGGCCCGTTTGAGTGCAGAGCTGTCAGTCTGCAATGAGGCAATTGGGGGTGGGGGGTGTTGGGGGGGGGGGGGCTGTCACGGCTGTCACTCAATGGGAGGATGAGAACTGTTTGGCCCTAATGGATTCCTCCAGGCAGACGGCTTACACGGCGGCTAGAAGTAAAATCGATGCGTTGTCATGAGCGAGTGAGGCATCATCAAACGGCCAGGTGGACGGGGAGGCAAGGAAGGGGAGGCCTGCCCGGGTAGTTACGTCTATATCTGTGTGTGTGTGTGTGTGTGTGTGTGTGTGTGCGGTTTGGAAAGGAGAGAAGAGACAGACAGATGCTCGGCTCAGCTTTACACGCCCAATGGGGCCTCTGCTATGATTGTAAGCATGAAAGGGGGCTCTGACCTCCATCATCTCTGTTGCTTTTATTTTCCGGTTCTCTTGGAATCGGACACAGATACACACAGACATACCCACACACCCATACACATAGATAAATGTGAAGCTGTGCAGACAGGGGTATATTGCCTTGACAAAAGTCAAACATTATCTTGTAGGCAAAAAAAAAAAAAAAAAAAAAATCACTTTTCATAGAACAGATTTCTATTCAGCGATTTCAGGTTTTGTCAAGAACCTGTAGAGAATGAGGCTGCCAGATTTAAAAAGAGACAACATTTCAAGCACGTCTTAACTAAAAATTTTAATGTGACAAGAGGAAAGACAGTCTGGAAGATCCTGACGGTTTAAGATGAACATGAGGAGCCTGCAGGAGGAGAGTGGTAGCTGCAATTTGAAACTTTAATAATAACTCAACAACTGAGCATTGAAGCTTAAAGGAAGCTTAACTCTCATTTAACTACATTATTATGTGTATTGTATCCATTGCCTGTAGATCTAGAGTTCACTGTCTTTATTTAAACAGCACAAACAACTGTTTCAGCTTACTCTCCCTCTCTATGCTATCTACCCTGGTGGGGACGGGCCTCCAGGGACACGGCTCGGCCACCCTGTGGCCCCCGACTGGGCCTGGGGGAGAGGTCCAGGTCTATTGATTGGCAGGTAGAGTTGGAGGAGATTGCTCCAAGCTGGCTGTAGGCAGGCTGCTGATGCTGAGCAGGGAAGCTGGTGTTCAACTTCCTCACTTGGCCTCCCTGTCTGGGCTCAGTCAGCGTCCGCCAGCTCCTGTCAACCTATCTGCCTCTTTGTCTTTGAGTTGCGTTTAAAGGATACGGGCGGCCATATTCCATTTCTTATTGTGATTCCACCAAAACAATACTACAGTGATTTGATCCTACAAACTTAGAGTGTTTTATTCACCTGAAACACAGATCCATCGGTGTTCCAAAAAGTGATTAAAAACAACAAAACATGTGCACTGTAGTTTAATTTGCTGCCGTTTAAGACAAATCTTTCTTAACAAATGCACCGTTTACTCCTGATTGAGGACAACATGCAACTGTCTTAGCAAATTGCTTTTTTTATAGCGGTTGATGCATTTTGGTTTGAGTCGTTTTTTGACAATAAGAAAAATAACCCCTTAGCCCCCAGCCTTATTATTTCTGGGCTTTTATGATTTTTAAAACATTTTTGTAATTGATTATGATCTGCTGAGCAAAATCCTGCAAAATCCAGTTAATTCTTTTTTAATGGTATTTTTTTACAAAACTAGATTGATATATCTTTCTAAAGTCTATTTGACAAAGTTGTATCGAAGCGGGTATTTCTTCCTTCTACCGATCTTCAGTTAAGAACTTGAGTCAAGACTCTCGATACTCTCCTTGTTAGCCTTTGGAAACAGGAATTTCTTCTCTTTATTGCTGAACACATGAAAGAGTTGGTGTTGATTAAGGAGGCCTTTTAAGCTGTGAAAGCCTTAAATGTGCTGTGTCCTTAGTAAGATGAAAA